>CM053599.1:10794784-10810642 GCA_028646575.1 Pseudocheirus occidentalis | reverse complement strand
GGGGGGGGGAATTTGTAACTCTAAAACTTGTGGAAATGAATGTTGAAAACTAAAAATATATAAATAAATTTTTAAAAATATTAATTTTTATACTTAATGCTATTTTTCTCTATTTCATTAATATATATTTTCCAAAAATATAATTTTTACTCTAAGAACTTCATTAATTGCATTCCAGAAAATGTGACATATCATCGAATCCTTACCTCTCTTTCACATAGGTATACCCTTTCAATAATCTAATTCAGAACTCCATACCGATATAATAAAAATTACGATACTCTCAAAATTTATTTACTTATTCAGCACAGTATCAATCAAGATACCAAAAAATATTATCCTAGAGTCAGAAAAGAATATCAATAACATTTGTCTGGATCAACAAGAGCTCAAGAATATTAAGAGAATTAATGAAAAACTGTAGGAAAGGGATCTAGCAATACTAGGGATCAATTGATACTATAAAACTAATCATCAAAACAATTTGGTACTAGGTTAGAAATAAAGAGGTCGATCAGTGGAACAGCATAGGTACACAATATGCAGAAGCAAATGAAGAAACACAGTAACCTAGTGTTTGATAAAAAACCAAATATTCCTGCTATTGGAACAAGAGCTCATTATTTAACCAAAACTATTAGGAAAGTGGGAAAGCAATCCAGAAGAATATAGGCATAGACCAACACCTCACATTTAGGCCAAGATAAACTCAAAATAAGTAGATGATTGGGCATAGATGATAAAATAGTAAATTAGTGGCATATGGAGGAAACATATGTGTGTATGCATACATGTGTGTGTGTGTGTATATATAAATAAATATATATATACATATGTGTGTGTATTTGTCAGATTATGGAGAGGAAAAGAGTTCATGTTCAAACTAGAGAGAGTAAAGTTCATAGGAGGTAAAATGAATAGTTTTGTTGTATAAAATTAAAAGTTTTTCACAAACAAAACAAAAGCTTGGGTGAAGAAGAAAAGCAGGGATTTGCTGGTGGTGTTTAAAGCAAATTTCATTAAGAAGGTCTTGTTTCTAAAATATTAGAGAATTGAGTCAGATTTTTGGTTGATATTTTGCCAAAGGATAGGAATAGGACATTTTCAGAGGAAGAAATTGAAACTATTAATGGTCATATTTTAAAAATATTCCAAATCACTGATATTTAGAGAAATGCACATTTAAAAAAACTCTGAATTAACATGGCCTCACCTATTAAATTGGTTAAAATGACAAAAAGGAAAAATGATC
Organism: Pseudocheirus occidentalis; assembly: GCA_028646575.1. Taxonomy (NCBI): domain Eukaryota; kingdom Metazoa; phylum Chordata; class Mammalia; order Diprotodontia; family Pseudocheiridae; genus Pseudocheirus; species Pseudocheirus occidentalis. The sequence continues at coordinate 10,809,390 of CM053599.1, read as the reverse complement.
AATGCTGGAGGAGATGGGGTGGGGGACTACATTGATATTTTACTGATGGAGCTGTGCACTGGTCCAACAATTCTCGAAAGCAATTTGAAAATATGCCTAAAAAAATTAATGAACTGTGAATACCCTTTGACCCAGCAGTACCAGTATTAGGTCTATACCCCAAACAGACCAAATAAAGAGGAAAATGACCAATATATACAAAACCATTTACAGTAACTCCTTTTGTGGTGGCAAAAAAATGGAAAGGGGAGATATCCATCAACTGGGGAATGCTGAAGAAGTTATAATATATGAATGTGATGTAATATTATTTTCCTTTAAGAAATGATAAAGGGGATGGCTTCAGAAAAAACATGAGAAGACCTTTGTGAATTGTTGCAAAGTGAAGTCCAAAGCAGTAATGTTACAAATGTAATCAACTATGAAAGACTTAGTAAATTTCATCAACATATTGATCCATCACAATTCCAAAGAACTCATGAGGCAACTCCATGCCCAGATGGAAAACCAATGGCCTTAATGTATGGATTAAAACATACTGTTTTTCCCTTATTTTTGCTTTTTTTTCATAACCTGCCTAATGTGGAAATTTGTTTTACAAGACCATGTATGCTTGTAATGATTTTGTTTTATCTTTTTAATGGGTAAACGGAAGGAGGAGGAAGAAAGGATTTGGTCATAAAATTAAAAAAAAATTAAAAGGTTTTGTGGTTTACAGCAACCAATCTAACGGGAGAGTTTAAAAAATATATGTACAAACAAGCTATAGACAACATTGATAGGAGTGGAGGAGAGAGAGACACTGACAGACACAGACACAGACACAGACACAGACTCAGTTACAGACACAGACACAGACACAGACTCAGTTACAGACACAGACACAGACACGGACACAGACACAGACACAGACACAGACACAGACTCAGTTATAGACACAGACATAAACATAGACTCAGTTACAGACACAGACACAGACACAGACTCAGTTTAGACATAGACATAGACATAGACTCAGTTACAGACACAGACACAGACACAGACTCAGTTATAGACACAGACACAGACTCAGTTACAGACACAGACACAGACACAGACACAGACACAGACACAGACACAGACACAGACACAGACACGGACACAGACACAGACACATAGAGAGAACTGGAATTAAATAGGAATTGGGAACTGCTTTCTATAGAAGACTGAATTTCAGTTTGGACTTATTGGAAGCCAGGGAAGTCAGTAGTCAGAGAAGAGGAAGAAATGTTTAAGGCACAGGGAAGAGCCAGAGAAAATTCTCACAGCAAAAAGAGGGGGTGTCTTGTCCATGGACCAACTAAAAGGCTAGAGCTACTAGATTGAAGAGTACATGTTGAGGAGGAAGATGTAAGAAGAAATTCATAGACTAATGGAGACAGCTTGCAAATAAATATATACAAAGCAAACTATATACAGGACAAGGAGAAAATAATAAATACAAGGCACTGGGATTAAGAGGAGTTAGGGAAGGCTTTCTGCAAAGATGGGGATTTTTGTTGGTATTTAAAGAAAATTTAAAAGGATGTCAGTAGTTGGAGCAGAAGATAGAGAGCATTCCAAGCATGAGGGACAGCCAGAGAAAATACCCAGAACAGAGAGATGAAGGGTCTTGCTTGTGGAGCAGCCAAGGGGTCAGTGTCACTGGATCAAAGAGGACCTGTCCGGGAGGAAGGCGTAAAAAGAAAGTTAATTGTATACAGTGTAAAGACAGGATAAACTGGAGATGATCTCAGAGAGAAGGCACTAGGATCAAAGAAGACTGAGGCAGGTTTCTTACAATGACTTATTCAAGGTCACAGAATAAGGTACAGAGGCAAAATTCAAACGCAGATCACAGAAACATATAGAGCTGAAAGGGTCATGGGAGGTTATTTGCACCTTCTCCCTTATGCTACAAATCAGAAGCGGCACAAGGTGTTAGAGAGGTCTCTGCACCTGGAATCCACAAGACTTGCATTTGAATTCTGCCTCAGTCACTTATTCGTTTTATGACTGTAAGCAAGTCGACCGTCCTCTCTGGGCCTCAGCTTCCTCATCTGTAAAATCAGTGTCTTAAATTTCTTGGCTTTATCCTACGCAAAAGCTGTTAGTTCCTAAGTTTCTATTACCATCAAAATGAGGTAAAATTGTGTTGCATGGATAGAGGTAGATATGGAAACAACCTCAGAGACAAAAAGTTCTTGGTTCACATCCTTCTCCAGATTCAGAATGACCATGAGACTCTGGTGAACCACTTAAGCCCATGGAGCTCTCTACACTGTAAATGACTGATCTGCAAAAGTTGAAAGGTTTACTTATCTTGAAGTCTGTGACACTAATGAAATCACAGGTGCAGACAATAATCCCCAGGGCCAGTTTGTTCCTGAGCATTGCAAGATGAAATGATTACAGGTTTGAGGAATTGCTATTTTCTGGTTCAGAGGGATGCCATGAAGGCAGCTCCTTTGTTGACCTCTCAAAGAAGATGGGAGTCATCCTTCCACTTTTCTATAATCTCGTTAATAATTCACATGCCAATCCACATTGGTAGTGACAAACTCCTCCTTCAGAACTTCTCGTACTATTGGTATCAGAAGAATAATCATAATGCTTTTTTCTTCAGCCATTTCGGTCCTGTCCTACAATTCATGATCCCATTTGGGCTTTTCTTGGCAGAGATTCTGAAGTGAATTGCTGTTTTCTTCTCCAACTCGTTTTATAGGTGAGGAAACTGAGGCAAACAGGGTTAAGTGACTTTCCCAATATCAGGAAGCTAGTAATTCTCTGAGGTCAGAATTGAACTCAGGAAGGTGAGTCTAATGTCTGTAGGCCCAAACCTCTAACCACCGTGGCACCACCTAGCTGCCCTATAATCCTAACAGCTGGGATGCATAGAATGCTTAGAAAATTGCAGAGCACTTTACCGATGGTGCTTCATTTGTTCTTTACAATAACCCTGGAAGAGAGATGCTACTATTATCTTCATTTTGCATATGAGCAAACTGAGGCTGAAAGATGTTAAAGGACTGGCCCAGGGTCACACAGAAAGAAACTGGGGGGAGGGGGGCTGCTAGGTGGTGCAGTGAATAGTGCCCCGGCCCTGGAGTCAGAAGGACCTAAGTTCAGATCTGGCCTCAGACACTTAACACTTGCTAGCCATGTGACCTTGGGCAAGTCATTTAACCCCAATTGTCCTGCCTTCTCCCCTCCAAAAAGGAAAGAAAGAAAGAAAGAAAGAAAGAAAGAAAGAAAGAAAGAAAGAAAGAAAGAAAGAAAGAAAGAAAGAAAGAAAGAAAGAAAGAAAGAAACCAAGGCAAAATTTGAACTCAAGTCTTCCTAAATCTAATTTGAGTACTTTGTGAACTGCACTAGCTACCTGCCTCAGTCATTGCATATCTAATACAAATAACAACCATGAGCAGAAGGGAAGGAAGGAAGGAAGGAAGGAAGGAAGGAAGGAAGGAAGGAAGGAAGGAAGGAAGGAAGGAAGGAAGGAAGGAAGGAAGGAAGGAAGAAAAGAAATACATATGTATATATAATGTTTGCATCTATTCTCCATATACCTAGTTATACCTAATCTTCCCCATCAGTATTTATGCTACTTGAGAGCAAGGCCGGGCTTTTCTCCTTTCTTTCTATGTCTAGCTCTTTTTCTGTAGCACCTGGCACATAGCAGCATTCCTAAGTGCTTACTGGGGGCTCATTGGTTTGCTTGTCTGCAGGTCTGCCAAAATCCCATTCCACATACATATGGCAAGCACGTCCCTAAGGGTGCAGTTCAGTTAGTGCAAACCATCACTTTTACTCTGGCTCAAGCCTTCCTGCATCTTCCTCCCAGAAATCTTCCCAAATCTGTGCCTGAATCCCTCACTTCTAAAATCCATTACCAGGTGTACTCTCTTCTGGAGCATCCTGTCTCTGTGACAACACAGGCCATGACTTATTAAAACAGCTGTGTGAGAAGGTAAGACGGCAGCTGAGCAGTCTCTTGGGAGATGCAGGGATGAGTCCTGGCTTTCAAGGCCGAGGATCTGAGTGTGAATCACACTCTTTTCGCTTAGTCGGTGTGGAACGTTGGGCACACCATTTCACATCCGGCTCTGAGTTTCCTCTTCTATAAAATGAGTTTGTGAGATGATGGTTATTAAGGTCCCTCTCAGCTTGAAATCCCTGTTCCTCTGATCCTAGGACTAGATCCCCCAAGCATGCATAAGGAAGACACTAAGTCCCCTTCTAAGTCTAAAGCAACAATGCCATGATCCTAGGAAGTTAGATTTCCACCCTATTTGAGTGCGAACTTTTTTAACCCAGCCCTCCTTAAATACACACACACACACACACACACACACACACACACACACACACACACCACCTTCTCTATTATCCAGTCATTCCAGCTGTTGAACTCAAGAGAGTGTCAGGGTCAATTTGCCAGGTTTCCATCTCATTAACTTTGGACACTTCTGAACCCTTGCATCATGGGAACTTTGGCAGCCAAATTGCCTGTTTTCTCTCCAACTTAACTGATTGCAGCAGCATTCAAAGCCTATCCAGAGCATTCTTTCTATTTCCTGCTGGAAAACTAGCTCAAAACTCAATTATCTAAAGTGACAAGCTCGACGACTTGGCGGTGAGTCCCCCCACATCCTGAGCAACTCAGAGCTTTAGCAAGATCCATCCAATACAAAACTGCCCATGGAAGGAGAAACTCATCAGGAGCTCAGGTTCAGTGGAAATTCTCACATGCTTTCATTAGTGATTAATGACATGGGGGGTGCCAACATAAGTTGACATTAACACGGGAAGATATTTTAAACATCCCCTCCTCTAATTAAATATTTCTTATTATCAGGCATGCAACCTAAAAATAGATTCGAGCAGCTTCAAGACAGGCATGGAGATGGAGAAGTTAATTAGATCACTACTCATAGGAACACTATTCTCTAAAGTTTGCCTGATGAGAGGAAGCTCAGGAGTGTTGGTCTTTCAGAAGCTAGCCACTTTTTTCCCCCAACCAGGCTGTTAGAAAATCTTTTAGTCCCAAGTAATCATAAACTGAACTTGGTTGAGTAGCCTGCTAGTTACTAAGCAAAGTTTTGTGTTAAAAATCTTCTTACAGAGGAAATGCTTTGAAGACCATTCATTGGAGACCTGACATGTAATCATAGGATTCTAAATCACAAGCTGGAAGAGACCTCAGAGACCATCTATGTCATTCATTCCCCTCATTTGACAGCATCTTATTTGAGGTAATTACTACAAGGGATACTCATCACCCCATTTCACAGACAAGGAAACTGAGGCAATATGAGTTTGGATGACTTTCCCAGGATCACAGAAAGAATAGGCATCAAAAACAGAATTTGAACCCAGACACTCCGATATTTTCCACCACACCATTCAGTTAAACAATTATTAAACCCCTATTATGTACAAGAAATTGTGCTAAGTCCCAGGCAGACAAAAAGAAGAATAAAATTATCTCTGACCAGAAAGAGACTTTATTCACACTCCTGAAAGTGGGACCATTTTTAATTAGCCAAGCTGATAAACAAAATAGTAGCTTACCTGCCAAGGTCACATGGCCCTGCTGTGGGATGGTGCCATCACTAGCCATACTGGTTCCATAGCAGTCAAAGCCGTCAGATCAAACAAAAGGCTGGCTGTACTCTGCCCTGCTCAGACCATTTCTGCAGTACTAAGTTCTGTTTTGCTGCCACATTTAGGAATGACTTTGTTTAGCTGGGGAACAACCAAAAGAAGGTAATATTGAAGTTCTTCAATTCCTACCATATGAAGTTTGTTTGAAAAAACTGAGAATATTTTGACTAGGGAAGAGAAGACTTGGGAGAGATGATTGCTGTCTTTGAAAAGGGGGCAGGCAGAAAAGGGATTCGACTCTTTTTGAGGGGAGGTTGTTTCTACTTTCCCTCATCTCAGTTGCTGTAATCACATAAAGGAAGGGGCAGGGTAACAAAACGAAGTTGTATGCTAAGAAGTACAACGACAGATCTTTTCTCTTCTTCTCCAGATAGAGTTAGAAAGGCAGCTTTCCACTAGTAGCTAGAAAGTGGCTGTGGCTTTGATCACCCTTAAAATTGAATGCTGCCAGTTTCAAAGGCAGTGGAGAAATTGAGTACCTTTGCAGGGAGGGGCCTCTCCAACTCTACAAAAGGGAAGCAGACAAGGTGGGGGATGATACTCTGTCCTTTCTTAACAGCCCACCTCCCATCAGTCATGGTTTCTTACAGCAGCACCATTACCCCAGAGAGAGACTCAACATTCAGTAGGGAATGGAGGGAGACACTCAAATAGCAGCATTCGAGACAGAAAGTAGTTTCAAAGAGCTTCTGTCAGGTGGCAGAAAAGATAGTTAATGGTGGAGTCAAGGGAGGATTTGCCCTGGCACTGGGGAGCTGACCTACAGAGAAGAGCATACCCAGAGAAACTTTCTGAGAGACCTTCCCAGAAGAGATGCCACATCCACTGGTGAGCAATGTGAGGCCACCTACAGAGAAGAAAGGCAGTCAGGACCTGGTAGGACTGGAGGCCACATAGGTTCTTTCTGTGTGTCCTTTATTGCCGGGGAGCTCCAAATCTAGGCTCATTCTTCTCACTGATGCTGTATGTACTTGTGAAAATCCATGCTTCTGTTTTACAGGAGGAATGTGGTGTAGCTACTGCTCTAAGTTACTTTAGTCACCTTTGCTTTGAGCTAATTGTGGCTGCTAGATGACAAAGGTAGGTGCAGGAAGTGAAGTGAGAAGGCTTATGAACTATACTTTTAGGACTAGATCAACAGAATATTCTTCAGACCTGGGGTAGTGGCCATCCTATACCACTGGGGTAGTGGTCATCCTCTGGGGATTCAATTGATGAAATTAAACATGAGCATGAGTTGGTGAGATGTGGGGTGGTCTGTGCTTATGAAGCTGCTTATAGTTTATAGTTCTGTGTCTTGGCTCAGGGTAAGAAGAAAAGGACTTTGGCTCAATAGAAGGAACATTTGTTGTGATTAGACTATCCAAAGGTTCATAGGCTGTCTCATATTATCATGGGGTCTCCTTTGTTGGAGGTCTCCAAGCATTGGCTAGGTGACTCCTTGACTAGTAAATTGTAAAGATGAATCTTGGTCAGGGGAAGATCCGACCTTCATAACTTAGCCTCTCCCACCTTTCTAGTCTCCTTACACATCTCCCTCCAACACTTTCTGTTTGATCCGATGACACTGGCCTCCTCACTGTTTCACAAACAAGACACTCCATCTCTCAATTCCAGGTATTTTCTTTGCTTGAAAATTCTCTGAAATTTCCCCATTCCTGGAATGGTCTCTGCCCTCCACTCTAACAACTACATCCCTGGGATCCTTTAAATCCCAAATAAAATCCCACTCAATGCCTCTTAATTCCAGTGCTCTTCCACTGTTGTTTCCCATTGTGTATGGCTTGTATATTTTTCTTTACTTGTTACGTCCCCCATTCGATTGTGAGGTCCATCAAGGCAGGAGCTGTGTTTTCCTTTTTTTTTTCTTTTTTTGTATCCTTAACACATAGCAGTGTCTGGCACATAGTAGGCATTTCAGGTTTATTGATAGACTGAGTGACTAGATGTTGTCTTCCAAATACTAGTCCCTCCCAACTTTGAAATTCTATGAAGTCAAGTTAAAAAAAAAGATCAGGAAATCTACTCTTTGTCATGATGCAGAAACCCCCCACTAGTTGGCTGTCTAATGAATTGAGTTTTTCACTTTGCTTAGAACTGTTTTGGGGACCACATACACTCCGTGAATGTATCCGACATTCTCCAGGGTCAAAGAAAGGATACCAGTGAAGTGACCACACTGGGAAGAAAAGCTTCTCATTCAAAATTATGAACAAGAGGGCCAAATATTTTCACTGAGGGGATTATTTTGAAAGTCCTTTGCTTCAGAATGCCTGGGGAGGGAAAAACTCAAGAAACCCATGGAAATATTTATTCTGGCCAGTAAGGAACCAAAAGATAAGGAGAGGTAGTGGGTGAGGAGGGAAGATGGAAATCCCATGTGATATTCTAAGACCACAACTCCTTTGAAAAGATCAAGAATGTTTTCCGGATCCAACTGCTTAATGGATAATTTATTTGGATGTTCATTTCCTGTCCTAGGGTTAGGACACATATGTCTTTTCTGTTGATTAGAATTGTTAAGAGTTCTGTTGAATGCTAAGGTTTTAGGCTTTCCCCTCCCCAAGGTTTTGTAGGTTAAAAGGAAAATATGTTAGTTGTTTTCCTCCTAGAGTCAGGGATGGGTAGGAGAGGCTTAGCAGAAAGAGCACAGTAAGAGATGGTCAGAAAAGACTTGGGTGTGAATCTGCTTGTCATGTACCAGCTGGGTGATCATGGACAAAGTCATCTTCCCTCACAGTCTCAGTTTCTTCATCTTTGTGGTGGGCATGATGAAGAGCCCCATAGGACCTTTTCTCAGAAGTGCTGGGAGGATCACATGAAATAGCCTACATTAGCTATTGTTCAGTCATGTTTGAGTTGTAACAAACACTCTGTCACCACATTTGGGATTTTCTAGGCAGAGATACTAGAGTAGTTTTCCATTTCCTTTTCCAGCTTCTTCCACAGGGGAGAAACTGAGGCAAACTGGATTAAGTGACTTGCCCAAGGTTACATATCTAATGAGTGTTTGAGGTTGGATTTGAACTCAGGAAGATGATTTTTCCTGACTCCAGATCTGGTTCTCTATCCACTATGGTGCCACCTAGCTGCCTGACAATATACATACTTACGCATTATTTACATGGTAACTGTTATTTTCATCTAGTGTTTTTTTCTATGTCATATAGCCCTTAGTGTGCCTCTATTTTCGTTATTTACTGTATATATTTCTTAACTCTGTGACTCCCTTACTTTTACCAGGGCACAGTTTCTTGGAAGAATGTGGCCTGCCCCAGAAGAAGAGGATTCTGGGAGTACAGAAAGAGAGTGACAGTGCCTAAGGTCACAAAAATGATTGAACATGCACCTAGGACCTGATGAAAGTGTGCTCAAATTGAAGAATAAGGGGTAAAGACAAGAAAGGAGCAAAGACAGGAAAGGGACCAAGAGATAATGAGATTGGAGTATGTGCACTTATATCTCCCTGGATAGAACTATGAAACTGGGGCCAGTTGTACTATGGAGATCCAAGTTCTCAATACTCACCAGGGTAAAAGATAATAGCAATCAGAAAAAAATTTAGAATTCAGAGCTAGTGAGGACCTCCAACAACCAGTTAGGTAGGACAGAAGCTGAGTAACTGACTCTCTTACCTTTTTTCTATTAGTAAGAGGCAAAGAGTTAAATCTAAGCCCCAAAATTATGTTCTCTAAACTCCTGGATTTCTTAAGGCTTCACCTAAGAAGAAGAGGGAGGTTTGAATCTAAGCACCTGAACTGTGTTCTTGACCTCCAGGGTTTAGTGAAAAGGTATGATGAGACTGGAATGGAGAAAGTCATGAACAATCATTTAATTTTGTAATAGACTTGTTTTTTATTCCTTTTGATTTTGTGATTATGAGTAAAGAACTTAAAAAAAAGTTAAGACAAGTTCTGTATTAAACTGTCTTGTGCCAGACTAATGTCTTAAAGTCTACTGGAACAGAGGGAGGAAACAGGGAATAAAATGATATGTCTAACTGTATCACATTCTAGAGGAACAAGACACCTACAAAGAGACAGAGCCTTCCTCATAGTACCCTCCAACTGAGGACCCTCATCAAGCACCTACTGTGTGCTAGGCATATTGTTAAGCTCTTGGGATAATAAAGGGAACAAAAGACAGTCCCTGCCCTCAAAAAACTTGTAATCTAATGAGGGAGACAGCAAACATATACAAACATGCTACATACAGGATAAATGAGGAATATTAAGAGAGGGAGGGCACTAAAATCGAAAGGGATTGGAAAAGGGCGTGTAAAGGATGAGATTTTAGTTGTGACGTAAAGGCAGTCAGGGAAGTTAGGAAATAGATAGAAGGATAGACAGCATCCCAGACATATGAGGGGACAGTAAGAGAAAAATGCTTAGAGCCGAGAGATGGAGGGCCTTGTTGGTGAGAAGAGTAGGATGCCAGTGTCACTGGGTCAAAGAGCATGTAGTGCTAAGTAAGGTTTAAAAAGACTAGAAAGGTGGCAGAGGACTAGGGTATGAGGGACTTTAAATGCCAAGTGATGGATTTAATATTTGATCCTGAAGGCAATGAGCAGCCACTTGATTTTATTGAATTAGGCACATAGTTGGACTTGCATTTTAGAAAAATCACTTTGGTGGCTAAATGGAAGATGGATTAAAATGAGGAGAGACTTGAGACATATAGATCCTCCCATTGGCTATTGCAATAGTCCAGGTATGAGGTGATGATAGCTTGGACCAGGGCGAGTGCAGCATGGGAGAAGAGGAGGCATATTGGAGACATGCAGCAAGGGGGAATGGACTGCCTTGGCAACAAATTAGATATGGGGGGTCAGAGAGAGTGAAGATCAATGAACAGGAGCGAGTAACTGGGCACTGGTGCCCCCTGGTGGTTGATGGTGTTTGTATATTTAAGAGCCTTTTTTTTTTTTTTTTTTTTTTTTTTTTTAGATCTCAAGTAAGATTCTCTACCAGACAATCCCCACTGCTTCAAAGCCCGGGAAGGAATGGGCAATTACCATCATCTGGGAGCCCTGCCCTTCTGTTCTCTCCTTAATAAGTTTTTCATTTCTGGCCCTCCTGTTCCCCTCAGGGCTTTGCGCTTTAATGAGTTTCCCCTTGCCCACAGACTGGCTGTATTTTCTGGTCAGTCTGAACCATCCCGCCTGGTAACTCACAGCCACAAAATTCCCTCTCCTTCATAAAGATGAGAAAGACATGCCCGGTATTGTAGGCTAGTCACCTCTCTAGCTGCTTAGCAAATTTTGCTTTCTTTTCAGTCCTAGATTAACAAAAGGGAATGTTTAATCTTTTCAGGACAGAATAGCTTTCCCAGTGTACAAAATAGCATGGAATCATATTTTTTATATTGTAGCAAAAAGGCCATAGAAGACAAATTTATTCAATCTTTCCTCTGTCCAAGTTTCTCTCTGTTTCTGTCTCTGTCTCTGTCTCTGTCTCTGTCTCTGTCTCTGTCTCTGTCTCTCTCTCTCTCTCTCTCTCTCTCTCTTCCTCTTCTCCTCCTCCTCCACCACCACCTCCTCCTCCTCCCTCCCTCCCTCTCTCTCTGTCTCTTTCTCTGTCTCCCTTTCTTTGTGTCTCTGTCTCTCTATCTCTCTTTTGCTCTCTCCACTTCCCTCCCTCCCTCTTTCTCCATCTCTATCCTCTCTCTTGCTTTCTCTTGCTCTCTCGGGTTCCTGCCCTTTTTCTTCTCTCTCTCTCCCCCTCTATTTCTATATAAGACACCCTCTCCTAGAGGGTGGTCAATGAACTCAATTTCCGAATCCACTTGATGAAGTTACAGAGCAGGACCTGCTATCATAAATGGAGCTGTATACAGGGTCAAGCACATTTCTAATTGCCATACATACATTGGCATGACTTAGAAACTCCTTATGGATCCCTGGGATTGGGGTAGGGAGGGTTTGTGTTGAAGATGGGTGGTGATAAAGAGAGGAAGAGCCACCTATTATGTGGGCTCTAAGGTGATCTCAGAAGAAGAAGCAATTCCACTCTTTTGGAGAACATCCAGTGTTTTATCTCCCCTCCCCCCCCAAATGGAGGCAATGATAACTGCAACATATGGTGGCTGGAAACATGGTTACCTGGGTGAACCTAATCCCCCAGCTGCTACTGCAGATGCTTCCTGGATTATTTTTCTTTTCCCCTTCAAATGATCTTGAATTCATTCCATTTATTTATTAATCTTCCATATCCCTCCATCAGAATATTAGCTCCTTCAATCTTATTCAAGAGAAACTGATTCTATGCCTTCTATGTACCAGGCACAGTGCTAGGGGCTAGTGATAACAAAGAAAAAAGAAGCCATCCCTGGGTCTCAAAGAGTTCCCATTATGCTGGGGAGGGGGGAAGACACAAAATAGACACACACAAGTGGAGGCAGCTAGGGGGTACGGTGCGAAGAGGCAGGAAGATCTGAATGACAATGTGCCATCAGATATTTATGACTGTGTGACCCAGGGTAAGTCACTTAACTTCCATCTGTCTCAGTTAATTCCTCTGAAAATGGGAACTAGAATGGCATCTACCTCCCAAGATTGTAGTGAAGACAAAATGAGACCAATTTGTAAAGGGTTTTACAAACCTCAAGGTCATATGAACGCTAGCTATATTTAGTAATACTATAAGTAAATTGTATACATACATAAATATATAAAATGTTTGTATACATATATACGTATGGATGGAAGAGGATAGACTTCAGCAAATGCTTGAGGTTTTCAGGGAATCTAATCATAAAGGGAAAAGCCTTCATATACAAAGTAGTCCTTTCTCCCCTTAGAAGGGGCCATCAATTGGAATAGTTCAATTGCATATGAAGAGTCTAACTAGACAGTGAACTGGTGTGCCAGGTTAGAGAACATCCAGACCTTTGACCCTAGCACTCATCTCCATAAGATTCTCAGAAGACTGTTGGAGGTAGAACTAACTGTCATTCTAAAGGATCATGAGGTGAGCAAAAGAGGGAACCAGGAAAGACTGTGGAATTGGGAGGTCATGCTTATTCTACCTGACTAAGGCTCTGAAAGAACCAAAGTGAAGAGGCATCAGTGTAACCAAAGCTAACGGTCATTTGCTGAGCTGGAAGAGCAAGCCCTGTAGCACTCCAGCAGCACTCCAGGTGAAAAGGAAAAGTACAGTCATACTTGAGCTGGTGCACTGTATCACCCCACCAAGCCAGTGGTTAGAGGGGGGAAAGACTGCATGAGCCCATTTGACAGGCCATTGCACAGCCCAAGAAGCTAGCCTGAGTGACTCATCTAATGCCAAAACTATACCCCCACCATCACCACTATAAATGCCTGGAAAACTTCCCCAGATAAGAAAGAGTACCAAGAACCTATAGTTCTAGACTCGTGAATTTCCTCAACTGAGTGTGTTCTCTCCCTATACTTCAGAACTCTGAGTGTATCTGCAGAAGACTGTATCCCTGGTTAGCACACAATATAGACAGCACATTGTCTGTCACATAAGTGCTTGAGAAATGTATGTTGACTGACTGATATTGTGGAAAACACTCTTACCTCCTGCTCATGCCACACCATTGGAGTTATTTTTATTTTATATATATTTTTACTTAAAAAAAAACTAGGTCTATCTGATTAAGGGGGAAAAGACCAGTGGGGGCTGTTGAGCTAGAGTTAGGAGCATAGTCAACCACAGGATTACCCCTATAATTGAGCTATGGGTATTATGGGACCTGGACCCCTAAAGGAAAAGAACATGTCTTTAAAAGCCACCCAGTCCCTGAATTTTCCCATACATTTCAGCAGCCACCAGCGAAGGTAACTAGTCTACCCCAGCCTTCCTTGATTAATTTGTTAACTTACATGATACTCCTTAATCCCATCTAGATCTTTTCAGTTGTACCTGTCCATCCCAGGCTATTTGGCACTCCTTAATCTCATCAAGATCTTTTTCCTGACCCTATTTCCTTTTTCTTTTTATAATAAACAGTCTTATCCTTATCAAATTCACAGATTCTCATTGGAATCTGAAGGCTACTCTAAGCTTTACAATACTACCAATTCCCTAAGAATGTACACCATCTTTCCCTTAATGGCATTACATTAAACCTTGCCACCTTGACTGAAAGAACACTTGAGTGTTTAAATTCTTTCCGGGCAGACTGGTCCTGTACCCTTACATTTCAAGGTTCCCAGCACCCCAAATCGCAACTAAACAATGAAGGAACTGGCTATCCTTCTGGGGTACCCAATCTAGAAGCACCAGTGAGAGTCCAACATGTAAGCAGATTGGAGAAGAACATTATATTTACAAAGTCTGTGCAAAGTTATTTGTTCAGAGTAGGAACAATAAATAACAACAATAATAGCATTTATATAATACCTACTATGTGCCAGACACTGTGCTAAACACTTTTCTTTTTTCTTTCTTTTTTTCCTCTTTTTTCTTTTTCTTTTTTTCTCTTCTTTTTTTATTTTAATTTATTTTCTTGATTACATCATTCATTTCCACAAGGTTTTGAGTTACAAATTTTCTCCCCTTCTTTCCCCTAGCCCCAGGCCGAAAACAGTGATCCCACTGTAAAGCTCCTCCCACAATCAGTTCTCTTTTATGTCCTCCTCCAACGCCCCTCCAACTTTCTAATAGGGCAGGGAGAGTCTCCCTACCCCAGTCCCTATATGTGTTATTTCCCAGTTGCATGTGGTTAATAATAAATATATATATAATAATAAATATATACACACACACACACACATATATATATGTTTGTTTGTTTGTTTTAACATTTGATTGTATAGCTTTAAATTCTAGATTCTTGCGGTTCCTCCCTTGTCACCCACTCCCACTGGAAGGAGCAGCAATTTAATACAGGCTGTACATATGTAATTACGCAGAACATCTCCATGGTGGGCATATTGTGAGAGGCTGATTGTATGTCCC
>CM053599.1:10775658-10794284 GCA_028646575.1 Pseudocheirus occidentalis | reverse complement strand
CCCCCATCTTGCGCAGGTTGGTTACATGGTCACCCAACTGCTTGATGGACTTGACCTGTTCTTCCAGGTAGTGGGTTTCGATGAAATCACATAAGTGGGGGTCATTCTTGTCAGTTGCCAGCTTGTGCAATTCCAGTAACGACTGATTGACATTTTTTTCCAAGTGCAGATCACACTCCATTGCGTTCAGCCCGCTCTCCCAGTCGTCCCGGTCGGGTTTCTTGCTGTCCTGCAGGAAGATGCGGCCGCCGCGCTGGTTCTGCCGCTTCATCAGCTTCTCGGCGTGCTCGAGCTCTTCGTTCGACTGGTGCAGGAAGTACTTGGCGAAGTTCTTAAGGGCCACGTCGTCGCGGTCGAAGTAGTAGGACATGGACAGGTAGACGTAGGAGGCGTAGAGTTCCAGGTTGATCTGCCGGTTGATGGCAGCCTCCGAGTCCTGGTGGTAGTTCTGCCTGAGAGGGGACTAGGTGGTCATGGCGGCGGCGGCCGGAGGCGGCTGAGCGGACGGCTGCTGCTCGACGGTAGGACGGAAGAAGTGTTGGTTAGTGGAGGTGAAGGTGGAGAGGTGGCTAAGGGCGGCTCCGGCCCGGAATCGAGCAGCAGTTCCGTTCAAGCACTGTTGAAGCAGGAAACCGCAGCGACTCCCCTTCCCTGCGCTTCTGGCCCAGAATAATGTTTTAAAATGCAAAAACAAAAAATGCTTGGGATTGCAAAAGAAACCAAATTATATGAAAATATAGTTATCAAAATGTTAAGAAAAAAAGTTCATGGACCCCAGGTTGAGAACCTCTGTTCTAGAGCAATGACCTGGGAAGTCATGTGTAACTTAGATAAGCGTCTGTCCTCCAAACAGAACTTACAAAACACTTACACAATAGATGATAAGTGCAACAAAGACACCGAACTGTCACGAGGTGTGGGCATTTCTGAGGTGCGAGCATGCAGGACTCTATCCTCCAGTCACTTTTAAGAACTATAACACTTTTAATGCAGAACACTTCCAGTTGTTTCCAGGATCCAAGGAAAGCCATCAGCTCTCAGCAGAGAATGGACTTGGCCTTCTCCATAGGTGGCTGCACCCAACTTGTCAGACTTTTGGAGTTGTCTGCCAGTGCTTTTTTTGCCTGTTGCAAGAAACTCTCATACACCCATACTTGGCTACGGTTCCATGTCTGTTCAAATGTCATAATTTTCCTAAATTAAGAAAAACTGGGCCCCTGTTCTCTAGGGCTTGTTGGTGCTCCTGGGCACCCTCTGCTGGTGTGACAGCTGCAGTAGAAAAATGCCAATGGTGGTCAAAGGATTTGATCTCCCCTGAGATGACTGGGCTTTGATAATACCACCAACTCTGGCAAACACCAATGCTCATGAACAAAACTACATCTAAGCTTCTGGAGAAAAACTTTCAAACAACTCATCCCATCCTTGGAGTGATGTGGGGTCTCACTGGTATGAAGAGCATTCTGAGTCCTTCATAGCTGGCCACCTTCCTACTTTTCCTGTCTTCTTATGCTTTGTTCCCCTCTGCATGCTCTGTTATCCTATGACATTTGCCACCTTTTGACTCCCACACATGAACCTCCATCTCCCATCTCTGTGCATACATATTGTTTTTGTGATTCAGTCATGTCTGACTCTTTGTGACTCCATTTGGGGTTTTCTTGGCAAAGATACTGGAGTGATTTGCCATTTCCTTCTCTAGCTCATTTTATGGATGGAGAAACTGAAGCAAACAGGGTGAAGTGACTTGCCCAAGGTTGTACAGGTAATAAGTGTCTGAGGCCACATTTGAACTCAGGAAGATGTCTTTCTGACTTTAGATCTGGGACTACTCACTATGCAACCAATACCTATAATTTTCTCTTTCAACGCCTTCACTTCCTGTCTTCCCTGCCTTCCTTCAAGACTTAGCTTCTGCATGAAGTCTTTTCCCCATCTGTTAGTGCCTTCTCCTCAGAGATGACCTTCATGCCCTTTCTTCATATTTTGTGTGTACCTTGTTGTTTGCATTTTGTAAAACATGAATTCCTAGAAGCTGGGGACTGTTTGTACCTTTCTTTGGTTGCCCAATGCTTAGCACAGTACATGGCATGCAGGAAGCACTTAATGAATGCCTCTTGACTTTCTGACCAATGTCAAGCCATCTTCCCCTGAGATGACAAACCCTTTAATATTTTTTAATTGATATAATTGTCATAAATGGTTTGAATAAATCCTCTACAGACAATGTGCCAACTGTGCTAGAAGCCTTTCTTTGCCTCTTCTGAAATGCCACTGATATTCATGGAACACTTGGGACATCCATCTGCTGCCTTCCATTCTTGCTACATGACTGGCCCACCTCCCTTTATTTTCTTTTTGAAGTTTTAGACTTAGAAAGGATTTAGAGTCAACCTCTTTCGTTTTAGTTCATAAAGTTTTATTTTTTGACGAATTGAACAATGAACACTTCAATAAAGCATGAACATTGAAGATTATATATGAAATTGTGACAGTCTATTATGTACAGTTTGTTTTTTAAGTGTATATTAAATTTAACAGGATAGTAACAGAACTTCCCATGACTCTGTCACCTTCTCAACATTCTTCCACTCTCTTCTGTATATTTTTGATGTTTTGTTGATGCTTTTCCCTTCCCTTCCCTTCCCTTCCCTTCCCTTCCCTTCCTCTCCCTTCCCTATTATCATTTTTCTCTCGTTCTGGTTAGTCCCTGCATTGCTCAGAGTTGTGAAGTCTTTCAAAGCTATTTTCCTTTATTTTATGGTGGTCATTTGGTAACTTACTCTCCTGGCATTGCTCACTTCACTCTGTATTAATTCTTATGAGTCTTCCTAGGTTTCTTTGGATATGTCCTTCTTATAATTTCTTATTGTACAATGATACTATTCCATTAGATTCTTGTCTTACAACTTGTTCAGATTTTTCCCAATCGATGAACTCTCCCTCTCCCTCTCCAGTTTGTTGCTACAACAAAAAGGTACTGGGATAAATATTCCTGTGCACAAGAGCTCTCTTCTCTCACTTTCTGGTACCTAACAGTGGTAGGTACATGCACAAAGGATGCGTACAGTTCCATGACTTTTTGGAGATAGTTCTTTAAAAAAAATTTTTTTTTTTGCTTTTTGGAGGGCAGTTGGGGGTTAAGTGACTTGCCCAAGGTCACACGGCTAGTTTTTGTGTTAAGTGTCTGAGGCCGGATTTGAACTCAGGTCCTCCTGACACCAGGGCTGGTGCTCTATTCACTGCGCCACCTAGCCACCATTGGAGATAGTTCTAAACCAGTTTCCAGAATGGCTGGACCAGTGGCTGAATGGTTGGTAATATTACCTCACTTCCCTTTTTTGTTAGGTAGGTAGGAGCTCCATCCAATGTTTTAGACAATGACAGAATCAAAAGGTTGGGAGGTACTTCAGAAGCAATCCAATCCTCAATATGGCAGACGAGCATTAGTTATACTTTGCCCAGACCTGCACTGAGGACAACCCCCAACTTTCACAAAGCAGCTAGTTACTTTCACATATTGGGAAGCTTTTCCTTACAGAAAACTTAAATTTTCCCTTTTGTAGCTTCCCTCTGTTCCTCTTAGTTGTATTCTCTGGGAGTGAGCGAAAGCTTTGGAGATCTCCAAGCTCCTGGAGATATTTTGAGGATTGATTTTGGAATATTTTTACACCTGTTTTCACTAGGACAGATATCTTCTGTATGTTTTAGGTATCTGTCTGCTCTCCATGACATCACTATCTTGAGGACCACTTTCACACATAGCCCATCAGCTGCTGAGGTGGCTGAGTCCAAATGTTGAAGTTCCATTGCTGATGCATATATACTTTGAGTATAGAAAAATGGTGTCAGATCTGTTACATTTTGTGTCTGTTTGTTGTCTTTCCAATATCATCTATAAATGTTCATATGATTTGGCTAATCCATTAGGTTTTCTGTAGGCTCTCAACTGCTTTCTAATTTTTTTGAGGTGATATGATTTATAAAGTGCGTTCTTCCTTCTCTAATACTTCAAATTGTTAATTAGTGTAATGATAATAATAATTCACATGGATCTAACACTTGGGGGCTCTAAAACACTTTGCCTCTTTCATGTGAGTATGCCTTCTCCTGGAGAGGCAGCATGGAATAGCGACTAGAATGCTATCCAGGAGCTAGGAAGATTTGGACTCACATCTTGCTTCTGACACTTATGAGCTGTGTGACTTTGGGGCAGTCATTTAACCTCTCATGGAATCCATCTGTTAAATGGGGATGTAGTACCTATAGCGAGACTCAAATGATTTACTGTGTAACATAAAGTACTTTCCAAACTTTGAAGCTGTACATAAAGTTAATTATTATTTATATTTATCAAAAGATTATCAATTTTCCACAGTGATCAGCCATGTTCAATGCTACCAGATGAGGGTTTTCAGTAGTTAGTGGTGTATGAATGAATTGATAAAGAAATTAATGATATCCTGGGAATAATAATGATGATAATGAGCATTTATGGAATTATGACTACGTGCCAGGGACTGTGTGTGTGCTAAGCACTTGACAAATATTTTCTCCTTTTGTCTTGTTCCAGTCTCACTAATCCTTCTTAACAGATGCAGTATTTTAAAAATGCTTTCTCCTTTTTTTGTAGTTCCTTTGAGCATATTGCTTTATTTAAAAATGAATCTTAAGAGATATATTAATGTAATTTAATAATATAGCAAAGGACATATGATATTATTAGCCTGAGGAATTCTTTCTACAAAAGCAGAGAGCAATCCATATTTGAATTAATAGATAACTCTTTGTGAATTGCCCAAGGCATCTAGATGCTGGGTGATTTGCTCAGGGTCCAAGAGCTAGCGTCAAAATGGGATTTGAATCTAAGTTTTCCTGACTCCAGGTCCAGTACTTCTCCACTATGCAATGCAATGGGTTGGAAAATCTGGGGAATGCTCCAACCCTAGTGGATCTGAAGTTTAGCAAAGGACCTGATAAGGCTGGCCATACTTTTGGAAACACTGTAAGTACAATAGATCTTTGCTTCAATGACTTGGTTATGTTCACTGGTGTAGAATGCAACACATCTATCCTTTCTCCTCTTATGAATTCTTGATTAAAACTTCCCATAAGTCCTCCACATTTTGTGGGGAGCAGAGCAGCCATAAGAACATTTATCAATATCCTTTCCTCTTACTTTTTCACTGGCCTACCTTCATTTATGAACCTACATTTCCTGGACTCTTTATGTCATTTCTTCTTCTTTTTTTGTTTTTGTTTTTTGGAGGGGGGAAGGCAAGGCAGTTGGGGTTAAGTGACTTGCCCAAGGTCACACAGCTAGTAAGTGTCTGAGGCTGGAAATGAACTCAGGTCCTCCCGACTCCAGGGCCAGTGCTCTGTTCACTGCACCACCTAGCCGCTCCCATATGTTATTTCTTGCATATTAAGCAATCGCTGGCAATATGCTGCAGCTCACTTACACCCACCCTAGTAGTTAGCTCACCATTGTTTTTTGGCTCATACCTAGTCCCCCCTAGATGATAGTATCTATCCCTATGAAATTATCTGTCATTAATTCCATATATATTGTGTATGTGGAGCACATGGGGTGTTGCAGGAAAACTGTTAACTCTTGTGTGAGGGCTTGTCAAGAGCCCTTTTCAGGGCTGCTCATCCACTTTTGGTGTCTACCCATCACCCAATTCTCTCTTGTATCTCCAAGATGTGGTAATATGTGCTTTGGCCACATCTTGGTAAGCCATCTAAGCAGATGGACCAAATCAATTTGAGGGTAACTGACAGGCTTCAAACCCATTAATGAGTTAGGGGAATGTCTACCACAAGCATGTGAAGACTTCCCCCAGTGAAATGCGTGGGTGAGAACAGTTTGCTCTAATGGCCATGAAGGCAAGTGAAGCAGTTGCTATGGAGAGCTTAGAGCTTCATCAGACATTGAAGAAGTCAATGTCATTCACTGCATCCCAAGCCATCACCAATCATCTTGACTTTTGTCTTGTCACTGGACTTCGATGATTCTGGGAGGAAGAGTGAGGCTGATGACTGCACAGCTCTGCCTCACTTACATTCAATTCACCCATGAGTCAAGACATCACCTATGATGTCATTGGTCCTCTTCGAAAATGAAGAACAAACAGTAACATCTTGTACATAACTTGTATGTGTCCCTCATTGGAATGTGAACTTCTTGACAGTAGGTGCTGTTTTTGATTTTTCTTATGTTCTCAGTGCTCAGCATAGTTCCTCACATTTAGTAGATTTTCAACAAATGCTTGTTGAGCTATTGACTTGACTTGGTTTGTTCTATGATTTGTTGCTCTACAGTTTCACTGGATGAAAAAAGATCTAATTTGTGTCAGGGATAGTTTGGGATCATTGAAAGCTATTTCTCAAATGCAAACCAGATCATGCCCTTCCTCCTTGTAAATTGCAGTTCCACATGGGTTATTGTCCTTATGTAGAGCTTGTCAAAGTTATATTTATTCATGGACCATGTCAGAGGTTCAGCATGCTGACAGAGTGGAAGCAGATATTTGCCTGAGGTTATGCCCATGTGGGGATCCTCATAGGTGTCTGTGTTTTACTAGGTTTATTTAAAGATCATTGGGGCACACTTTGAACAATGGTGTTAGATGCATCTTCATGGAAAGTAATTATTGGATGTTGTGGAAAAATTGGCTATAGATAGAGTTGGCATTATATAGGGTGTATGGTTGGTAGTTCAGCATTATGGTTCTTGACACAACTAACATAAGGTCAACCATGAACCAAAGTATCTGGAAGCCCTCACAATCTGTGGGGAATTATTTTTTTTCCAGTTGAACACATGCAGAACCTTTATGTCGGTGCAAAAACCTTTGGTGAGCATATATATTCCTGTTTTATTCTTCATTTAATATTGATAATCACTGTGAAAGCTATGGAGTTACATTAAGGAATCTTATTTTCACATAGATACATATTTGTTGATTTGATGTGATCTATGATTTTTTATGTGTAGTTAGAGTTCAGATTTCAAGTTTACTCATTCACCTTTCTTTTCTCCTCCTCCTCCTCCTCTTCCTCCTCCTTCCTCTTTCTTTATCCTCTTCCTGCTTTTCCTCCTCTTCCTTATCTTCCTCTCCCCTCTGCATCACTTGGCCAGCAAGAGATTTGATTAGTGCTATTTATAATCAGAGACTCTTTTTCTTCTGCACCTTATAATAATTAATTCATCAAAAAAAATGAGATGAGGGAGCACCAAAGAGAACAGATTCTTCAGTACCTTGGATAGAGTCACACAGTGGAACAGAGATTTAGAGCTGAAAGTGATTTTGGGTACCATTTAGCCCAGTCCTTTTATTTTATTTTAGTTTTTTGAAAGTAGATTTCTTTTTTTATCTTATTTTTGCTTCTTTTTTTTGGAGGGTAATTGGGGTTAAGTGACCAGTCCTTTCACTTTAAAGAGAAGGAAACTGAGACCCAGAAAAGTGAAGGGTGTTGCCCAAGGTCATACAGGTAGTAAGTAGGTGAATTGGAATTCAAACCCAGGTTTTCTGAGTATAGACACAGTACTTTTTGTCCATTACAAGGTCTCCGACCTTGATACTAAGGATTCTTTGGTTTATCAGCCAACCCTGGACCTACTAAAACTTTAAATATTGTTTCTTTGCATGAAGTGCACCCTTCTTGTAAAATATTAGGTTGTACCCAAGCTTTTTAGTTTTTTATTATGTGCTTGTGTATTTTCTTGAAGTAGTTTTGTCTGAAGCTGAGACCTCCAAATCCCTTTTTTTTTCTTTTTGGAGGGGGGAAGGCAGGGCAATTGGGGTTAAATGACTTGCCCAAAGTCACATGGCTAGTAAGTGTTAAGTGTCTGAGTTCAGATTTGAACTCACATCCTCTTGACTCTAGGGCCAGTATTCTATTCACTGCACCACCTAGTCGCCCACCAGATCTCCAAACTCTTAAGGAAAAATGGAAACCCTTATTGTAAATTATTAGTATTTAATGTGCTAAAACAACCCCAAACATGGTTCTTATCATTTTGTAGCTCTCTGGACACTTCAACAACTGTTGGTGCTTCCCTCCCCTCAACAGTTACCTTGAATTTATATTTTAATATGTTTGCATAAGTCCATGAGAGGCAGTGAGGGATAGTGGATAGAGTTAGTTTCAGATTTAGTAAAATCTGGGTTTGAGTCCTGTGTTGGACACATGTAGGGTGTCTCACTCTGGACAAGTCACTTAATCTCTCAGTTCCCTGGGCAATTATCTAAGATAATAAATTGAAAGGAAGGTGCTGACCTGCATTACCAAAATCCAGAGGGGGCCAACATCAGGCATCTCGACTTTGTCTTGCCACTAAGCTCTGATGACTTTGGAGGAGAAAGTGAGGCTGAGTTTGCACAGCTCTGCCTCACTTAAATCCAGTTCACACACAAGTCAAGAAATCACTCTTATGATGTCATTGGTCCTCTTTAAGAACAAATGGCAAACAGCAATTCCTTATCCAGGATTTCCCTATATTGGGGAAATCACAGCTCTATTTTCTATTCCTATGTATGTCCATGTTATCTCCCCACTAGACCTAAGAGCAGGGATTGCTTCATTTTTGTCTGTGTCCTCAGTATCCAAGGCAATGCTTGTCACAGAGTAGGCACTTTAAAATTACTGGTTGATTGAGTGACCGACTGACCATTGATGGCTTTTTAGGTGTATGTCATGTGCAAGAGATTTAATTAATGCTCTGTTCTGTGTCACATGTACCTTCTTGTTCCCCATTGCTGGATCAGTATAGGAATTCTGCTACTAAATATGGAGTGTCTCTAAAAACTGCCCTGGTCCTCCCTATATTTTCTCTCTTGGTAATCTCATCAACAACCATACTTTTTTGCAAATGACTTCCAGATTTATATATCCAACCAAACTCTCTGCCCTGAGGTCTGTTATTACATCACCAACTGCTTATTAGGCACACATCAACCTTAACATGTCCAAAATGGACCTCAATATATAGCCCTCCGAAGCTCATCCTTCCCTCTAATAATAATAGCTAGCATTTATGGACTGCCTACTATGTGCCAAGCCCTGTGCTTTGCACATTTTGGCTCACGTTACAAATGTTATTTCATTAGATCCTCACGACAGTATTATGAAGTGGTTTCTATTATGATCCCTATTTCGAAGTTGAGGAAACCAAGGCAAACACAAGTGAATTGGTTAGTGAGCTAATTTGAACTCAGGTTTTCCCAACTCCAGGCCCAGCACTCCATCCACTGCCCTACCCAGCAGCTCTAACTTTCCTAGTCCTTGGATGAGATTAGCAGCCAGATTCCAGCCAGCCATCTTCACAACTTTTGGCTCATGCTCATTTCTCTCTCCTTCCCTTTTCTCCTCTATTGAATTCATTGCTTCTCTCTGACCTCCCTCCGTGTCTAAGCCGAATTCTGTGTCTGATCTGTCCCCTTCTCTATACTCACACAATGGACATCCCTGTTTAGACTCCTTTTGCTTCTCCTTTGGACTATTGTTATAACCTTCTCATTAGAGCACCGGCTTAGGAGTCAGATGGTGTGGGTTCATATCGTGGTTTAGAGATGATCTCTTTGGGCAACTTTAATGGACCCTAATTTCCTCACCCTTGACAAATGGGGGTTGGACCATACGGCCACTGAAGTCTCTTCTCACTAGAAACCTGATTCCTGGTGCCCCCCTTCCTGCTGGTTCCTTCCATCTGGGATATATATATATATATATATATATATATATATATATAGTATGTTATATAGTTATTTGCATGTTGTTTCCCCCATTAAAATGTAAGTTCCTTGAGGGCAGGCATGATGGGTTTCCCCCACCTTTTTGTATCCCCAGCATTAGTACAGTACCTGGCCCGGAGTAAGGGCTTAGTAAAAGCTGGTTAGTTCATTGACTGACTCACTGATCTATCACCCATCAGTTTCCTTGCTTTCTGACTCTCTTTTACATCTTTCACATAAAATACTCTTCCCAATGCACACGTCTGACCATTTCACTTCCCTGATAAAGAATAGTCAATGGCATCTATTGCCTCTAGGATAAAATGTAAACTCCTCAATTTGGCAAATCAAGTCCTTTACGATCTGGCTTCAGCTTTGCCATGACAGCCGGATTTCTCTTTTGATATCCCTTCCCCAGCATCCTCTGTTTTGCCCAAATTAGAGATTTCATCTCCAGCCTATAGGCTTTTGCACAGGCTGGAAGACATTCCCTTCTCACTCCCAATTCTAGCCCAACAAATCCTTAGTCTTCTCCAATCAGCCAGACGCTTTTAAAGCTCCTAATAAAGGCACTGTGCTAAGCAATGAGGATAGAAGAGGATGCAAAAGCTAAGTTCCTGCCTTCATGGGGCTTACAATCTTCAGCACTCGACTCAGATTCCTCCCTCCCACTATAGGAAACCTTCCCTGATCACTCTTGGTGTTAACATTCTTTCCCTCCTCCGGTTATCTCATCCATGGCTATCTGGATATTTGCTGCTATCCACATTGAAATAAGTATTTCTTGAGAGTGGAGATCCTTTTCCACTTTGTCTCTATGTTGGCAGCACAGTGCTTTGCACATAGAAGGTGATTAATAAATGCTTATTGTGCTGAATAGGGTTGAATTTCCCTCATGCTAGGTCTCATGTAAATGGTCCCAAACTTGCATAAATAATATGACAGATGTGTTCTGGGGAGAACAAGCGCCCTGCCAACCTGCCGTACATTCTACATTCTGCTCCAATAAGCCCTGCTTTGGAAAGGTTGTGAAAAAAAAATGAATTTTGACCTTTATTACAAAATATGTTTTACCCTTAAAGAGACTTTGAATATTTTGGAAAGTCAAGACAATGTAGCCAAGAAACAAATCTTATTTGTCTTTCAGGGCCCAGGTTAGATGCCCAAACTTCCATCATGGAGCTTTCTTTGATCCCTCTTTGCACTCTATCCATCCCGAACAGACTGGTAGCCTCTGTCTAATTTTAAATAATTAAGAGATGCCTGGGAAGTGAAATGGCTTGCCTGTGGTGACAAGTCCAGGAGGTGTCAAAGGCAGGATCTGAATTCACATCTTCCTGACTCCAAGGGTGGCTCTCTTACCACTGAACCATATTGCCTTTCCCCTACTATGTCTGGCCCATGCCAAGAACTTAATAATTGTGTAAGTGACTGAATTAAATTACCTTGCACATGCTCTCATCATGCTTTATTTCTTTTCTAGTCATTTGTGGTTATACCTTATCTCCCCCAGTAGGTACATGGAGAGGTAGTTAGATGTGAAATCAGGAAGACGTGAGTTCAAATCCAGCCTCAGACATTTAGTAGCTCTGTGATGCTGGGTGAGTCTTGAACTTCTTGATACATGGCCCTCAGCCTTTCAGGAAACAAGGAGATGAGGTGAAGGGTGGGGAGATGATCAGGGACAAGTAGCAGGTCTGGAGACACAGCCATGATCAAAAACAATATACAGGACCAGGACCTGAAAGGGAGGTCCCCACTCCAGGTGTATGTATGGTGGGATGCTGGGAAGAGGAGCAAGACCAGGAGATGAGCATGGAGTGAGATCCAAGGTTCCAGGAAGTGACACTCTGGTCACACAAAGTCCCTCATCCCTGCTGAGACTCATCCTTTGATGGTGGCATCCTGTTAAGCTGCCCTGTCCACAGCTCCCACTGTGGAGTCACTGTGCGCTTGGGCACTGGACAACAAATGCATCATCATTTTGACCTTTGGTTCTTCACCAGCACTTGGTGTGGTGCTTTGTACATTTGTTGTTAAGTCATTCAATCATGTCTGACTCTTTGTGCCCCATTTGGGCTCTTCTTGGCAAAGATCCTGGAGTGGTTTGCCATTTCCTTCTCCAGCTCATTTTACAGATGTGGAAACTGAGGCAAACAGGGTTAAGTGACTTGGTCAGGGTCACACAGCTAGAAAGCGTTTGAGTTCAGATTTGAACTCAGGAAGATGAGTCTTCCTGACTGCAGATATGGCATTCTATCTACTCTACCACCTAACTATGCTTTGTTCATACCAGCCATTCAGTGCCTGCATGGAGTACAAGCACCCCATTTTAGAGTTGAGTGAAGTGAGTTCTGAAGAGGTATGTGATTTGTCTGAGGTCACCCAAGGAGTGGGTAGCAAAGAAGGGGTTGAACCCCCATCCTCTCACTCCAAATTCAGCATGCAATCAGTGCCAGGCTGCCTCCCATCAGCTCTCTGTCCTGAAGCAAGGTCACTATGGGCCCCATAATTGTTCTCCTTCCCTGTGTTCTTTATATTTGATCACCAACATTAATCTGAAAAACTGATGATACTTTTAGAATGTCTATTTCTGAAGATGTCTCAGAGTCCTCCAGCTAGCAGAAGAGGTATGAGTAGTGACAGAGCTCAGGACTTTGCCTCTCTTCCTTCTTTGAAGAGGTGGGGGACAAGGGCATGCACTGTCACATTGACTTGATGTGTTAATCAGTTTTACCAAATGACTTATTTTCCTTCTATTTTTTTCTTTATTATAAGGAATGGCTTGCTGGTGGGGGAAGAACATAGTCAGACGCAAAGATGATGTAAAAAATGAATAAAATTAAAAATTTACCCAAAGATCAAGAGCTCTGTGAGAGGTTAGGATGATTATATTTGTCTCTCCATCATCCAATCTCCATTGAGATTGGAACAAAATAGACACTCAATAAATCCCTTGTCGAATAAATGGCAATGATCAGAGCTGACTTAGTGGCACAGGGTCTGGCACATAGGAAGTGCTTAAAAAAGTGTTCTTGATTGATTGGTTACAGGTGGGGGGGTACAATGGGAAGAACCTTCAAGGACCCAGGTGTTGCTGACATTTACTTCCCGTGAGACTTTGGGCATCTCCTTCATTCTATGGACCCCAGTCTCCTCAAGTTTAAATCAGAGGTTTGGACCAATGATGTCCAAGATTCTTCCCAGCTTGAAATTTATGGTCTTATGATGAATGAAAGAAAAAGCACTTATTAAAAACTGACTGAGTGCAAAGCACATGTGATCTTATAAATGGCTTTTTCAAATTTGCAAAGTGCTTTAATTTTTGAAAATAACATTTTTCCAATTAACTTACATTTCTTTTCCCCCTCCTACCTTCTCTTCCTTTACTAGAGAAAAAACCCTGGGAACCCATAAGCATAGTCTAAGAAAACCAATTCCCTTCTTGACCATGTCCAGAAATATATCTCACCATGCATATATAATCCCTAACTTCTCTGGTAGGTAGTGGGGAGATTTTTATCTTCAGTCCTGTGGGATCACGAGCGATCAATGCATTGGTCACAGCAATCAGAGTTGCTCATTGCAGAGTGCTTTACACACATTGCCTCCTTTGGAATTCACAACACCTCTGCGAGTGGTGCTATTTAACTCTTGCTCATCTTACAGATGAGGAAACTGGAGTTCAGAACTGCGGAGAGAATTAGGAGGCAGCCTGGATTTAAGGGCGTGTTTTGCCTTTTATCTCTCCAATACTCAGGGACCTATCAGCTTCTCATTCTCATTTAAAAGGAACCTGGTATCCTTATGCCAACATATGACTGTATCTGGCAGGAAGACAGGAACACCAGGGGCATGGCTGAAGCCACTGGGGGTGAGTGAGCATGTGGACTTTTCAATTGTTAGAGCATCTATCTGTGGCAAGTCTCTCCCCTGGAGTTTCCATGGAGTCATGACCTCTTTCTCTATTGAGATGGCTAATTTACAAAGGGGACTGCAAAGGCACTCCTAATTTCAGTAGCTTTAAATAGAATTTAGAATGTGCTAATGAGACACCTTTAAATGACATGATGAGGGAGGGAGGGGGAAGAAAGAATGAAATGCAATCATTTATGCAATAATAATGATAACTTTTCCATAGTGCTACAAGAGTTAGAAAGCACTTTCTTCACAACAGACCTTTGAGATTGGGAGTGCAAATTTTATTATATCCAATTTACAGATGAGGAAGCATGCTTGAAAAGTTAGATGACTCATCCTGACTCACACAGCTACTAAGCATGAACAAATATTCTGGGTTCAGTCCTGGGCCCTAGAGTTGAGGAAAGGATATTGATAACTGGGAGAAGACCCAGAAGGCAATTACGATAGTGAAATGACTTGACCTCAAAGGATATTTATTTAGCCTGGAGAAGAGAAGACTTAAGGGGCCGTAGGACATAGAATTTCAAGTATTTGAAAGACCTTTTTGGGTTGTTTTTTTTCTTTAGAAGTGGCATTAGGTGTTTTTCCTTGGTCTCAGAGGGCAGGATTAGGAACAATGGGTAGAAAACTTTAGATGCCAGGATGAGTTTGTATTTTATCTTGAAAACAATAGAAGATTTTTGATCCTGGGACTGATGACCATATTTCTTCAATGTTTTTGGCAGCTAGTAGAGAATGGATTGGAGAGGAGAGACCCTAGAAGAAGGGAACCCCGTTAAGAGGCTAGTATATTAGTCTAGGCAAGAGGTGTTGCCTCTGATTTGGTGGCTGTAATGCTTCCTTATAAACAAGACTATTTAACTGAGCTAGCATTCACATACACATGTATGAGAACCAGCAATGATGTCACTTTGCTTCACTTGTTAAAGCCACTTAAAACCACTAACTATATGCCATGACTATGTGAAGCCATGATTTATTGTTGAAATACTAAGAAAAGGTAGAGATAAGGAAGGTACAGGAATAGTAGACATGGAAATGTTTCAAATTAAGTACAATAAATTAATTACAGGAGTTTATGTATGGGAGGACACATACCATAAAGATCGCCAGCTTCTTTCAGTCATTTCTACCTAGTCTTTGAGATTATCATGTATGGAAAATTAGAATGAAAAAGCATTGAGAGGAATTTTCTCACTCAATCAAATATGAATTTAGAACCAGAAAGCATGAAGTATTGGTAGAAGAAAAATATTTCAAAATGCTT
Source organism: Pseudocheirus occidentalis (assembly GCA_028646575.1). Classification (NCBI taxonomy): domain Eukaryota; kingdom Metazoa; phylum Chordata; class Mammalia; order Diprotodontia; family Pseudocheiridae; genus Pseudocheirus; species Pseudocheirus occidentalis. The sequence goes on along the minus strand of CM053599.1, from coordinate 10,779,353 downwards.
AACTATTTGAGAGCTTTTCTAGGCAGCTGGCTAGGTGTGGCCGGTTGGTGACAGAATCTCAAAAGAGCTAAAATAGTTTAAGACAAAGAACTATTCAGCCTAAAGACCTTAGCAGCTGTAACAGTAACTCAACGAGATAGCTTCATCCAGAAGGCAGCAGAGGGCAGCAGCAGCTCATTAGGGACATAATAGTACATGTTCTGATCATACATGTTTCCTACAAATATTCATCTCCATGTGAGTTCATGCAAATTTCCTGTCCTTTTTCTCCCTCCCTTGTATTGTGATTACACAACATGGGGGAATGTACCCAGATGTTTTGTGAGGTGACATTTCTCGTCAAGTTGTTTTTCTAGTCTGTTTAAATTTCTTTCACTTTGAATTAATGTTGTTACTTTGAATTAATTATCCAAAATGGGTCAAAAGACCCATAATTTGTTTCATTTTGCAATGCCCTTTATCCATAAGAATTTGGGCAGTCCAACAAAAGACCCAGTTTGGAGGGAGACAAAAGATTCCTGCCACACACACCCCTTCCTAGAACCACAAATCACAATACCCGCTTATCTTGGTTCCTAAAGGCAACCTCTGGTTGCCTTCAATGAAGAAAACATATTTGTAGGGGCTCAATGAACTATAGTTTTGAGTTGATGCTGATCCACAAAGTTCCTTGAACCCCAGGAAACTTTCTGAGGGGCTCTGTGTGTGTAAACATGTGGGTGTATGTACTATATACCCATTACCATACCTGTGATTTCAATGATATAAGGAGTTCCTGGTGAGGAAATACCATTTACATATGCAGATTATGACTTGCTCTGTATTTCAGTTAGGATATGCCAAAGGCATGACTTGGACACAGTTCTTCTGGACTCCAAGGCTAGTTCTCTCTTCACTGTGCCATGATGCTTCTCCAGGGTGAAACATTCAAAGTAAAATAGTCCATAAAGTTGGGCGTGATAATCTAAAATGATCTAGGTATCTCTTCCTTTTACTTCCCTGCCCTTTCAGACTCCTTCTGAGGTCTAACTCTTTTCAAGTTGAATAAATCACTTAATCTCACTTAATTTCCTCAACTGCCAAAGGGGGATTACTTAAGCACTTTGGTCATAGGGCTGTGGTAAGAATCAAGTATGACATTGTCTGGAAAACACTTTGTAAATCTTAGAGAGTTCTAGATATTTTAGTATTTGTGTGTGTGTGTTTATACTTTAATTGGTGAAAACTTACCCTCTAGGGATACAGATCAGATGGGCTTTGACACAATTGGAGAGAGTTGCCAGGAACAGTAAGAGATTAAGTGACTCGTCCAGGTTCACATAGCTGGTATGTGCTAGAAACAGGACTTGAGTGCAGGTCTACCTCATTCCAAGGAAGTCCCAATCCATGCTTGGGCTGCCTCTCTTTCTATTATCATTGTTATTATGCTAGTTGACTCGTTATTATTCCACTCATGTCGTACTTAGATCATCAATAATTTTCTCTCTTACACCTTCCTCACAGTTCAGTAAAGACTCATTCATTCTTTCATACGTTTCTTTCAGGATCACATCTTCAATTTAATACTTCCTCAGTGACTCCTGGTCTCTTGTGAAAGGTGATAATAACTCATTAGATTGTAAACTCCTTGAGGAGGGGAGGGATGATTTTTTGCCTTTTTGTATCCCTGCTGGTTAGCACAGTGACTGGCACCCGCTAGGCCCTTAATCAGTGTTCAGTGAATTGAATATATAAAATTCTATTGTTCTTTATTTGCTTCATCTTGCAACACCCTTTACCCATAAGAATTCTTAGGGCAGTCTGACAAAAGACCCACTTTGGAGAGAGACAAAAGATTCCTGCCACACACCCTCCTTTCTAGAACCACAAATCACAAAAGGAGCTTGACTTGGTTCCTAAAATAATTTAAATTGAACTTTACATCCTATGCCATTTGAACCTCACAACAGTCCAATTGTATCAGTGAGGGTGGCACTACAGGTGTATATATATATATATATATATATATATATATATATATATATATATATATATATATATATATATATATATATATATATATATATATTTACAGTTCATACTAAGGCTGAAGGAAAGTGACTTGTCCAAGGTCACAGAACTAGTAAGTATCAGTGGTGGGATTGGAATCCAAGTTTCACCAGATGCTGTGCTCCTCCTCATTGTGTTGCTCTGAATATATTATTAGCTAATATTTGCTAAGTCACTTAATCTACACATATTGCATTAGCACACTCATACCAAACCTGGGAGGTGACTTGTGCTGATCTTTTCATTTCTCTCTCACACACCAGGCAATCGAGGCTCTGAAAGGTGACCTTCAAAGCCCCAGAGCTGGCACTTAGCATATCTTCTCACTCTCAGCTCGGTGACCATCATGGCGGGCTACCTGACTGTCTCTGAATTTTCCTTTGTTGAGTGGGAACTATATTCAGGAAAAATAGTCCCAAAGCTCCAGCACATTCACCTGTTTCCACAATGAATCTAGTGATCATCCATTTTTCTGCTTCCCTCTTCTCTTTATCTGCTGGTGCCTAAAGAGATTCCAAATCTAGGTCCGGTCATCTCTGAAAATGGATTTACACCGATGCTAAGGAAAGGCGAGCTGATGGGAGGAGGCCCCTGCTGCAAACATCTGGTCTCTGTTATTCCAGATGCCAACTGGCTGGGACATCCTGGGCTTTCACTCCATGTTCTCCATCCCTTCTTTAAAAGTCAGGGAGAAGCTGATGGAAAAGCCCCTCCCCCCTCCCCCCGCCTGCCAAGCATCTGGCCCAGCTCTTCCAGACTCCAGGGACCTCCTGGGCTCTCCCCCCAGGTCCTCCATCTCATCTTTTTCCGGAGAACCAGGGGCTGGATACCAACGTTGCTGCTGCTGCAGCAGTTGGCCCTCTCCCCCACAGGGCCCAGGGGCTCCTTGGACCTACTGAGGCAATGTACGCTGTCGGAGGTATAGTAAGAGCTGCCGTCCCCGAGGAACTCAATGAATGAATGAATGAATGAATGAATGAATGAATGACCGCCAGAACTCCAGGGTTAGGCCGAGGGAGGAAGCCCGAGCTGGCCTGGCAGGAGGTGGGCGTGGGTGGATGGGGCCTGCACTGGGGGTGTCGGGGAGTCCCGGGCCAGCCCAGAGTGGGAGGGGAGGGGCTGGAGAGGAGGCCCCGCCCCTTCTCCTCTGTGAGGGATGGGGAGCTCTCTGCTGCCCCCCGCGGAGAACCGCCCAGCACACAGGCGCGCGCATACACACACAAACACACGCACACACACGCGCGTACACACACGCACACACGCGCAGCACACCACACCACCCAGCTCCTCGGGAATGCTGGGAATGTTGAGTCAGGGGCTCGCCAGGCGAAGCGAAGCAGGGAGCGGCCGCGGGCAGACGGAGCCGCGCTGGACAGACGGACGGACGCACGGCTGGAGGGCCGGCTCGACGGGCGGGCGGCAGCGAGGAGCCGAGGCTCGTCCGCGCCCGCGCCCGCGCCCGCGCCCGTGCCGTGCCCCGCCCCGTCGCCGCGCCCCGCCCCACGGCTCCCCTGCCCTCCCGCCCACCCACCCGCGGCTCTGCAGCCGCCACACGGCACGGGCGCTCAAGCTAGCCGAGCTCCGGCTGCCCCACGCTCCCCTGGCCAGCCCCAACCCTGCCCTACCCGGCCCCACGCTCCCCTGGG
>CM053599.1:10745593-10775158 GCA_028646575.1 Pseudocheirus occidentalis | reverse complement strand
GTGGAGAAGGCAGTTGGAAAGCCGGCCACATTTGGGCGTGGGGGTGGGGGCGGGTGGCTGCCAGGCATTGATTTATGAAAGCGGCGGCCGGGGATTGGAACAAGTGCACACCTTCTTCCAGGCGGACTGCCCCTCCCTCAGTCCCTCAGTTCTCCTTTGCCTCCAGCATCTCCCCATTCCTTCCTCCATCCCTCCTTTCCCTTCTTCCTCCCCCTTTCCTCCCTGTGTCCCCCCATCTCCTCTTTGCTTCTTCCATCTCTCCTTTTCCTTCTTTATTCCTCCTTTCCCCCTCTATCCTTCCTTTTGTCCCGCCATCCCTCCTTTATTCCCTCTATTCCTCCTTTCTCTTTTCCATCCTTCCTTTTTCCTCTCCATCCTTCCTCTGTTCCCTTTATCAGTGCTCGACCCTCCCTCTCTCCCATCTCTCCTCAGCCTGCTGGCGCCCCTGCCTGCGGTGTCTCTCCCTCCCCCACTAGGACAGCCCCCCACGCCGGCTGCCTGGCCTCTCCATCCTTCTCTGCCTCCGGGCGTTTCCCCCCCAGTCCCCTTTCTCCCCTCCCCCTCTTCCCCCTCCCCCTTTTCTCTGTCTCTCTGAGTCCGGCTCGGGTGTGGGCAAGGGGCTGGGGGCTAAGCAAGGCAGCAGCACCGACCAAGTGGAGTCTTGGCCCCTGAATGCCTCGGACACGGACACTCTAGGAGCAGCGATCAGGAAGGTCCGTGGGGCTGGAATGGTACCTGCTAGTGAAAACCCGGGGGCCCGGCCAAATGACCGATTTCCTGGAGGTGGGGGTGGGTGGGTGGCGGGATAGGACTGACGGAAACCTCCAGTCTGGAGGGCCTGGTGGGCGCTTTGTTACCCAAGCCAAGGGATCCCGATCGATGCCGAGAACATTTTGGAAGGGTAGTTTGGTTCTTGGGGGGCTCTCTGGGGGATCAGGTAGGGTCGCTGAAGAGGACAAGGGGCCCTCCTGGGGAGGTTAGCGCTGGGGGGTCTCTCTCTCCTTTGCCGCTGGCCAGGAGGGGATCGATTTTGGGGCGGCCACTAGCACAGCCCTTTGATGCTTGTGGGGCATCTGCTCCCTGAGCCGCGGGCGAATGGACAGCTCCCCTGGTGACTGACAGGCGCACCTGCCACTGACGTGGGCCGGGAGAGGCCTCCTGGAGAGCCCCAAATGGCCAATCCGGGCCGCCGAGAGGAGGGCCCCACCTACTTGTCACGGTCAGTTTCCTGGTTGGCTTTGGGAATCAGCGGTTGGACTTAACCATTGGTTTGCACCAGCCGCGGGTCTCCCTCCTGCTTGCTCTGCGGGATCAGAGAGCAGACGGGGAAATGCTACCCCTTCGGGCGTGCACTGTAAGCTAGCAGGGCTTGGCTGCTCTTACCTTTAATTAATCTTGCCGCTTGGCGATTCCTGGACCAAAGGCTTTTAAATGACTTTAAAACTGTCGTTTGGAAAGTGAATTCAATAGGTGTAAAGGGCAGGGCCTTTGGTCAATTCAGAAGAGGGCTTTGGTCCACGTCTGCAAGGGGCACCGTTAGTGATCCGGGGGCTAGAAACAGGGTGTGGCACACTCCTCCCCAGCCTGGCACTCTGGTTAGCTGTTATTCTAAGGGCACGCTGAGTCTCGGGGTAGCTGCTCCCCTGGGTTACAGCAGCATTCATATTGAAAGGATGGTCTTCAAAGGAGGCAAGTTAAGACAGTGCTTAATTGGACTTCAACAGGAACATCTGAGTAGGGGGTCTGATCATTTTGGAAGTATGGACTTGAAAGGATGAGCTTTTGGAAGCTATTCCTGTTTATCTTTGTTCTGTTTTGACGGATGTCATTTTGGAGGGGGTGGTAGAAAAGTCTCTGAAATCGCCTTCAAATCAAATGGCTATCTGGAGGGAAGGGGCAAAGTGCTACACGTGTCCAAGGAGGGCCATTTTAACTATCTAATTTGGGAAAACTACCCATTTCCCAGGGTTAGAAGACTGGAATGAGGGTCCATTCTACCACCAACTAGCAAACATTTATTAAATACCTACTATGTGCTCAGCACAAAAGTGAAACAGTCTCTGCCTCCCGTTTTTGGTGGGTGTCAGAGACATCCTGTGATAGGGAAGCTCTCCATCTCCTTTGGCAGCATGTTCCAGGTTTTTGGACAGCTCCCCTTTTAAGGAAATATTTCCTTTCTAGAAACCACACCTATTTCCCCTCCCCCGCAACCCCTCCCCCCAGGCTCTTAGCTCTGGAGATGAGCTGAATTGGTGGATGCCAGTACAAGTCCCTTTCACATGGCAGTTCTTCAAACAGTCTTATCTCCATTAAGCTACAGTCAGTTCCTTCAAGTGATTCTCATGACAGAAAATATTTGAATGTCCTTGTGGTCCTAGTCACCCCCTTCTGGATGTGCTCTGGCCCATCAGTGTCCTTCCTAAAATGAGGCATCTTGATTGGCCATGTAGTCCAAATGTGGTCTGACTGGGGCAGAGATAAGTGGGGCTCAAAGCTTGCCCTTTCAACAATTTATGAAGGATAAAGACCAGATGAAACAGCCCCCGACCTCAAGGAACTTGTACATTTGAAAGGTTGCAAAGCTTATTCTGGGAAGAATAGGAGTTGCTTGAGGGTAGAGGCCATGTTTTTGCCTTTCTTTGGATCCTCAGCACTTAGGGCTGTGCTGGGCACATAGTAGGTCCTTAGTAAATGCTTGTTGGCTGACTGGCTCCTTTTGTTAGTGCTGCACAGGCTTTCAAGCTCCCTGCCATTCTGCTCACTCACACTGAGACTGAAGCTCACTTCGAATCCTAGGTCTTTTTTTTTTTTTTAATATCAACTCTTGTCTGATGACATCTGACATTTATGTGGCCTTTGATGGGTTACAAAGTACCTTCCTCCCAATAACACTGTGAGGTTGGTAATATGAGTATTATTCCTGTTTTTATAAGTGAGGAAATTGAGCCTCTTTGAGATCTGAGTGATGTGTTCAGGGTCTTACAGCTAATAAGGCCGAGAGCTGGATACTGAGACAAGTCCTGTGTATTTTCATGATTCTGGGCTTATCTCATGCAGTTAATTTTTTTCACCCAAATGTAAAACTTTACATGTATCCCTTTTAAAATTTATTTTTGGCAGGTTTATTCCATTGATCTGGACTGCATAAATGTTCAAAGGTTTGGTATATTTGAGACAAGTGGCTTTTACTTAGGCAAGGTTTTCACTGGGGAAAGTCAAGACATGAAAAGACTTTACACACCTCCTTCTTTCTCATTGTTTCCTAAATTCAACAGAGACATTTAAAAATTCAATGAGATGTTATTTAGTCTACTCTAAATCAACACAGAGGACCAGGCAGTTAGGGACCAGTCTACTTGCTTACTTTGTGTTTCCAGTTAATGGAAACAATTCCTATTGAAGTTACAGCCAGGATGCAACCTAGATCCAATATGAGGAAGGAAGGAGGGAAGAGGCAGGTGATTTGGAGCTGTGATTTTAGTGGTGTAAGGAATGAGGAAGCATACAGTTTTAGTTGTCAGTTAGACTGAGAAGTTAAGTTTCAAATGGGCACATGGCCAGTGTATGTCAGAGGTAGCAGCTGGACACAGGTCTTCCTGATTCTAAGGTTTGACCGTCTGTCCCTTACAAGACCTCTTGTCTTGGAATTTGAAATAGAAACTTGGTCTGGAAGAGAACTTAGAGAACATTTAGTCCCACCTTGTCTTTATATTGATGTGAAAACATGTTCCAAGAGGGGAAATGATTTTCCCAGTATAATGTAAACCCTCTGAGGAGAAACACTGTTTGATTTCCATCCACTCCAGAGAATTTTGTATTACATATACTCTGTATATGATGCTTGTGGAATTGAATTGCCTAGGATGTGCAGCCAGTTAGTGGCAGAGTGGAAATGAGAATCTGCATCTCCTAAATTCCTAGCTGAGGGCCATTTCCGCTGTTTTGAAGCAAGAGAAATCTTTTTGAAGAGAACTCTCTGGAGTCAAGTTGTGATTATACACCCTTAATGCCTGCTACAAAGGGAAGACTTGGGGCATCTCCCAGGGAGCATCCAGGAAGAGGTGATATCTCTGTAATCTTTGTCTTCTTCACCTGATCTCTGAACCAAGTGTTGAGGTTCAAAGTCTCCTCTTTTCAAGGCAGAGAGACTGGAGGGCATGTATCATTGGCCTAAGCAACCCCCAAGGGATTTGGGGGCCTAGAAGGTGAAAGGAGTCAGAATTCAGAGGAATTCTAGTCCGCCTCTCTCATGATGCTAAGCCCTGGGGAAGCACATGGAAAAAGAAAGCATTAATCTCTACTTGAAAGGATGGAACTGAGCCCTAGAGTCATGAAATACCTTGCCCAATGTCACATGGCCAATAAGTAGCCCTAAGACTCCACAGTCAGTGAACAGAGTTCAGCTTGTCTTCCTTGGCAGGTCATTGACTTTCAGAAGTGTTAGAATTCCATTTAATTCAATATGCATTTATCCAGAGTATCCTGGGCACTGTGCTGGCTCTGAAGATGAAGGCGTAAAATAAAAAAAAAAAACGGTCCTTATCCCTGAAGAATTTACATGCTCTTGATTCTGTAAGGAACACATATATGCGCATACATATATACATGCATACATATATATTCATGTACATATATAACACATATGTATGTGTGTATAATACACTCATTCAACTCTTACCAATACAATGTACCCACTAGACATAGCTTTAGAACTGGAAAGAATCTTGGTAATAACCTAGGTAAACTGTCCCATTTTACAGATGAGGAGATTGAGGAACCAAGGAGACTTCTTGTCAGTGGCAGAGCCAGGATGGTTTTCTGGGTCCCAATCCAGTGCTCTTTCTACAATGCCACAAGTAGTTACCCCTTCTAAACTTTCTGGAGTTGACCATTTGGTGAAGCTCCTCGCTTTCTAGGCATTGATAATTACTCATGGTTTTCCTTTGTTGGGGAACTTGGGAAAGAGGGTAAGAGTAAGGGAGGCAAGCCCTTTGGTGCTGCTGACATCAGACCTATTCATAGCAAAAAATGTCACAAGCTTAGTGTCCTCCTGGACTCCTCCCTCTGCACATTCAGTCAGTTACCCAGATCTTGTGGTTTCTCTCTTGCTATCTCTTGCTTGTGTCCTCTTCTCTCCATTCCTGAGGAGACCACTCATTTTGCCTTTGTCTCTTCAGAGGAGTCTTCTGACTAGTCTTAAGTCTTCCTGTTCCAGTCTACCCTCAGCTCTGGCAACACTGTCTCCCCGTTAGATCACATTGGGAGACTCCCTAGAAGTCCTCTTTTGGTCCACTCCACTATGTGGCCTCTTCCACCTTTCTAGTCTCCTTACACATTACTCCTTTTCATATACTCTGGGATCCAGCCCTTCTGCTCTATTTGTTCCTTGAATATGACCTCTATCTACCATCTCTTTGCCCTTGCACTGGCTGTGCCCATGGTTGGTATGTACCTCCTTCTTTATCTCTACTTCTAAGAATCCTTGACTTTCTCCAAGACTCAACTCAAATGACATTTTCTAGAGGAGATCTTTTCTAGGCCTCCCCAATTCCCCAGCTCCCTGCCATCAAGGTGTAGCCTTCCCTTCGAGATGACCTTGTATTTACCCTTGTATGCATTTTTGTATGTGAATCCTTATGAACTATTGTCTTCTACATTAGAATGTAAGCTTCTTAAGGGCAGGGAAAGTTTTTTTTACTTTTTTTTTATATCCCCAGAGTTTAGTCCATGGTGGGAGGTTGATCAGGGTTGCTTTGGAGCAGCGGCTTTCAACCTGTGGGTCACGACCCCTTTGGGGGTCAAAGGGCTCTTTCACAGGGGTTGCCTAAGACCATTGGAAAACACATATTTCCCATGGTCTTGGTAATCGAGACACCACTCTTCTATTCTTCTCCAGGTGGGTCCGCCCACATGCAGATACGCCCACATACAAGTATTAAAGAGTCGTGGCATTAGGAAGGTTGAGAACCACCGCTTTGGGCATGTACCTGTTGTATGTAGAACCATAAGCCAAGTTCAAAGTGCTTCATGACTGGGAAGACACAAAGTCATCAATTTCTGTCTTATGGGGTGGGTGGGGGTAGGAAGGAGTCTCTTGGGATCCTCTGGTGGGCCCATGTCTGATAACACCAAATGTTATTTATCTGTGGATGCCACGCAGCCTGACCTCATATTCATTTCTCCTCAGTAGGAATAGACTAAATTGTTGTTGATTGATTGAATAAATGAGTGAGTGAATGACTCCTTTACTTGGTAAAGCACAGATAGATATTCAGGCCAGGTCTTGTACTGATACTCTGGAAAGAATCTTGATTTTGAAGTGAGAGGGTCTGGTTCAAATCCTGTTCTTTCTAGGTAGTCACTAAATAATTACATATAGGGAAGTCCTTTATCTCTCTTGAACTCAGTTTCCTCATCTGCCAAATGAGAGGTTGGATCAGGTGACCTCAAAGTCTATTCCAGACCTAGTTTTAGGATCTGTTTATCTGTCTAGGCCTCAGCTTCCTCCTCTGTAAATCAATAATCAATCAATCAATCAACATTTACCAAGTACCTACTATGTGCCAGGAATAGAAAGACAAAAAAGAAGTATAGTCCCTGCCCTCAAGGAGCTTACAATCTAATGAGGAAAACAGCACCCAAAAGGAAGCTGGACAGCTGGTGGTGTTTGTGGTGGAGTGGGTGGAGGTGTACCTTGGAAGGGGGCATGATGGAGAAGTCGAAGATGTCCCAGGGGAGCGTAGCCAGGTGACAAATGAGGAGATGTTCTGAGCTGAGCTCCCTCTTTAAATGGCGGCTTTGGAGTTCATGGCTCCACCTTTCAATCTGTGGGACAGAAGTGATGAGGCAGAGTCCTGGGACCAAAAGGATCATTTTAAAATAAGGTGGTCAGATTGGACGACCTTGGAAATCCCTCCATGCTGGAGATCAATGTTTTCTGTGATCTATTAAACTGTAGCCACCCTGGTAAAATAAAAACTTTAAAAATCAGATTATGGTAGATTCAGAGGCAGAAGGAGCCCTACAAGTTATTGCTGTAGTGGGAAGAACGCTGGACTTGGAGTCGGGGGCTATTTCCCAACTTTGTTTACATCTCCAGGCCAGTTTTCTCACCTCTTAAATAAGAGATTTACGACCCTATTACCCAGCCCGCTCCCCACCCCCATTTCACAAATGAGGAAATTGAGCCCCAGAGTTGTTACATAATTGAACGTCACTCAAACACCAAGTTTGAGAGACCTGTTAGGCAGTGGAAAGAATGCTGGATTTGGAGTCAGCATCTGGGTTCAGATTGAGCAGTTCTCTCTCCCTTCTGAGCCTGTTTCCACATCTGTAGAGTGTGGGGGTTGGGCTACATGGCCTCTGAAATTCCTTTGAGCTTTAGTTCTATGAATCCTAAGGGACAGAGATGGGATTTGAACCCTAGTCCCCTGAGGCTGTCTAAGCCACACTACCTTGCCTGCCTGGTATTTGGAGAATGAGTTGGATGATTTTCCCTGTGCTGCTTTTTAAGAAATTAAAAAAAAAAAGCTTTGTGGCTTTGGGCACCATCAACTCTTTATTATTCCTAATAAATATATTTTAAAATATTGGCTACTGTGTTCATGGATTTGGATTGGATTCTGCCAATTAGAAGCAAGTTTGGTCAAATACCAGGAAATTGCTGGCACCTTGAGAGCACTCCCGAAAATGAAAAAAAAAAGTCAGAACTTTCAAGAAGAAACAGGATGATTGGCTCATAATATACTTTCTTTCCTGAAAATCAGTCCTGAAACATGCAGTGTTACACTGCACTAAGAGAGGCCAAATGTCCAGGAATAAAGGAAGTGACTGTCCTGTCAGACTGCCCACATCCACAGGATGACTCTGTTCTGTGGTGGGAGATACAGCTCAGGAGGGACACTGGAAGCCATCCAGGGGAGGGCACTGAGATGGCCAAGGCCTTGGGCTGGCTGAGAGAGCTGGGGATGTTTAGCCTGAGGAAGATACAGAGAGGCTATGTTAAGTGTATCCCAATATTTGAAAGTCTAGTACGTAGAAGCAGGATTAAATTTATTCTGTTTGACCCTTGAAGGCAGAACTATTTTTTGATGGGTGGTTGGACAGAGGGTCAGATGTTGGTTTGATTGAAGAAAATCTGGCTAAGAACTAGAGCTATCCCAGAGTGGACTGAGCTGCATTGGGGAGGAAGTGAGCTTCCCATCCCTGACGATCTTCAGGTGGAGGTTGGATGACTGTTGGGGAGGGTTGGTGGAGATTCTTTTTCATGTACAGGTTGCACCAGATGGTCCCTGAGGTCCTTTTGACTCAGTTCTGGGATTCTGTAAATGCTGGTCCTTTTGTTCCTTGGTCTGGCTTTGTTTCTAAGGGTCCTTTGTGTCATGGTCTCTCTGGCATCAGTGAAAGCAGACAGATTCCAAGAAGAAACTCCTCAAAATTAATGGAAGGAAATTCTAAATTTCAACAAGAGACTAAGTATATAAAGATGTAGTTCACCCCTAGTTCACAGGTCCTCTGAAATCTACCCTGATATTAAGAACCTTTGGTTTAGAAGAAGATAATTAATCTGAAGGGAGGCAGCAGGACATCAGAGAGAGCTGGTCTCCTAGGAGGCCCAGGGTTCAAGTCCCATCACTGACCCAGCTTGGCTGTGTAACCCTGGGCAAGTCTTTAAGATTATAAATTGCAGAGCAGATGCTATGTTGGTAGAGAGAATTTCCTCACTCGGAGTTCTGTATAATGCCCCAAACACAGAACTGGAAAGTAAAATAAAACCAGTCTAAAATCTGTGACACAGATTTCTCAGCCTTGTTTCTGGGGACTTCTTTGTTACTTTGCAGTTTGGCACAGATTCCAGCATGGTGCGGGACACCCTCTGCTCTTGGGGATCCATGTGGAATTCCTCTTCTTCTGAAGCTAGGTCCCCCCACAATGCAGTTTTACCTTTCTCTCCTCCCTGGATGGATTTCCCAGAAGTGATGAGTGCAGGACCTCCTGGAGATGACTGAGGGGTGGATCTCAACCATTTCCCCCCACCCCCCTCCCCAACCTACTGACCAAGTAGGAGGAAGCCCTTGTTAGCCTGGCGGTGTGAGAAGGACAAAGAGACCCTGGACCTACTAAAACTTTAACTATTGTTTCTTTGCATGAAGTGCACACTTCTTGTAAACTATTAGGTTGTGACCCAACCTTTTTAGTTTCTCTTATGTGCTTGTGTATTTTCTTGAAGTAGTTATGTCTGAAGCTCTGAGACCTCCAAACTATTAAAGGGAAATAGAAACCCTTATAGTAAACTATTAGTATTTAATGTGCTAAAAAAAAAACCCAAACATGATTCTTACCATTCTGTAGCTCTCTGGACACTTCAGCAACTGCTGGTGCTTCCCCCGCCCCCAACAGTTACCTTGAATTTATATTTTAGTATGTTTGCATATGTCCATGAGGGGCAATGAGGGATGGACTCTTATCTTAATGCAGGCCCAGAGAAGTATTCTGACTTCTTGCCTGGAAGGAGAGCTTCAATTTGCTGTAAAAATTTAAATTGTCTCAGCTGTGGATTTCAGCCACCAGCTTTGACATGGACTTGTCTTTTCCATTTCTACTAAACTGATGTGGTAGAAGGAGGCAGGACAGCCCACACTGGGGATGGGGAAGGGAAATATTTTCCCTACTGAATCATTCTTTGGACCTCTTCTTTTTAAAAAACTAACAAATGGGGCAGCTAGGTGGCTCAATGGATAGAGCACTGGTTCTGGAGTTAGGAGGATCTGAATTCAAATTTGGCTTCAGACGCTTACTAGCCAGGTGACCCTGGGCAAGTCACTTAACCCCATTGCCTCCCTCCCCCCACAAATGAACAAATGTACTTTCTCTTCTATTTTCTTTTCCCCTGGGGAGAAAAATGGAAAACATAGCCCCTGTGACAATGCTTAGTCAAACAAAACCAATTCCCACATTGGCCAAGTAAAAAAAAACAAAGCCTCTTCCAGCCCCTAAGTTCACCATCTCTCTGCTGAGAGTCAGGTAATGTCTTTCATTCTTTGGAATCCTGGTTGTGACCAGGGACTTACTGATAACTGGAGCTGTCTAGCCATGAAGTGAATTGCCTTGTGAGGTGGAAGTTAGTGGAATTGCTCTTGCTGGTCACTTAGTCAGTCAACAAACACAGAGTAAATAAAATGGCTATTATGTACCAGTTGCTATGCCAGGAGCTGCCTATAAAGACAAAAGCAAAAGAATCCTTGCCCTCAGGGAGCTTACACTCTCTGGAGAAAACACCATGGATAGATAAAAGTATATGCAAAATCCATCCATCGTTCCATCGTTCCATTCTTCCATCCTTCCATCCCCACATCCTTTCATCCCCCCATCCTTCCATCCTCCTCCCTCCCTCCCCTCCTTTCCTCCCTCCCTCCCTTCCTCCGTTCCTTCCTACTTTCCTTCCTTCCTTCCTTCCTTCCTGCCTGCCTGCCTGCCTGCCTGCCATGTCATTTGGAGGGAGGGAGGAAGGCACTAGAAGGTGGGAGAGAATTAAGAAAAGTTTAATGTAGATGGTCCCCCTTGAGTTTAGCTTTGAAGAAAAGTTGGGTTTCCAAGAGGTGGAGGTGAGGAGGGTGGCCATCCCAGGCATGGGATGGAGAGACTTTATGGATGCATGGAGATAGGATATTAGTGTTGGATGTGTGAAGAATAGGACGATGACCAGTTTGTCTGGAAGACTTTTGTCCTGACCATGCTATGGAGAGTATTCCTGTTCACATGCATATTTGACCATCTAACCTTTAAAGTCTTTCTTAACTCTGAACCTTCCTGGGAAGGAGGTGAAAAGGATGGGGCAATGACTAAGAAGATCTTTTAGGTGTTGAAATCTTCTGATTACTACCTGTGTTTGATTTTAAGCTGGGATAGGGAAATTTACTTTTCTGACCTAAACTTTCAACTATTTGCAACATGCTAATCCCTGCCACAAATTGTAGATTAGTTTGTATATAGGCTTGGGGCAGGTTTTTTTTTTTAATCTCCTCTTGACTCCCAGGAGGACCTGTTCCTTGTTCTCTCATTGTCCTTGGAGAAGGCTAAGGCTGAAAGAGTCAATAATGTTTATCTCAATATACTGCAGTAAAAATGGTGTGCTCAACTGTTTTTAGAACAGTCTAATTGATGTAGGAAGAAGTAAGAACTAGGAAAATTATTTACACAATTATTATATAAAAGCAAAGAACATAAAAAAAGGAAGCAATGATGGGTAATTGGAGTGACTAAGCTCAGAATGGAGAGGAGTTGAGTAAGTATAGTTTCCTCCTTTCTTTGTAGAGGTGAGGGACTAGGGGCATGAATATTTGCATATACTATCCTAAAGGACAGATATATTGATTGCTCTAACTGAACTCTCCACTCCCTTTCTGCTTTAATCTGTAGTCCAAGGAATGGCTGTCTGTGTTGAGTAAGGGACAAGAAAATATATTTCCAATGTATTTGGAAAAAATAGGATTATGTAAAAACAAAAGATAAGGAGTATTATTCAGAGAGGTATGAGCAAAGAAGGTGAACTAGTCATGAAGTCAGAATAATGGATGAGTGGTGCATGGCCTCTGGGCTCTGTCACATTCCACACCAGGGCTTCCAATCTAGAGAAATGCCTCTGCTACTTTGGATGGACTCCTTGGGAAGGATATGTCTAAGAATCCCAGGGATGGAGATGTGGATGGGTTGGGATCTACCCTATGGGTGGGAGACTTCACCTTGATGAGAACTCAGATCCATTGAAGCATGAAAGTATAAATAAAGCCTGACTGGAGTTGGGGGAAATTAGTTGATATATGAAAGACCCTTTCAACTATACAATTTAAACTTAGAAGAGCCAGGTTCTACCACTTGACCTTACACAAAGGAACTGAATGAGGAGGTACCGATGTGTCAGTGTCCTTTGGGTGTCTTATGTAGGTAGGTACCGGTAGAGAAGGTTTCATGGTTATTTTTGTTAATTTAATCTCTCTCTCTCCTTGTCCATAGCCAAGCATTTCCTTTTGGATGTGCTGAGTTTGAGATGCCAACTAGATATTCAGTCCAAAATGCCCACTGTACAGTTAGAGAAGATATTCACACACACACACACGTGAGTTAATGTAGGGATTAATAAACTTCTCCTCTATAGCCAATAGTATGGCAGACTTAGCTGCTGATCCCTCTGCAGCTGTAGTTCAGAGGTTTTGCTCTCTGGGTCTTGCCAGCTCCTGATGCTTCTGGTTTTTCCCTTTTGTGTGCTGTCATTAGCAGGGACCTCCAATTGCTTCTCACTCTTTTGCCCTTCTAATGAGGAGGTGAATTCAAAGACAGACTCTGGTAAGGAGAACTCATTGCCATTCTTCTCCCATGTCTCTGACCCCACATTCAGGTTCTGAGTAGTTGAGAGCTATAGCCTTCATTTCTCAGTACCTTCTACTTATCCCCCTAAGCTCGACTACTGCTGTCCAAGTAGGAGGGATCAAAAAGCAAGAGGGAAGGGGCTATATTGCTACCAAAAGTATGGCTGGTGATCTTCTTGAGGGCAGGGACCTCTTTTTTGTGTCTGTCCCCAGGCTTAGCACAGTGCTTGTCAATACATGTTTGTCGAATTGAACAGATAACTATGGACCTTGCTTGACTTCTAGCCCAGCGATCTAGAGAACAACAGGAAGAGGTGGTGATAGGAAGGGCAGGGTTGACATAGGAAAATAGAATGGTCAAGGTCTGTTGGTTCAGTCAAATTTCTTTAGTCTTGATAACTTCAGAGGATAATTTATGAATCTCAGTCCATGTGACTGAAAGCTTAAAAAAATGATGCTACATATGTCTCCCAAATGGTAGGTACTTGGGAATCTTAAGACTTCTAATTCAGCCAATATTTACTAAGCTCTTACAGTGTTTAAAAACCCTGTAGCAGGTGCTGGGGACACATAGATAATAAGGACAAATCCTTGCCATCATTCCTTCACTCAACAAACATCTACTCGATGTTTGTACCTCCTATGGGCCAGGCACTTTGCTAGGTATTGAGCATACAGAGACAAAAATGAAATTGTTCTGGCCTTTGATGAACTTACATTCTATTGGAGGGGACAATATGCATCTGTGAGCAGATACATACTAGAGACCATACAAATATACCTCCTGGTGAGAAGGGGAGGGGGAATATATCACTAAAGGCCTGGCCTAGGAGGTAACACTTGAGGAGAAATGTGAAGGGAGCTAGATATTTAAGGAGGCAGAAGTGATGAGGAAGGACAGCATTCTAAGCATGGAGCAAAGACATGGGGCAGGAGTTGGACCACGGTGTCCTCCAAATTGAGCGCTTTGGCAAGAACTCACAAGGTCAAGATAATCATATATGAAGGGCCTGTAATCTCAGGGTTATGATTTATAGTTTGAGTGACTTGCTCTCAGTAATGGTTAATTAGCATTCTAGCTGGGATTTAGATGTAGGTCTTCATGAGGCCAAGCTTAGCACTCTATCCACTATACTACCCGGCTTCTGAACTAGACATAAAGTATTTAGATAATGCCTTCTGGTTGTACAGGGATATCTCATTTTTTATCTTCCCCCAAACTGTGTGAAATCCCTTTCAGCCATACTTCACTGATGATGGTTTTTAGTGTTGGGGCTGAGACTCAAATTTAGGTCTTCTAACCCTAGGTCTTTTCCTGCTCCAATGTGTAGACCCTCATTACTTAGAACAGTGGAGTCAAAGTCAAATAGAGGATTGAGTTTAGAAAACACCACCTTAAATATCACCGATGTTGTATTGTATTTTTCTTTATTTTGTTAAACATTTTGCAATCACATTTTTGTCTGGGGGTCTGTCCTCTCTGGCTTAGAATGATGTATGTAAGAGAGTCATAGGTGAGGTGCTCTATGAGTTCAGTGAAAGTGACTGGGTGATGATCCATAGCTTCGTGGAGGAGGGACAGCTTAACTGGCTCTGGAAGGACTCCCTTATGTTGTTCAGTGGCTTACCATAGAACACGGAGGTGGCCATTTGTGTTTGTAAATCCCTGCAAATGTTGGCATTTAGTGAATCAATTTAAACCGATTTTGTTAGAACCATATTGGGAAATAGTCAGGGTTGATACTGGAACACACAAAATCTACAAAGGAGTGTTAATGAATGGCTCCGGCCTGTTTTAATGAATCACTATTGGAAATGGAATGGCATTGGAGGAAATGTACACAGCATGGAAAGGAGGAACAATAGCATGTTAAAACGTGTGTACGTAGCTCTCTGGAATCTGATCTCTTACCTCATTAGACTTGAATATCTTTGGAAACTCTGAGGTAGGTCACCTACGTTTTCAATGGGATAATAGGCATATTAAGGATGGGAAGGTGGTGACAGGGTGATTGGCCACCTGTGGTCAAAATGGAAAAGGAAACAAAAAAAACCATATTTTGGAACATGTGGTCTTTGTGGGATGTAACAATGATCTCACTGATTTTTGTTCCATCTGAGATCAAGAGTTCTTAACCTGGGATCTGTGAACTTAAAATTCTTTCTTATAACTATATTTCAGTATAAATGGTTTCCTTAGTAATCCTATGTATTCTAGCAGTTGGAGAAAATCAGGAAAGGTTTTATGTGGAAAGGTGCTCCTGAGCTGTGTCCCGAAGGAAGAGAGGGATTCTCTAGGGACAAGGTGGAGATGAGGAGGGAGTGCCTTCCAGGCTTGGGATATGGAGAGCTATGTTTAAAAACTGAGAAAAGGGTAGTTTGCTTAGGCCACAATAAAAGAAGGTGAGCAATGTCAGAAAGACAGGTTCAGCTCAAAGTTTGAAGCACTCCAAGATCCCCAAGTATATATTTCCTGCTAAAGGCAGTACAGAGGTCTGGCTTCTTCTTGAGTAGCAAAGCAACAGGGGAAGACCTTTACTTGAGGAAAAATCCTGTTGGCAGCTGAGTGGAGGATTGGATGGTAGAGAGCTTTGGGTCAGCTCAGCTTGTTTCTATGTTTTGCTAAGAGTTCCCATTCTGAATGCACCAAACCCTAGAACATTGTAGAAACTCCTGGAAGAAATTTGTGAACATTCAAGAAAATGTTTGGTCTAATTATCTATACACTAAAAAACCAACCAAAACAAATAGATGAAGACACTAGTCCAGATTATGGCATGTACTTATATTGATAATCTGTAGAGCTTTTCCATTGAGCTAAGTATCGGGGACAGACAGGACAGATGGACAAGGGGTTGGGTCCGGAAATAAACAGGAGGTTTTTTGCTAAATTATAGATTTCCTTTAGTTACCTCAAACTTCTCCAAGAAACAGATGCCCATCTTTTAAGTAACAGTATTCTAAGTAACAGTATTTTAAGTAACTGGTGTTGTATGATTGTGACCCATGGAACACTATGGTTCCCCCCCAAAATACAAATGAATTTCACACAGATGGCAATGGAGAGGCGTATGGTGGGTGTGAGCAGGCTGCATATAACCATTGAGGAACCTTGAAGTATAGAAGGAAAGGGTGTCAGCGGGGAAATATATAAAAGAAAAAGAAGATGCGCTCGTCACATAGTGACAGCAAGGGCTGGTAGGTAGACAGCTTGAGAGCTGTATTTCAGTATGTCAGGAGATACTTAGAAAGACTCTTTTCCCGCCACACATTGACTGACCCCTCTGTGATGAGCTTATTGCGGGGTATGGATCAGTGTTGTGCAGGATGGACAGGCATGGTTGGGTTAGGAACTCTGTTGTTAATAGCATCACAGAGAATTTGTGATGAGATCACAGATCTTTTTGAATATGCCATTTATGCCTTTATTGGAGTCAGTGATAAAAAATGTTAAACATCATGAGGTCGACTGTAAGTCCCTAGAATGCTCTGCTTACAAACTGAAATCAACCCATTAATGGAAACTTTTTCTTTTGGGTCTAGTCATATAACTAATTCCAAAGCTAATATTGCCTAGCCTTTATTTCTCTTTTCTCACGAAAGTAACTGGAGAAACTGTCAAATATGTATAGTTGAGCAAAATAAATTAATTTGTTGGTTGTGTCCAAAATTCACATCTCTTACACGGCATCTTGAGCCCCACCATCAATCTGGCAGGAAGAGGGTAGTGTTTCATCCCTGGGCCCTTGGATTTGTAGTTTGTCACAGCATCAATAAGTTCTTAAGCCTTTCAAAGTTGTTTATCTTTCCAGTGTTACATAAATTGCTTTTCTGGTTCTGCTTACTCTCTTCTGGATCAGTTCACATAAGCCTTCTTAAGTTTCTCTGAAATTGTTCCTTTTGTTGTTTCTTTTGGCACAATAGTATTCCGCTACATTCCTAGGTTATAATTTGTTCAGTCCTTCCCCAGTAATGAGCACCTCCTTATTTCCTGTTCTTTGCCCTTATAAAAAGAGCTTCTAGGAATCTTTTTGTGGGTAATAGACCCTTTGCTCTTCCTTTTATCTCTAAGGTATCCCTACCTTGTAGTCATATCACTTATTCCCTCACTTCTGCAAAGAAGGAAAATAGATGCATTTTCTCGTTTGTTCTTTGGGGCCAAGCCCGGCCATGATAATTACAGAGTGTTTCATTTCACATTCCTTTCTGCTTTTACATTGTTGTAATCATCATGTGTGTTGTTTTCCTGATTTCTGCTTATTTCATTCTGCATATACTTCAAATAAGTCTTCTCATGCTCAGAGTCCTTTGTATCAAATGAAATAACACATGTAAAGTGTTTTGCAAACTTTAAAGTGTTATACAAATGCTAGTTACTATTCATATTCATCATTTTTTATGATGCAGTAATGTTCTCTTACATTCAGGCACCACACTTAGTTTAGTTCTACCCTAATCAATAGGCATGTCTTAGGTTCCAGTTCTTGGTTCCTGCAAAAAGTGCTTTTTTTGTATTTGAATACAAATACAATGTTTGTATATTGTATTTGATTGAATATTTGAATTCAATTGAATTACAAATTTAATTACAATTCAATTACAAACTGAAATCAAATCATTAATGGAAACTTTTTCTTTTGTTTTGGGTCTAGTCATATAACTAATTCCAAAGCTACTATTACCTAGCCTTTGAATATTTTGGTGCATATGAGACTTAAAAACATCATCAATAACAACAAAAGACCTCTGACCTCCTGACAGTGTGCTCTCTAGGTCAACAGATATGGTTATTTCAGTCATTTTCTTAGCATAAGTACAAATTTCTTTTTTTGAGTAGGTTGGACCAATCCCTGCCTTTACAAAGTGTGGATCAGTGTGCTGTGCCTAGCTTTCCCTAACTCCTCCAGCACTGACTATTCCAATCTCTTTTCGGTTTTGCCAAATTTCTGGATATGAAGCAAAACCTCAAAACTGTTTTGATTTGCATTTCTTTTATTATTCGTGATTTTATTTTTTCATGTAGTGGTTTTTGGTTTTCAGTTGCTTTAATAATAATAATAATAATAGGTAGCATTTATATAGCACTTTAAAGTTTGCAAAAACACTCTTAATTATGTTATGTTAATTATCTTAATTATGTTGTTATGTTAATTATGTCACTTGATCTTCACAATGACCTTAGGAATTTGGTGCTGTTATTATCTTACAAATCAGGAAACTGAGACTGGAGCTATAACCTAATTAAGGCCATATACTGGTCAGTGTCTGAGGAAGGATTTGAACTCATGCACCAGTGTATACTTAAAATTCAGCCCCCAATCCCCAGTACATAGATTACAGGTGGCTCTCCTAGATCAGGCAGCTAGACTTGACCTCAGCCCACTTTACAGTTGCCTGCATATTTCTGCTTGCACATCATTCTGAATTATAGAAAGGGAATGAGGTGCTATGGCACTGCAGGTGGTTCAGTTAAAGCAGGGAGGCTCTAGGTTTGCAATTAGATATTGGGCAGGTAAAAAGCAGACTCCTCACCTGGTCATGGAAGATGAGTCAGTGAGAATGAACTCCTTTCTGTTTTCAATTGGAGGATCTGCTGGTTTCCTTAGCATTGATCACATCCCCCAGAAGCCAAGCACCAGGCAGAATTTACTCTTGTATGCCAGTTGTTTGACAACAATATTCTTCATCTCATCGTGATCCTGAGCAGGAGATGAGAAATACCAAGAAACCTTGACAAGTGGCACCCAGATGGCTTCCCCCGATTCATCACATAGGACCAGGATGTGAATTTTGGTTAATATATGATTTGTTTGCTGTTTTTGCTGGTTTCAGACACATCCGACTCTTTGTGGCTCTGTATGGGGCTTTCTTGGAAAAGGTACTAGAGTGGTTTGTTATTTTCTTCTCCATTGGATTAAGGCAAACAGACATTAAGTGACTTGCTCAGGGTAATACAGCTAGAGAGTATTCGATGCTAAATTTGAACTCAGGTCTTCCTGACTTTAGGTCTAGGACTCTATCCATTCAACCGTCTAGCTGCCTCCTGGTTCCCTGTTGCTTCTATGATAAAGTACATACTACTCTGGCATTTAAAGACCTGTCTGCACAGTACACATGTAGGCTTATTGTGCATTTCTCTCCTAACTGCCTTTCTTGCTGGTCCCTGTAACCAACATTTAACCTTCGGTTGCTCCATATTGCCTTGGCTCATTTCTACAATGTGTATGAGATCCTAGATCCCAGTCATTTCCCTGGAAAAACTAGGATTTCTTTGCTCACGTTTTGCCAATCACATGTAAGGGACACATTCTTCAGTAAAATATTGGTTTCACTATGTCCTAGCTGCTGAGTTCTGTTCTGTTGTGAGAATGCAGCAGCATTCCATAGTGTCTGCCCTCCATCAGAGTATTCCCCTTCAAGGGGCAGTGCAGTGGACGGAGTGCTGGATTTGGTGTCAGAGAACTCTGCTTCAAATTTCACTTTTCCGCTTACAACCGACCTGAGGGAAGTCACCTCAAGCCTCTGAGCCCCACTTTCTTTTGCTGTAAAACAAGACAGTTGGCTCAGATGGTCTTCAAGGTTCCTTCCAGCTCGGAATGTCTGATTCTTTAATCCTATATTGCATTACAAATTTCTCTTTGCTTTTGGAGGAATAGGCAACCACACACAGATGGATTTTAAAATGAAGCTAATAAAACCATTAGCACTGTCTCCCCTTAGTTCAGTCAATTTAATTTGTTCTCTCTCTAAGAAATTCCATCAGGGTTAAAACTTTATTATAATCAAGGTAAGTTCATCATGTTTCCTTTGTTTTTCTACTTCTTGAATGATTTGAGAAAACCATTTCCATTGCTTATTGGTTAAGATTTTTTACTGTTGCATTTTTAAGTTAAATAGCCTCTCTTTTAATATTTTTATTATTTGAACACATATGAAATTCTATTTTAGTGGTGGTAATTCAGATTACTTAGTAAAAAAAAAGAGTGCTCCAGCGGTGCCTGAGTGACAAAGCTCACCTTGTGACTCTTGTAAACAATCATATTTGTACACGTTCTCTCCCCCTATAGAATGTCAGCTCCTTGAGGACAAGAGCTGGCACATAGCAGAACAGAGAGAAGGCTTCAAATCCTGCTTCTGACACTACCTGCTAGACCTTGGGAAAGTCACTTAACTCCCCTGGCCTTGGTTTCCTCATTGGAGGATGATATGAAATCATGGAATGCATTTCCTTCTCTCCCTCAAGCACCATGTAGGACCATAGGGGAATGTGGGGGAGAGCAGGGAAATCAGCATAGATGTGTACAATAAATTAAATAATTATCAAGTGTCTGGGGAGGGGAGAGACTGGGTGAGGGTTGGGTGTCCTTGGGAAGGTGCCCTGGAAGGGGTAGACCCTGAGCTTCAGCTCCCAGTGGCTCCCCCTTTGCAGTTGTGACAAGCTGGGCTGTTGCTGTCCTATTCCAAGTGCCCCCCTTGCAGCCTCTTTTGGTTACCATGGCATTCGAGAAATATGTGGCATGTTCATTCTTCCAGCACAGAAGGACAGAGATTATTGAAAACTGATGATGAGGGAAATGGCTCGTTTTCTTCCTTTCCTTCCCCTTTCACCAGAGGTCCTCAGCAATTTAAAAAGCAGGCCCAGATTCTTTTGTTTTCCTTCTGGGAGGTAGGTTACTAAGGCTGACTAACCACATTGTGAGATTTACAAGTCTGGCTTTGTGTTCTGGTAGCTTTTTCTTTAGCTTTTTACTCATTTATTTGACAAATTCTCTTTCATTCTTCCTATTGAAACAAGCTCAAGTGATTTCTGTGAAATAATGCAAGTCCTTCCCTATTGAAATACAGACAAAAGTTTCTAGAATCCCAGAATCTCAGGGTAGAAGGGACCTCAATGGCCATCTAGCACAGCCCTGGCACAAAAGAAAAGACCCACGCCAACATCCCCACCAAGTACACTCAGATTCTGTCTGAAGGAGGAATCCCCCACCTCTGGAGGCTGCCCCTTTCACTTTGGGACATCTCCATTTTGAAAGAAACTTTTTCTAAGACACCAGCATAAATTTGTCCCTTTGTAACTTCTGCCCATTGCTTCCAGTGTGTTGCTCAATGTAAGTGCTTAATAAATATTTCAGTCATTCCTTCCCCTGGGGGCCAAGCAGCTGCTTGATCCCTCCCCCATGCAGCAACCCTCCTAAAGGCAGTCATTGTGTTGCATGTAGCAACCGAACCTTCTCCTCTCTAGACTCAACATCCCCAATTTCTTGAACTGAGCTCTACCTCTCAGTGCAGCTTGTTCTGCTCTGGGAGCTGTTTGTTGGAAGTTTTTCCTAAAGTCAAACATAAGTCTGACTTTGTAACACCCCCATGTCCCTCACTCCCATCACTTCTGGTTCTGCTCCTGAGGCTGAGAAGAACTAGCTTAGTCTCTTTCCCATGGAAGTCTTCTTGCTTTCCCTAAGATTTTACTGTACTCTGGTCCTTCAGGTGATTCTCATATAACATGGATTCAAGTTCTTGTGCTGTTATGATTATCTTCTCTGGATAGTTTTCAGCTGATCAATCTTCCTAATAGGAGGCCCCCAGGGCTGAAGAACACAGAACAGTCTGACCAGGGTAGAGGGTGGAGGGACTATTGTCTCCGTGATCCTAAGTGTGTTTAGCACTTGCTACCCCTGTTAAGTTCTAGACTTTAGGACAATTTTGTGCTTGTTTTTAAATGTGTTTAGAATTAAATTTGGGTTGTCAGACAAAATGAATAATCACATGGGTGCACTGCTAAGAAAAGGGAAGATTGCTCCCTGGGTACAGATCTCCAGGAAGGCGAATGATCCCAACCCACACTGTCTGTCAGTCCTGCTCAGGTGACGTGATGAGGCAGAGATCTGGGAAATTAGACTTAACCTAATTTAGAACAGACCACAGGAAGTACTTTTGTTCTAAAATAGACCATTCTGGGCCATTATGCTCAGAGGTCTTTCAGACAGAGACTGAGCAAGCTTTCCTTGGCCCCACCCACTCCTTTTATCCAGGAGTTTACATTCCAAGAGTCTGCAAAGCTCTTGAGACCATAGCTACATGAATGCATGCGTGTGTGTGTATGTGTATGCGTGTGTAATTTATGCACTAATAGTTGCTTAAGCCAATCTCATAGGCTCATTAGGGGCATCTTTGATTTGGTAAGTCTTAACCAAAACTTAATACTAAATTTTGAATTTTACTTATGAAGCATTCATTGAGAAAATCATTGAAAAATTCATTACTTACTTTAAAATGAATTTCTTTAGTCCCATTTCCAATAACATTTGTCTCTTTCTATGCATGGAATGGCCTAATTAAGAACACATAGTTCTTAGGGAAAGCTGGTATCTGAAATAGTTTACTCATTTTTCTCATAAGCAATATAATTGGTGATTTCATTGATAGAGGCAGAGGCGCTGCAAAATTCGCCTGTACTGCCTGAACTAGATTAAAATGTGATTGGGAAATGTTTCACAAAGTGAATAAAAATGCAGTCCAACATAGACAATGTTAATTTGTGGTTTTCTAAGACATTATGCAACCCACAGGGATCTGTTTCTATTTGGGTTTGACGCCACAGGTGGAGATAGTTCCTGGTGGGAATTCCCCTCTACCAATGCACGTCTTTTGCAATCTAGAGTTATAGATAATTGTCTTGAGATATCAAAAGATTAAGGGATTTGTCCAAGATCAGTGTTCCAGAGGCTTAACTTGAACCCAGGTGTTTCTGACTCCTTGGTGAACTGCCTGTCCGCTGTACTATATTGCCACTCAATGGAAGATGACTGTAATATTTAAACTGATCATAAGAATTACAGTGGAGATTATTTTAACGTAAGGATTAAACTAGAAGGCAGGGAAGGAAACTTGTAAGTCTCTAACTGTATGATTCTACAATATTGAGATGTAAGAGAGCTCAGAGGCCATTCAGCTAAACTCCCTTAAAGATGAGGACACTGGCAAAGTTGTGATAAAGTTTAAGATCATTGCCTTTAGATTCTGTAATAAATTCACAGTTAGGGGGAAAAGGTGCTTTGGCCATGCTTTTGAGGTCAGTCACAGGCACTAAGAATATCCCATTATTGTGATATTACCATATTTACTAGGATATAATAATCATAATTGATAACACAATATTAGAATGCTGACTACTGGATACAACTCATCCTTTTGCTTCCTCTTTCATGGTTTTAAACAAAATTAGGCTGGCAGATAAATTAGGCAGTCAGAAAAAACTTAAGGGTCCAAAAAGTGTCCTAGCGTGTCAGAGAATTTATAGAGAAGTATAAGGGCTGTTAATGGCTCCAAAGAGCCAGTAAAAAGAATTTATTTTAATGGATTATTCTGAATGTGGTTGATTTTGATTTTGGGCTGAGTTGTAAGTAGCTTTTTGCCACATTGAAAAGAGATAAGCCCTTCCTTCAATTTATCACCCATTTGTGTGTTGTCTTCACCCCCTTAGAATGTAAACTCCTTGAGGGCAGGGAGATTCATGATTTAAATCTCTATGAAATAGGTCCAGGCAGTGCTAGGCAGACCTGTTTATGGAGCTGGAAGGAGCCTTGGAGATTATCTAGTTAAATTTCCTAATTTGACAGGGGAGCAAACACTTATGAAACATCTGACTAAGGTGTGAGTCAAGACGGGATTCAGAAATTCTTTATTAATAGGATCTAGAAATAGGCAAGGGGGGTTCAGAAGCCCAGAGATGGAAAGTGAGCTACCCAATGTCACACTGGTAGTAAATGGCAAAGCCAGGATTTGAACTCAGGTCCTCTGACTCCAGATCTAGCAATTCTAGTGATTTTAGTAACTGAACTCATGGCTAAGTCAATAGCTACTGGATTGTGATCACTTCTATCATTCTCAGTCTCTGTGAATGGCTTCTGATTTTCAGCAATCTAACCAATGCAATGTGTTTAGAAAAGGGAATAACAGAACCCTCTTTCTTCTATAGTTTATATCAAGTTTCCCTAGAGATAAGGTGAGAGAAAAGTTGGAGAAATTAGGTCTAAACATTGTCATCATCATAACAGTGTTAATAGTGATAACTCACATTTATTTCATGCATTAAAGTTTACAAATTACTTTCATCATGATTAGCCTATGAGATAAATAATAAGAGGAGCGTGAGGTCTGGTTTAGAAATAGGGAAACTGAAGAGTTTCAAGAGCAGAGACAGTGAGATGTGGCAGCCAGAGGGCCAGTTTTGGAGTCTGGAGCAACTGGCTTCCAGTCTTGTCTCTGAGACACATACTGGCATTGGGGTCACACACAGATAAGTCACCTAACTTCTCAGTGCTCTAGGCAACTCTCTAAGATCATCATTTCTCACTGAGGTGCCCATCTGCATTGGTGAAAGGACTTTCTACACCTAGATTTCTCCATACTAATGAAATCACTGATACAGTTTAAAAAAGCCTCTATCAAATGTGACATCTCTAAGGCAGTTTTCTCGTGTTAAAATACTCTAGTGATGTTTTTGCCTCTTTGGAGGTATGCATTGTACTAGCAGAGTGCCTGCCACCTAATGAGTGTTTAATAAATGCTTATTGATTGACTCTATAAATATTAGCTATTGCTTGCCAGTAATAGACAGATAATAGATAATTAATTCTAGAGCCTGTACTCATACTCTCATCCATAGATTTCCAATGTAGCTTTTTTCTTCTGTGATCTTCCTCTCCCTCTCTGTTTTCTTACCAGCTTCTACGTGGCCAACTTTGACAGGGTAAAAGCATCCCAGATCTGTTCCTAGAATATTTACACATCCCTTATCCCAGAATAAAATCAAAGTTCCTTAAAGATCCCAAAGAAAATGAAAAAAGGAAAAACAAAACAACCCCAAACAACCCAACCCAACCCAAACCAACAGACCAAGCAACCAACCAAGTAACCAACCAAGCCTTTTCTGGCAATGAGATGGATGCATCTTTATGAAATAGTAAGTTCTAGATTGAATTAGAACTTGACTCATCCAGTATTAGGGACACAGACACTAGCAATTTTGTGCTCTTGTCAATGAGAAGTTTTTGAGCCAGTGACATTTATTGAGCATTTGAGTCAGTATCTTAAACAGGTTGATTTAGGGAGTTTCTACAGCCAAGACCAGACAACTTCTGAGACCACTTTTTCATTGAGATTTTCTTGCAACAAATTGTTTTTATATTTGTTATCTGTTGTGAGTCTTTGAAAGCTCTTCTGGTTTAGCAACGAGCTAAGAAAGCTGAACTCACGGGCAGGATGGCTGTAAAGTCCATCTGGCTTGACTGGATGCCATGATTATAGATTTCATCTCAAACCAGCATTAGCATCATGGGGAGTGCATTTTTGGGTGTTACCCACACAAGTAGACTCAAGCCTTCACTGACAGTATCTCTGAGGCCCTTTCTACATATATGTGTATCCAATACATTTTTTTCTGGGATCCCATTAATACAGAATTTCTGATTCAGCCTTGCCTCACATCCTAGCCTTTGTCTGATAAATATACGCTTCTGGATATAAGAGAAGAGAGTCTGAAGAGAAAATGGCACCCATCATCAGGGCTGGAAAAAACTATAATAATAATAATATATAATAATAATAGAGCACACATTTACATAGTGTTTTAAAGGGTACAAAGGGTTTTATAGACATTATCTCATTAGATCCTTCCTTGTTAACTGCCCTATGGGAATAGATACTATAGCATAGTATCAATCTCCTTATTTTACAGATGGGGAAACTGAGGCTTTTAAAAGTTCAACACAATTCCTGGCACATAACAGATACCCAATGAACCTGTATTCAGTCAGTTGGATGACTTGCTTATGAAGTGTCAGGTTGAAAGCTGTGTTCCAGGCTTCATGTCCACCACTCTGTCCACTACAACATATTGCCTCCATTAATAATCATTGTAGTCAATTAAATTTGCTTGGCAGTGATTTGCATTTGTATAAATGAGTTTCAATGCATAAAATACCCCAACTCTTCAGTTTTCATCCGATTTCTTATTCATAAGTTCCCATTCATTTTCCCGTTATGTCGTTGTATTTCTGCTGTGCTTTTTTTTTTACTTCACACTATTTCATAAAAGTTGTTCCATTTTTTCTCTCTATTACTCATTCTTGCTGATCTTAATTGCATTATAGTATTCTGTTACATTAATGGGCCACGATTTATGCAATCATTCCACCATTGTTGGACATTAAGGTTGTGCCTAATTTTTTTCCTTTGCAGTTTCAGCTGATGTTGATATGGAAATCTTTGATGAGGTATATAATTAGCATGGGGAACATGGGGAAGACTTTCTGTAAAACACTTTCATAAGAGGCAACATGGTGTAGTAGAGAGAATATTTGACTTGGAGTCAGGATGACCTGGGTTCAAATCCTGCTTCTGACATTTATTACCTGCTTAACTTTGGGGGTCACTTACCCTTACTGAATCTCAGTTTGCCTATATGTAAAACGAAGGAGTTGCTGTAGGTGGCCTCAAAGCTCTAAATCTATGGTCATTTGTGAAAGAGAAAACTGATGTTGTGGGAATTGTGTGATGTGTTGGATGGGATGGAATTGGGAGATCTGGGACTAAATCTAGGTTCTAATACTTATTGGCTCTCTGGTCATGGATAAAGCATTTAGACTTAGTTTGCCAATTTATAAAATGAAAATAATTATATATGTACTGTTATTAAAAAAAGAGTGTCTTTAGCTTTAAAACAATACAGAAAACAAACATTTCTCTTCTCATTTAAAAATCAGTCATACTTGGCAAATACTGGGTTATTTCGCACACTCAGAAGTATTAAAAACCTTTGTGGCAGTCAGTGGGCTGTCAGAAGTTTTCACCTTGAAGTCCTCTGATTGTCATACATAATCTTTCTTCACAAGATCTTCAGCTCAGCTTTCAGGTACTGCGAGTGCCAGAGAGCTGTCCAGAGTGCTGAAGCCCAACTTTCTGGTAAAAATTGGAAACTTTGTGATGGGGATGTGGAAGAAGCTAATGCTTCTTCTTTAAGACCAGCTTTGAAAGAGGAAATGAAATTCCAGAAAATCAGTCTAAGCAGTATGTACAGAAGGGACAGAGAGGGCAGCCTCACTACTTTATCTGTTGAATAGGGTTTATGGGATGATTATTTTGTTGACTTTTAAGAATTTTTTTTTAACTTGTGCTGATGGTGATGCTGCAGCATAACATCCTTAATATAAAGCTTATAAGGGACTTAAGAACATATCTGGTCCAACTATGTCATTTTACAGATGAGGAAACTGAGGCCCTGTGAGGTAAAAAGTTTTGAATTCTGCTTTAGGTGCTTATTAGCCATGTGAGTGTAGGTAAGTCACTTCTCTGGGCCTCCATTTTCTGATCTGAAAGATGGGCACAGTGCAGTAGACTACTTTACCGGGTAGTATTGAGAATCAAGTGAGATAACGTATGTAATGTGTTTTGCAAGCCTGAAAATATTGTCTCCGTGTGATTCCTTATTATTGTTATTACCATAGTTTAAAAAAAATCACCAGCTATGAAAAAACCCAACTGAGTCTCCACTCCTGTAAACCTCATATACTTACCTATGAAATGACAATTCTTATACTAGCTGCCTCATAGGGCTTCTGGGAAGTAATGACTTTCCAGACCTTAAAGTGCTCTAGAACTATGATTTGTTTATTATTATTGTTACTAGCAAGGCTATTTTAGGCAACTCATATAACCTCTCTGAGACTCCATTTTCTCATCTGCAAAGCGAGGATTATATTTGCACAACCAGCTTTATAGGAATGCCCCAAGGAAAATGCATTGTAAATAAATTTCTATGGAAATGAGTTGTAATATTGTTTAGAATTTTCAAGTTATTTAATTTAATTTTCTCTTTCTGTTTTCTTTCAACTTTTCAGATCTCTGATGGAAGGCATTTTTTGGTGCAGCTTATGAAAATAATGCAGTGAAAATCTTGGCCGGTTGTGGAAATATTGGCCAAATCTCAAACCCAAGTATAGCATTTCTTATATTCAATTGTACCTCATCCTAGAAGAACCATGTATGGGAGCGCAAGAACAATCAGCAACTTGGAAGGTAGCCCTTCCCGGTCACCTCGCTTGCCAAGGTCCCCTCGTTTGGGCCACCGGAGAACCAGCAGTGGAGGTGGGGGAGGAACAGGTAAGACATTGTCCATGGAAAACATCCAGTCCCTTAATGCAGCCTATGCAACATCTGGACCAATGTACTTGAGTGACCATGAAGGGGTTGCATCAACGACTTTCCCCAAAGGCACGATGACTCTTGGAAGGGCTACGAACCGAGCTGTATATGGGGGTCGGGTCACAGCCATGGGGAGCAGCCCCAATATTGCATCTGCTGGCCTCTCCCACACTGACGTTCTTTCCTACACTGACCAGCATGGTGGTCTGACCACATCGTCTCATCATCACCACCACCAAGTTCCTTCCATGTTGAGACAGGTAAGGGACAGCACCATGCTGGATTTGCAGGCTCAGCTCAAGGAGCTGCAGCGAGAGAATGACCTTCTCCGCAAAGAGCTAGATATCAAGGACAGCAAGCTGGGCTCCTCCATGAATAGCATCAAGACATTTTGGAGCCCTGAACTCAAGAAAGAAAGAGTCTTACGCAAAGAGGAGGCAGCCCGTATGTCTGTTCTCAAGGAACAGATGAGGGTCTCACATGAAGAAAATCAGGTAGGTCATGGCCAAGGTCAGGTTCCACCTTCTCTCTTACTCCCCTGCCCCCCAAATCCTCATTCTCCTGATTGATTTCTAACAGAGCAGTTGATACTTTGCAGGTACTGGGACCTGGGAAGGAGGACATTTCAAGGCACAAAGACAATGTATTCATCTTTGAAGGAACCACCAGAAAGTGTGCAAAACTTGGGGTGGATGGGAGACTGTAGCTAATCATGCTTCCCCTTTTCCAAGAGTCAGTCTTCTTACAGCTGAGGAGGGAAATGGACTCACTTCATTCCAGCACTTTTGTAGGTTGGGTTCTCCCCTTTCAACAGTAATTTGAAGGTGGGGCTGGCCAGCTGTCCGGAGAAGATAAACACATTTTACATCAGAATGAAAGCTTTCCATCTTCTCCAAAATGAGGGAGCTGGACTCTGTGATCTTTAAAGTCCATTTTAGTGCTGATATTTTAATGTTTATGGGGGTACATTTTCAATGGTGAAGTGCTATTGGAAAGACAATTTTTTCCTACAGAGTTAGCAGTGTTTCCCTGAGGATTTGATAGTAGGACTGGATGTTAGGAAGGTGACATTAACCCCCCCTACTGCTCCCCCCACTTCCACCAATGACTATCTTTGTGTTAAAAGCACACAATTTAGGTACCCTCTATAGTTTGCTCAACTCTATAAAGAAGACTGGTTCATTCATTTGAGTTGAAATTTGCCAATAAACCTAGAGTGCCATAGAATGGCTTAGCAGAGACTTGCTCTGTAAAAGTCTACCCCATATCTTTCAATAAACTTTACTTTTTCCTTGGCTGAGAAGACCTGAGTGGAATTCTTTCAGCAGGACCCGGCATGTTGGTATTTTTGGGGTCTCAAGCACCCCTAACCCTCTTTGGGTACCTCTTCAATAGTACACTGCCAAGTGAAAGTCTCCTCTGGAACATGAGGCTAATTAGATCATTCGCTTACAAGCTGAAGAGGACCCTAGTCAAACATCTTTTTTCTTACAGATGACGAAATTGAGGCCCAGGGAAATGACATGACTGGTCCAAGGTCACATAAATAGTAAGTAGAAGAAGTAGGATTTGAACCTAGGTTTTTTGAGCCAGGCTAAAGCACTCTTTTTAGTGGTCTAGTAACTTCATTAGACTGGCCTAAAGAATCTAAAGTTTGCTGTAAAATAGAGTGAGGGGTCTGGTAGGAGGTAGAGTTGTAATCTGTACCAATGGAGGGACACTTCACATTGATGAGATTGCAGACCCATTGAAGCATTGGATATTATGCTAATCCACAGGGGTAAGCATGGCCATTTTGGCCTCTTTGCTGCTGGCTTCTTCCTGGGTGAAGAGAAATCTTTGTCCTTTCTTTCTTTTTCTTTCTTTCTTTCTTTCTTTCTTTCTTTCTTTCTTTCTTTCTTTCTTTCTTTCTTTCTTTCTTTCTTTCTCTCTCTCTTTCTTTCTCTCTTTCTTTCTCTCTTCCTTTCTTTTCCTTCCTTCCTTCCTTCCTTCCTTCCTT
>CM053599.1:10730440-10745093 GCA_028646575.1 Pseudocheirus occidentalis | reverse complement strand
TAGCTGTGGAGGCCCCTTCCAGCTACAATTTTGTGACTCTGCAGTTCAAACTTGGAAACATCTCATTGTGTAAAGTACTCTTGAAACATTTAAAAACATTTGAATCTTCCCCTCTCTGTCCTTCCTCTCTCTGTCATAAAAACCACGAGTCTAAAGATGTGTCAGAGCTGAAGGGAGAGAGGAATTTCAGTGTCTTGGTTAGGACCAATGCAATTTTTCGGTAGATAAAGCCAGTCTTTTGTGCCCTCTCCCACCCTCACCAATGCCCCTTTCTTCCTGACAGGCCCTCATCCTCAGGGGCCTCTCTTTTGTCTTCCTCTCAGCTGCCTGTCAGTTAAATTGTGGTCCATTTGGAAAGATCCTTGGCTTGGGAAACATAACAGGGTTATAACCCTGGCTCTGCCATTTCCAACCTACGAGGCCTTGAATAAATGACTTAACCTCTTTGAACTTCAGTTTCTGCCTCTGCAAAGTGAGGGAGTTGGGCTGAATAATATCCAATATCCCTTCCAGCAGGAGTCACGATCCTTTGGCACTAAGAAGAAGCCTTGATAAAGTGTTAACTAATAATTGAGGTGTTAGTGTCCAAACCCCAAAATGTAAACCTCCTTAGGGCTATTTTTAATTCTAGCCTTGGCCAGTATTTTTATCAGTATTTTATTGGTGACTTGGACAAAGGCACAGTGAGGCAGACAGAGTGGGTGGGCTGCCCCGTGCATTTCAGGACAGAGTCTTGACAGTGGGCCCAATCTGATAAGATGAATTGGAATGGTGATGGACATAAAATCCTACTTCAGGTTAAAAAACAACAACCACCCCTCTAGCCACTGTTCAAATAGAAATTGGGGTGTGTGTGGCTAGGCAACAGTTTGTGTAGATCAAGTATTGGGGGAGAGGAGGGAAGAATGGTCAGAAATGATTCTTGCCAACAAAGTGTTTACAGCTTGGTTGAGGAGAACAGAAGCCACACGCTAAGGAATTAGAGAAAATGCGGGAGCTGATGTTTGTGCTGTCCTCAGCCTTGGGCTCTCTTCAGTTCCAGCTTTGCAGGTTAGGGAAGAACATGGATGAACTGATTAGACTTCAGAGGAGGGCAGCCTGAAGGGGAAGGGCTTCAAGCCTATACCTCTGCAGTGCCTAGCAAGGAGCCCAGAACATAGTAGGTGCTATCTCAATCCTTGTTTTTGGATTGCTTGAGGTAGGAGTCCACTGAAAGAACTGGGTATGTTTAACTTGGAGAAGAGAGACCTTGGTGAGGTGGAGGGAGAGTGGGGAGGATGTCGTGGGTATTGGCTAATGTCTGAAGGACCCTTCCATGGAAGAGACATTAGATTGCTGCACCTTGGCATCAGAGGACGGGGCAGGGAGGAATGGGGCGATTGCTTCCTGTAGGGAGGGATGATTTGGACTCAGTCCAGGAAAAACCTTACTAGCAATAAAATTTGCCCCAGAGTGAGATGGAATGCATTGAGAGACAGTGAAACTACCCCTGGAGGTCTCTAAGCAACTTGATTGAAGGAGCCTTTGCTTTTCTTTATGAAAGTAGGTTCCTCTCCTCAGATGACCAGAAGACAATTTAAGAAACCATCCGTTACTTACCTGAAAACTATTTTCTTCATCTTCAAAGTTAGGGGTTATAGATTTGGAATTGGAAGGGACCCTAACCCTAACCCAACCCTCTTATTTTAGAGATGAGGAAACTAAGGCCTTGGGAGGCAAATGACTTGTCCAGGGTCACACAGCTAGTGGTATGAGCTCCATGATCTCTGAGGTCTATCATATCTCTGAGAGTCTCTGTCTCTTCTTCCATGACAATTGTGTGGGAAATAGGCAGAACAGATGAGGAAGACTTTGAACTTATGGCAGTTTCTCAGGGATGACTTAATTTAGGGGTATGGCATATACCATGCATTTTCCTGCATGATCCTAGGATGGAAGGCAGTATGGGGTAGTGGGTAGAGGTCTCAGAATTGGGGTGACTTGGATTCTCACGCATTCTGGCTGTGTGACCTGGGGAGTCACCTAACCTTTCCTCCCTCTAGGCAATTCTCTATTGTGCCAGTCTGCATTGATGGAGGAATTTGTCCAAATTAGTCTCTGGGAGCTCCCACATGAACGATATCACATCTGAAAAACCCCCTGCCTCCAGAAACCATTGCACGATTGCGTTTTCTAGGCTTCTTCTGTATTCTTCCCCTTCAGATTCTCTGGTGCCTGGCAGACACTAGGTGCTAAATAAATGCTAGTTACCTAACTCATGCCACTTTCTAGCCAAGCTGCACTGCATGGACTTCTCGTCCTCCACTTTCACTCTCTGATCTTTGTGAATCTGTACAAGCTGCACCCCCTGCCTCCCTCCTCATCTCTGCCTCCTGGAAGCCTTGGCTACATTTGCAGCTCAGCCGAGCTGCTCCCTTCTACATGAGGCCAGTCCTGATTCTGCATTGCTGTCCAGCCTCGTTCCTCCCCTACCCCCTTCTGGTAATCTGTCCCAGAAATCGCTTCGTACATAGCTTGTACTTCCTTCTGGGCCAGGCGCATACAACATATGGCTGCCAAATGACTTCAGGTGGCCCTGGGGATGCAACTGCCCATGCTCCTGCTTGCCACATGACCCATGGCCACTACCCAGTGTCAGTCTGTCTCTGTGGCCTGAAGAAGTTTAGCCCATTTTGATTTTGACCCATACCTACTGCCAAGTTGTACAGGTCTGTTCTAGGCTCCGTGTAGTTTCCTTTGATAGTATGTAAGCCCCTCGAGGGCAGGGCTTGTTTAGTTTTTGCCTCTGTGCCTGCAACAGCTAGCATCCTGCTTGGCAAGCAGTGTGTGCTTAGTAAATGCCAACTGATTGATTTATTTGGAAAGAGGCATCTGTTTTATGGTCACTGTGTTGCAGGCTTGTAAACTGTAGCATACACTAGGCAATTTTAATTGGGCTATTATTGACCTGTCTCTTGGGCACTTGAGTGGGCCAAAGTCATTGCCAAATTGTAACCTGGAACCATGTGAGTAGCCTCGGGCAGGCCAGGGCTCAGGCCAGAGCTGGCCATCTCTTCCCCAACACAAATGAAAACAATCTGCTGGAAGTCAGTCCTAATGTGTGGTTTTTTTTTTGGATGGGTGTTTGCTCCAGTTTCATGTGTGATCTATTAATTTCCATTTTGAGCTGGTAATTCAAAATGGCCCTGGCTGATCATGTTGATGGACTTCCTTGTTGTCTTGGTTATTCATATGCTATAATTGGATATGACTTTCCTGGCTTGAATTCTCCTTTAAAGTCCTTATTTTCTTGTGACTGGCAAGGCATGATTGAGTTTGTAAATTAGATTTTTTTTTCTTTGAGAGGCAGTTTCCTTCTGGATCATCTCTTTGGAAAAGGGCAACACAGCTCTGTTGGGTTAAGAATGACTGCTTAAAATCATCTGGTTGGGTAATGGATGAGATAATCTTTGAGGTCCTAGGTCTGTGAACTGATGACCCTCTCATTGGAAGCCCCTTCTAACTCTACAATTTAAACCACTAGCAGTATGGTGGACCTCTTTGACCCAAGAACCAGCCTACGTTGGATCTACTATCATTGGATGTTGGATTGTGGAGGATTCTAAAAGTCTTTTCAGGCTTGGTTATTGGAGAGGATGGCTTTCTATTCTTCTGGATCTTTTTCCTGGGGCTCCCTTCCTTCTGATCCTTGCTCATTCTGGACAGCTTCTGAGGAAACCTTATGGATCACTGTGCAAATATTTGTGGGAGCAGAGCCCCTCTCAGGGCATTGATACAGGGAGAGATTTGAAGTCAGGAGACCCGAGTTTGAACACTGCCTCTTCCATTTGCTGTGTTTCTTCCTATAGTCATTCTGCCCCTTTCACAGGTTGTTATCAGAATGTAGTTTGTAAACCTTGAATGAAATGACTTGCCCAGGGTCACACAGCTAGTTAAGGGTCTGAGACCAGATTTGAACTCAGCAAGATGAGTCTTCCTGACTCTACTTCTACTCTACTCTAGATGCTCTACTTCTAGAGCCACCTAACTGCCCAGAGCATTATAATTAAATTGTAGCAGTGCTTCATGGTGCCTGACTTGGTGGAGAGAAAATCTATTTACTTCTCTTTGTCCCTGGTTCCAATTTTATAGAAAATAAATCTAATTTTTCTGGGGGGGAGGAGAAGGAGAGCTAACAGTTGGTGGGATTAGAGAAGCATTCCTGCCAGAGGTGATTGCTGAGCTGAGCCCAGATGGAAGGTCGGGATGTCAAGAGGCTGAGAGGGGAAGGGAAGAACATTCCAGGTGCAGGGAAATAGTGCACAAAACCTTGGAGGCAGAGAGAGGATGGCAGATGCAGGGGAGAGTGAGCAGAAGAGCTTGGCTGAAATGTTGAGAGCTTGAGCAGGATCGATGTGAAATCAGTCAGCAAAGGGAGGCTGGCCTCAGATGTCAAAGGCATTTCAGTGTGGAATGTTTGCAGGCTGAATGGAGCTCAGGACCAGTGGAGGGCCGCCAGAGAGTCTCTAGCAGGATGGTGATGTGATCAGCCCTGCTCCTTAGCAAGATTCTTTTGGCAGCTGTTGGAGAATGGATTCAGGCTAATGAGCAGCCTTTATCACTTAACCACTTCCCAATGACTTGCATAATTTGAAGTAGGCCCCAGTGTGACAGTGGCCAAGAGACGCTGTCCTCCTTGCCAGGCGGCTCTGAGCCCTGACCAATTCCAGGTCCAAGGAAGTGGACATTTTAGGTTTGGTAAAGTCCTTTCTTCATAGTTTATCTCATTTGACCCTTACAACTACCCTGTGATGTAGGAGGCACATGGACACTGACCTCCCAAGTGAGGAAGCCCCTTTTACCAATGCACCTTGGTACCTGCTCTGTAACTTAAATGCCTTTAAGTTGCCTCAGAGTTAAAGTGACTTACCCAGGGTCACACAGCTAGTATGTGGCAAAGTTAGGACTTGAACACAAATCTTCCTGACTCCATGGGTGACTCTAGCCACTCTGCCAGTTTCCTCTCTGATAATATCTACCTTCATCTCATTGATGAGGGAGCAGATTAAATGACCTGCCCATGATGGATCAGCTAGAGTCAGACAGAATTTGAACCTAGGTTTTTTTGACTCAGAGTGTCAAGTACTTTGTCCTTTATGGCACACATATTCTGGATGAGGAAGACAGATGAGTTTGGGATGATGTCCAGGGTTTTTCCCCTCCTGAATGGTTGTGTAGGAAGACCTCCATCTCTCCCAGGATGTGCCCAGTGAATGGTGGTGGTGGTGCGGCATGCCTCTAGTGATTCAGATGAGTGGATGAAGGGGCCAGGCCTCAGAGGAGGGCATTGAGGTGAGACCATGGCACTAGGGAGAGCCTGCTTGTGGCAGGGGTGGTAGCAGGTTATTGAGAAAGGGCTACCTGGCTGATGAAAGTAAAACCTTCTCATTGCGAAGGACCCAGTTACTTTGCTTCTTTGAGATTCTCGGAGCTTTGTATGTCTTTCATGCAATTCAAAGGGCATTGCAAATGTCTTCTTTATTCATATTTATTCACATGTACCAAATTGTCTACAGAAAGGTTCCGGTGGAGATATCAACAGAGGTGCTGGCTAAGCTGGGCGCAGATGAGGAAGTGATTAAAAATTCAAGAACAAAAATAATAATATCTGAAAAGCAATATAAGGTCAAGGATCTTGGCAAATGTGAACTTATTCCGATAAGAGGCAGCAATCAATCTTTGAAAAACCCTAGAGTTTAAGCCTTCTGTGATGAGCAAATTCAGGCTCCAGTCTTTGTTGAGGCCTGGGAGGGAAGGTTAGTGTGTTGACTTAGAAGTTAATTTTAGGAGAAATGAGTAACTGCATCATCTTCATGGATGGCTTAGGAAGGGGGTTAGAAAGAGGATAGAGAGCTGGCCTTGGAACCAGAAAGACCTGGGCTCATGCCCTTTGTGACATCAGACATGTGGCTTAAGCTTTCACTGTCCCAGGCAACTTTCTAAAACTTAAAGGTGAGTGACTGATCTTAAGCGGTGGATAGACTTCCAGATTGGAAATTCCCTACATCAGTAAAATTATGAGTCTGGACTCCCTTCCTCCAAGCAAAATCATTGAGTTGGTTATACATTTCTTGACTTCTTTGCTTCACTGGATATTCTTTATCATTATCTACTTCTGGATATCCTTAACTTCTGTTTTATCATGCACTCCTGGGCAGCTGAGTGGTGAAGTAGAAAGAGCACTGAGCCTGAAATCAGGAAGACTCATCTTCCTGAGTTCAAATCCCACCTCGGACACTTCCCAGTTGTGTGACCCTGACCAAGTCACTTAACCCTGTTTGCCTTAGTTTCCTTATTTATAAAATGAGCTGGAGAAGGAAATGGCCAACCCCTCTGGTATGTTTGCCAAGAAAACCCCAAATGGGGTCCTAGGGAGTCAGACATGAGTGAATTGACTGAACAGCAGCCACCTGTTCCTCCTGATACCTTTATGAAAGGGTCTCTGCTTTGCCCCCTAGATGGAAGCATTTTCTCAGACTTTATCCTCTCAATGCTCAGCTTTCTGAGGCAAGACAAAGAGAATCGGATTGGGGGTCAGTGGTCTGGGTTCAAATCCCTCAGCTCTCCCTCTTGCTCTGTAACTTTGGGTTTCAGTTTCATCATCTCTAAAATGAGAAGGTCCTTGGAGGCGCCTCTGGCTCTGAGCCTGTGATCTTCTGTCCCTTGTGTGAGCTCAGCTCAGTCTGAACTCTGCCCTCCATGCTGGTCATCCTCAGCCGGCATCTTCAGCTCTATATGGAGGTCTCTCCAGAATCTCTGGGTCAGCACAGTCCAGCCCCAGGCATCATCTGTCTCTCTAAACTTTGCCTTTCTGTCTTGGCTTTCGTATTTGTGCTGATGGCAGGCTCAGAGCTCTGGGTTCATTTTTGCCTTTGTTCCCTGCACACCCAGTCAGAGTGGCCTACTCTTGGCTGATGACAGCTCCTTAACATCTCACGTCTCCCCTATCCCTTCTATTCCCACTCTATTCATGACTTCTCATCCGGACTTTCTCACTTGTGTTCTTTCTTTAGCTCATCCCACCTCATCTGTCTTAAGTTGATGAGATTCATCTTCCCAATTCACAGCTTGAGCATCTATCTCTCTGCTGCTCAGCAGCTGTCAATGGTTCATTCTTTCCTCCCAAATGCCTTAGCTTGGCATTCAGGAACCATCACAGTCTTGTGATTGAATTGACTGTTCTCACCTGATTTCACATATCACCCCTTTGTGTGTCCTAGGTGTCATGCTTGCTGTCCTCTAAACATCTGGCAGATGTTCTTGCCTCTAAACCTTGAGGTTCACACCTTTTCTTGTGCCTTGGAAGTCCCATTTTCATCCCCCCCTTGCCTGGTGATATCTATGGAAAGCTACAAGTACCCAGAGAAGGCAGTTCAGAGAATATGAGAAATGTATGCACTGGGGATTAGGGAAGGATTCCTTCAAGACTTACCTCTAATTCCCTCTCTTCTCTGAAGCCTTTCTTTCTCCCTTCTCTCAAGTGGAGCCAGAACTTGGGGGGAGGGCAGGTTCTAATTCTTCTCTTCTAAAAACAATGTCATTTCAATATCAAAGTAAAAGGTAGAGAGAAAGGGGAAAATCTTTGGCCTCCCCTGAAAGACAGTGAACTATTTAGAATCTAGGGACTCCTGAAATTCCTTTTCTAGGGAAGGTGGGAAAGAGGAGGCTTTTTTCATGTTGGAAGGCAGGCAATGGCTTTTTGGGTCCAAATAGAGAGAAATTTGAAGAAAATTGTTGATTCTTGTTATGGATGCCAAATGGATCCATGGTCAGAAATGACCTATAGGTGGGTTGAGAATTAGCTATGTGTACTACATCACTAGACTTTCTGATGGTCATTTCTAGACTTTCTCTAGAAATATTTAGCTAACAGGAAAGTATATGTTCTTCTATACTGAAATTGTAGAGGTTTAAATGGCTTCCATCT
Organism: Pseudocheirus occidentalis; assembly: GCA_028646575.1. Classification (NCBI taxonomy): domain Eukaryota; kingdom Metazoa; phylum Chordata; class Mammalia; order Diprotodontia; family Pseudocheiridae; genus Pseudocheirus; species Pseudocheirus occidentalis. Next base: position 10,737,127 of record CM053599.1, on the reverse strand, counting down.
TCTAATTTTCTTTTCCTCTTTTGTTTCTCTTCTCTTCTCCCCCTTCATTCTCCCCTCCTCTTCCTCTTCTTTCCAACCTCTTCTCATCTTTCTCCCTATCTCTTATTCTTCCATTTCCCATTCCCTCTCCTACTTCCCTTTCCCACCATTTCCCCTCCTTCCCCTCTCCATGGTGCTGGCCACTCTTAGATTTGTTGTCTGAGGAACAGCCGAGCTAAGTTCAGAGCAGCTTTCTGACACGCTGTCCAGAGGCTCATGAGTTTTTTGGTCAGAACTAGTCTTCAGTACCATCTCCCATGAGGTAGGGAGTTTCCCCCCTACATTGAGGGAAGGATGATGAAATCCCTGATTCATGAAGTACTTTTAAATTTTTTTTATTATTCTTTTGTTTTTACATGACCCTTAATTCTCAGAATATCTTCCCCTCCCTCTTCACCATCTCCCCCAGAGAGCCATCCCTTATAACAAGGAATAAGAAAGCAACTCAGCAAACCTAACCAGCATCTTAATAACCCTATCTGGAATTATACTTATCTAAGTTTTGAAGATTTGTTTTGGTTGGGAAAAAATTCTTGAGTCTTTATGTTTCTAGAATGGGGCTTAGTTGATGGATCCTGGGAGTATGCAAGGAAGTCCCAGGGAGAAAAAAGATTAAAACAGATGACCAAGACACAACCAAATAAAGCCAGCCCCCAATGGGACTGGAATCATCTGGTTTGACTGTCTGTACTGATGCATTCATTATATAGATGGTTCACTTGGTGTTGTGGAGACCTAACCTTTGGGAGTATCCTCCATGGACAGATGGTCAGAATGGAAGCATTCATATGATAGATCAATACTCCATCTCAAGTCTCTTAGGGTGGCTTCTGCTCAGGGTGGAGGAAAATTGAATCTTGGAACTAGCTTTGTGGGACTTCTAGTAGTCATCCTTCTTCTCATATCTCTGCAAGGACTGCAAAACCCTGTCCAGGCACTAGTTCTCTATCCATCCTATGACTGCTAGCTTTGAGAGGGAACAAAAGAACTGCATGAAAGTGAGTTTCTGTCATAAAGCTTTGACTCTGGAGGTGGTTTTTTTTTTAGTGTAAGAGATGTTGGGGTGAAGGGGAACAGAACTTCAAAAGGACCAGGGGATTTGGTGCTGAAATTTAGCCACTCTAAATGTAGAGTGATGGGGCGGCTAGGTGGCGCAGCAAATAGAGCACCGGTCCTGGAGTCAGGAGGACCTGAGTTCAAATCCAGCCTCAGACACTTAACACAAAAACTAGGTGTGTGACCTTGGACAAGTCACTTAACCCCAACTGCCTTCCAAAAAGCAAAAAAACCCCAAACAACTATAGCTTAAATGTAGAATGATGGTGGTAGTGTAAAAAGGGATAGGAAAGGGAAGGGAACAAGTGTTTATTAAGGACCTTCTGTGTGCCAGGTACTGTGCTAAGAATTTTATAATATTATTTCCATTCATCCTCACAACAGTCCTGGGAGGTAGGTGCTCTTATGCCCATTTTGCAGGTGAGAAAACTGATACAGAGGTGAAGTGACTTGGCCAGGGTCATACAACTAGTGTCTGAGGTTGGATTTGAACTTAAGTGTAAGTAGAGCTAGTTGGTGCAGTGGAGAGAGTGCTGGGCTTAGAATTAGCAAAACTTATTTTCATGAGTTCAAATTTAGCCTCAGACACTCACTGACTGTGTGACCTTGGGCAAGTCACTTCACACTATTTGTCTCAGTTTCCTCATCTGTAAAACTGAGCTGGAGAAGGAATGGCAAAGTAACCCATTACCTTTGCCAAGAAAACCTGAAATGGGCTCACAGGTAATCAGATGTGACTCAACAACAACAATTCCTGATGGCGGGTCTGGTGCTCTAACCACTATACTACCTAGCTAGTAAATATAATGCTAGCTGTGGAGTCAGGAAGACTCAAAGTCAGATTCTGTCTCTGCTTCCTATAGTTATGTGTCCTTAAGCAATCACTAACCTCCATGAATCTTGGCTTCTTCGTCTGAAAAGATGGCGGATTTTAATACCTGTATTATTTATCTGAAAATACAGTCTCTTCCTTGTAATATTATAGTTCTAGAGCTGGAAGGGCTTCCCTGACTCCCTTTCACAGGCTAGGGAACTGAGCATCAGAGAGGTTCCATGATTTGTAAATAAGTGCTACTGCTGAGATTTGAACCCAGGACCCGGTCTCCATATTCTCTTCAGTTTCCACTGCATCATGCTGCTTTGGAGATCAAGTGAGATGAATGTGAAGCATTCTTGCACAACTTCAAATATTTTATTGCCAGTAACATCTGATCCTCTCATAATCCCTAGCTCAGCCCAGTACAGCTGTTTTTTTGAGGGACTGGAGTTTCTAAATTTGTTTCTAGAAACAAATCAGTCAGTGATTCTAAAAACAACAGAGCATTTTGACTCTTGCAAAGGCAAGCCTTTTGTCTTAATCTGAGACCCCCAGAGGCATGGGGTGAAGGGGAGATGGGACAGGTCAGGCCTGATGACCATTGGATATTGGACCAGGCTGTGTATGTTTGGGATATCCAGGGGGACTCTGACTTTTGGGGGAGATGACATCGAGGCCACAGCAGAGAAGGTGGGGAATTGATGGCTAGGGAGGGGCTCCCCCTGGGTACAGTGCTCTGACCAGGCCAGATTCTCACCCCTGCTCTCCCATTTGGTTCAGGAACATCTGTGTTCTTTCTCATGACGAGGTTGCTCCCAGATGTGGAGGCAGAATAGGCACATTTGGCTGATTTCCTACCTGTGATGTCACAGGTGAGGGATGACAGACAAACCAATTATCTAGGAAATTGGAAGTTTCTAGGCAGGTCAGAGAAAGGAGCAGGACTGGGGCTGAGGAGGAATACCAGATAGGGAGGGGGGCATGGCTAGCTTGTCACCATGTTGACTTGGTCCAGAAAATGGGAGGGGTTTTGGCTATCACCATCCCTTTAAGAAGGCACTTGTTATGGATGACTTTTGTTTAAAAAGAAAGTGACCACTGAGTTGCTGAGAAAGGACAGCAGACAGTAGAGCAGCCAAATAAGACATTGTAAATACATTGGGGTCAAGGAAATGAGCAGCAGCAATGGCTGGAATGGCACTGTCCTCTTGGGACATTGTCCAAAAGGAGGGAAGAAGGAGATTCTGGGCCTTGGTGCATCAACACAAAGATCCCCCGGACTGGGAGATGATGGCCATGCTCTTCCAGGGGAATGGCTAAGGATGCTCCTGTGAGCATCTTCTCCTATCAACTCATTGTACATCCTCACTCCCTATTTCTGTTTAGGGCATCACGATCTCTCTGCTGTATACGTTTGCCCTCTCGGTCATCCTTGGGCTCCAAAGCTCATCAAGTCTACCTCATCCACCTCGCTCTTCAGTCCCCTTCTCTTTGCTCACATTAAACTAGGCTCATTCGGAACCATATCGCCTCTTGCCTGGTCTATCACCACAGCCTTCTCATTGGTATCCCTACTTGGAGGGTTTTCTCTCTCCCATTTGTTCTTCACACCCTGCCAAATCAACATTCATAAAGCTCAGTTCTTACCAAGTCACTCTTGCTCCAGAAGCTTAGATGGCTCCCTATTGTCTTTGTGTCCTTTCCAGTGCTCTAATCCATCTTCCTAGGCTGGTTCCATGTTGCTTCCTCTTGTGCACTCTCCCTTCCAGCCTAATGGGCCTACTCACTATTTCCCTTATGGGATGTTTCTCCATCCATCTCTCTGCCTTTGCAGAAATCCCTTGCTCCTACCTGACCCTTCCTGAAATCTCTGGATTCCTCGAAGGCTCAGTCAAGCATCGCCTTCTTCAAGAGACCTTTTCCATTCAACAAGCCTTTATTAAGTGCTTCTTATATGTTGTCCGCAGTGCTAAGTGCTGGGACTATAGATACAAATAGAAAAAAAAATGTCACCAGTCTTGGCCGTCAGGGAGCTTACATTCTGATGGGGCAGGTAACACATAGAAGGGATCTGCTGGTTGGTACCATGGATAGAGCACTGGGCTTGGAATCAGGAAGGCTAATCTTTATGAATTCAAATCCAGAATCAGACACTTCCTAGCTGGGTGACCCTGGGCAAGTCACTTAAACATGTTTGCCTCAGTTTCCTCATCTGTACAATGAGCTGGAGAAGGAAATGGCCAACCACTCCAGGATCTCTTCCAAGAAAACCCCAAATGGGGTAACAAAGAGTTAGACATGATTGGAATGACCCAACAACAACAGCACACAAAAGGAAGGTAAAACACAGGTGAGGGGCAGAGAAAGTCTGAGCGCAACCTGGAGAGGACTGAGGCGTCTAACTCACTTGGGGGCCCTCCTTAGATGGAGATTCTGGGAAAAGCCCTCCACTCAGAGGGAGAGGTGTCAGGAGTCAGGACTCTTTCCAGCATCTGAATTTCTGAACTGGAGTGAGGTCCTGAGGATGAAGAGCTTTCTTTATCTCCAGTGTAGACTTCATAAGTGCTTCTTTCTAGACTGATAGTATAGACAACGTAGGCTTATGTAATTGCTTTGCTGCCTTCCCAGGGCCCATGAAAGTAGAGGAATCCAGAGACCCTGAGCTTCTACCCTTTTTAGAAACTGCTATGAGATCCAAGGGCTGTCCCAGTAACACATTTTATTTATAGCCTGGCCAAGCTCAGCACCTGATTCACAGGTTTCCTCTTCACTCACCCCCACTTTTGTTCTCAATGATTTCATCGTCAGGGACCTCAGTACTCATGTTGTGGAACCATCTGACACTCCGGCCTCGCAGGTTCCCATCACCTCCTCTCCGACGAGCTTCCGTTATTTGGCTACTCACCATGCTGGCTGCCCCTTGGGTGAGGATTGAAGATTTGGCCCTCTCACTTCCTTTCTCAGTTATTTTCATGGCCTTCCTAGCTTAGGTGCAATTAGGCAAAGCAACAGATAGAGCACTGCTCTTGGAGTAAACAAGACCTGAGTTCAAATCTGGCTTCAAATACTTGCTACCTGTGTGGCCTTGGGCAAGTCACTTCACCCTGTTTGCTTCAGTTTCCTCATCTGTAAAATGAACTGAAGAAGGAAATGACCCTCCCCCCCAGTATCTTTGCCAAGAAAACCCCAAATAGGATCACAAATTGGACATGACTGAAATGATGAAACAGCAAACATCTCTTATCCCCTTTCATATTCTCACAGTTCCTAGTGCAGTACCCCATAGAGAGTAGACCAAGGATGGGGAACCTGTATGTGGCCCTCTAGGTCCACAAGTGTGATCCTCTCACTGAATCCAAACTTCAAAGAATAAATTCTCTTACTAAAAAGATTTGTTCATAGAACATGGACTCAGTCAAAAGGCTGCACCCAAGGACCAAGAAGGCCACGTGTGACTTTGAGGCCACAGGTTCCACACCCTGGAATAGACACTCCACATGTATTAACTGGATGAATGAGTCAACAATAATGCATAAACAAACCTCCTAGTGGAATCCATGTATCCAGCAATGTTAAATGAAGTTTAATTGTTTCCAGGAGGAGTCCTATGCCCAGGAGAAATGAAGAAATAAACAGGAAGTATGAGAAAGGGAGGTAACCAGTCTGAGGAATTCACCAAATGAAAAGTTAAGGTTGCTTCCTCAAAGAATGTGTATTTTCAGGTTGGCATATCAGATAAAGCCAAGAAAAAGTCAATGATGGAGAAGAGCACAAAGACTTCATCCTATCCATGATTTAGGTGGATGTGCTTACAGAGAAAGATCAGATGGTCCTAGATGTCAGGCTCAAAGGGGTCTCAGAAGTTGACTAAGCAAGAGTCATCAAACTCAAGTAGCAATGGGGGCCACTCATCCATGCATGAGGATTCCTCTGGGCTGCATATGGACGTAATTGAAAAGGAAACATTATCTATGCTCTACTCTGTTCTTATTTTCCCAGTTACCTCATGGTCTGGTTTGGGGCCACACCTGGGAGATTGTGGCCTTGGTGGCCCTCGGTTCTGCACACTTGATTCCTCTAATCATGTCCAACCCTCTCATTTTAGAGATGACAAGACTGAGGCTCAGGAAGATGCCCCAAGTCGCAGGAGAAGTGACAAAAGGAGAACGGTACCCAGGTCCTCCTACTCCAGAACCTGGGTTAGAAATGACAGAGAATGACAGCACCTATGACAGGAACAGGGAAACTTGGAGAATGGAGCTAAGGGGTTCAGCTTGGGGGATGTGGAGTGTGGTGTAGTGGAGAGAGAAATATGACCTGGGTTCAAATTCTGTCTCCGACACATCCTGGCTATGTTAACTGGAAGGTCACTTAACTTTTCAGTGGCCTCCTTTGGCTTCCTACTTATAGAAGTGGGATTTTAGCTGAGGCTTGAAAGAAGCCAGGAGACAGAGATGAGGAAGGAAGAACATTCCATCCAGGTACAGGGGACAGCAGATGGGGAAAAGGCCTAGAGTTGAGGGACATTTTCTTGTTTGTGGAACAGCCAGGAGGCCAGTGTCATCCACTCAAAGAGAACATGGATGGGGAGCATAAGAAATAAGAAGAATGGAAAGGTTGGGGTGAGGTGGCTAGCTTTGAACACCAGACAGAGGATTTAGTATTTGATTCTGGAGGTGATAGGGAGCCGCTGGAAATCATTGGGAATGGGGATGACATGGTTGGACCCGCATGTTCAGAAAGTTACTTTGGTGGCTGATGGGGAATGGATTGGA
>CM053599.1:10717738-10730340 GCA_028646575.1 Pseudocheirus occidentalis | reverse complement strand
GGTGAGGTGGCTAGCTTGAACACCAGACAGAGGATTTAGTATTTGATTCTGGAGGTGATAGGGAGCCGCTGGAAATCATTGGGAATGGGGATGACATGGTTGGACCCGCATGTTCAGAAAGTTACTTTGGTGGCTGATGGGGAATGGATTGGAGTGGGGCGAGACTTAGGGCAGGCAGAGCCCCAGCAGCTGTTGGAATAGTCCAGGTGTGAGGTGATGAGGATGTGCACCAGGGGGAGGCAGAATCAGGAGACTTCCTTTCTTGTGTCTAAATCCCTGTTATGTTGCACACAACAGGCGTCATCCAGTCTGATTGGTTTTTCAGTGAATTCAGGAAATTCATTGCTTCACAGCAGCCCGTTCCCTGGGTATTAACATTCCTTAGAAACATCTTCATTAGATGTTTCTACATCATTCTAACATTAGAGATGTTAGAGACTCATGAGGTCACAGAATCTGTTCTTCCTTTATGAAGGAGGACTCTAAGGCCGTTGCTTATGTGATTCGCTTGGGGTCACATAGAGTAGTAGCAGAGTCAGGCTTTCTTTGAATGCAGGGTTTCCTGACTTTAAATCTGATGCTCTTTCTCATTACCCTATTATCTATTTGTAATTGATTCTGCATCCTCCTAATTTCTGGACGCCAGTTGGCCCTCATTCTGCCCTTTGGAGTCTGATCCTTAATCTAATGCCTTCTATTGATTTGCATGTGATTCTCTCTGGCACTTTTGGACAACAGCCAGGTTTTCTTGGTGCTGAAAGAAATTAAGATGGCCAAAGCATTTTTATTCTCAAAGTCTCCATTGTAATGCTCCCTGGGGATGTGAAATAGGATTTAGGAATCTCAGGATCACTTGAGGCAAGTGGCAGGAGATACGTCCTTTGTAGATAGTGTCAACAGGAAAGGGATGGTGTGCTGGGAGTATCCCTACCATAGACTGTGTGGCCTCCAGGCTTATGAACTTCTTTCTCTTTGGTCATCCTCTCAGAAGGAACCTTGAATAGATAATAATAGATTATGAGGAAGGGTTCTGAACCAATTCACTGTGTGGTGTTATGAGAAACAGCTGGGTGTAGTGGCTAGCATGATGAAATCTAGAGTCAGGAAAACCTGGTTTCCATTCTCATCCATGGCACTTACTAGTTATATGATCATGGGCAAATCCCTTTACCTCTTTGAGCCTCAGTTTCCCCATTTGGGAAATGAAGGCATTAGTTTCCATAATTCTGGCCTCCTAGGGTTGAGATAAGGCACTGGTGAGATTGTAGCTTTAAAGCATCAATTCTCATTGGCTTCTCTGTCTTCTACAGGTGTTGTGGCAAATAGTCATCAAATACCCTAGACTGTCTAACATAGGATTATACTTAAACCATTCATCTTTCATTTTGGGATGAGTACAATGGAGTCTTCTTAGGACCTCATTTTATGTATGATGGAAAGCTCCAAAGACAAAGGGCATGAAACAAATGTTCCAAGGCAGAAATCTCCAGAAATAGCAAAATTGTTGAAAATCTTTTCTCTTTTCATGTGTTTGGGGAGGACTTTACAACTATGGTATTGAGGAGATTGAACTTGGTCTGCTTGGCCCCAGAGGCAGAACCAGGACCAGAGGGGGTCAATGTAGAGACAACGGTTGATGATAGGAACAAACTTCTCCCACCCAGGGTTGGTCTAAGTGTGGCTACCTTGGGAGATGGGGGACTTGCCAATAGTAAGAGGCTCAGTGGTCATTTCTAGAACATATTTTCAATAGTATTCTTTTTTAGGGAGATGAATTGAACTTGATGGCCCCAGGATCTCTTCTAAGTCTGAAATTCTGGAATTTAGGGAAATCCTTTCTCTTCTGTTTATTTATTAGAAGTCCCTGGATAAGGATAAACTTCTTTGGTTATCAGCTTCCTATCTCTAAAAGGAGAAGGTTGAGCTCAATGACCATTCTAGCACCAAACCTATGACCCTGTGGCTGTGTGCGCACATGCATTTGCATACGTGTATGAGGGCACAAACGTGTGCATGTGTGTGTACTTTTTGCCTAGACTATGATTTCATCAGTGTATAGAGTTCTTAGTTGAGCAAACTACTTAATGACCATCAACCATTCTATAACTTCTCAGCTTGCCTGGGGCAAATGAGAGCTTAACTGCCCTTGGTCGGGGATGTCCAATGAGCGTGTTGTCAGAACTGGAGGTTGTACCCAAATCAGATTCTCTTGAATCTGACTCCAGTTTTCCATCCTCTCCACCATGTTAACTCTCTGTCCTTTGTGTATGACCAAGAAAAAAAAAGATGGGCCCATTACATAGTGAGAGATAACCAATGGACTGCGGTGACCTTCCTTGGTACCTCTGTTATGTCAAGAGAGCTAGATGAAGGTGTCTGTCACGGTCGGTGGATCCTTGTATGAGATTTATGTGCACACATGACTATGAGTCACACATTCCAGAAGATACAAACAGACTTGTGCTTCACATTGATGAAATTATCCATCAATTGAAGTAGGATCCATGGACTCCTAAACACCTCCTCCTTATGTGACTACTTGAAAGGAACTTTGTAATCAAGGGCTGATTTTCTCAGTATCTGGGCTACTGCCCTTAATCTTCAGCCAGACCCTCTCCTTCAACCTCATCAAGTTCTAATTGCAAATTTCCCCTCCCCCCTTTCTGGAGCCTTTCCTGGTATCCCAATCTTACTCTGTTCACTTCAATCTCTGTTTTGTTCTTGGTGGAAATGACTTTGTAGCTGGCACTTTGGGGTTTCTCAGCAGTTTCAGGTCCATTCTGATGTGGCTTTCATGTCCCCCATTATCATCCTGTTCCTCTGTAGCAGGATCTGGGACCCTGGTTCTTCTAGCTTTGTAAATGAGCGCTTAGCCAATGCTGGTGGACCAGATAAGGAAAGGAGGCAGTAATCCTACAGTAAATCCTACTAGAGCATAGATTAGATTCTGGGCCTGGCTTTGCCATCCTTTAACTTGTGACCAAGGATGAGTCATGTCCCTTCTCTAGGCTTGTTTCCTAATATAGTGAAGGGATCAAGCTAGGCAAGAGAATGAGTGAATGAAAAAAGCCCATTGATGAAATGCTTACTGTGTGTCAGCCACTGGGTTAAACAGTGAGGATCCAAATGCAAACAAATGAGACAGTCCCTGCCTTCAAGGCACATACACCTCCAGCAGGGGAAGAAAACACATATGGCAGTAGTAGTCAGGGAGAGGAACACTCAGAAGAGTGACCTTCTTGTGAATCCTCATCCGATTCTCCCCCCCCCCGCCCAGACTCCCGTGTATTCACCAGCTTTGTATTTGATTTAGACATAAGTCTTCCATTATAGATTGTCAGCCTCTTGAGAGAGATGGCTTCATTCACTGTATTTATTTATTTCCATTGCCTAGCCCAGTACGTGGAATAGTTGCTGATTGATTGACTGAATCTAGGGAAACCTCCAGTCTAGAGACCCACATCACTGTAGCACTTCGTTCATGATTCCCTTGCTTTATAAGGGGATTTGCTCTTAGCTGCTTTCTGACAGCTCATGTAACCCAGCTTCAAGAGATTCACTATTGGCTGCAGAGAGGATTGACTTCCTGAAATAATCATTGTGGACTTGGGAGGAGGGGTTTGATGGTGAGGGTGCTGGTTTGGGAGGCAGGAGATCTGAGTTCAAATCCCAACTTTGCAGTTGACTGCAATTGGATAAGTCACTTGACCTCTTGGGGTGTTAGTTTCCTCATTAGTAAAATAATTGAGATTGAACTAGATGAAACCCCTTCTGGCTCTCAATCTATGATTCTCTATCTTCAGGAGAAGAGGACTGGATTAGGAGGTCATCTCAGCTGGCTTCCTCGTTTACTAGCCACATGACCTTATGTGAGTCACTGAACCTGTGAGGGTCAGGTTAGCTACCTAAACAATTGGGATAATGGTCATCCCACCTGCCTTGTTTTGTTCTGATCTTGTGTTCTTAGCACAGCACCTGGCACTGAGTAGACAGTTCAGCGAATTTGATGGGATGGGATGTTGAGAAGGCAGATATTAGCAAGATTTAAGGAAGGGCACTGTAGGAGATAAAGGTAGCTCACCTTAAGGATGCTTAGCTCCCAAATGAAGCCACCAATTTCTTGGTCTTATTGGAAGTCACTGCATTCGCAAAACTTTAAGTGAAATTAATTGAATTTGACTAATGATGGAGATTTTGTTCCTGGAGTAAAGGGAAGGTGACATCACTTGACCCCAAGATTTCAAAAGATAATGATACGTATGCAAAGTAGAACCACAAGTATTTCTGAGATTGTTCCATTTTCTCTTGGGTCAAGAAGTCAGGTGGAAAATGGCAAAGCCTTTCTCTTTTCAAAAGCTTCCTTCGCTAAGAGGAAGAGGACATACCTGTTCTGATGACTTGTATCTTAGGTTCCAACATTATTCCTTGTCTTTTGAATCACTTGCAAAAGTGCAAGCAATTATTAAAGCAATGATACCAGCACTTCAAGCCATTGCACATGAAGGAGCCCACGTGGTCATACAGAGGGATTAGCTTCTTCCCAACAGAAGAATTTGTTTTCCCAGCCTTAAGGCAGATAGGACATCCCTTGTTGGAGGCAGGGACTGGGCTGAATTTGAGGACCTGGCACATAGTAAGCATTTCATGGATGTTCATTCATTCATTCATTCATTCATTCATTCATTCATTCATGCATGCATGCATGCATCCATCCATCCATCCATTCATTTCCCACTTATACCATTGGAGGAAGGGTGGAATCTCAGAGACAGAATTTTCACAAACTAATGAGTGACCCTGCAATCAATGTGGGTCTTAGATCATTGAAATCTGACAGTTATCTTGTTATCACAATAAAATAGCTTGACTGTGCCTCAGGGTTCCCTTTATGCATTCTGCATCTCTTCCTCATTCATATTGCAACTTCAAGGTGTGTCTTAAATAATTTTTGGAGTCAGAGGATCTCAGAGTTAAAAGAGACCCAAGAAATCTTTGAAGATACCACCTTTTACCTGAACAGAAATCCCTTCTATGCAGCCAGGTGGTGGGTGGGAGGAAGTATTAGACTGGGAGTGCAGGGGGCATGGCCTGAATTAGAATTCTGATTCAGACATTTGGTAGTTATTTGACTCTGAGTTATAGAAGCTTAATAAATGTTTATTGATTGATATCTTCTCTTGACCTCAGTTTCCTCATTTGTAAAATAGAGATAATAATACCACTTATCTCTCAAGGTTGTAGTGAGGATCAAGTGATATTATCCTTGTAAAATATTTTGTAAGGCTTAAAATGCTACATGAAGATTAGCTATCATCATCATTATTATTTCCACACAGGATTGCTAGAGGCAACTCAAAGCTCATGGAGCTGATTGTTAAATTTTGAGCATAAACATTTACACCCAGAAAATGAACAGATATGACAAATCAGGGCTTGATTTCTTGTTTCATCAGTTGTATAGACGTAAGGAAGTGAGGAAGAAAATGTTAATAGTGCAGATTACACTTTAGTGTGCTTTGTGAGTTTTGGGAAAGCTGGTTTAAACATTTCCCAGAACCCCATGGTTTTATGTCATTTTTATGCCGCAGGCTCCATCTTGAGGAAAAGGACCCGGCTCCATTTGGAGGGACCTCTTATTCCTTTGGCTGGTTGCCCCTTCCTAGAATATCTGGCAAATCCAGGATCTGGCCCCCCTCCCTCCACTTCTTCCTTCCTCAGGATGTAGTCATGAGGTCATATAATCACTGATTTAGAGCAGGAAAGATCTTCTCCTCCACCTTGAGAGCCTCCCCTTACAAGCACATAGGCTTATACACAGAGCTCAGAGCAGGGCTAGTCAATAAAAATGGTGAAGGGCTCCCCATCCTCAATTTCTGTTCATTATAACATTGGAAGAGACAATGAGATAGAGTAGTAAAACCTTGCATTTAAAATCAGAGTATCCCTGAGTTATTTCTTCCTGGTGAAGCTAAGAATGTTTTCTTGAGTGTCTGTACTCTTGGGTACAATTACCATTTTATATTTTTTTTATTGTGTGAATGAAGCCTTTCCTATGTTTGATACCTTATTAACCTGTATGCTTTCTGGACAACTTAGGGACTCTTTTGAAAAGAGGAAAAATGAATCAGAAGATGACATTATTTTGTTCTATTTATTTATTTCTGTGAAGTAATCAGGGTCAAGAGACTTGCCCAGGGTCACATAGCAAGTGTCAAGTATCTGAGGTTGGACTTGAACTCAGGTCCTCTGGATTCCAGGACGGGTGATCTATCCACAGCACCATCTAACTGCACCCAATGACATCATTTTAAATGTCATTAATATTATCTTAAATATTTCCCTAATTAGAGAATGAGACCAGGATATTTTGTGAGAAATTCCCTTCTCTTCCATGCCAAATTTTGTTCCTGGGTCCATCATATCAGAGGATGGGGCCAGTTGACACATGGGTCACATCAAGAACATTTTTGTGACCCCAAACCCTCTTATAATACCTTCACAATTTCTGGTGTGCTCAATGGTGATGGGTACTTGTCAGAGTCTCCCTAATCAGAGCTGTAGTTGTAGGCGTGTTCTGATTTTGGTCAAAAAGAAATTTAAAAGTATGTTCTATTTCTCATCAGGTTTTAAAGTCTAGACCGTCAACATCTGCTCAAGTGCTTTGGTTTTACTTCCTAAGATGCAAAAGATGTCTCTTTAGACATCACAACAAACTGCTGGGTAGAACAACATATGGAAGATGACTGAGGAATTACTATTGATCTGTTATATTAAAAATGGTTATTTACAGATAGTTTTAGTGGGAAGCATTGGGGAGAAATGATCCATCTGTCCCTTTTAACACATAGCAGAAATTTTCTATAAAGTATAAATAAGTAGCAAAATTGGAGATCCCATCCAGACTCTGCCAGTACTGATTGGAAACTACCACTATGGCCTTAAGCAAATGGTTCCTTTTCTAAAAGAATTGTTTTCTTCCTCTCTAAAATGGAGCAATGAAGAAGAGTTGCCTTGGTGATCTGAAAGGCTCCTTCCACTTCTCCCATGTGAGAGCCTTCCAAACTTGGTCAGTTCCTGGCTGTGTGTGTGTGTGTGTGTGTGTGTGTGTGTGTGTGTGCGCGCGTGTGTGGGTGTGTCCATGTACCTTGAATTATTGACTCAAGAGCTCCCATTCCTAAGTGTATTGATTATTTATCTAGTCTTCTGCATTAAATTCACAGCAATTCTCTTTGAAAAACTGAGATCATTTTAAAGGGAGAAATTCATTCCTATAGTTTGAATATTTAAATGCTTTTCTAAATGGAGAATTTCTGTAACATTTAAGGAGCTGTTCTCATGCTTGTATCTTTAAAGCTTTCACTGAAGTTAATTGACTAGATTTGTGTTTATATTGCACATCATAAGAACATATCTTAAAATAAATTCAAACCACTAAAGTTCTAAATATTTGACATTTCTGTGTAGTGCTGATTCTCAGTTTTCTTTCATCTCCTTATTTTACAAGGTCAGGGTGAGGAAAATGCTTCAGAAACCTTATAGCACCATTAAAATAAGAGCTAATATTTAATTACTCACTTCAGTTCAACAAACATTTTGTCAAGTCTACCGTGTTTGGGGTGCTGCACTGGGCACCATGGCTATAGCATCAAAAACGAATAAGAGCCTTTGTTTCTCAGGAGCTTCTGTGCTACAGGGGAAAGGAAAGGGTTGGGCTGAGGGACTTGGACATGTGCACAGATAAGGACCTAGAAAATATCTGCAAAGTACAAAGTATAATTTCAAGAAGAAGAGGATGCTAATGACTAGGTGTCAGAATCACAGAGTTGGAAGAGAACCCAATAGTCCTGACCTAGACCTGAGAAGAATCCCTGCTAGAATACGAGGGTGGCTTGTCCCCTTGTCTTCCATTCACCCTTCTCAGAACTCTGGGGCTTCCCAGACCCTGTGGTCTGTGTGGGAAGAGTAATATGACTGTTCACACCACTTGCATAGTTTGGTAGCCACCAACTCTAGTCCTTTCAAGTGACATAGAGGACCTCCTTGCCTTAAAACTGCATTGAGACTTGGGACACACTGTATATCCAATGAGTATCATCATACAAATATGAAGAATGAAACAGTCCCCATTCATAGGAGCTTGGTGTTCTAATGAGAGATACATGGAGTACATATATTAGCAGCTCCAGAATAAATACAAAGAAAATAAATACACACGAAATTAAGTTAGGAAAGGATGGAGGGAGGGCACTAGCCATTGGGGGACTCAGAAAGGTGATGAGGTGAGAAGGTGATGCTAGCTGTGTCCCTTCCACAACTCAGCCCTTTAAATCCTTGAAGACAGCTCATGTGTCCTCCCCTTCTCTTCTCCTGGCTAACTATTCTCATTCCCTTCAACTATTCCTCATTTGACATAGGCCTGAGGCCTTTCCCCATCCTGGTTGCCCTCCTACAGATAGGCTGCGTCTATCAAGGCATTTAAACTGATGCCCAGAATTAAGCAATATTTCCAGTGTGGTCTCAGGGGCAGAGGACCTCTGGACTATCACTTTTGTTGTCTAGGAGCCTTTGCCTTTCTGAATGTAGCACACATTAGGGTTTCTGAGCTGTCATGTCCAAATGCAAATTCATATTGAACCTGTAAGCCTTTAACCTTGCCTTCTTCCTCCACCCATGCCTTCCCACCCTATTTATTCCTTCAAATCTTCTATAAAGTGTCCTCCATCCATCATGCTAAGGGCCTTCCTCTTGGCTTGCCTGTAGACATTATGTGGATACTGGTGATGCACAGGGTTAGGCCATCTAGCTTATCCCTTCTTCTATGATTCCCTTTATCCTGTTGTGTTAAAGGTCACTTACACCTCTTCATTAGAAATATGCAATAGCCTCTTTACGCCCACCATCTGTCTTTCCATTGGCCCTTGACTGGCCCATGATTCTGATTCTTCAGGGTTTCTATGATTCACAGCCATGTAGTGTGACAGGAAGACAATTGGTATTTAAAAAATGAGTTTTTCTTTCACAGAGAAAGTTGAGGTCATTGAAAAGCACTATACAATCACCCAACAGCAGTGCAATCTGTACTTTCATTTCTATTCTGGTTCTAGCTCATTGTGTATCTTCAGCATTCTGTATGAGATATACAGGCTGATGGGCCAGCTCTATGAGCTTCCAGTTTACTGCATATCTTAGTCAAAGTAGCAAAAATCTCTCATCCGATTTCCCTGAGTGGAAGATAACTAAGCTACTCTTTTGAGTGAGTAGAAATCTCATTTAAGGAGACTTCTTCATGTTCAGAAATGTGATGCTATCAGCAAAGTGTCATCCACAAGTAGGAACATTTGGAGACCTCAGCATCTCAATGGATCCCTCTTTGATTCTGTCCTGGACATTCTTCAGGACAGTGGCAAAAACTCTTAGCAAGCATATGTTACCCTGTTCTGTTTTTAATGCTGTGATTTTAAATAGGAGAATCACTGACCAAAGTTATTTTTACCTATGTTTTAAGGAATCTTCTATGATTTTGAGATATGCATGGGAGACACCATGTTGAAGAAATGTCCACACTGTATGGGTTTGTCTGAAGGTGTAAAGACTGACAGTCTACATGCTCTTGCCCCCACCTTGTCTTCCCTTTGCTCCCTCCCTATCCTTTGTGCTGCCCAGAAGACCTGATGCTGAGGACACCTTGTCACCATGTCTTCCATTCATCCCTTTTCAGAATTCTGGAGCTGTCCAGACCCCATGGGATAGCTAAGTGGGAAGAATGACTGTTCTTAGTACTTGGATACTTCAGTTGTCACCAGCTCTAACCCTTCCAGAAGACATAGAGAACCATCATACCTCAATCCTCACACTGCTACTTCATACTATGATTCTGTGGGCTTTGCTGTGTGCCTTGTCTCTATGTCCGTCAGATCTCCACTAGGTTGGCTGACCAATTGAGCCTGGGGCTGCAAAGAAAAAGCAAAAAGAGCCCCTGCCCACAAGGAGCTTATGTTCTAATGGGGGATCTTACATTCTAGTATGCTGGTCACCAGGTCATGGACTCTTTTGAACTGTGGAAACCCATGAGACAAAAAAATATTCAAAGTGGCTTTCTATCCTGTGTGGCTTTAGTCCTCTGTAGTGACAGGAGAGGAATGATGGTTAATGGGGTAAAGGGTTGCAAGAATCACATAGGTTTTAGATTAATTTGGAGGCAATAAGACCTGAATTTAACAACTCAGGTACTCACTAGCTGTTTGACTCTGGGCAAGTCACTTAATCTCTGTGTGCTGCCTTATTAAACCATAGATAGATTGTACTCACATCAGGAACTTTCCAAATTGATGAAATAATTACAGAACCTCATCGTTGTATTTGGACACTAACTGAACTGTCACTCTGTTAAATGTAATACACAATGAGGGGGAGGAATTGAATCATATTGTATTGACATTCTTGTTGTACATTTGGATTGGAACTCAATGGAAGGATGGCTTGGACGAGCAAATGTGGAAGTTGGTGGAATTGCTTTCTGTCAAGGGTCCAAAGTCTTCTAGAAACATCATTTCATGGGACATGTGGTCATCTATTGCAGTGAGCATTCATTTCCATGAAGGGGCCTGCAGCTTACATGAGAACATATGAACACAAGGTAGAGGAATTCTCCATAAGTTCTACCAGATGGAAGCAACATTATTTTATAATAGAAGAGAAAATGTGCTTAAAAAGTCCTTTGTAGACTTTAAGGTACCATGTAAGTGACAACTTTGATTGCTTCCTCCAATCAATAAGACAAAATCAATAAACAGGCAGCTGACAAGCCTGCTAGAAAAAACTCATACCTTCCATATCTACAATCAGCACACAAAGCCCTCATCTTATCCAAGGCAAAATGGTGGGCCTTTCTCTTTCCTTTGTCCTGCATACCCTGTGTGCTATCTGTAGTTTTGTTGAGACTTTTTCCCCTTCAAGCCTGTCCTTGGTGTTAATTTAAATCAGATTTTGCTAGTTTCACATTGGAGTGTATGTGTGTGTGTGTGTGTGTGTGTGTGTGTGTGTGTGTGGTTTCTTTTCTACCTCAGTGTGATTTATTCCAGCCTTACTCTACTAGAGAAGGTCCTAAATGTGGGGAAAATGGTGGAGATTATACCAGTATTCTTTGAGGTCCATGACTGAGTACCTTCCATTTATTCTGTGTGTGGCTTATGTGTGCCCATGGACCCATGCAGTCTCCCGTTAGGATGTAAGCTCCTTGGGAGAAGGGACTGTTTTATCGCAGTGTGCAACACATAGTAAGTGCTTAATAAATGTTTGTTCACTGATGGAGCATTAGACAAGACACCAGACTTCCATTCCATCTTGCTACTGATTGGTTGTGTGCCTTTGGGCAAAATACTTATCCAGTGGGAAATAAGGGACAAGACTGAGGTTCCTGTAATGTTAATGGGATATAAGATCTTCCTCACCCATTAATAGACCTCACATGGAGCCCCTTATGGGAAAATTGATTAGGGGAGGCTTGTTTTTCAGGAAGACTTTCATACCTTTTGTTACTTTGTAATTAGGCAGTGAGTCATGAGGGTTGTGATGCCCTCTGACCCTGAAGAAGGGTATATATACTTTGAGGTTAGCAGTTTGCTTTGGGGTTCACTCATTGGAAAGGTATTCTTGTAATTTGACCAGATTAGACTGGGTGGCCCTTAAGGAGCCCCCTGGCTTTGAAAAACCCAGATGTTGGTGCATCTCTCTGGTAACTACATATGTATTGCCTTGGTCAGATAGTTGGATCTGTCTGTTGATCTGTGTTAATTTCTCAGACAGAAGCCCTGTCTGCTGGTCTTTTTTTTCTCTATTTGTATTTTTGCTAATTTCTTTGTTTGGATTCTGAAGTTCAGGGTGCTAACTTTTTCCCTGAACTAATTAATGTAATTAAAATATTATTGACACCTTTTGAGCAGTCTTTCCTAGAAAAGCAAGATAAAAGAACTTGTACTACAAGAAGCATGAGAAGATAAACATGGAAAAGAAATCATAAGGGACTTATCAAAGTTGAACTATTTACATGCCACCATGGAAAAACAATAATTGTAATTTGTAAAACTTTTCTCAGTATGAGGATAGGTGAAGGGAATATAAATGTATATATATACATACACATATGCCTATGTAGGAGAGCATATATATGCACATGAATACATATCTGAGTGTGTGTATATATGTGTACATAGACAGAGGGCACAAGATCAATTGAATCGGAAGGGATGAGATTTTAAAAGGTGAAGTTGAGAGGTGGGAGAGGAATAGAATGAGAGGAGACAGGGAGAGACAGAATGGGATTAATTTTCTCATATAGAAGAGGCAAGGGATAACTGTTACAGAGGAGGGGAAGAACAGGAAGGCAAAAGCGAATGGGTCAACCTTACTCTCATTGAATTTGGCTTAGGGAGGGAATGACATACACTCTAAATGGGGTATCTTGCCCTACAGGAGAGTAAGGGAGATGGGGATGAGAGGGAGGATGATGTAGGGGAGGGCAAGATGGGGGGGAGGATTGTTAGAAGCACACACTTCTGTAAAGGGACAGGGACAAAGTAGAGAATAGAACAAGGGGGGTGCAG
>CM053599.1:10674317-10717238 GCA_028646575.1 Pseudocheirus occidentalis | reverse complement strand
ACCAGAAAGTAAGAGAGCAGAGCAGGGGAGCGGCTTTACAATGGGATTGCTGCTTTAGGGTTGGGGCAGGGGCAAGACGGGGAGAAAATTTGTAATTCAAAAATGTCATGAAAATAAATGATGTAAACAAGAAAACAAATAAAAATATATATATATATATAAAAAGAAGAGTGAGTCACTGGAAAATGGTGCCCAAAGGGGAGAGTGAATGAATGGAATGCAGGCCTTTATCCACAGCAGCGCCAGCATGCAGTGGAGGTGAGGAGGTGGGGGGCTCTCCATGCAAAGACGGAGCACAGACAGTTGGCCAATTTTGGCTGTGCCAGGGAGCACACTTGGAAGCGGACTTCTGATCAGACTTGGACTGTCTGATGAGCCCAGCTGGGTGGGCGGGAGTAGCTTCATGTGTCCAGTGGAGATGTTTTTATTTGGATATAGAATCACTAGGGAGCTGGGGAGGGGTGTTGGAAGTCCTGAGATTCACCCTGGGGATGCATTGGAAAGGGAAGCCATCTCTTCCTGGAGTGGCCTGCCACCTTTTGTTGGTAACCTGAATAAGCCTATTTCAATATAATCCAGCAAACACTAATTAAGCTCTGACTGTATGCAGAGCACTTTGGGGTGCTGAGTATCTAGAGACAAAAAACAAAGAAGAAACAATTTCTGCCCTCAAGAAGCTCCCATTCTCCTGGTAGATAAAGCTGATGTGGCCTGTGGCCCTAAGCATGAGCCGCTCTCTGACTTTATGGTAAAAGGGAGGTCAAACAGGTGCCCACAGGGACATCAGCCTCCAGAAGAGACTGGTCAGCATGAGGGCCACCTGTGCAGATGGCCAAGGTGTTTGCTGAAGTTATTTTGCTCGACTCAGGAAGCCCCTTCCTGTCTATGGAATCTGAAAATCATCTATGGATGATCCCCCCCGGGGAGAAGGGTTCTTGCCTATTCCTCTCCCAAAGAGAAAGCCCAGGACTATGCACAGAAATAGTGAATTGGGTTTTTTTTTTGGGTTAAATTTCCAGAAAAGGACCTTTCTCTAACAGATGGTAGCTGCATGTTTTGTGGAAATATTTGTGTTACATTCCCAACTGTGTCCCTTACCTACCCAGGGAGAGTCGCCACAGAGAGCCCGGCAGACACTGGGTGGTCATCTGCTCCTGAAGCCCTTGGTTACCGGGATGGTCCTGATCACAGACAGGCCTGTTCCTTGTCCCCGTCTGCCGTGGCAGGGGCTCTTACTCAACATAGTGAATGGATGATGCCAGCAAGTGTAATAAAATGTGATGTTACGTAAAAGGAGATGGGGGAAACGTGGACACGGGCATGTGCTACCTTTTACAATGTTCATCTATAGCTTTGCCTAGTCTAGTCCCTGTGAGGGATGCCTGCAGTAAATAAATATTTCACACGAGTGCACAAAGCACCTGTGGAATGCTTGTAACAAGCAGTATGTCTGTGAGGTCCATAGTATACATATGTGTGACACTTCACATGCATGCGACAGGCACATTGATGGGGTGTATGCAATATTGATGTGTGTAGTATGTCTTTGTTACGTGTCTAATGCCTGCTGGAATAGATGGCAAGCGTGTATATGACATGTGGCATGTGGTATGTCAGGGAGCACGCAGCATGTATGTGATGGGGATCTCTCATGAGATCTGTTTTTCTTGTGGATATGTGTGAGGTGGAGGGCATGGTGGTAGTGTGGCTGCATGTCACATGTGTGTGGTGGATGGCTAGCATGTGGCACGTGTGTGTCTGGTGCTGTACGTACAACAGATGCATCAGCCAAGGTTGTTGGAATCAGATTAAAATGTAATTGGGAAACATTTAACCAAATGAATAGAAATACAGTAGAATGTAGATAATGTGAATGTGTGGTTTTCTAAGTCTTTATGTCTGAGTAGCCCTGTTTCTCCCTGAGTGTGGTGTCCCTGGGGCACTGCGTCGCTTCTCTGAGGGGCAGACTGTGGACTCTGAAGCCTGAGGACCCAGTCTGTGTCCTGACTCCGCTGCTTGCTGTTGGAGGAAGGCTCTTAACTCTGCTTCCTCTTCTGCAAAGTGGAGGCTTCAGTTAGGGGGTCGCTGAGGTCCCTTCCAGCTCTTGATCAGCAGTTCCACAGGATGGTGCGTGAAGTGAGTGTGGCAGGCATCTAGTGTCCACATATACATGTGTGTAACACACAGGCAGCGAGTACACACGTGTTCTCACAACACAGCTGCTGCTGCTGGGCTGCAACATTGAAGGAGAGCAGAAATGTCTTATCAAATTTTGTCTTACTTTTCTAGTAAATTTTCCTCTTTAAAAACTGTACCCAGGATTTCATCAGTGTGGGAACTCTTTCTACCAATACAGAGGAGCAGAGTTATCTGGGCCATTGAGAGGTTTAGCGACTTACCCACAATCCCACAGAGAGTATGCGTCACAGGTGGAATTTGAACTCGTGTCATCCTGGCTCAGAAAATAGCTGTTTACTACTTCACACTTCCTTTCATTTCTTATTCAGATTCAGATTATTAAAAAAACCAAACAAACCACAATTTGTCCCAAAAACCTTTGTGCAGTTTTATGTTATTAAAAGTGTAAAACTGCACAGAGACCTTTGGGACACCCTGTACAAGGAAATATGATTTAACATTTACCATTTTATTCAACAAGTTGAACCCAATAAACATTTTTTTCTTAACAACCAGCTGTGAGGAACTAGGCCGTGTGCTCAGCCACCTGCGAGACAAAGACCAAAAAACAGCCCCTGCCCTTTAAAAGCTTATATTCCTTCAGTGGGAAACAGCTTGGAAATCATGAAGTGCTTACTGTTTGCCAGGTCTTGTGAGAAAGGCTGGGGATTCAAATCCAAAAGCAAGGCAGTCGCTGCTCTCAAGGAACCCACGTGCTCCCTGGAGAGACAATACAGATCAGTGGGAGCTGGGAAGGGGGGCTGTGGTCTGGGCAGTCACAAAGATGGGCAGTGGGATCATAGAGTGGTTCGCTAACTTCCCCTTGCCAGAGGCAGGGGTGATTGCTTGGGTGATTTACTTAGAGCTTGCAAAGAAGGAAGTAGAAAGGCTGAGAGGGCATCTGTACCTCTGTTAGTCCCACCTGGATGATGGAAGCACAGCCTCAGCGGGAGCCATAGGACAAGATGTGGCTGGGGAAAGGTGAAGGCTTCTGGGCATGGGAAGTGCGGAGCTGGGACCCCTCCAGGCACGATGAACACAAACACACGAACACAAACAAGTGCAGTAGAGAGGAGACTGAGGAGGGAAAGAGTTCCTACAATGACAGGGGGACGGCATGGAAGGTTTACTCCAAAGAGATCACCTTATAGCAGAGCAGTGCAGAAAATGAAGATTCTGAGGAATGATGGTAGTTCAGGCAGGGAATTGACTCGGACAAATGCGCGGTGGAAGGCAGCGCATGGAGTTTAGGCAAGCCAGGGTAGGTCAGTTTGGCCAGAATGTAGAACTTTTGAAGGGGATGAGGTGGGGGCAGGATTCCCGAGTGCCTTCAACACTGGCTGGGGTATTTGTATTTCCTAGAGGAAGTAGGGAGCCCACCGAAGAGTGGGATTGAGAGTCATGCCAAAGGAGTGACATGGTCAGAATTGTGCCTGAGGTGGATTATTTTTGGACCAGAAGTTAAGTTTGGAAGAACTTTCATATAAAATTAAAAACAACAACCACCACCCAACAACCCAGCCTTCATTTAAGAGAAAATTTCTGTGGAAGGTACATTGAAAACTTGATAAAAATCTAAGGAAAGCTAAATCTTACAGGGCTAAGAATAAGCAGAGAGACGCCTGGTCTGCTGGGTGGGGTACTAGACTTTGGAATCAGAGCTGGGTTCCAATCCCACCTGAAGCACCACCCAGCTGTGTGACCTTGGACACTTCCATTTGTATTGATCTTGTATGTACCTAATTATTGACATTAGGACATGTTCTCCACCATCAGACTGTAAGCTCTTCAAGGGCAGAGACAGTGTTTTTGTCTTTCTTTGTGCTCCCCGCCTGGCGCGTGATAAGTGTTTAATAAGTGTTTGTTGATTGGCTGGACTTTCTTCCTCAGTTTCCTCATATGGTAAATGAGGGGGTTGGCTTCCAAGGCTTGTTCCAAAATCTCTTGTCCTATAAGTCAGTTTGTGGAAAACTCCTGTGTCCCATGGAAGAGCCCATATCATATGCTAAGCGTCTGCTTGTCAGGCATTGCAAAGTGGTTTAAAAAAAAAATGCTGGACTTTTGGGCATCAGCCAGTTCATAGTTTTATGTAGCTTGAAGACAGTTTTCCTAGCAATGAAACCTTATACTTCTTTCTGGGGGCATTTTTGTTTTTTCCTCATAGTGTGGAAAAGGGCTTAGGGTCACAAATTTTTTTCAACCCTGCCAGAAAGTCATATTTTCCATGTTTGTGGCTAAGACTGGATAGTTTATGAACATCTGGCCATTTGCTATTTAAATAATTATGTGTTCTATGTATATCATGCATATATAATTATATTTTCATTCTGTTTACCTTTTTTTATTTTAGAAGTCCTGAAATCTGGATTAGATTCGGAGTGAAGTATATATTGCAAGGTTTTGGAATTTGAACTGAGCCAAGAGTGGGGCCTTGTCTGTTTTTTTCCCCTATAAAATTGAGTTGTGCTTAGTTTTCTGCGTTTTAATTTTCTTCCATTCTTTTTTATTAAGTAAATTTGGGTGCTTGTGAATGGTATTGAATTCTAAGTCTTTAAGTAGGTGAAGTCAATTACAGGAGATTGTGATCTTAGCCATTGGGAGACCATACTTTTCAATGCTGCATTTAACTGTCCTCCATCCCCTACTAGTCTAGGACAAATCTCTTGACCTGCTTCAACTTATCTCTCTGTTAAATGGTAGTACAACCAGCCCTCTTGAGACATGTGGTCAGACCAATGGGAAAGCATATGGGAGCCATTTGGACTTTCTTGGATGGGAACACTGATGATGATGAAGTCACCAGGGAGATTTTTTTTTTTATCCTATAGTTAATAGAATAAAGAGGGAAGAAACCATGCCTCAATCCCTCTACCTTGTGAGAGGTGAGAGCATTTGCCTTTTTTGTGTTCTCTGTGGGCAAGTAAGTTAGAGTTACTTTATTTCCTATGCCTCAGTTACTTAGCTTATTAAGTAACTTGCTCACCATATTGTGATATTAGGGCCCATTAATAGTAATTTATGTAAAATGTAAACTCGTACCATTATGTTAAACTCCAGGAGTGTAAGAATAGCTAGAGAGCATGGCTAGGATTCAGTTCTGCTCTAGTAGAAAAGATGGACAGATGTGGTCTAGATGGATGTGAAGCTAATTGAATGGTCTGATTGAAAGAATGAATGGGTTACATGTCTTCTTGGAAGGAGGTCTCCAGTAGAGTGCCCCAGGGATCCTTTGCTTGGTCCTGTGCTGTTTGGATAAAAGCGCAGACAGCATATTAATGTGAGTTACAGATGATATTAAGCTAGGAAGCGTAGCTAACACTTTGAATCCTGAAAGCTCTTGGAAAGCTTGAATATTGAGCCAAATCTAATTAGATGAAATTTAGTAAGGATAAGTACAAAGCTTTACACTTGAGTTAAAGAGAATCACCTTCTTAATGATGGGATGGGGGAGTTAGACAGTAAGTTGTCTGAAAATGGTCTGGGAGTTTTAGTGGAATGCAAGCTGTGAATCAACAGTGTGAGTTAGTGGCCAAAGAATGGAATATGACCTTGAGCTGTGTGGCCATACCATCCAGGAATAAGGAAATTATGGTTCCTTGGTACTTACTTCACCTTCATCAGACCTCACTGGAGTATTCTGTTGAGCTGTGGAGAACACATTTTACACAAGGTATTGGTGAGCTGGAGAGTGTCCAGAAGAGAGGAGATGGAATAATATATTTGGAGAGGAGAAATGAGTTCTTTCCTGCATCTATCAACCAATCAATAAGCATTTATTAAGCACCTAGTTTGTACTGGGCTTGGGAAGACTGAGGCAATGATTCCTGCTCTCTGGGAACTAATATGCGTTTAAAATGTGAAACCATGAATCTCTATGATGTTACTTTTAAAGTTTTCCTGCTTGTCTTTGTGACCTTTTGAGTTTGCTTTTTTCTTATTCATTTTAAGAGAAAGCCTGAATGACATTTATTTCCTTCTATTTTTGTGGCAACACGGTATTTCTGGGTTCTACCTCCTCCCCCAAAGTGCCTCCCTACCATGGAAAAAATATACAACCTTTGTAATAAGTAAGCATAGTCAAGCTGTAGAAATCCATGCATTTGCTACATCCAAAAATGTATCTTTCATGCTGTGCCTTGCGTCTGTTAATCCTCTGCCAGGACATGGGCACCATTATTGGTCATCTGTAGTCATTACATTGATCACGGTCCTTACGTCTTTCCAAGTTGTTTGTCTTTATAGTGTTGTTGTCATTGTAGAAATTACTCTCTTGATTCTGCTCACTTCTCTCACTCTGCATCAGTTCATACGAGTCTTCCATGGATTCTCTGAAATCATCCTTCTCATAATTCCAAATAGTGCAATAACGGTGGGCATCACATTCATCAACCATTCCCCAGTTGATGCGTATCCCCTTTGCTAAGGAATGCACATCTTGAGAGGGAAGATAAGCAACAAGTATATAAATATATTCAGAATAAATAAATACAAGGTATTTAGTGAGGAGGGTGTGTCAGGGCTGGGATCTTGAAAGGCTTCAGGTAAAAGGGGGTACTTGAGTGAGTGTTCCCATATCATCCATCAAGGGTGAGTGATATGAGCCTTAGAGAATGCCTTTTAGTTCATACCATTCTTAAAATTTTTTTATTGATGTATTTTGTTTACACGTTACAAATATTTCCAGATTGCCCCCATCCTATGAGAGCTCCCTTGTAACAAAGTCAGTCAGTCATTAAACATTTATTAAGTGCCTACTATGTGCCAGGCCCTGTGCTTAATTAAGCACTGTAGATACAAAAAGGGGAAAAGGGCAGTTCCTGTCCTCAAAGAGCTCACAATCTAATGCTCAATTAACATAGGCAATTAAGCAACACTAACAGCATAACGATCTTATCCGAAAGTACGTATGACTTTTTACATATGTAACCTCCCAACCTCTTTATTTTCTTAAAAAAGTTTTCTTTATGAACAAAAATCTATTTTTCTCCCTCCTATCCATCACCACATTGAAAAAAAGGTAAAATAAAAACACATTTATCATAAAAAAATACAGTCAGGAAAAACAAATTCCCTTATTTACTATATTAAAATATCTATCATCTACTTATCTATCTGCCTACTTATCTGTCTGCCCATCCATCCATCCATCCATCCATCCTCCTATCTACCTACCTCCATATCTACCTATTGATCTACCTATTTCTCTGTCTTTATCATTGGTTCTCAATCTTCCTAATGCTGCAACCCTTTAATACTTGTTTGTAGGTGTATCTGCATGTGGGCAGACCTGCCTGGAGATGGATAGAGGAGCGGTGTCTCGGTTCCTAAGACCGTCAGAAATATGTGTTTCCCAATGGTTTTAGGTGACCTCCTTCGACCCCCAAAGGGGTTGTGACCCACAGGTTGAGAACCACTGATCTATATCTTTCTGAACCTTAAATCTATCACTTCTCTGTCAGGAGGTGGATATCCTATTTTATTGCCAGTCCTCTTCAATCATGGATGGTCATTGTATCAATCAGAGTTCTTACGGACTTAACAGTTGTCTTCATAGTGTTGTTATTGTATAAATTACTCTCCTGGTTCTGCTCCCTTTACTCTGCATCAGTTCACATAAATCTTTCCTTGACTCACTGAAATCACCAGTTTCTTCATTTCTTATAACACAATAGGGTCTCATCATTATTATATGCCACAGCTCATTCAGTCACTCCTTAACTGATGAGCATCCTGTGAGGTTCTCATTCTTGACCACCACAAAAAGACCTGCTACAGATATTATTGTAGATAACCTTTTATTTGATTTCTTTGGGTATAGTCCTAGTGATATAGTATGGTCAAAGGTCAAAAGGTCAGAGCAGTAATATAGCATGGTCACCTGTTAAATAATGTTTTTATCTCTAATTCCAAATTGCCTTCTGGAATGGTTGAGCCAACTTTGTACTGACATTCCCGTTTCCCCAGAGTCATTTGTCATTTTCCTTTTCTGTTTCTTTGTCAATTTGATGGGCATAGATTGGACCCCCTGAATTACTGTAATATGGATTTCTCAAGTAGTCACTTGGAACATTTTTTCCACATGACTGTCTCTTCCCCTGAGAGCTGCCTGTTCACATCCTTAGACTATTTATCAGTTGCTGAATGGCTCTTGTTCTATTCAATCTGAATCAGTTCCTTATGTATCTTTGAAATAAGTTCCTTATCAGAGAAACTGGCTGCAAAGCTTTTTCCTACTCGTTTCCCTGATTGGATCTGTTTGTGCAAAAGTCTTTTTGTTTTCACATAATTACCCATTTTATCCTCTGTGCCCCTCTCCATCCCTTGTTTCATCATGAACTTTCTTCCATCCATAGTTCAGACAGGTTGTATTTTCCACGTGTCTCTAATTTGTTTACAGCATGACCTTTTATAATTGGGTCGAGTGTCCCTTTGGTGCCGATGTTGGCATAAGGCATGAGGTGTTGGTCTAAATATAATTTCTTTCCTGCTGCTGTCCTGTTTTTCCAGCAGTTTTCATTAAGTAGTGAGTCCCTATCTAGTAGCTGAGCTCTTTGTGTTTGTCAAATTCTAGGCTAGTAGAGATATGTTGGTTTACAGATTGAATATAGAACCTTCTCTCTTTTTGTGCTGTTCTTCTATACATTTCTCCCTTTTCTCAACTCTCCTTAAGAGAGTTTTGTACCCATCGACCTCAAAGGTCTTTTCTATCTTGAAATCTGTGTTGCTGTGGTCCTTATCGGTCTTCATCATCCTCTTGGCATCAGTTATAGCTTCTGTCCTGATGGCTCCACGTTAAGGGATCCTCTGGTCTCCTTTCTTCCTCTTTCTTAACTTAGATACCAGGGGTCAGTGCTTGGGCTCAGCGTCTCACACATCTGTTCTCTTCTCTCCTGTCACTTTATACCCCCTCTGGTCCTGACCCTCATCTCTTCTTGCCAAGGCTGTTATAACCATCCTTTTCCTGTTTTACTTCTATCGCCTCTCTGATCCATCCTTTATATTTAAGCCTGGGTGTTATTTACAAAGCACCAAATGTCCCTCCTCAATTCAAAGACCTTCCCTGGCTCCCCATTGCCTCCTTAATCAAGTATAAACACCCGATCCTGGCATCTGTGGCCCTCACAGCCTAGATCCCAAGCAAACATTTTTTACGTGCCTGCTGCAAATCTGCTAGTAAGTAGGGTACAAAATTGACCTTGGTCTCAAGGAGCTTCTCTTCTACCAGATTGGTGCACCATGTGCACATCTAAAGAAATACGCTATCATTGGAGAGAAAAGAAAGTGTGCTAGTAAGTGCAGGAGGGGGTCCAATGCATCTTTTTAAGCCTTGTTTTGTCTAACCAAGCTCTAAGCACCCCACAGTGCCCACTTCAGCCACCTTTGTGGCCGTTGGAACAAATTGTTCTCATTCACCACTTCCTCCAGGGGAAGTCTTTGCATGCTTCGGGTAGACAACCCCCTAACTCACCAATGGGTTTGAGACCCCTCGGTCACCCTCAACCTGGGTTAGCCCGTCTGCTGAAATGGTTTACCTGGCTGTGGCCTCTGCACATGCTCCAGCTTCTTGGAGTCGTGGGTGAGAAAGTGGGGTGGAGCAGGTGGACCCCAAAGGTGGGAAGCAGCCCTGAAGAGAGCTTGGCAGCCATCACACCAGAGGTATCGCTCTTCCCTGAACACACCCTACACCTAAAGACTACTTCATGGAGAACTCTCACAGGGTAAGCGTTCACACAGTGGTCAGAAGAAGTGACACACAAACACTCTCAAGGTGTCTCTCAAGAATTTTGGAATTGATTTTGTGATAGGGGAGGCGCCGGCGCAGGACCGCTCAGCATGGCGGCCCACATCAGAGAAGGTGCTGTGTTCTGTGAGCAAAGAGAATTGAGACAGCTCAAAAGAAAGGCAGGATGCACAGATTTAGAGAATCCACCCCAAATGTTCACGGGGACTGTTTGTGTGCGGCCTGTGGTCAAGCGTTCTGGGCTCGTGCTGGTCTGATCAGCCAGAGTCAGACACAGTGGAACTTGACTCTAGCACAGTGATGCCATCTTGATCCTCCTTGAGAATAAAGGACACCAGCCAAGCCTCATCTTGTTCTGTGCCCCCTGGGCTGCCCTGTGCTTCGGCCACAGTGAACGAGGCTGGCTTCCCTTCTGACCTCATTCTTAGCTCTGTCCATCCCCTGTGCTTTGGCTGCTCTCATTTCTTTCCTCCCCATCTCCCCTTTGTTGAAATTCCTCCCTTCTTTTCAAGGTCAGATCAGATGTCCCGTCCTCTACCAAGTTTCTCCTGATTCTCTGATCCCCCTGATGGGGCAGAGTGGGTTTTCCTTTCTCAGATTTCCCAGAGCAGTTTCTCTGAGCTGCTCCTCCTCTGCCTTTGTCCCAGTCTCCCTTAGATCATAGTGATTGGTGAACATGTCTTTCTGCTGCCTCTTTAAATTGTAAGCTCTGGGAAAGCAGGGTTTATAGGCCAGTGGCTTGCATTTTTTTTCTTTTTTTGGATAAGACCTGTGATTTCATTGGTCTAGGGAGATCCTGGGGAAGAATTTTTTCTATTAATGTCGAAATCAGCGCCTCTTGTACAACTGATAGGCTTAGAGCTGCCCGGGAAATAGACTGACAATCTGCAAGTGCTTAGTGTAAGTCAGTATAAGTCAGAGGTAGGCTGTAAAGCTGGCTGTTGGTTCCGTGGACAGAGCCCTGGTTTCCAACTCGAATAGAAATGGGACTACTAAGCCACCCATCCCTATCCCTGGGGGTAGCATGTTGACTTAGAAAACCATCTACTCACACTATCAATGCCTTATTGTACTTCTAGTCATTTTGCTAAATATTTCCCAATTACATTTTAATCTGGTTCAAGTACGCTGGAGGGTTGTGGCCACTTGAAGGCGGTGTGGTGGGTGCTACACATGCTGCCTTTTCTTGTACTCGTAGGCGACGCAGTCAGTGTTAGCAGTAGACGTTCTAGCCGTAATACTCATCAGCTGCCTCTGCATTTATCAGCTACTCATTTTACAGGGTAGTTTGTCCATGTTTTTAATGAAGCTGTAAAAAAATCACAAAGAATATTCTTTGTGCAAGGCAGATGCTTTGATTTGGGGTTGGAGCGCTCTGTCAGGGGCTTGATGTTTTTGTGTTCTAGATGCATGGAGCAGTTCAGGAATGGACATGTTGGAGCTGGAATAAACTAGACAAAGTGTCAATCACAGTGGTGACAGCTGTGTCACCAGGAGATGAGGTGACGCCTTCATGTCACAGATGGGCTTTGAGGCGAGTGACGCAGGAACCGAGTGGGGTGAGGATGGCAGTAATGAGTCAGAGAGACCGCAGAAGAGAGCAGTTGGAGGCAGAAGTCAGGAGCAAGAATTATAAGGAGGACAATCACTGGTATTTTTGTATCACTGGAAAGCCTGAGAAATACTGGATACATGATCAATCCATTGACTAAAAGGCATTTATTTTGCTTTCTGGGATACAAATTCCAAAGTGAATAGTCTTTTCTCTCAAGGAGCTGATATATTAATGTATTTTTTCTCTTGAGCCTCACAACCATCCAGAGAGGTAGATTATACCTGTTTTACAGAGGGGGAGACTGAGGCACATAGGGCTTAAGTGACCTGACATAGTAGTGGTAGCATGTGGACATAGGCCTTTTTGATTCCCAAGCCCCCTAGTATAACCACTAAGCCTCTGGATTTCTTACCTTTGTATTCAAGTGTTCAGTAGAATGGAAAAAAAGGTGAACCTGGAGAAGTATTTGGAGAGCCTTGGGGAGCCCAGTCAGCCCTGAGGAGGTGGATCCAGGGAAATGCATCTTCTGTTAGAACCAGAGTACTGAGGGCTTGGAGATCATCTAGTCTGACTCTCTCTTTTTACATATGAGCCAAGTGAGGCCCAGAGAGGCCTTGTGACTGGTCCTAGACCACACAGTAAGCTAAACCAGAATTTGAATCCAGATTTTGACTCCCGGATGGATGGTACAGTAGATAGAACATCAGACCTAGAGTCAGGAAGAACTGAATTCAAATGTGACCTCAGACAATTACTAGCTGTGTGGCCCTGGATAAGTCACTTGCCTTGTTCCTCATCTGTAAAATGAGCTGGAGAAGGAAATGGCAAACGTCTCCAATATTTTTGGAAGTTCTCAAATGGAGTCACAGAGTCAGACAGGATTGAAGGACAGCAAAATGACAATGTCATTTTTTTTTTTTTTGCTTTTGGAAGAGGGAAGGTGGGGCAACTGGGTTTAAGTGACTTGCCCATGGTCACACAGCTAGTTTTGTGTTATGTGTCTGAGGCCAGATTGGTTCTCCTGACTCCAGGGCCGGTGCTCTATTCACTGCACCACCTAGCTACCCATGACAATGTCATTAAAGTGGCTTCCTCAGAAGAGGGGCCTCAAGAAAGACCCTTCCTTTTAACTTGTTAACTGGTGTGTCACTGAGCTGAGCTGCCAATAGAACCAAATGTTCTTGATCACCTGTAGGCGGCTGAGGATGGCCGTTTCACGTGTAAGTCCTTTATCCAGACTGCGACTGCAGTCTGTGTGTGCAGGTGTATGGGGAGAGGCTATTTGGAAAGAAGGAGGAAAGTTTAAGAAATGTAACTTTGGAACCTTCAGGGATATCACATAAGTGTCACAGCAAGGACCTTAGGCATGCCATGGTGTTGGCTGAAGACTTGACCTTTGCCCTCCGTGATGTTTGGATGCTGAGAGTCTGTTGGAAGAGAGTTGACTCTGGCAGCTCTAAGCTCCCTTGTTCTTCTGGGATGAGTCAAAGCCTTTAAGCTGATAGCGCTCCCTAAGCCTAGAGGACAGTAGGTTCCTAGGATGGTGAAGGGATTCCTCAGAAGTGGGAGGTTGGTTCTTTACCATTCCCAACTTTCATTTGCCCTCCAAGAGGATTTTAAACCACTGGGTGCTGCTATTAGTCCGGTGGACAGCACAGGTCCCTGAGGGTATAGGGAAGGTTTGGCGGGGGAGAGGGATTGAAAGGGGAGCAGAAGTGGGTAGAGAGGGGAGGTGGCACTCAGCGGAAAGGGAGAATTGTAATGATTGCTTATGAGTTACTAAGACTTTTTAATGCATTTTTTGTGGGGTGAAATGAAGATGGTCCTGAGCCTGATAGATATTATTATTCTTAGTGCTTGTGTGGGAGATGGAAACTCTCTTATTCATACCCACAGAGACTAATATTCAGAGATTTTTCCCAGAGTAAACTCTGAATAGAAGTAAAATGTGCTTTGGGTTGGGGGAGGCTGCCTGAAGACTAGTTTTGGTCTGGAGCTTTGGTGCTGGAGCCCAGTTTACATTGAAATGGGCTGGCCTGTGCTTGGTTGGCTTCTGTATAGAGCATAAACTCAGAGAGGAGACATCCCCCAACTTCGTGGCTTCCTTTTGTTAGCTGCATACCTGGCTTCTGTTTTGTATTGAAGACAAATAGGAAGGGCTTTTTTCTTTTCTTTTATAATTGTTTGGGCTTGAACAGATGTTGGTTGACTTTGGAAGTTGCGTGGCCTGCTTTAAGATAAGGCTGCTGAATCATGCTGAGCCGTGGACTCGGACAAACAGGGAGGTAATAGGAAACATCTGGGCAGACAGTGACTTCCCATCAGCTTCTCTGAGAGGCAGAGAAGAAGCAGAGAGGGGAGAGGGCCAGCTGAGCCAAAGCTGCTGCCACATGGGAGTGCTGAGGGCCAGGGGATATGGGTGGGAGGGGGAATTAGACAGAGGTGGCATGATGCTCTTGGTTGGGTCATTGTGGACTAGGCACTCTGGAGCCTGACTTGCTTGTTAGCCCAGAGAGGTTGTAAGTGCTGGAAAGGCCAGAAGGAAAACCTGCATCTCTTGAAATCATTGCCCCCAAATCTTAATAGTGAGTACCAGTGTGAACGTTTGCCTCAGTGATTAATTATGCCCTGCCCTGCCCCCCCTTGTCTTTGTCGCTCAGAGATCTTTATTAAACATTCACGTCTGTGTCTTCCATCTAAGCTCTGGGAGGACATAGAATGGGCCACATTCTTCTCTGTGTCCCCCCAAAGTGCCTGGACCAGTGCCTTGCAAAATTTTTGTTGATTTGCTAAAATCGAAGTCTTATAATTCTTGAATTAATTAAGAGGTTTTTTTTCCTTCTTTTTGTAAGACTTCTGGCCACGGTGTATGGGTGACAGCTTTATGCCACTGATACCCTAGAAGAAAAGAATGAAGGAGAATG
This sequence comes from Pseudocheirus occidentalis, assembly GCA_028646575.1. Classification (NCBI taxonomy): domain Eukaryota; kingdom Metazoa; phylum Chordata; class Mammalia; order Diprotodontia; family Pseudocheiridae; genus Pseudocheirus; species Pseudocheirus occidentalis. The sequence goes on along the minus strand of CM053599.1, from coordinate 10,702,840 downwards.
GCACGTGGCTTTTGTACTTCCCCTCCCTCCCTCCTCCTTCAAGTCCATCCTATCTGGAAACAGCTGCTTCCAGCAGCCACCATCTGGACTCAACTGATCCTGGTCTGGCTGAGGATCTCCTTGGGGTCCACTAGACTCCCCAAAGCTTTGTCTGTGTTGTCCCCATTCACTTTGCTCAGCTGTCGCTGGTCACTACTCTTGGCTGAAGCACAGCTGCTTGTCCGACCCTCCCTGTCTGTGCGTCCATCTCATTTGGTGGGTCTCTTTCTCCTTTACCTCCCTCACTCCTCCATGGGTTTTCTCTCTCTCTCTTCCCTCTTTTACTCTGCATTGGTTCTCACTCCCTCTTGTTCTCTCGTTTAGTTGTTTCTGTCTCTCTGGCTGTGTCTCTCTTGGGTGGTTCTCACCCCACTTCAGGGTTTGCTTCCTAGTTGGGTGTGTCCTCTCTCTATGGATTCCTTTTTGTTCTCTCTTCTGGATTTCTTTCTTGTTCTTCCTTTCTGGGTTCTCTTTTGGCTGTCTTTTCTCCCTTTTCTTTTACTCTGAATTCTCTCTTGCTGCTCTTTCTCTCTTCCCTTCTCTCCTTCTCTCTCTCTCTCTCTCTCCCTCTCTCTGTCTCTCTCTGTCTCTCCCTCTCTCTCTCTCTCTCCCCCCTCCCCTCCGTCTCTCTGTCTCTCTTTCTCTGTCTCTGTCTCTATGTCTTTCTCCCTCTGTCTCTCTCTGTCTCTCTGTCTCTCTCTCCCTCCCTCCCTCTCCCCTCTGTCTCTCTTTCTCTCTCTGTCTCTCTGTCTCTGTCTCTATCTCTGTCTCTCTCTCTCTCTCTCTGTCTCTCTCTCTCTCTCTCTGTCTGTTTCTCCCTCTCTCCCTCCCTCCCTCCTTTCCTCTCACTGGTAGTTGCCTAATATAAAGCTATAAATGGCCCATGTGTGGCATGGGTAGATAGATATATCATATCCAGACTCTGACTTACCCTACATCTAAATAGGGTAACTACAATTTCTGTCTCTGGGAGAGAGTGGTAGGAGGATTGTCCACGCACCAGCAGGGGCCTAACCAGGTAATGCAGGCACGAGCTAGGACTAGTGTGGCTGGGCAATCTCTCCTTCACTCTCCCATCTTTAAAAGGGCATCAGGCTAGACACATCTGTCTACTAGACAGCAGATCTAGGGACAGCTTCACCAGGGAGAGTCTGCTCTCAGCAGTTTCTAAGGTTGCAGACACTGGGAGTCAAGGGATGAATTAGAACTTCTAGATCTAGAATACTAAGTAGGTATTGTCTCTGCAAAGTAGTCCCCTTGGGTGACTGTGTACTTACTCCAGCATTGCTGTTCTTGCTTAAAACATTTCTGGGAACTCTTAAATTCAGTCCAGCACATTTATTCTCTATGTCTAATGTTGATTGTGTTAGACACTGGGGTTACAAAGACAAGAATGGAGCCATCGTAGTTCTTAAGGACTATGCTTTCTTCTGGACTTGCCTCCTCTGTGGAATTTCGTTTGGAACTAGGTTTTAGGGCATGGAAAGAAACCAGTCTCATTTCCCCCACTGAGCTGTACTTTCCTTCTGACCTAAAGTAGAATCATCCTCTTTGACCTCTTGCCTTTCGCATAACTTTTGGTGCTGAACCACTTTTGACTGTCCCTCAAATCAGATTCACCATTGAAAGTGAATAATTTCCAACCAGTCAGGGGATGAAAAAAATGTGCCACAGGTCCTGAAGGCAGTTTCAAAAATGTCCTCACAGGAATGAGCCTTCCAGTAATTCAGATGTTTGCATTAGAGCAGAAGATAAGCCCCTTGAGGGCAGGGCCTAGCACAGAGCCTGGCACATAGAAGGTGCTTTTTGAACTGAATTTTTGGTAGTTTCTTGCTAAATTGTCTGATGCTCATTTCACTCACATGACTTGATGCAAACGGTAAAGTGAGATTTAAAAAAACAATCTTAAGAACGGACATGCTTAAGCCACATATATTTATTGTGAATTAACTGCTTATAAACCACTGGTGATGGATTCTTTGGCAAGAGAAATGCAAGGCGCAGTTCCTACCCTACAGAAAGTTACAGTCTGGTTGGGGGGCTGGGATTCATGCACATGTGACAATCAAAGAAATCCAGTAATTCATTATATTAAGCACCTTCTGTTTGTAGATTTCTTGAATTTAAGACTGGAGCAGGTACTTTGAGATCCAGGAACACCACCCTCCTTGCTCTTCCTCCTCCATGCTGTTTCTCCATCTCCCAATGCCATGCCTTTGCACCGGCTATGCCTCATGCCTGGAATGCTGTTCCTTCTCTCCTGTGTTTTGTGGCTTTCTTGGCTTCCTTTAAGTCTCAGCTCAAACCCTGCCTTCTGCAAGAGGCCTTTTTTTTTCCAGTCCTCCCTTCTGAGATCACCTCCACTTAAAATATGTATGAACATTGTGCTTCCCTCATCCTAAAGATTATGCAAAGTTTGAGTTAACAGTTTAAGTGAAATAAGAGTTCTGTGTACCCAAGGGGGTAAAGCTTAGCTTTTGGCTTTTCTCTTTTGATTTCCAGTTTATCAAGCTTCCTCAGTGCTGTAGATGTTGCAATGCTTGTGGGTCTCTGCTGTAATAAGGAACTGATTTTTTTTCCTCTGAAGGTACTTTCCGTTGAGTTAAGTTCGATTCTGTTAAGCACAATTTGCTTGCATTGTATCTGTGTTGATTTTTTGCTTCTTTTTTTGTTTTTCATTGGCCATGCCGTTCAGTTTTTGGATGCCAGGAGAACAAAGGTTTGTCCACTCTTTGCAAGTCACTTGTTTCGCTAAGCCTAGCCCCTCATTTGTTGGGTGTGTTTGTGTGCTTCTGTTGTCCTTTGGCTTACAGATACAGTAATCCTGTTTCCTAAGCTTGTTTGCAGCTTTTTCCTTGTAAGAATGGAGGCATCTTTGTGTCAATGTGTGACCATTTATCTCTGAAAAAGAAGAAGGGCTCTAGGATTTTGTTCAACATAAGGGGTTCCGTCCAGCAACCCAATGGTGACTTAGAATCTAAGTCTGAGATAGTTACCTGAGACACACAGACACTGTCTTTTGGGCCCATATTTTTGGAGCTGCTACAGAGTTTAAGTGACTTACCCAGGGTCACACAGCTAGTCAGTGTCAGAAGCAGCGGGGGGCAAAGCCTCTTAAGGCTGGCATTATTTAATGTGCCTTGCAGCTGCTAGAACAGGGGCATTTTTTTTTGCATCATGAACCACTTGGGCAGGCAGTCTGTTGAAGCCTGTAGACCCCTTCTCAGAATCATATTTTTAAATGCATAAAAATAAATTACACAGGGTTACAGAGGAAACCTATGTTGAAATACAGTATATGTTACATGTATATAACATGTTACATGTTATATGCATAGTAACTATATACAGTATAAATACTATATTTATTTACCATATACTTATGTATACATATATTTATTACAACATATGCACCCCCCCCTCAAATTCACAGACTCCGGGGTAAGAGCCCTTGCTTTTTACTGAATGACTTAGAAAACAAGGGATGCTGAGTCTATGAGCTTTGTGGACCTCCAGAAGGTCTCTGTGTGGATGTCTCACTTCTAACCCTTTCTGCCACCTGACTTACAACCCTTTTTTTTTGTTTTTTTTTTCACTTGTAACCAACACTAACAGCATTTTTTGTGTGTATGTGTGCATTATATTTTCTCAAGACATCTAACAAGTGCCAACTAATTCCCCACATTTCCATTTGCTAATAACACAACAGAGGCCATTCGGTAAGACTCCATCCCCGGCTCCTCTTGATCTCATGACTAACATGACATGTTCACGTTGGGTACAAGTGGGAACACCTTTGGGATCTTTACTGATTCTCCCTCCCCCTTTTCTTGCTTCTTCTTCCTCCTTTTAGCATCTGCAGTTGACAATCCAGGCTCTTCAGGATGAGCTCCGAACCCAGAGGGACCTTAACCATCTCCTCCAACAGGAGAGTGGCAACCGTGGAGCTGAGCACTTTACTATCGAGTTGACGGAGGAGAATTTCCGGAGGCTCCAAGCCGAGCATGACCGCCAGGCCAAAGAGTTGTTCCTCCTGCGGAAGACCTTGGAAGAAATGGAGCTGAGGATAGAAACCCAGAAACAGACCCTCAACGCCCGTGATGAATCCATCAAGAAACTCCTAGAAATGTTACAAAGCAAAGGCTTGCCTTCCAAAGGCATGGAAGACGACAATGAGAGAACCCGCAGGATGGCTGAGGCGGAATCTCAGGTGAACCATTTAGAAGTGATCTTGGACCAGAAGGAGAAGGAAAACATCCATCTGAGAGAGGTAAGGGCAGGACTATTGCTTCTGAGTGTATCAATGGCGGGGATAACATGGGTCATTTTTCCATCATGAAAGGCAGTGGTGCCTTTCTTCCTTTGGAGCATCTGTTTTTTACCCTTCACACCTCATTATTAGCTTAAGATGAGCATGTTTCTTGGGCAAGATTTTTTTTCTCACTGCATGTTAATACTTTAGTTGGTGTATGCTTATTAAGAACCCAAAACTTGGAAGCGTGCATCACGGTAAGATGTTTTACAACGGGGCCCCCCAAATCATCTTACTTTCAGCACCGGTTCCCTTTGGCTCTAATAATTGGCAAATTTCAATTCTTCATTCAGTCTCAGAGTCAGTAGGAAACAGAGCGAATGGGTAATTGGCCAAACGATGAGGGCAAATATTTTTTACAACTGAATTTGCTAGGCAGGAAGTAGGCTGGATGCACGGGCCCAGGATGACTGACAGATGAAATGGTGTGGCCAGATTTCAAATGTTACCTATTTAGGGTAGTCTGCATTTGCTTCTGTCAAAGGCAGAACATTCTCAGTTTGTCTCTGGTATGTTCCTCTTGGGATGTTCTTTACATAGCTTTGGTGATTCCCCTTCAGTGAATGCAAGCTTCCTTCCCATCTTCCACCACTAGTTCTGAGATTTAATTAGCTTTAATTGAATACCTGCTCTATGCCGGGCATGAAGCTTGGTGGTGGAGATAAGACAACAGCTGTGAGGTGGCTGGTGCCTTCCAGGTACTCACATCCTAGCAGGGGAGATAGCATTGATGTATCTGTGCAGAGGCAGATCCCACACAAAGCTGGTGCAAAGTCACTGTGTGGGGAGTGGAGTTAGCAGGTGAGGACCTTGGAAAACACAACAGCTAGTGGGACCAGGAAAGGTGGGATGCTTGAGCTGAATCTTAAAGACAACCAAGGGATTCCAAGAGGTGGAGATGAGGAGATAGAGCATCTATCTAAGGAAGCTGGATTTGATGACCTCTGAGACCCCTTTCAGTTCTAAATGGAAAGTTCCTCTATTTTTGAACCCAAAGCTAATTTAAACTATATTTTCAGGGATTGCTTGACCCTAACTATTTAGGTCATAAATACAGAGCCTACAGAGAGGCCCTCCAGAGGCTTGGGGGTCTTTTCAAGCAGTCCTTGGATACTTTTGGTGTAGTGAATAGATGTGACTTCTTCCAATGACGCAGATCTCTACTTGTCTATAGGGAAATGTAGGCAGGGGAGATGAGAGTTATTGGACCCAAAAGATGTATCACCATGAGATCTGTCTGGTCATGGGCCTCTTAGCACTGAGCTGCCATTGAAGAGTAGGCATAATGTGTCATTGGGTCCATCCTGACTAAAGTTACTCTCCAAAAAAAAAAAAAGAAATTGGGCCAGGAATATATGGTAACTTTGGTTAGACACCAGCTGTGTTCATGTTTAGATCCACAAGGGAAGATTGTAGGAGACACTAGACACACACATTGGCTCTTGGTGTGGGAGACTAAAGGGGTCAAGAGATGAAGAGGGAATTATGAGACATTGACCTACCAATATTCCCCTGTAGGGAGAGGGGGTGGCTGAGGACCTCAGGAACTAAAATTCTTAATTTTTCTTCATGCTTTGTTTTGTTTCCGTTTTAAAGATCTGAGCTGATTATGATTTCATTGATATTGGGGAACTCCCAGTGTGGAAAACCTCCAATGCTGTAAATTAGCAAATGACCAAGAAGTGACTTTATTTCACTGAGGATAAAATTCAACATCATGGTACAGTGGAAATGTACCATTGCTGTGGACTCAGAGGACCTGGATTCAAGTCCTGCCTTAGCCACTTAAAGCTAAGTAGCTTTGGACACCTCGACTTCCTGGGCCTGTTTCCCTCCTTGAGCCCCCAGAAATTACTTTTCCTGTGTTTTGTATTTTTCTACATTCGATTCTCTCCCCTACCTCTGCTCTAATAGGATGCAAGCTCTTTAAAGGTAGGAATAGGCATTGGGTTGCCCAAGAACAGCTGGACAGGAGAGAAGTGATTAAGGAGATGCAGGGTCATGAAGGCAGGGAAGTGACCCCTTATATAAAGGGGCTGGCTTGGAGTCAGAAAGATTGGCCTGAGTTCAAATCCTGCCTTAGATACTTGTTAACTGTATAAAGCAGGGTTATCTGTGTTAACCTACTTTTCCTTAACTGTAAAATATAGCACCTGATTCCCAGGGATGTTGTGTGGATTAGAAGAGGTATTAACAAAAGCAGAGCCCTTTGCAAACTGCAAAATGTCATAGAAATGATGGATATTATTCTTGTTGTCACTGTTACTGTTGTTGCCATGTCAGGACCCTGGAGGGCTCTTGTGGCATTTGGACCTGCTCCTTTTCTTCTACCTGATACTCCCCAGCTCCCTAAGTGAGAAGGGCCCACACCTTCTGTGCTCTCCTGGGGAGAAGGGAGCAGGGTCTTTGCATCCAAATGACCCGCCACATTATGTCCTTTCACTCGTAGCCTCTTCATTCTTTCCAGGCTGTTGTGTAGCCTCTATCTCCTCTGATTTCTTAGTTTTAAAGTCAATGGGTTCAAGAAGTTGGAGCCGTCCCAGTACTAGTCTCTCCTTGACTCTGTGTTAGACTTTTTGCATTAAACCTGGATCCCTCTTAAAAGTTAAACTATGTTTCTTGGGAAAAGAACTGCCTTCTTAGGCTCCAGCCCCAGGAGAGGTATTGTCTTTCCTTCTTCTGTAGAACCCGTTTAGAGATTTCTGGGAATTTGAAGGAATGGAATCCTGGGTTCCAGAAGTAGGAAGAGGGCAGCTTCATGATGGGCATGTGAGGGCTACTAAAGGTTGGTTATGGGGAAAGATTGAAAGGAAACTGGCCCAGTGGGTCATGAGGGAGCTTTCTGACGTGCTTCTGTAAGGTGATTCCTCTTGCTGGCCTGACAGCTGATATTTCAGCAGGAAATGACGGGCTCTGAAGTGGGGTCATTGATCCGGTGAGTGCCAGGAGAAGGCGCCACACATGTTCCTGTTGAATGAGAGACAGAGACCTGAGCTCTGAGAGCCCTTGCCAGCCTACAGTTCAAGGAGTGTGGAGGGAGGGACCCAACCAGGACAGTGCAGGAGAAGTTTCTGATGGGTCCTAGTGGATTTTTCTGCATTAACATAACAATAAGTCACATTTATGTCACCCTTACTCACAGCAAAAGGCTTTCCTCATAACAACCCTGGAAGGGAGGTGCTTTTATCATCATCCCTATTTTTCCAGATGAGGAAACTGAGGGAAACAGAAGTCGAGTGACTTACACAAAGTCACATAGCTAGTCAGTGACAGAGGCTGGATTTGAACTCAGGTCGCTTTGATGGCCACACCATGGAGTCCAGGAGAATGAGCTGTGTAGTCAGGCAAAGTGGATTCACGTCCCAACTCTGTGTGACTTTGGACTATTCACTTCACTCTTTGAGCTTCAGTCATTTTATCTGTAAAGTGGGGATAATACTTGTGCTACCCACTTAACAATTCCAATAATAGTAAGAGCAAATTTTATTTAGGTCAAAAGTAGATCTTTTATCCACCTGCCCAAGAGTCAGTATGCCATTTCCCCCCTTTCTAGCTCTCTGTTAAGTATTGATTTTTTCCTATTAGAATGTAAGCCTGTTGAGGGCAGGGATTGGCTTGCTTTGTATTAGGATCACCAACTCTAAGCACAGCATCTGGCACCTAGGGAGGGAATAAGAGATCCCTTTTCGTTCATTAAATATGAACGAATGCTATTGGGATAGCAATTGGGCCCAGGACAATTTCTGTCTGAGAAGTAAGAGGAATGAGATGGTGATGATAATTGGTGGTGATGTAGACTTTGTAAGGAAATGATAGAAACGGTGTAGCATATCACTGAAAATTCAAAAAATACCAATAGTTAAAAAGACATGACCAAGAATTAGACATCAGAAGCTCTCTATCATTCACATTTATAGATAACGAAGTCCTATATTGTAAATGTAACACCTCACGCCCCAACTCCACAAAGTCAACTAGTATTTGCTAAAAGCACTTACCATGTGCACTAGGGATGCAAAGAATGACAAAAGACAGTTCCTGCCCTGAAGGAGCTCATAGCCTAATAGGGGCAGAGGCCTTGCCAGCAACTATATGCAAATAAGCGGTACCCAGTGTAAATCAGGGATAAGCTCAGAGCAAAGGCACTAACCTTCAAGGGGACCAGGAATGGCTTCTTGTGGAGATGGGACTCAGGTTGAAATATGAAGGAGGCCAAGGAAGCTAGAAGGCAGAGACGAGGGAGAGAGCAGTGGAACTAAAACATCACCACCAATGAAATTTCTACCCATAATGCCTAAGTGGGATATGGATCCTTAAAAATTTGTGAACACTTGGGTGTGGTGGTGCTCACTTATCATCTCAGCCACTGGGGAGACTGAAGTTGGTGGGTTGATCACACCTAGGAATTATGAGCATCAGTAGGGCTCAAATTAATTGAGTATCTACACTGAGACTGGCACCAATATGGCAAATCCCTGAGAGCAGGGCACCATCAGGCTTCCAAGGAGGGCTGAAATAATCAGTGAGAGGGTCAAAAACTCCCCTTCTACTTAGCAGTGGGATTGGTCCCATGAATAATTACCACACTTCCAGCATGTGTGAGGTAGGGAAAACCAGTCTCAAAAAATAAAACATAACAAAAGTCAAGAAAAAATGAAAATATTATGAACGCTCTTCTAATAGGTGCTACTCACTACCTCTACACTCTGTGGAATGAAAAGCTCCCAAATATAGAACACCAGTGGGAGAAATCAAAATCACACGGGAACAGGGAGGAATATACACTGTCCCCATCATCCTTTCTGTTCCTAGAATTGTCCCAAAGTTGTCCCATTTTCAGTGAGAAGACATTCCAGAAGATGCGCTTAGATCTCATCACTTTCATTCAATTTAAAAATTTCATTCGATTAAAAAAATCTATTGGATTAAAAAATCCAGTTGCGTTATAACAGAATGGTACTAAGATAGCCATATGTTTTAGGGCTATTTCTGTGTGAATGTCATCAGAGAAGCGTAAAGCCATAACAGCTCACATGACTTTACGGTTTACAAAGACCTAGCTGTAGGTCACCATTGGATCATCTCACCAAATCTTGGGGTGTGTGTGTGTGTGTGTGTGTGTGTGTGTGTGTGCGCGTGCGTGTGCGCGTGCTATAATTATCCCCATTTTAGACGAGGAACGGAAGGTCAGAGAGATGAGGTGATCTGCCCAGGGTCACACAGCTAGCAAACGTCTGGAGTAATGTTTAAATCACTGTCTTCTTGACTTAGAAGCCAGCACTAGAAGCCCCGAATCAGGCTGTGAAGGAACCACTTTGTTAGCTACCAAGCATGTGACTTAGTGCTAGGTTCTAGTATGTGGTGCAGTATTAAGGGCAGAAGCAGTTTCTTATTCAAGATGAATCAAGAAAGAAAAAAAGAGCCATCAGAGCTTGAAACACCTGATATTTGAAGTTGTTGGAAAAGTAGAAGACTTGGCATAATCAGAGACAGAGTGGAGAGAGCGTTGGACGTGGAGTTAGGAAGACCTGATTTCAAATCTGGTTTCAGGTCCTTAGTAGCTAGATGACCCTGGGCAAGTTACTTAACCTGTGTTTGCCTCAGTTTCCTCATCTGTGAAATGGGGTTAATGATAGCACTGACCTTGTGCTGTTGTTGAGAGGTTCAACTGAGAAAAAATATGTAAATCATTTTTCCAACCTTGAACCACTATGTAAATATGATTACTGTCATTTTTGTTACATTAAGAAAGCACCAATAAAGGAAAAAGATGGAGGTTGGTTTCTGCATCAACTATTGCAGCTTCTTGACTTATCCTTCATAATCCCACTGAGCTCTGGTCAGATCCATGCCAGATAAAATGTAAAATTGGGCTAGCATTCTTTTCAACACATTCTGGCCTTTCTTTGGCAAGTTGACACTTCCAGATGAAGAGACAACAGGCCAAGTTGAACTTGCTTGATTGGGCAGCTAGGTGGGGCAGTGGATCTGCAAGACCCAAGTTCAAATTTGCCCATAGACATCTACTTACGCGGGTGACCCTAGCAAGTGAGGGAGCCTCTGTTTGCCTCAGTTTCCTGAAGTGTAAAACAGGGTTAATAATAGCATTCGCCTCTCAGGGTTGTTGTGAGAATACAATAGTATTTGTAGAGCACTGAGCAGAGTACCTTGCACGTAGTAGGCATTTAATAATGCTTGTTTTCTTCCCTTTTTTCCGCTGTAGAGGATAAATAAGAAAGGGGGAAGACTGGAACTGAGGAGCCCAGAGGGGAGGTCATTGCTAGAGTCCAGGTGAGAGCTAATGAAATGATAAGATAAATGAATGATTTAGGTCATTTCATGAGAGCTCTCACTTTCTGCTCTTCTCTTCATCCTGAAACACCTTGGTAAAGTCCCCCACACTCTCTTCCTTCCCATCCGACTGTGCTAATGAGGTGGCTCTTCTCTTTGTCAGGGTCTGCCTTCTATCCCTTCACAATCTCCCATCCTGTCTTCTGCAGCAGAAATGTCTTTGGCTGTCTCCTCTCCTATTTTCCAACTCTCTGCTAGTTGCTCCCATGCTGCCTTTAAACAAGCCTGTCTCCGTCATTCTTAAACATCTTTTGATAATAACCGGCAACAACGTGGGCTGTGATTTGACTTTCAGTCTCATTTGGCTGAAATTGCTTTCCCCCAAATCACCAGGTGTCCCTTAATTGCCAAACTAATGTTCTTTTCTCAATTCTTATCCTTCTTGACCTTTCTTCTTAACCGCCATCTTCCTGGTTGTCCAGGCCTGCAGCCTCCAGGTCATCTGAGACTCTTCACTCTCTCTCACCCCTTGTTGGCCATCATCACCTTACTCCCCGACTTTTTTTTTTTTTTGCACTATGAAAAATGCTTTAATGGTGTTATCTGTACAGCATTTGATGCCAAAGAATAGGAAAACGGCAAGTATAGAATGTGGCGAGACACGAACATCAGAAAAACAAGTTTGTGAGTGAATAAAAAGAGTTCGGACAGCTTTCAGCATAATTTACAGATATCATAATTGATGCACAGCTTTATGCCACCTCCTCTTCAGCCTCCTCCTCAAATTCTCCCTCCTTCTCAGCTGTGGCATCCTGATACTGCTGATACTCAGAAACCAAATCATTCATGTTGCTTTCTACTTCAGTGAATTCCGTTTCATCCATTGCCTCTCCAGTATACCAGTGTAAGAAAGCCTTTTTGCGGGACATGGCTGTAAACTGCTCAGAAATGGGCTTAAAGAGCTCTTGGATGGCAGTACTGTTACCAGTGAAGGTGGCAGACATTTTCGGGCCCGGGGTGGGATGTCACAAACGGCCGTTTTCACATTGTTGGGAATCCATTCAACAAAGTAGCTGCTGTGCTTGTTTTGAACATTAAGCATTTGCTCATCTACCTCCTTCACGGACATACGACCTCTAAACACAGCTGCTACTGTAAGATAGCGCCCGTGCCTCAGGTCACAAGCAGCCTGTGTTCTTTTCATCAAACATCTGTCGGGTGAGCTCTGGCACAGTTAAAGCACGGTACTGCTGGCTACCACGGCTAGTCAGTGGAGCAAAGCCAGGCATAAAGAAGTGCAGACAGGGAAAGGGGGCCATGTTCACTGCTAGCTTACGCAAGTCAGCATTAAGCTGCCCTGGGAAACGTAAGCAGGTGGTGACGCCACTCGTGGTTGCTGACACCAGGTGGTTCAGGTCACCATATGTGGGAGTGGTCAGTTTCAGGGTTCTGAAACAGATATCATACAGGGCTTCATTATCAATACAGTAAGCTTCATCTGTGTTTTCTACAAGCTGGTGTACTGAGAGGGTTGCATTGTAGGGCTCTATTACCGTGTCCAATAACTTGGGGGAGGGTACAACATGATTCTGTCTGGGTACTCTTCTCGGATCTTGCTGATTAAGAGAGTACCCAATCCCACCACCCAGAGAGTGCGTCAGCTGGAAGCCCTGGAGACAGTCGCAACTTTCTGCTTCTTTTCTTACAACATCTAATACCAAGTCAACCACTTCTGCACCTTCTGTGTAATGGCCTTTTGCCCAGTTGTTTCCTGCACCACTCTAGCTGAAGACAAAGTTGTCTGGCCTAAAAATTTGTCCAAAAGATCCTGAGAGGACAGAGTCCATTGTTCCAGCCTCAAGATCTACCAGGACTGCTTGAGGCACATATTTCCCACCGGTGGCTTCATTGTAGTAGACGTTGATCCTCTCCAGCTGCAGGTCGCTATCCCCTTGGTAGGTTCCAGTGAGGTTGATACCATGTTCATCACTGATCACCTCCCAGAACTTTGTGCCGATCTGGTTGCCACACTGCCCAGCCCGGAGGTGCACGATCTCCCTCATGGTAACAGTTGCGACAACAGAGACGAATACACACAGAAGGGGAGGAAGATCGGGCAAGCAGACTGCCACTCCCCGACTATTGCAATAGCCCTCTGCTTGGTCTTGCTCCCCCAAGTCTCTCCTCACTCTAGTCCATCTGACTCAGCTGCCAAAGTGGTCTTCCTAATGTTCAGATCTTACCATGTTGCCTTTTCTACCCAACGTTCCTTGTTTCTACCCAAGATGCCACCCACCTTCCAGTTTCCTAGGCTTGCAACCTTGGCATTACTCTGGGCTCTTTACTATCCTTTACCCTGCATATCCAGTTCCTTGCTAAATCTTACCATTTCTACCTGTATGACATTTCTTGAGTGTATCCTGTTCTCTCTGCTCACACAGCCCCAACTTTAATTCAGGTCCTCATCGCATCTCGGCTGGGTTGTTGCAGTAGCCTCCTTCGCTGATCTTCCTGCCTCAAGCCTCTTCCTTCCTAACACAATCATCAAGGTGATTTTCCTTAAGTGTTGACTAGACAATGTTCATTCCCTATTCAACTAGCTCCAGTGCCCTCCTATTGCCTCTTGGATTGAATAGAAACACCTCTGATGAGCTTTTAAAGCCCTTTCCCAACTGGCCCTTCCATATTCCTTCCAGCCTCATTATATGTTATTCCCTCTCCTACAATCCAGCCACATTGACCTTTCTTTGTTCCTCCCTCCAGTCTTTTGCAATAGCAGTTCCACATGCCTAAAATCGACTTCCTGCTTGCTGCTGCCTTTCAAAATCTCTCTCTTCCTTTAAGACATAACTCTAGCACCGTCTTTCCTGATACTCTCTCCCCTCTACAAATCGCCCTCCCCCATCTTTAAATATCAACCACTTTGTATTCATGTACAAGTTTTTCTCTATTTACAGAAATAGAGAAGTTTGAAGAGGGGAGAATTTGGAGGGACAGATATCAAGTTTTGTTTTGGACGCATTGGGTTTGAGATGTGAGATTGGTGATGTGAGATTGAATTTGGGAGAGTGATTTGGGTTGGATAAATAGACTGGGAGTATCTGCATGTACATTAATTGAACCCAGGGGAGCTGATGAAATCTCCAAGCAATAGAGCAGAGAGGGAGAAAGGGACCTCCAACAGAACTCTGGGGTACATTTATGTATAGGGAGGAAGGTATGGGCGTGGATGCAGCCAAGGAGATTGAGTAGGAGCAGGCAGACAGGTAGGAGGAGAAGCAGGAGAGAACTGAGTCCTTATGAGTTAGTAAGAGAGGTATTAAATGTGAAGAAGGAAACAGCATTGGTATGTATGTGAAAGACAGATTCCACAAATGTATAAAAAAGAATATAGAAGGAAGAGAGGGAAAAAGACAGACCCCCAAAATAAAAAACCTAACATAAATGGGGATGGTGTATTGGTGATCGAAGATACTGAGTGGTATGTATGTTGGGGCTTGTGAAAATAAAGATACTGAGTTCCCAGCATTTCTTGGGCATGAAGGTCATAGTTATGAATATGAAAAGATTTATAAACTTACATGTTTGGCTACTGGACTTATTCCTATTAGTTGCTGGTTCTCCTCTCATCCATGGGTTTCTTTTCTGTTCTCCCCCTCCCCCAGCCCCAGTACCTTGAGGTTCCTTCCTAGTTTTCAAATAAACATTTTTTTTGCTCCCATAGCTTCAGGAGAATTTTAGACGATGGTGATTTTATCATGTGGAAATCTAGCACAGATGTTAAGTATTACCTTTTCTTTTTCCCTTTTAAAACATGGTGACCACACATGCTTTACTCTAAGTACTATTAAGTATTTTTTTATTATTGCTGTTAAAAAAAAAAGCCCTTGCCTTCGGCAAAGTCCCCCTAAATCGCTAGTAAAGGCAAATATTAAAATTCCAGCGATCATTTATGCATATTCCACTAAAAATATGCTGAAATCATATTTGGCATCTGCCATGATTTTAACCTCAGTTTTTTGACCTCTTTGACAAAGGGTTCCATTTCTGTGCTCTCTCGATTCTAAAACCTAACGTTTTGATTAGAAGACCCTTTTTTCCTCCCGTACCAAGCTTTCTCAGACCTTGAGTCCTCCACCGACCATTTTCCACCCCACTTCCATCTTTGAACTATATTTGATCAAATAACAAGGTCTGATGGGAGGATTTGAGTTGCCAGCCTGCATTAGTTAGTGTATGTTTTTTAAAAAGCTATTAATGAAACAAAGTTTTTCCTCCTACAGAAAATTGAACAGATGCTTTGCAGACGGTCTTTGTTTACTGTGAATTCTTTGCAAAGGAGCCGGTAGTCAGGACTAAGGAAATGCTTTATCAACACCAAATTTTTTTTCATCCCCCAGAAAATTCGTTACCGAGATTAACGGCCATTCTAGACTGTACCTTTTTATTAGGCTCATTAGTGCTTCTAGCTCCTTTATTTCTCTTGGCCAGACTTAAAATGTTCATCTAATCAGTTGCTCAGAGAGTACCTTCTATTTTAAAGAGTGAAGCCAAGAATACATATCATCCCCTCTGGTCTCCCCCTTTGACCCCATCTATATCTTTTACTATGCTGAAAAGAAATATACCCTCCAACCAAAGGGGTCCTCATTAAGAAGACTGTTTTCTCCACAAAGATAAACAGAAATGGGTACATTTTAGGGGCAGATTTTTGGACCGGAGGAGGATCATAGTGGTGTTTTGGCAGCCCCTCGAGACCAGGGGGCCTAGGCCAAAGCTGATCGTACCTGGGAGGAGTCATTACTGGGAATGGGGCTTGTGCAGATGTACCTCTGCTATGCCCCATGGTCTACTTGCCATGGACTTTGGGGGCCACAATTTTTATAGCATGGGAAGAATTAGGCAGTGAATTGAAGCACCCAGGCCTCTGGTTGTGAGCAAGATGGAACCCCTCACAATGGCTGGTTCCTTGTCGATCACCTTTGGAAATTTAAGACACTTTCAAAATGCATGTTTCAAGCCAGGAGAGATGGTTTCATGCTCGTGATGAGCAGCTTGGAGAGATCACAGGTATTTAGTGAGGTCCTGAGAATGTGGATGGATTTGTTTAGCTTCGTAAGCGTCATACTCCAGATGGTTTAGGAGGCTTAAAGACGTGAATGGCTGGCTTGTATTTCTTTTCCAGTGGGTGTGGAATAGATTTGCTACCTTCTAAACTCCAGGGAAATAATCCTCAGGGACCATCGCATGTCTGCCCAGATATCAGGTGATGGGCGGCCCATCAGGACAGAGGACTGGCCAGCTCCTCAAGTAAATTTGGGAGGATTTTATGCTTTGTTTCCATCACTTTGAATGATTAATTTGGGACAAACTGGCCACTTAGCACTAGGGAAGAACAACTCTCCTTTGGAACCCTTCTTCTCTTCCTCTTTCTCCACCTATTCCTTGTTTTCTTTTAAAATTCTCCTTTTTTTCTTTAATTTTATAGTTGTTTCATCCGGTGCCCATCATGGCTTTAAAAAATGCTCCCTTTTCTTTTCTCTGTATGTTTATCTCTTTCTTCCGCTGGCCCTATGGATTCCCTGCTCCTAATTCTCACTTTTCACTCTGAGTTCTGTCCTACCATATTTACCCATAGCAGTGGTATTTCATTTGTGCTCTTTCTCATCGGTCACCTTATTTTAGGTCAGAGTTCAGTGGGAGATGCATGAAGTAGAACCAGCAGGGACTTGAGAAGCCACCTAATCATTACACTTTACAGAGAAGGAGACCGAGGCCCGGAGAGTTTGAGGGACTTGCCGGAGATCTCACTGGGCATTAACCCGCATCCTCTGACTCCCAAGCCAGCGCACATCCACCTTAGCCAAGGTGAGCAGGAGGCATCTCAGGTCAGATTCTGGCCGTGTTCTCTTGACGCGTGTGTCAAGAATCTTTCCTATCACTTTTGAGTCTACCGGTGAAACCAAGAAACGGCAGAAATGAATTTTGTTTTGTTTTATTTATTTTTTCTTTCTTTCCATCCCTTGCACTTAGAATGTACCAGGCTCTTAATGAAAGATGGTTGATTAACTGAAATGAAGAAGGAGGCAGTTAGGTCCTCTTTGGTCTTTCTCCTCATTCATTCCATAAAGATTTACAAAATTCATATAATAGCCAGGCCCTATTCTAGGCTCCGAGGGTACAAAGACAAAACAGGACCTGGCTCCTACCTTCCAGGAGCTGGAGGAAAACATGGGATAAAGAGACAAGGGTATATAGAGTATGTGATGGAGCAGGAAGTCAGCACCTACGCTGCATCTCGAAGGAACTAAAAAATAAGAATCCTTAGGCTTCTTCCAACAAATACTTACAAAATATTCTTCTAAAAAGTAAATCAAGAGATGTGGAAAATTCAGTTTTCTACAATCAAGTGAGAATTTTAATGATGTATTCTAATAAAAGCATAGCTAGGGGACACCATAGTACAAAGAGCTTGGGGCCTGGAGTCAGGAAGACTCATGGTCATGAGTTCAAATCTGCTTCAGACACTTATTAGCTATGTGACTCTGGGCAAGTCACTTAACCCTGTTTGCCTCAGTTTCCTCATCTGTAAAATGAGCTGGAGGAGAAAATGTCAAAGCACTCCAGTGTCTGTACCAAGAACACCCCAAATGGGGTCACAGAGAGTCAGATGTGACAGAAATGATTGAACAACAACAAAAGCAAATTTCTTAAGAAATGACCACAGGAGAACTTAAACAAAAGTTTACTTGATAACAAATCATACTGGGACAATCTTTGGTCTTTCCTTTGACTAACCTTACTATGGTTTGGTGGCCTTGGTTGTATGAGGTCATCTCAGTCCTTTGAATCAGTCACCTACTGCAAGGTCTTCTAGCAGTAGGGGGAAGTTCAATTCTCAATACATGGGGTGACAGATCACAGAAGCAGAATGGACCTTAGCAGTCATCCATAACCTAGTCATTGTGGGTATTTCCAGCTCTCCAGGCTGGTGTTTATACCACATTCTGTCTGCCTTCTCTGTATAACTCTTCTTCACATCTTCCCATGCCTTCCTCACCAGCTTGCTATCCAATGAACTGGTGGCCTGCCATCTACTTCTCTTGACATTGTAAGAATATTAATTTAAATAATATATGGAAAATGCTTTGCAGATCTTAAAGTTTTTCATAAATGCATGTACTCTCTCACTTTTCCTCCATCTATTGTCTGTCTGTCTGTCTGTCTGTCTGTCTATCTATCTATCTATCTATCATCAATGGAGCTCATAGGCTTTCCATAGTTTACCTTTCATTCTCTTCTTGGGACCATCCTGTCTTTTGTACATTCATTTCTGTGACAACTGTTTTGATCCTGCTTTTCCTTTTTAAATTCCTTGCTTATAATCCATTGCAATCTGCTGAGGCTCACTCTACAATACTTTGCTGCTCTTTGGGTGATCCTTAATTTCATTTCTTTGTAGATAGTAGTACTCCATGATTCCCAGTCATGCTTTCGTATGGGCAGCCATATACAGCAGATAAGACACTAGTCTTATGAGTATCCCCCACACAATAATAGTGTTGTGCACTCTGAGTGAATGCCATGATTTTAGCAGCTGCAGTGACTCACTGAAATCTTGACAATTGTCATGGAGTCCGCAGGAATGTCTTGAACACAAATACAGCTGCAGAAAAGGAAACATTATTTGAACTCAGTCTAAATGCCGTACACATCACTGCTGTACACAGAAATCAAAAGCCAGTTGATAACAACCCTCTCTTCTTGGGGCGTTTTCTAGGCTTTGCTTTTGATCGTATGAAGCTGCTGATTTTGGTTGCTGTTGGTTTGTTCCATTCACTTGTAGGGTTATAGTCTTAGCCTGTGAAACAAGTCTTTGGGTAAATAGCTCTAATCAGCCAGGAAGAGTGAAGCAATTAAAATGTAAATTAACTCTCCGTGGAACCCTTTGCCCAGAACCCAAAGCTCTGACTTCCCATCTCAGAGGCTTCTCAATAATTAATACTCTTTACTGCTCCCCCTCCCACTCACAGAGTCTCCTTTCTAGGAATAAGAGAATCCGACCAATTTTCTCTCTCCCCTAGGGGTATTCAATTATTCAATTTTCTTCTTGGAAGCAACAGGCTAACTGTAAGGACTTGAATACAGATTACTCAGGGCAGTAATGAACAGAGATTGAACTAGCCTGTCAGCCTCTTTCACAGTGGGATGGTTCTGTAGCCCCATCTTCAGGTGAATGCTGCTTCCTCCTGTCCCCTCTCTCCTCCATTTCCAGTGGTTCAGGGTCAATCTTTGCTGAAGTCTCATGACACCAATGGAGCAAGATCAGGGATTTTCCAAGAACCTGTGGGCCCTACTTGATGGGCTCCAGGTCAGGCCAATGTCAAATGCCCTATCCTAGGTCTCAACCACTCTGACTATTGGTGCCAATGTCAAATGCCCTGATCCTAGGTCTCAGTCACTGTATTTCAGGCTCTCTTCTTGCCGTCTGGTCAGGAAGCAGTTCTCTACCATCTTGAGAAGATTCTCTAGTCTACTAGAGGTGTGTTGAGCAGCCCTGGGCTTCTCCATCTAACATCTTTTGGGGACACCCTCTTCTATCCTCTCCTTTGTTGGTCTTTCCTTTTAGCTTGAGGAAAGGGGCAGCTAGGTGTTACAGTGGATAGAACACCGGGCCTAGAGTCTGGAAGGCCTGAATTCAAATTTTACTCAGACACTTACTAGCCGTGTGACTCTGGACAAGTCACTTATATCTGTTTGCCTCAGTTTCCTCATCTGTAAAATGAGCTGGAGAAGGAAATGGTAAGCCACTCCAGTATCTCTGCCAAGAAAACCCCAAAATGGGGTCACAGAGAGTTGGAAGTTACTGAAACGACCAAGCAACAACAAACAGACAGGCTGTAATACAACCGACATTTAGTATTAACAAGGGACACAACTCATGCAGCAGCGTTGGAGTCAGGGAGACCTGTTTTTGGGTCTTGCCAACCACGTACCAATTAGGTGACCTTGGGTAAGTCAGTCAGCCTCTCAGTGCCCCCCAAATAACTCTTCACACCTGTAAATTTCAGGTGTTCTCCTTTGGTGCATGCCTACGACATAGCAGTGAGGCTTTTATCAAGAACGTGCATGTTCAGGGAGGCGTCTGGGGTGTCTAGGAAGCCAGCTGGATGTGGAGCTGGGAGCCAGGAGACCTTGGCCCACGTCCACCGATGACTGCCCACCCAGCCTTGGGAGAGGCACTCTCTGGTGGAAAGGGTTGGGCCCGAGGATGTTTAAGGTCATTTTTATTCCCAGCATTCTCTGCTTTTGAAAAGAAATGTGCTTAATGAATAATTTTTAACAGAAATAACCACACATTTTAATGACTTTTTCATATTAATATGATATTTTTTCATGTTAGTATGACTAATAGTAAGAGTACTTTTTTGAATATTTATATTAATTAATGTTATATAATATAATATATTATATTTATATTAATATATGTTAATGAAGCTTGGCATAATATTTGACCTTGGACAAGCAAGTTGAAGTCACTGCTGTCTCTGAACCTCAGTTTCTACATCCATAAAATGAGCATAACAGTACTCTAGTCAAATCTTTTGAAGGCAGAAGTCTTTTGTATCCTAGTAAGTACCTAGAACACAGCAGGCGCTTAATAAATGCTTGTTTAATTGTTAATTGAATAATCAATTGACAAACATTTATTAAGCACCAGCTCTGTGCTACATGGTGAGGGGGTGGTGGTGGTGGTGAAATTATAAGGGAGTATCAGCTTTGCCTCCTTCACTGGGCTGTTGTGAGGCCATACTTTCTTTGCTCACCTTATAGCCCACTCTGGGCATGAATGAGGATGTGGAAGTGTGTTCCTGATGCTCTCACCTTCTATCGTTGTGGTTGTTGCTTAGTCATTTCAGTCATGTTTGACTCTGGGTGACCCCATACTGGAGTGGATATATCAGAGTGGTTGGCCATTTCCTTCTCCAGCTCATTTTGCAGACAAGGAAACTGAGGCAAACAGCTTGAAGGCACTTGCCAAGGGTCACACAGCGAGGAAGTGTCTGAAGCCAGATTTGAGCTTGGGTCTTCCTGGCTCCAGGAAGCTCTGCCCTGAGCTCTGCCCACTGCACCACAAGTGCTGAAACCTGTTATAGGAGAGAAAGGTGAAGGTGACACCCAATCTACTTGCTAAAGTGGATTATCTCTAAATTAAACTCTGGGAGTGTATTGCCACAGGGGATTTCTAAATGGGTCAGTGTAATTTCATGACAATTAATGGCAAAGTAAGAGAAGGGTAACTAATATTTCCTGCTTCTGTGCTCAACTCATTGCCTCTGGGATTCAGACAGTTTCTCAGCTCTGGCCACCCCATCTCCCCTGCCCCCCAATGTATGTGCTCGGGGCACTTGTCAGATTTCTCCTTTTCTGTTCAGATGCATTGAGTGTGATTCACTGTCAGAGTTAAGCTGGATGGCTAGAGGATTTGAACACAGAGTACTTCATCTTCTTTGTTTTAAATATCAATGAAAAAAGTAAGCAGGCATCACTTGGGTAATCTTTGTCAGAAGATCTGTGTTTGCTAAACAGGCCTACCATTATTCACAGTTAGATAGGTCCTAGAGCTTCAGCTGGGAGGGGTCTTACAGGCCATTGAGATGAACCCTTCATTTGGGTTAGTCATTCAGCCAACATATATTAAGCACCTACTATTTGTGAGTTACTGCCCTATGTGTTGAGGATACAAAGATGGCCACCACGTCCACCCACATCTACCCACATCCACAGAGTCCCTGCTCTCAAGGAGTGGATAGCCTAATGGAGAAGGCAGCATGACAATGTCTAGGGTCCATATAAGATCTATCTGAAGTAAGTGAAGGCAATCTAAAGGGTTACAGATGAGGGACCTGTGGTTAGTTAGGTGACTTACCCAGCAAGTATCTGAGGAAGGATTTGCATTCAGGTCTGCTTGATTTCAAGTCCAGTGTTCTTACCCACTACTCTACCTTGATGCCAGTCCAGGGGGTTCTTAAATCCTTGTCCATTGTGGCTCTCATGAATCCTGGTTGTACAATACAATTTTGCTCAGTCCTTTTGACCCTATAAGTGAATAAAATTAGGAAACTGTTGGAAAGTGGTCTTTGGGAAATCCCTTTATTTCTTGTCTTAGATAATTTGACCTTCTTTCTAATCCCTAGTAGGACCAGGCTGGATATAAATGCCATCATAAAGCAATCTGACCACTGCAATGGTGAGAGAGAGAGAGAGAGAGAGAGAGAGAGAGAGAGAGAGAGAGAGAGAGAGAGAGAGAGAGAAGGGAAGGAGAAGGAACAACTTGGGAAATTAGGAGAGGTCTTGTGCAAGACATGACACCTGACCTGTGTCTCTAGGCAATCTAGGGATTTCAAATGGTGAAGGTGAGGATGGCATTTATGAAACGGGGAGATTGGATGTTATGTGTGGGCAATAGCTAGCAGGCTAGCTTTACTGGGAAAAAACAGAGTGTGAGAAGGAGTTGTATGAAATCAGACTGGAAATGTAGGTGGATTCCACACCATGTAGGCTTTACATCCAGGCAGAGACTACAATGGTTTTATTCTATTGCAGATATCACCTAGTTTCACGTTTTGAAGAGATGTGAAAGTTTAGAAATAACGTGGAAACCTTCCCCTGGGCTCCTGACTTAGGGTGAGTCAGAAGCATCAAATTCCAAATGATCCTCAAGAATATTCTTTAGCTTTGAACTTTAATTAGTATCTTGAAAGTCATAAAAGTCTGACAGGCAGGAGTTTAAAGAGAATTTCCACACTGTAATAAATGGGAATTGGCCAATATTCTTTTATTTCTTTCATTGCTACTGAAAATCCTGGGCTTTAATGAGCTTTCTCCCCACCCTGCCCCCTCCACTCCCCAAATTCTACTGAGGTAGAGAAGGGATCATTCTTTAAGAGCACCACCCTGTTGCTGTGGAAACCACACGGTGGGAGCATTTCCATATTTCAAAAGTAGGATCAAAGAAGAAGACACACAGCTTTGGAATTTTAATTAATGTTGCCAGGAAATTAATAGAATGAATTCCTAGCATGTCCTGTGAAGTGCTTGCATTCTGGGCACTGCCAGACCTTTTCTTCTTTCCCCTCCTACAGCTTGCATGGCAGAACACTGAGATACTGCTCTGGCTAAGGATGGGCATTGAGCTGAGAAAGAAAACTTTGCATTCAAAAGAGAGAATGACGTGAAAACATGAAAAATTCCACTGGGCACAATGAAGAATAGGACAGAGAGAAAAAAACTTATCAGATCAGTATTAGTTTGGGCTGAGAAAGCAATTAGGGAGATGTGATGGGTTCTCATGCCTTGTCTTCCCCACTCTCATCCATCCTCCACACAACTGCCAAAGAGATTTTTAAGGAATGGGAGAAGGCTGACCTTGTCCTTCCCCTGCTTAACAGAATCTAATGCAGGGGTGGGGAACCTGTGGCCTTGAGGCCACATGTGGCCCTCTAGGTCCTCAAGTGCAGCTCTTTGTATCCAAACTCCAAGCACAAATCCTCTTCATAAAAGAATTTGTTCTGTAAAAGTTGGATTCAGTCAAAAGCCACACCTGAGGACCTAAAAGGCCACATGTGACTTGGAGGTTGCAGATTCCCCATCCCTGGTTCAGTGGCTTTCTCTCCATTGCCTTTAGAGTCGAGGACAGCTTCTTCTGTTGGACGTTGCAGAGCCCCTCACAAGCTGACCCCAACCTTCCTTTCCAGCCTGACATTTTTTAGCTCTCCTTGCTCTACTTTGTGGTTTGGCTAAGAGAGCTTTCTAGCCGCTCCTCACATGACTGACCGGTTCCCTTCTGCATGTTTTGTGCTGGTCATCTCCCAAAGCTGGAAAAGCTCTCTCTCTGTCGCCTCTACCTTTTAGAATCCCTACTTGCTTTTGAGGATCAGCTCAATGGCCATTTCTCAACATAGCCACTTTGCTGATCCCTTGGCTCTGAGGGTCACCCTTCTGGTTATTTTGCAACAATTTTGTATATATTTTGTCTAAATGTATAAAAGTACGTGGAATGAACAAATGAGAAAGCATTTATTGATCACTAGGCACAGGGTTAAGTATTGGAGACACAGTTAGAAAAGGGAGCTTATATTCTAAAAGGGTTGGGGTGGGGTAACACACATAGAGAAGTGGGAACCAGAGAAAGCAGTTTTGTTCTGGGGAATCACAGGGATGATGAGTGGAACCATAAGAGAGGACACTAACATGACATATCCTTTCTTTATACAAAATTTTTCTTGATTACTGTTCCAAGAGATAGAGAATGGATGGGTGGAGTACATTTTCTGTTGGAAGGCAGATGGCAAGATGGCCTGGGTAGATGACTGGGTGGGATGGGAAGCAGCTTTGGTCTGTGCAATTTGGAGATTTATCAATAGGAGGAAAGACTCACTTTGCAAAATCAAGTTCTGTGTGGTATTAATCAGACTCTTGCTACAAAGGATGCCCTAGAAATTCTGGTCTATTTCATTGTCCCTAGGTAGGGATCTTCACCTGAAGCAAACTCATTTTCTTTCCTTCGATCATTGGGGTTGAGTGTGGGGAAATGGGAGAAAGGAGGTCAGAATACTCTGTACAAGAACCAGACTCTTGAAAACTTTTACTGTCATCTCCTTGTCTTTAATTCCAGGCTAAATAATCTCTATTTTCTTTGTATCTACACTCATTTGAATATGTTAACAGCCTTCTGAATTTTCAGGATATGGCCATAGGAACTTGGCTGGGAGCTGTAATTCATCAGGTCAGTGTGTACATGTCAGGGGCTGGGCATGATTCCTCCCATGGACCTCAAGTATAATTTCTATTCCTTGAGAGCTGATTAAGGGACTTGGCCCTGGTGCTGCATCAGTAAATCTTGGCATTAGTAAAGGCTGTCTTGGGATGCTTCAGAAGCTGAGAGCAATATAGGATTCAGTGTCTGGAATGAAAAGAAAATGTTCTTTATTATTATTTTTTTCTTTTGTCTTTTTTTAAGAAGTGATTTGCCCGGGGTCACGTGGCGAGGATGTGTCCAAGGTGAGCCTTGAAGTCAGGTTGCCCTAGCTCAGGAGCCAGCTCTCTATTATGCCATACTGCTACATAAAGAATGGCACATATTAAATAAAGGCGGTTTAGGATAGTGGCAATAAGCTGACCTAGAAAGGCCTGGGTTTGTTGATCTCAGGTCAGGCAATGCTCTAAGACTAAGTACTGATCTTTATTGGAGCTTGCTCACTTGGGAATTCCCCACACCAGCGAAATCACAGGGCTTGTCCCTGTCCCTCCTCCAGTCCCCATCATGTCCCTATCCCTGTCCTGTTGCTTTCCCTGTCCCTGTCCTTATGGCCATCCCCATCCCTGTCCCTACCCTCATCTCTAGCCTTAGCTTCATCTCTATTCATGGCTCTAAGGCCTAATTAACCAGAGAAATGACATAAAAGGAGGTAGATAGAATTAAACATCACTAGATACACTTTTAATGTGCTTTGTGCCTCCCAATTACATTTTAATACAATCTAACACAGATTTATTGAGAGCTTACTCTGTGTGGGCAACTTTGCTTGAATTTGTTGAGGATAAAAAGATGAATGAGGCAGACCCTGCCCTCAAGGAGTTTGCACCTTAGTGAGGAAGGGCCATTCATCAGATGAGTATCACAAGGAAAGTCTTAAGAGGGAAGAGAGCATTGGAGTGGGAAAATCAGGGAGGGCTTCATGGAGGAGGCAGCTGTGAGGGTTCAGAGGAGGGAGACATCACATCTTGTTGGGAAGAGCTCCTAGAGCAGGTAGAGGGGCCTTGGTAGGCAAAGATGAGGGTGGGGGTGGGTGGGTTGAGAGGTAGGAAATGATGGGATGTGTTATCGAAATCAGCATTAGTTGGGTGTGGCTGTTCCATAGTGGTAGGGTATAAACCTGGAAAGGTCAGTTGTATTTAGAATATAAAGGACTTTGAGTGTCAGATTAAGGATTTTGGTCTTTATCCTGTAGGAGATAAGAAACCCTTGAAGTAAGGATGGAGTTTTAATGAGGTACATAATTAGTGCAGTTTCATTTAGGAAGAAAAATCTGGTAGAGGGCAGTGATCGACCATGGCTAGCTTAGGCCAGTGGAACAGTCTAGGTCAGCGGTGGGGAACCTGTGACCTAGAGGCCACCTTCAAGAGATCCTCTAGATCCTCAAGTGTGACTTTTTGACTGAATTCAATGTCTCTGACTCTAACCCTAAATGTGCCTTCAACTCTGACTCTAATCCTAAATGCCTCAGATTCTCAAACCTAAATGAGCACTTGAGGACCTAGAGGCCCACATGTGACCTCAAGGTTGCAGGTTCTCCACCTTTGGATGCAGCCCAGAGTTTGGCCTGAAATCATGGCAGTGGATCTGAAACAGAGGAAATGGGAAGACACAGAAGGTTCCCCATTAGTCTTTGTGAAGAGTTAATTGTAAGGGATGAAAAGGCACCCATTGAATCTGCCTCATTTGAGAGTGTACCCTTTCCCTTTCCTTTTGGGGTGAGTATGTTTCTTGTGCTCCCAAATTTTGACGCCCAGACTACAGGAAATAAAGGGACACCCCTTGTCTTCATGTTTCTGCCACAGCTGAGCTCCTTCCAGATTCTCCTTAGCCTCTGTCCTCCACAATGGGGCTCCAGGAACTTGTTTTAAAGAAAAATGTTGATAACTGTATCTTACTGTCAGTGATTTCTTTCATAATTATGTATCTGTTTATATGTATATAATATGTATTTTGATTTTTGCTTTTAAAAACATATTTTCAGGAAGGGGCCCATGGGCTTCAGCACACTACCTCAAGGGGTTCAGGACACAGAAAAGATTAGAGCCCTTGCCCCATGGGAAGCCTTTCCTGGTCGGGGGTGTCAGCTCTATCCTCAGAGTGTCTTTAGATTCTTTATGTGTTTGTATGGTGTCTCCCCAATAGAACAGAAGCTCCTTGAGGGGAGGGGGTGGTTTTCATTTTTGTGTTTTTAGCTTCCGTGTCAGAGGTTTAACTAGAAATGCAGACTCCCAGGCTGAGCAGCACTTTGTGCCCCCCAAACCAGTCACCGAGGAACAAAGGGAGGCCCCGGGACACAGCCCTCTGAGGGGGAGGCAGAGGCTCTGAGTCACCAGCTTGTGTGAAGGCAGACAGCAGGAGGCTGCCACCCTGGGAGGATCAGGGCAGTTGAGTGTATCAGCAAGCACCCCAGCATACCCAGGGCAGCTGCTAGCACAGGTTCTTATATCTGCTTTACCAAAGGAAAGCCACTCAAAATGGGTTAACAGTCTTTCTTAACTCAAACAAACATATCATTTATCTAGTTCAGGGGAAAAGTCAGCACCCTGAACTCCACAGAACACAAACCCAAGTTACAGGCACAAGTTACAAACCCAAGTTATAGGCACAAGTTACAAACCCAAGTTACAAACAGACAAGAAGCAGACCAGCAGACTGGCTTCCAACCCTCTGACCATTACATCCATTACCTAGTCAGTTACCAGAGAGGGAAGCACCAACATCTGGGTTTTTCAAAGCCAGGGGGCTCAACGGCTTCCAGAGTCTCATCTGGCCAAATCACACGACTCTTCTCAAAGCGAGCCCCAAAGCAAAGCCTCACATCAGGGCGTGTGTGTGTGTGTGTGTGTGTGTGTGTGTGTGTGTGTGTGTGTGTGTGTAGGCTTCTCCCGGGTCAGCCCCCTTGACCCACTGTCCAATTACAAAGCAATAAGGTATGGCCATTCCCTCCCCAAAAGCAAGCCTCTGGCCATGAGCTCCATGTGAACATTCTCGGAGCCACTTAAGCAAAGAGGCTGGGGCAGGAAAGAGCTTCAGATGCCCATTACAGGGAGACTGTTCGGAATATTTGCCCCCTTTAATTTTCAGTGCCTGGTATTAAACCTCATTTGCCCTGGTATTGTTATACTTGACCTGTGCATACAGCAGGTGCTTTATAAATGCTTTTGAGGATGGACTACATTGCTCCTCCCTTCCTCCCTTTCCTGTTCCAGAATGTGAACTGTTATTTAGCCCAGCTGCTGCTAGAAGTATTTGCATTTTAATGGGACTTTAACCTCTTAGATATATTTTGATCATAAAATAATGTTTTAAACATACTTATGAAGAAAGCTGCTGGCTCTCCACACCATGTTTGAAAATGTGATGGATAGGAATGATTAAAAACGGGATTGTTTATCCCTCTGATCAGAAAGGGAATTCTCAGTTTTCCCAGGGCACGTTCCTAAGCAGCTCTTATTTCCACATTAAAAGGGGTCTTTCTCTGTCTCTCTTTGTCTCTTTTCTTTTCTTTGTCTCTGTCTATCCTCCTTATCTCTTTCCTCTATCTGTTTCTCTGTCCCCTCTGTCTATCTCTCTGTTACTCTCTGCATCTCTGTTCCTTTCTTTGTCTCTGTCTGTCTCACTATCTGTCTCTGTGTCTCAGTTCATCTCTGTGTCTCTCTCTCTGTGTCTCCATCTGTCTCTCTCTCTCTGTCTCTGTGTCTCTCTGTTCCCTCTCCGTGTCTCTCTATTGCTCTGTCTCTGTTTGTGTCTCTGTCTCCCTCTTGCCTTTTTCTACTGTTTGTCTTCTTCATTCTCTCTCTGCCCACCTTCCACCTTTGTTACACAGCCTCTGTCCCTCTGTCTGTCTGTTCCTCTATGTCTCTGTCTCCCCATCTCTCTGTCTCTGTGTCTCTGTTCTTCTCTGTCTCCCCCTTGTCTTTCCCCACTGTTCCCTTCATTCTCATTCTCATTGTCTCTCCCTCTCTCTCTCCCTCTCTCTCTCTCTCCCTCTCTCCCCCTCTCCCTCCCTCCCTCTCTCTGTCTCTGTCTCTCTGTCTCTGTCTCTCTCCCTCCCTCTCT
>CM053599.1:10655537-10673817 GCA_028646575.1 Pseudocheirus occidentalis | reverse complement strand
CTCTGCCTACCCTTTGTTACATGTTCTCTGTCCCTCTGTCTCTGTTTCTCAGGTTACTTTTGTCTTTTTTCACTTCCTTGTTTTCCTTCTGTATCTGAGCCGGCTGGACAGAATGGCTTTGAAGGGCCCTTCCTATTACCCAGAATCAAGGGACCTCAGAAGCTAAGTTCATATTTAAGTAGAAAAACCTGCTCTGGCTTGTTGGGCAGCTATGGGACCATCTCCAGGACAAAGGACAGCAGCCATGCCAATCAATCAGTTCAGGCAGTAAATGTTTTATTGACCTCTTACTACAAGCCAGTCCCATAAATGCTGGGGATATGAAGAAAGGCATAAGGGCTCAGACACTTCTTGTCCTCTGGGAGCTCACAGTCAGGGGTGAACATGCACACTGAGGCTCATCTCAGCCTTGCTGCACCTTCTACAACTTTAGGCGGGTTAATTTCCCTGGGCCTCAGGTTCCTCATCTGCAAAAATCAGAGGATTGGATCAGATGTTCTCAAAGGGTTCCCTCTAAGCTTCATAGAGCATGGCACAGGACTGAAAGCCACAGGGGCATCTGGGAGATGGGTCCTGGCTTCTGAATTTAAAAGACATTGGGAAAAATGTTGGATAAAGAAAAAAAAACCTTTCTATTTCAGAGGTGGAGTGGAGTTTCAAGCTCAAGCTGTGTCTCCCAATGGAACCAGCTACTCAGGTGGTTTTCAACTCAAGTGAAAAAGAGGACTTGGAAATTGGCTGACTCATGCCACTTTTACCTACAAACTCCATTGTGTCCTCACAGCCCAATGTAGCCCAGGGACACCAGGATGTGTGTGCTCAATTCAAGTGGTTCTAATATTGGTCCATGACAAACTTAGCTCAGAGAAAGATTAATCCAAGACAGAGGAAACATGGTATGGTGGACAGAGGCTTGGACTTGGGTCAAGACATGCTCACTTCAAGGCCTGACTCTGAGCCCTACCAGCTGTGTGGCCAATGGAAACTCATTTAACCTCTCACTGCCCCAGGCACCTCTCTAAGAAGCTAAGTTTCAAAGGAACCACTAGATTGATTACTCATAGTCAGGAAGACCTGAATTCCAATCTCATCTCAGACATTTACTAGTTGTATGACCTGAGGTAAATCAGTCACTCTGTCTGCTAATTTTCCTCTTCAGTAAAATGGTGATGAAAAGCACTCACCTCCCAAGGCCTCTGCTACTGGAATTGTGAGGATAATGTTGGTAAAGTGTTTTGTAAAGCTTAAAATGCTATGTGGTTATGATTATAATAATGGTATTTATTATTTTAGAACATGTTAACTTATTAATTGTATGTTTATTTTTATGTTTATTATATAAGCATATCATGTAAATTATAGATTTGTTATTATAGAATTTTTATATCATATCTAGCATACAAATATTTTAAAATAACAATTTATATGAATGTTAGAAAAACATAATTTATGAATTATCAGAAATATTATTTTAATAGTAATAACAATTTTTCGCTTATCTATGTCACTTGAGTGTATTTCCACAATGGGAATTCACTAAAGCAATGAAATCCTAGATCTAGACCCCATCCCCCAAAAAACTAACTTGAGAAAAACATTAAATTCCTCTTTAACAATTCTAAATTTGATAAACGTTAACAACCATGAATGTTCATTTCTCTGTACTGGGGGTTCTTCACCTTTCTTGCTATCATGGACTGCTCCTCTCCATCCTCTCTGGGCAATCTGGTGACGTCCATAGACATAAACCTTCTCAAACTAATGTGTTTAAATGTGTAAGATAAATGCACTTTGTCCCAAATGCTCTCAGGATTGTTTGCTCCTTTGGATGGATGATCACCATGCTCAGTCTGCTGGTGCCTTCTTCTAGTCTGGATGAATGACTGGATGTCAGAAACACCTTCTTGACTATTAGGGCTGTCCCCCAGTAGAGGGGGTTTCCTCGGGAGCTGGTGGGCTCCGCATTCACTGAGAGGCTTCAAGCAGAGGCTGGACGGTTCCTTGTCAGGTATGTGATGGTCCTTTCCTGCATTGGCTGGACTTAGAGTGATTGACATCCTTTTCCAACTCCTTACTTCTGATTGTGTGAAGTCAACAAACTTGTGCATCATGGGAAGAATTGTCCAAATCAATGAGATTGTGGCTCTGTTTGAGCATCTGAATTTACATATGAGGAAAACAAGGGTCAGAGAGGTTTTTGGTCAATGAACATATATTAAGTATTTCCTATGTGCCAAGAACAGGTGATTCCAAGAAAAAGCAATAAAAGTGAGGTGACTTTCTGAGGGTAACACACTAAGTGACGAAGCATGATTTGAACCCAAGTCTTTCCAATCTGGCCCACTGTGCAGCACTGACTTTGGCGGCATACAATGCAATACAACCCACAAAGGTATTAAGCACTTGGTAGATCTAGGGCACATTATCTAAAAGAGGCTCAGAGACTTACTCAGCTCCTGATACTTCAGGCCCAGTGCTCGCACTCACCTGGCTATGTTTTGGCCAACACAGGAAGCTGTGGCTTGAATTTGTGACTTTGGAACCACAGTCTCCAAAGTGATTTCATATTTGTAACCTCAGTCTGGTCACCTGGGAGACAGGGGAGTTGGGACACAAGGCTAATGAGAGCCTGATTTCTAGGGTTTGCCAGATTTTCCCATATTATTTGAAAACACTCTAGGTGATTGCTGGGCTGCAAAATAAAGGATAAAGACTGTGCAGCCTGCTTTATTAAAAGATAAACTTGAGGGTGGGTGACTGGGAAGCCATTCACTAGGTGTTGGGGCATGGAGCCCTTTTTTTTAAAGCACAAAAGCAGAAAGTTGCAAGCTTCTTCATGGGAATTGAGTAAATCTTCCTTGGGGGTGGCTTTCTCTGTGATACTGGAGGATGAGTTAAGAGGAATAAATCTAAAAGCACTTGTGGGGCCCTTACTATGTGCGAAGCACTTAGCTGAGTGCTGGGACTACAGAAAGAACAGCAAGACACGACCTGCTTTCTAGGAGTTCCTGTTCTGGGGGGAGGGGTGTGGAAAGGCAGTTAGCTCTAAGTTCAAGAATAAAGACAGTGAATTTACTGGAAGAAGGATTAAGTTTTCCCTCCACAGATATAGATGAGTTCTCTGGGTCACTAGCAAGGCACACATGCTTGGGGACTTCTTATTGTTCAGTGGGGTGAGGCGGCATAATGTCTGCAAGTGAAGCTATTCCCTCCTTCTTGACCCCCATGTTCCATCAAACCGCAGTGGGGACAGCACAGAATCCTGAACCTAATTGCCTTGGGCCCTCCACATCACCACAGCTCCTTCCAACTTGGCCTCTGTAGCCATTTTTGAGGGGAGAAATTATTGTAGGGAGGGGCCCACTTTCCTCATCATCACCAGCAACATTTGTTGACTACCTTCTATCAATAGGTGGATAAGCACAAGAGCCTTGGGAGTGATGGTACTCCCTTGCCCCTGCCCCAGGCCATCAGTTCTGCTTCTAGCCAAGCCTTCACAGCCATCGCCGGAAAAGCAGCTCCTCTTGGGGGTAGCAGCAGCCACCCCCATTAGTAACCAATCAACTGCCACTCACTGGGAAAGCAACCCAACCTAGCCAAAGTAATGTGGTGCCTTGAGGGAGAGATGGGGCACCACCTGTGCCAAGCAAGTCAAACCACCAGAAGCACCATCTTGATCACTGTCTGCGTAGATACTATCCCAGACTAAATGAGTCTATAAGATGTGCTGGTTTTTTAAAATGTCCTCCAGCTAATGAAATAATGTCTCATTGTTGCTTGGCCAGAAGAGCAGAGCATGCTACACTATGGTGGGGGAGGAAATGAACGTTTATAGAGTGCCACGTGCCAAGTACTATGCTGATCACATCTACAGATACTGTCCCACTTAATCACTCCCCTCATTTCTCATTTTTGATAGAACTACTAGGTCAATAGGGCCAAGCAAATAACGTAGGCATGGTGTGTCTCTCAAGGCAACTTGCTGTAGTAGATGGGGATTTTACCAATATATTCAATGAAGTCTCTGGAAGGAAAATTCTTGTGAAAAAAATAGAAATGGGTTAGATGAGAATTCAGTCAGACAGATTCTGAACTAGTTAGAATCTGGATCCAGCTAGTAATCCTTAATAATTTGGCATCAGGTTGGAGAGAGGCCTTCAGCAGAGCACTCCGGAGATGTGTGCTCCATCCTCCAGTGATTACCATCTTTAACCATGACTTTGATAAAGCCACAGATAGAATCATTATCAGGTTTTCAGGTGGCATTGTGATAATCAGGATTTAGGATCCAGAAAGGTATTTAGAAGTTGGAACATTGGACGTAATCGAATAAGGTAGAATTTAATAGGTATAAATGCAAAGTGTCACACTCAGGTACAGAAAAATCACCTTCACAAGTATGTGATGGGAAAGGCACAATTACATAATTGGCCAGAAATTTATCTGAAAATGATCTGGGGGTTTTAGTGGACCACAGACAATATGAGGCAGTAGAGGGATATGGCAGTCAAAGAAATCTTTGAGAGTTTGGTCTTCTCTAAAAGAAATATTGCTTCTAGGTATAAATTCTCCCTGTACTTAGACCATGACTAGAGTGCTGTGCTCAGGGCTGGGCACCTGCTGTAGCTTAGGAAGGGCATTGGCAGGCTAGAGCAGAGTCCAGAGGGAGGCCACCAGGAAGGGGAAGGACCTCAAGCTGAGAATCGGGGGTGCTCAGTATAGAAATAAGAAGAATATTCATAGGGTCAATTCCTCAGGTTGGGGTTAGGTCCTTGGATTCCCTCTCACTTAGCACAGTGGTTGGTAAACAGCAGGTATTTAATAAGTGCTTTTTGTTGACTTGATTGAGCAATTATTGTAGCTATGAAGAGATAGCCATCAGTTTGTTTTGTTTCCTTGCTTGCTAGGCTGAGCTAGGTCAACAAATCTCTAGAACATTGAAGAGATGTTGCCAGGAGAATCAGATGCCCTGGGTCTGAATCCTGGCTTCACCATTCACTATGAAATAGGCATAATAATTATAATAACAATAATAGCATTTACATAGGGCTTTAAGATTAAGTATTTACTTTACAAATACCTTATTCGATCTCCCCCAGCTACCCTTTGAGATTGGTGCTGTAATTATCATTATTTACAGATGAAGGAACTGAGTCAGACATAAGAGAAGTCATTTGCCTAGGGTCATACAGCTAAGAAGTGCCTGAAACATTTGTCATAATTGTGTGCCCTGTTTCCCAGAGTTATGGTGATGATCCCATGAGATAATTCATGGGAGATATTTTACAAACTTGCATAAATACAAACTCATTTATATTATGTTATGTTATGTCATGCCATGTCATATATTCTCATCAGCATCATTAAGTAGTCTGTACTTGCTATGGAACTTACAAAGAAATACAAATATAACACAAATACAATAAATCTCACCCCCAAACTAGCAAAAGTATCTTAATATATTTTGTCAACACTTTACTGTGTAAAGCCTGTCTCCCTGACTAGAGTCTCCTTGAGGGCAGGTACTAGCTTGTTTTTAACCTCTGTATCTCCAGTGATCCCCAAGCACATGGTTGGCCATAGTTGGCATGATCTAGTCAAACTGGCCTTCTAGCTTCCTCCACACTTTTGTTTTCACTGTACACTATGCCTAGAATGCAGTCCTTCCTTACCTCTCCCTCAGAGTCCATTCTTCCTTTCACAGACCGCCAGGCACCAGTCTTTCTCGGTTTGTCTCCCTCCCTTCCACCTCCCAACTGCTAGCGCCCAACCTCCTATATGATCTTACATTTAGTAATTTTGCATTTAGCGATTTATTTGTTTCTCCTGATGAAATAGAAGCTTCTCATGAGAGGGAATTATTTCTCTCTTGGCACTTGTAACTCCCAAAGCAGCTGTTTCTCCCAACCTGTGCCAGTCTTTAGAACAGTGCATATAAATGAATAAGCCCAGGAAAGAGACTTATCCAAGTTCCATCTTTATCTGAATCCTCTTGGAAACAATAAGAACACAAAAGACTGGCATAAATAAAGGGATTGGCACAGGAATGCCATGGTATCCTAGGACTCAGTAGAGCAAGAAGCACCCACATCCTCTCTTTCCCCAGTGAGGGGCATTCTACACAATCTGGGAAGCTGCTCATCATTCATGGTCCTTTCTCTTTTTCTCTGGGAGTTCCTTTACTCCACTGGCTCTTGAGCATTGGCATCTGTGAACATGGGTGTGACTTAATGGACCATTCCAGCCGGATCTCAGAAGAGGCCACTAGCCATAGAAGCAAGGCTGAATATTAGTCAAGAGGCAGGATTGCAGGACAGGGGCTTCTCTGATGCCAACTCTCTGCTTCCCACTGGACTTCCCATGGGCACATTCCATTCCATCTGAAGTAGCAGTCTTTCCTGGGATGCCACTTCCTAACACAGTCAGAAGAAGACATGTTAGGCACCTGGAAGAGCTTTAACTTGGAGTGTTCCAGAGAGTTGCCTGAGGGTTAGAGATGCTAGTTGACTTTGCCACAGACAACATCTAATGAGTATCAGAGGCAGGATTTGAGGTCAGATCTTACTGATTCCTGGTTCCCTTCTTTGCCTACTGTGCTATCATTAGACACCCTGAAAAGATAGAGCCCTGTAACTACCTCAGTCTTTGTTCTGGGACTTTGGGGGAAATGAGACATAGAAGGTAGTATTGAGTCTGGGAAGAAAGGCTTTGGCTGAGAATTGGAGATTCAAGGACATCTATCTCAGAGAAGTAGGACCCACTGAAATTCAGCACCCAGAAGGCACCAGGGAGGGGGGCAGGTTCTGTAGCCTGTTATAGCTTGACTGTTCTTCCTCTCAGGCTGCTTGCTGGGAGATTGTCTTGGCATTCAATTTCCCACTAGATGGCAGGCTTGAATGAGACATTGGCCGGCTTCTCTTTTGTGGGGAAAGACATCCATTTTTGGACATCCTTACTTTTTTCATGCATCAGTAGAGTGCAGACCAGTTATTAAATTGATTGTAAGATCATTTCTGTAACATTATCAGATTCATTTATAATAAAATAATCAAGTCAATCCTAGGCATAAGCGCTGAGCTTGGCTTAAATGACTGGAATGATTGTACTTTTAACACTAGCATGATGATGCCAGTATATTTCACATTCCCATAGTTTTTCCTGTGGGATGGATTTCTTGATAAGCCAATAAAAAAGGGGAATTGGCCATTTTGGTTTTTCCAGTTGTGTAGCCCAAACTGCTGAGCTGTGACAAGGCTCTTTTTGTTCCATATTTCCCCCCTCCCAATTTTTAAACATTTTTATTTAAAGTTTTGAGTTCAAAATTCTATCCCTCCATCCCCCCTCCCTGAGATGGTAAGCAACCAGATATAGGTTATAATTTATAGTTATGTAAAATATTTCCATATTAGTAATTTTGTACAAGAAGACTTAAAAAAAAGAAAGTAAAAAATAGCCTGCTTCAGTCTGTATTTAACCAATATCAGTTCTTTTTCTGGAGGCAGATAGTATGCTTTATCATTATTCTTTTGAGATTGTCCTGTGTCATTGTATTACTGAGAATAACTAAGTCATTCACAACTCTTCACCAAATAATGTTCTTGTTACTGTGTACAATGTTCTCCTGGTTCTTCTCACTTCACTTTGCATCAGTTCACATAAGTCATTCACAGCTGATCATGGTTATATTGTTGCAGTTACTGTGTACAGTGTTCTCCTGGTTCTTTTCACTTCACTTTGCGTCAGTTCACGTAAGTCTTCCCAGGTCTTTCTGAAATCATCCTGCTTGTCATTTCTTACAGCACAATAATATTCCATTATAATCATTATACCACAGCTTGTTCAGTCATTCCCCAATTGATGGGCATCCCTTTGATTTCCAGTTCTTAGCCGCCACAAAAAGAACTTCTATAAATATTTTTGTACAAATACAAGCTCCCTTTTTGGGGTGTCTTTGGAATATAGACCTAGCAGAGGTATTGCTGGCATCGTTCTATAGAAACGCTTTGGGCATAGTTCCAAATTGATCTCCAGGATGGTTGGATCAATTCACATCTTTTTGCTCCATATTAATAATATCTCATGTTGAATTAGTGCTTTGAGGTTTGCAAAAATGGTTTCCTCATGACAAATGCAGAAGCTGGGTCAAAGAACTGAGATAAGCAAGAAAGTGACTCAGATAGGATTGGATCCTGGGTCTTCTGATTCCAAATGTAGCTCTATTTCTACCAAAACATGTGACTGAATAATTGCTGGTTGAATCACATAGATGGGAGAGGTCTTTTTAGAGTCAGTATATGTATATGTGTGTGAACAACTTAGGAGAACTGAGATGGCAGTCTTGTTAGCTGTATTATTAGTGGGCAGTCTTCTGAAATTCGATTGAGCAAACCTTTATTAGGATCTGCTGAACAAAGAAAGAAAAGGAAAGAAAAGAATAGGATTATCTAGTCCAGTCTGTCCCATCAAGGCAATGTAACAGCCACTGACATTATTTCGTCTTGGAGGGATGTGATGATTACCTCCATTTTATTAATGAGGAAGCTGATATTGATTGAAGTTAAGTGCTTTGCCCAGGGTAACACAGCAAGTGTCTGAGGTGGGTCCTCTATGAAGAACCACGACAAGGGACGTGCTCTGTTAAGTGCAAAGCCCTATGGTTGCTTCTTATTTGGATTCAATACCTTGAGTGACTGTGACCTCAAAAAAGGTAAGGGCTAGCCACCTGCTTGGTGATGGGAACTCTCCATCTGAGAGAGCTCTGACCCTGATGAAATCACACAAACTTCACATGGTCAGTGTCACTTGGATCACCTTCCCTTGCATAGGCGAAAGCTGGCTGGCACAGCTGACAGAACACGGTCCAGGGAGTCAGGAAGAGCTGAGTTAGAATCCTGCCCCAGACATTTACTAGCTGTGTGACCCTGGGCAAGTCATTTGATCTGTCTCAGCTTCAGTTCCTTCATCTGTAAAATGGGGATAATAATTACACTTATTTCCCAGGACTGTTGTTAGGATGTGATGAAATCCTGTTTGTAAACAGCTTTGCAAACCTCAAAGAAATAACAGTTCTAGAAATATCAGCTGTTATTACACAGCATTGAGGACCCCTGGACTTATTTATTCAAATTCTTTGTGAAATTCCAGGACCTTCCCCAGTCTGTTTTACCAGAGTTCTTATTCTTATAACACGGCTGCCACTTGTATAGGTCAATGGTTCCTAAGTGTTGAGTCTGTGCTGGGCTTGGAGCCAGGGAGCCTGAGTTCAGATCTCACCCTCTGGCTCTGTGACCCTGGCTAACTCACTTCCTCTGCCTCAGCCTTCATTTCCTGACAAAAAAGGTAATACCTACAGAACCAGCCTCTCAGGGTGGGCATGAAGCTCAGATGATATAACCTATAGACGTGCAAGTCATGAACTTTACAACGCTTCCAATATCAAGTACTATTACTGATAACAATGGCATTAATAGGTTTGATCTTGGATAAGGAGAACACCAAAATTTCAATGGAATGTGAAGGATGTTTAAGGACTCAGTACAGAATTTCCTTTGCTCCCTTCCAAGCACAGAGTTAGGGTCACTCTTCCTAACAACCCCCCAGTCATTGGTATTTTGTCTGTCTCTGTCCCTCCTTGTCCCTCCGTACCTCTTGCTTCCTTCCTCTCTCCCTTTTCCCCCTTCTCTCTTTTCTCTCTCTCTGTCTCTGTCTGTCTGTCTGTCTTTCTTTCCTGGAGGTGTCTAGGCGGTAGAGCTAAGTGCTCCTTTTTTTAATGGGTTTTCTAAGTTTGAGCACTTGGTCTTCACTAATCCTGGGCACTGAACACATTTTTGTACCTTTAAAGTTACAATTGAGTTTTCTCCTTGGATGCTGTAAGGTCTTCTTGTTTCCCTTGGTCCAAGATAGATGTTTGCAAAATCTTCCTTAGTCACAGTGATGTCATTTTCATTGGTGAGAAGATGGAGGTAGGTGGATGCTGTGGGCAGGAAGGCCCCTCAAGAACCAGAGAATGTGAGGGATGATCTAGCAGGAGCACAAAGATACGTCCTCGATATTTCCAGACTGGCCGGGCCTGACGTCGTCTGAAGCGGAGGCGATCAGGTTGTCAGAAGGTAGCAGGCCAAAGAACCCAACCTGCCAATTTTGCTCTTAGCTCAAAATGTGGAGATTTCTTGGCTTGATTGCTCCATATTCAAATATGTTTGGCAGCATTTCCCCAAACACTGCTTGACTATACTTAGCATTTACAGTGCTGGACTTTGTCTTCAATGCAGGAAGCCCCTCCAGGCTTCTGTAATGTGCTAAGAAAGATCTTGTCTGAAACTCATGAAAATAAATAACATAAAACCGGTCGGAATAAATTTGAATGAAGGGAACAGAACCCTTTTTTGTACATGCACATCTTATACATAGAGGTGTGTGTGTGTGTGTGTGTGTGTGTGTGTGTATGCATGCACACAAATGCTCTGTGGCCATACGTGCTTACTCTATCAGCCTAGTTTAGGCCATTTCAGGATTTCCATTATAAACTATTTTTAGGGGTTATAACTAATACTGTAAAAATTCAATTATGCTGGAACTGTTTTTTTTCTTTTTAATTGTGTTGCAGGATTAGCTGATGAAGAGAGCGCTTTGGAAGCAGCCTCTTGGGTTACTTTTTAGCCTTAGGGGAGGTCGGGAATGGAATGCCAAACCCAGGGTTCTTTTGGCTCACATGCCAGGGTTGTGAGAACTAGACTGAGGGTCTCAGAGACCTAAAAAATAACTTTTAATGGGTGAGATTGAATTCTCGTCCCCAAGGGCCAAAGGAGAGCCAAGGAGGGACTGCCTTGCACCTTTCTTCATGTATCCTTAGGCTTAGCAAGGTGCCCAGCACACCCTTCATAAATGTTCATTCGCTTGACTGACTTGTCTTCAATTTGATCATCTTATAGCAGGAAGTATACACAGTTCTACCTGGAAGCTCCATTCAGAAACACCGACTTTTGAGAATATATAAAAAAAGATCAAAATTTAAAAATGACGTTTATACATGTATGTATGTTCTTCCAAGACACTGCTCAGAAGTTAGCTCTTCTCCAAGAAGTCAATGGAACATGGAGTTAGAGCTGGTAAGGGAACTCAGGCTCCATCAGTCCATTCCTTCTCCCCCTTCCCCATTTTTCACATGAGCAGCATGAGGCAGAGAGAGTTAAATTGCCACTTTGTTCGAAGTTTCCACCCTAGCCTGCTCTTTGTGACCTCATTTGGGGTTTTCTTGGTAAAGATGCTAGAGTGGTTTATCATTTCCTTCTCCAGCTCATTTTTCAGATGAGAAAATGAAGGGAAACATTTAAGTATCTTGTCCAGGGTCGCATAGCCAGTAAATGTCTGAGGCTAGGTTTGAACTCGGGTCTTCTTGTCTGTGGGCTCAGCACTCTCTATCCATTGAACCACGAGTGAACATCCGAAGCTGGATTTGAACCCAGTTATCCTATCAGCTCTGCCTTGCTGCCTCTCAAGTCCAGTACATTCTTATCACTCTGTTCTATCTATTCAATACTTCTGAATTATACTTGCATGGCAAAATCTCACTCATTTAGCATTTTCAGTCATTTGAGATGACAAAGTTGCTGAAGAATTAACCTCATTACAAAACCTCTGAAATTTGCCTCATAGCAAAGAATTTTGGAGAAAAAAAACGAAGAGGAAAAAACCCCAGTGAAACTAATTTACATAGGAAAAAAGCTAATGGTGTGTGGGATGTTTCTTGCTGGGGAGCTTGACCTTTGCAAAGAGGCGCCGGTGCTGGCGCTGGCGCTGGC
The DNA here is from genome assembly GCA_028646575.1 of Pseudocheirus occidentalis. Taxonomy (NCBI): domain Eukaryota; kingdom Metazoa; phylum Chordata; class Mammalia; order Diprotodontia; family Pseudocheiridae; genus Pseudocheirus; species Pseudocheirus occidentalis. The sequence continues at coordinate 10,662,016 of CM053599.1, read as the reverse complement.
GCTGGCGCTGGCGGTGGCGCTGGTGCTGGCGCTGGCGCTGGCGCTGGTGCTGGCGGTGGGTGGGTGGTGTCTTCTTGTTTTTCTTCTCTGGAGCCAAGCTGTTCTTCTCATGACAGTCCTCTCTGTTTTCGTAGTTGTAGTGACTGTGTCTCCTGTTTTTCTGAGATACTCAGTTGTATTCACCAAACATGATATTTGTGCGGCTTTTAGGATGAAGATTTTAAAAATTATCAATCAGGATGGAAGGAGATGTCTACATTCAGAGAAAGATCTAGAAAGACGAGAGTTTAAATGGAGACTGAAGCAACACCTGCTGTCATTCTTTTCCATGTTTGGTTTTATTTCTTCTTTCCCATTGTTCACTCCATCGGTTACAACCCTTCTATACCACCAGACTAATGTCCAATGTGAAAGTATTTGCAGATCCCATACTTGATTGCATGTCACCATGGGGGGGTGGGAGAGAGAGGGGAGAAAGTTTGAAACTCAAGGGATTGTGGAACTGAATCTTGTAAACAAAAAGTAAATAAACAAATAAATTTTAAAAAATATAAAATTATGAAAAGTAAAAGAACAAAATTCCAGTCACTGCTTGCACTTTTGTTTTCATATTGATCACAAATGTGGAGATGGAAAATTATATCAAGGAGATTTCTCTATTAGCTGACAGGGTTTCTCTGTCCCACCCTCTGCCTCTCACTGCCCTTTCAGACTCATCCCATAAGCTCATGTATCACACGGACAATTGCAATTAAGTAATTGTACATTACAGGTAACCAAAGTTCATCAGTCTTTTACCCTTGTTTTCATGTTTAATTCTTGTCTTGTTCTCCTGGTTCTATTTCCTTCCCTGTGCATCTGTCTATACAAATCTTTTTACATTTCTCTGAATTTCTCATTGTTATTTTCCCCTGATATGAGGATTTGCATTTTTACCTGCTGAAGTATCTTTCCTTGCTGAAGCATGGACCTTGTCCGTTAGTCAGCAAGTGTCTATTGAGTACATTTTCCATGCAGAAGTAATGAGACAAAATCCTACTGAGGAGTTTCTAGTCCTGGAGGGACAAAATACTCGCATATGAAATGACATTGTGTGGACAAATTAAAATGATGACAAATTCCAGTTTCATTTATTTTTACTTATCGTGGGTGAATTCCAGGGCCAAATTTTATGCAATGTAAAATGAGATAATATTATTATAAAAGCAAAGTTTTGCTCTCTCCAAGAAGGGGAGGCCCGACCTTGGAAACCAAGTCCTTCCAAGTAAAAATCTTTTAGGATCTTCTTTGCTGAATTGATTGGCAATAGCATGTTGCAGTACAAAGAACACCAAATCTGGGATAAGAGGACCTGAGATGAAATCTTGGCCCTGCCACTCTATGCATGTACCAAGTCACTGTATCCATCTTGGCCTCTGTTTTTTTCTCTGGAAAATAAGAGGATTGAACTAGAAAACCTTTTGAAGGTCCTTTCCGGCATGTAGCTTACATTCCTATGAGCTTTCTGAAACTAAAATGCTTCTTTGGAAACAAGTATTTCTAATTTGTTGGAAAATATTTAGTTCCCTTGAATAAGTTAACTGTTTCCTCTGTAGTCTGGCATAAAGCATCTGCTTCCTTACTGAGTCCCCCTTTTAGGCTGCATGATGCTGAGCTGAACCAGCTGAGCTCACATCCAAATTATGATTCTCAGTTATTGTGGCTCAACAAGGTATTGGTTCTGTTCTTTGGACAGTCAGTCAGCTACCAGGCATTTATTAAGCTCTTATCATACACTGGGCAGCATGCGTAGCACTGGGGAGGCAAAGAAAAGCAAAGACAAGACAACAAGCCAACCACAAACTCACACAGAAGCCAGCCCTTGCCCACAAGGAGCTCATGTTCTAACCATGTATAAGAAATTAGGTCATTGTCAGCTAGATGGTGCAGTGGATAGACACCAGGCCTGGAGTCAGGAATGCCTAAGTTCAAATCCAGCCTCAGATACTAATTAGCTGTGTGACCATGAGCAAGACACTGCCCCAGTCTCCTCATCTATAATCTAAGACGGTGAAGGAAATGAGAGACATTCCAATATCTTTGCCAAGAAAACCCTGAATGGGGTCATGAAGATTTGGACATGGCTGAGAAAAATTAGGTAGTAAAGATACTCAGAGACAGAGCAGAGGGAGGGTCACCTTGGAGGGAAAGGAGGTCTCCCAACCTTGTCTATGTTCCTCTGTAGTTCCTCCCCCGAAGATGAGCCTGACACAATGGAGGCCTTTCTCCAGGCCTGTTTATGGGGGGGTCGCATTGGAGGGTTCTGTGCTTCTTCATGTTCCTCTGGCTTCCTTTGGACTGTGACGAAGCTGGATTAAGGTGGTAAATCACCCTTATGGGGCAGTGGCCTGTCTGGAATGGGATCCCATCCTGTAATGTTAACAGTATGTAAGTTATTCTCTGCCCATTACTAGGCCTCACTGTGGAGCCCATTAAGGGAAGCTTACTTAGGGAGGCTTGCTTGTAGGAAGGCTTTTACCTCCTTTGCTAATTTCTAACTGGGCACTGAGTCATGAGGGTTGTGATGCCTTATGACTCCGAGAAGTGTATATGTACTCTGAGTTTGTATTTTGCTTTGGGGGTTCACTTATGAGAAGAATCTTGTGCTTCCCTGGTCAGATTCTGAGTGGCCGTATGTTCAGAGCTCCCGGACCGCTCAGATGTAAAGGCTCCATCAATCCAGGGTCATATGTAAAGTGTATAGCAGCAATATTGCTTTGATTAAGGCAGTCAGAGACTTGTCTGTTGGTATTTATTTCTCTGCTTGTATTTTCTCTGAAGTTCAGGATACTGAATTTTCCCTTGAACTAGCAAATATAAATAAAAAAGACTGTTGACCCCTTAAACAGGTGTGTTTCCTAGTAAAGCAGCTCTAAGAACCTGTGCTAGCAGCCACCCTGCGTATGCCAGTGTGGTTGCCCCTACACATGCCATCACACATCTGGACCAGTGACATTTATCCACGTGCACTGGTCCTTTCACAGTTTTGACACCCAGTTGGAGGATCTAGGCTCTCCCTTTGGAGACTTACTGACTGTGTGATCCTGGACGATGCAGTTATATATAATTTGGGTTTTTTGGTTCATTGATTCCATTGAATGAACCCTTAGGTATCTTCTGTGTGCAGAGCACTCTGGAAAGATAAACTCTTTAGGTATTATATAGTTCTTGCACTCATGGAATGTAGAGTCTGCTAGGAGAAATGGACATATGCATAGCTAATGGTATTACAAATCTGATGCATGGATAATACAGTGTCTAGGTATAAGAAAAGGGCAGTATGAAGTCCCTGCAGCAGACCTGGATAAAGTCTTTAAGAACTGGGCAGCCTGAAAAAAGTTGACAGCTGAATTAGGCTTTAAAGGCTGAGTAGGCCTTTGGCATTCCATGGGTCTGGAGGAGGTGGGGAGGATCTTTTTTTACACTAAGGTTAGTTTTGATTTCATTTCATTTTCTGTTCACTGGAGTTCAGATAGCAATGGCCCTGGGACAAGTTCCTATCCTGGTGTCTTTTTATTTTATTTTTTAATTAATCAATTAATTAATTTTTAGTTTTCAATATTTACTTCCATGAGTTTTTAATTTTCTTCATCTCTGTTCCTTTCTCCCTCCCCAAGATGGTAAGCAATCAGATATAGGCTCTACATATACATTCCCATTAAACATTTTCACATTAGTCATGTTGTGTAGAAGAATTAGAATAAATGGGAGGAGCCATGAGAAAGAAAAAACAAAACAAGACAAAAAAGAGAGCAAGCAGTGTGCTTCAGTCTGCCTGGGGGGAGGGGGAGAGAATGTTTTGACAGGGCATTCCAGGTATAGCAAAGGCAAGGGGGCGGGAAGTCATGGAGTATATATTGGGGCACATGCCAGTCTGATTGGATGGGGTAGTGGTAAGTGATCAGACTGCAGTGATAAGGTGGGGCTGATTATGGAGACTGACTACCTGGCATAGAGTTTGAAGTTGGTAGATGCGTAGGAGGCTTCTAAAGGGTTTGGGTTGGGACAGAAGAATGGCAAAGAAATGGTAATGACAAATAGTCAAAGAATTGTAGGATATCAACACTGGTTGGACTTCATAGGCTATCTAGGCCAACTCTTACTCCCAAAGGAGTTCCTACTCTAACATAGATAGGTGGTCATCAGGTCTTTGTCCAAAGGCTCTTGGGAAGAGGAATGCACCATCTCCTGAAATAATTCTCTCTGGCTCTGCTTGTTGGTGAAGCCAGAGGGAGAAACGGGTTTTGACGGAATGGTCATAAACCACCTTGTTCCTTTTGAATCCAAGGTGCTGGTGGAATGTCAGTGGAGAGAGGCCCCTTCCACCAGCTGCCTCAGTCATGCCTTGTTTCCTTGAGACCAGAGATAGTGTGCTGGTGAAAAGTCTGGAGGACAAGTGAGAGAAACTACTTGACTCTTAGGAAAAATGTCTTCCCATTTTGACTTCACTGTCATCTCATGGAGGAACATAAAGCCAAATGGGGTTCTGAGATTGCCAATGATAAATACATTTTGTTTCTGACCTCTCGTCTCTCCTTGCAAATGTCTTTCTCTCTGCCTGTCCTGGAGGGAGTCAGCAGCAGAGGGGACTGAAATCTAGGAAGGATCGGTCTTGGTGGTCATCCACAAATCCCACCTTGGCCCCGAAGGTCTTGGTCTGAGTTACTCAATTCAGGAAATTCTCTTGGTCTGACTCAGTGGAGCATGCCCACAATAGGTCTCATTGAAGGCTGTGGGACTGTGAAAAGTCAGCAGGCTCTTGATGGTCCTAAACAGGAGCTTGTCCTATGTCAATCACTCAGAATAGATTAAGGGCCTTTTATGTGACAGACACTGAGCTAGATGTTTCAGAGACAAAGAAAAAAATACCAAATCCAAACACTCCTTAACCTTTAGGAGCTTAGCATCTATTGGGAGAGACTACAGGAGCATATGTGAGCATCCTCAAGCCTCAAATACTCTCATAGAGTTTGGGTCTCATCTATTGATTTGGGAGATCCAATGACACAGAGACCAAGTCCTCCATTCCTAAAAGTTGACCACAAGAGGGTCCACCCTCTGGCACATTGCAGGTCTTCCTCATTTTCTGCTCACACCCTGCAGGTACCAGGGCAGTTTTCTTGGCATTCATTGCTCTTACCCTGTGACCAACTCATCTGTTCTTCCTCAGACAAAATTCTTTGATGAAATCCTTCAGTCCTGTTTTTCTTGCTTGTGTGTTACATCCGGCTCTAAGCCACCGCATGTTTCTGCTTTGCTTTCTGTGTGATGCTCGTCTTTAGTTCTCCAGAGGTAGGGATCTCATACATCTTGCTGTTAGGGAATGTTACATATAGATTTATTATAGTTGTTCACTTGTTTTCAGTCAGGTCCAACTCTTTGTGACCCTATTTGGGGTTTTCTTGGCAGAGATCCTGGAGTGTATGGCCATTTCTTTCTCCAGCTCATTTTACAGATGAGGAAACTGAGGCAAGCAGGGTTAAGTGACTTGCCCAGGGTCACACAGTTAGTAAGTGTCTGAGGCTAGATTTGAACTCAGGAAGATGAGTCTTCCTGACTCCAGACCCAATGCTCTGTCCACTGTGCCACCTAGATGCCCTTATGTACATGTATCATATATTTATTATATATATATATATTATATGCATAAATGTACACAAATCATAATAATAAAATTTACATGGCGCTTTAAAGTCCATTACCTAATTTAAGTTTCATAACAGTTCTGGGAGATGGGTGCTATTATTAATCACGTTTAATAGATTTACTCTGTCTCAGGATGCTTCTGAATCCTGGGGATGTGATGGCCACCATTTAAAATGTGTTCCACCCAGATGGGGACTTTGGTGAGAGCTGAGGCACCCACCTTTCAGAAGCGGGGGCTTGTGGCTAAGTGGAGATCCTAGATGAGGGATTGTAGGTTGGTAGAACTAGGCTTGAGCTTAACCTATTCCAGGTGATATTTGCTCTCCTCCCCCATCACCAAAATGTTTTCTCCTCTCTGGGATCAAACATTGGATGTGTTCCCAGGCTTGTGAGGTATGTGCAGACCAGGAAGACATGTAATGCCTCCCAACACAGACCTCCTTCTGCCATAGTCATGAAGCACCTGAGGGGTGGCTTTCATCCTCACTGAAGGAGGAGCTTCTTTGTGGCCTTGGAAGATGATTGACTGATGGCGCAACAGGTTTCTTAGCTTTTCTTAACTCATCTGATTGGAGAGAGATTTGTGATTTGTTTGTACATTCTTGGTCTGTCGCTAGTAACAGACAAGAACAGAATAAACGTCACCATTTCAGCATGGAAGATGGATAGAGAGTTGGATTCACCACCAGGGGATCTGTGTTCACATCCTGCTTCAGAGACTTACTGGCCTTGGCATTATGGTCAGTGCTCATTATTGAGCTCTCACACTTGTACTCATTTGTAAAAAAAAAAAA
>CM053599.1:10626543-10655037 GCA_028646575.1 Pseudocheirus occidentalis | reverse complement strand
AAAGAGAAAGAGAGAGGAAGAGACGGAGAAAGAGGGAGAGAGACAGAGAGAGACAGAGACAGAGAGAGACAAAGAGGGAGAGAGAGGAGGGAGGGAGAGGGATAGAGAAAGGGAGAAAGAGAAGGAAGGAGGGAGTGAGGGAAGGAGGGAGGGAGAGAGAGAGAAAGAGAGAGAGAGAGAGAGAGAGAGAGAGAGAGAGAGGGACAGACAGAGAGAAAAAGAGACAGAGACAGAGACAGAGAGAGACAAAGAGGGAGAGAGAGAAGGAGGGAGGGAGAAAAGGAGGGAGGGAAAAAGAGAGAGCATGAGCATATATTCACAGTCGCCATATCCCCAGTGCCCAGTCATATGTACTAGGCACTGGGAATATTTGTTGTTGCTTAGTCTGTTAGTCATTTCCAATTCTTCATGACCACATTGGGGTTTTCTTCACAGATACTGGAGTGGTTTGCCATTTCCTTCTCCAACTCATTTTACAAATGAGGAGACTGAGGCAAAGTGTTAAGTGACTTGCCCAGGGTCACACAGCTAGTAGGTGTCTGAAGTCAGCTTTGAACTCAAGAAGATGAATCTTCCTGGTTCTAGACCTGATGCTCTGTGTACTCTGGCATCACTTAGCAGCCCCACTGGGGAGATAGAGTCAAAAACTAAACAACTGGGAAGACAGCTTCTTCCAATAAGAAGAGAGCTTCTGTTACAGTCTGAGGATCTGGATTTGAATTCTGACTCTGCCATGTGCCTTGGATGAAGTCTAAAGTTATTCACTACCATTTGCATTTCTTCATATTCACTTTTAATTGATTTATAGAGACTGGAAAGAGGAGGAGCCTTAAGCCTTTGACAGAAACCTTGCCCTAATTAGGCAAGCCAGAGAGAAAACCCAAGAGCCAATGGAATAAAAAATGAAAACCTGTCTAACTCTTCTCATGGCCACTGGGTTCAAACTGGGGATTTGGATGCCTTCGCTCCCACCCTGGACTTTCCCAGAATAAAAGCTCATAAGCCAGGATCTTGTCCCTTTGGGGCCCAAATGATGAGGCATCTCTCTGGCCTGTGGCAGGACAATTCTAGAGTTTCAGGCAAGATTCCACCTTTAGGAATGAAATCCCGTGGCATGGGCCAAGAACATCAAAGAGCAGTTTCATCATCTATAAAATTAAACTAGATGTCTTCTAAAGATTCCTTGAGTGTCAGCTGTGCTCCCAGGCAGCACTGACTCCATGCAAGTGACCAAATAAAAATCAGACAGTTTTTGACCCTGGGGAGCTTCTATCTATTTGCATTAATGACAATGACATGCATGTTAAAAACATGATTAATGCCAAACCATGTGGCTCACATTGTTAATGACATAGAATCAAGAGACGGGAAGGGGACCAGACTGGGGTTGTGTGAAATGCTTGGGGATGGCGATCTCATTTGTGAAAGGGGGACAAACCTTCATCCCTGTGCTGTCATTTATGGGGAATTCCCTTCCCTTCATTTCTGTTACATGCTTCAACAATGGATGGTGCTGGTTATCTGTCCATTGTCCTTTGCTCTCCCCACATCTGGCCCATTTTTTCGTGACTAGGTGGGTAACAAGCAGTAATTAAGCCTCTAATGTTTGCCAGGCACTTTGCTAAGTGTGGGCCACTCAAATACACCAAAAAAGAGAGATTCTCTGCCCTTAAAGAGCTTACTTTCTCATAGGGGAAGGTAATTGACAAAAGGGAGCTGAAAAAGTGGGGAGAGGATGCAAGCCTCCCAAGTCTATCAGTCATGGCTGGACCTTACTCCAAAACAGAAAGAGGGTAGTTCCTTCTGTCTTTGGTAACATGACTGACTTAGTTGCTGGTCAGTGCAAATGACCTCTCATTTCCCATTGCCATGCCTCGGTATCAGCTGTAGCCCCTGACTGGCACGCCCTCTTTCCACCCTTCTTTCTGCCTGGTAGAATTCTTCGTTGCCTTTTAGGTCTAAATTGCTGCCTCCTATATACGGTGTCTCTTCATCCCCTTCTCTTGCTGTTATGTTCCATCGGATATGACTTTGTCCGTACCTTGTATTCACTCACCCATGTACACGCTTTTTGTCCCTCAGTAGAGTCCATACAATACAAGCTACTTGAGGGCTGAAACCATTTAAATTTGGTCTCTGTATCTCAAAGGGCTTTTATAGTTCCTGAGGTACGGTAGGTATTTAATAAATGCTTATTGAGTGAATGAATGTAGGCGTGCACCATACTGCTTTTCTTACAGGATTCTCATTGGTGATGTGCTGTGGCCTGCCCACCCACTCTCCCTTTGCCCTTTCCCTAACTTAATTGTTGTCAATACAAATTAGTTTGCATTCAGATTTAAAACTGCCCCAAGATTGATCAGACATGATGATTCTGAGGCTTTGGTGCTCTGGCTTGGAAGTGTTTTTTTACTAATACCTTAAATCCTGACATAGATGAGTTACTTTACAAGTCTCAGTTTATGTCCCGTTAAATAAACTTCTCCTCACAGCGAGGCCTGGTTTTCATGTGCTCTTTGATGTTCTTGGCCCATGCCACAGATTTCATTCCTAAAGGTGGAATCTTGACTGAAACTCTAGAACTGTCCTGCCACGGGCCAGAGAGATGCCTCATCATTTGGGCCCCAAAGGGTTGATCCTGGCTATGAATTTTTCTTCTTGGAAAGTCCAGAGTGGGGGCGAAGGCTTCCAAATCCCCAATTTGAACCCAGTGGCCGTGAGAAGAGTTAGACAGGTTTTCATTTTTTATTCCATTGGCTCGGGTTTTCTCTCTGGTTTGCCTAATTAGGGCAAGGTTTCTGTCAAAGGCTTAAGGTCCCTCCTCCTTCCAGTCTCTATAAATCAATTAAAAGTGAATATGAAGAAATGCAAATGGTGGTGAGTAACTTTAGACTTCACTGTCGGGTGCTCATTGTTTTCTCTCTCTCTCTGTCTCTCTCACCCCCCCCTCTCTGTGCTTCTGTCTCTCCCTCCCTTCCTTTCTCTCTTGCTTCTCTCCTCCCATCCTTCCCCTACTATCTCATTCTTTCTACCCTCCTCCCTTCACCACTCTCTCTTGCTTTCTCTCCCTCTCCCTCTCCCCCTTCCCCTCCCCTCCTTCCTCCACTTCCGTCTTTCATTCTGAAATATATTTCAATTCTAATACTTTTTATTTAGTGCCACAATGTACTACCTAATACCAAAATGTCATTTACATCCCAGGTGAAAGGGAAAGCTGGTTTTTTTTCCCATCACATTTGCTATGTGATCAGTATGTACATGGTTAAGAAATAAAAAGAAAGGAAGAGAAGCCTTTGAAAGCCCTGGTTTGCATTTCACAGATATGTGATTACATGAGATCGCCAGGGTCAGTCTGAGCTGCTGGTTTGTTTTTGCTATAGGTTGCTCCTACACAAAGTGGTTGCACGGTGCGGCTTTTAATACACAGTCTTGAGTAAATGTCTGGCCCCCTTTTCTTCCTTCAGTATTTCAGAAAAGCTTCCCAGTGTAAAATGGTGCTTCATATCCACCAGCACCAAATGGTTACAGAAGAACACCTCCTTTTGAAGCCCTGTGCACGATTTCCATTGTTCTGCTGAGCTCAGACTTGTCTTCATGGATCTGTTCAATTTTCAAACCATTATGTTTTTTTTTTAGTGACACTATTTTGATATACTATTAACCAAAAGAGGAAGGAAGACACTGTTCAAGGGAAATTTTTTTTAAAAGAAATCTCATATAGAATGTACTAAGATGGTTGTTTCATCTTGTCTTGAAGTCTCCCAACTACAAGACCTCAGAAAGAATATAATCTTACAGCTTCATTTTACATGTGAGTAAACTGAGGTCCAGGGTACAAGGCAGACCCCAAGAAGGCCAGTTCTCTAGCAACATTGACAATGGGAAAAGCCATCTATATCATACTCCACCATGCCGGTGAACCAGTGTATCAGTGATTATAATGATGGGGGTTATTCTTTTAATGATGCTGAAAACAGCACACTCTGCACGTGCACACCCACACCCACACCCACACACCCACACACCCATACACCCTCTGACGGGAGCCAACAGGAAAGCTTTCTAGTTGCTTCTCTGGGAGTCTGTTGAATGGAAGGAAAGCATTGCTGATTGGTTGTTAAAAAGGCTGGGTCGGTTAAGAACTCTTCAGCTGCTGTGCTGATGAGAAGACAGTTGAATCTTGCTGTTGTGTAGCGAACTGTGTAACTTATTGCTAGTGTCATCAATAGCCCAGGAGAGGGGAAACCTCTCAGGGGCACCTGGTTACCCTCTAAAGCTCTCTCTGGTCAAAGAAGGAAACACAGAAGGGGAAAGATAGACTGAATCTCTAAGTTGTGCTTAGCTGTGAGAAGAAGAGTGGTACTGATTGGACAAAGTAACATTTCTGCTACTTGTGGATCTGAGAAGCTTGGCAGTTTCCTGACTGAAAGGAATTGCTTGTAACTGAAAGAATTATTTTTCCCCTCAGCACTCTTTTTTAGGGTGACTGTAAGGAAAACCAAAAGCTTATCATTGCTTCCTTAGCTCATGAATAGAGTGACTTTGTCCAGCAGGAGAGTGATGGGGACCTAAATGGGAGAGGCTGAAAGAGAAGCACTTTGATTGCTTCTGAAAGGACCCCAAACACCAGAGACTGAAGGACAGTGCTGTGAATTGCCCTGAACACAGTTTTCCCACTTATGAGTCTCTCTGATAAAGTTTTAAAAGTGTGCGCTCTCTTTTTCTCCTCTGAGCACCGAGTGAATTGGTGGGAGAATGTGATCAAGGTTTATGAGCAGACTTTTGATGATTTCTGATTTTGTCTTCTGTTGAATAACTGATGTTTACTTAGTTCTGCTTTTACCTTCTAATGAATAAGTTTTATGATTATTCTTGCTTTTGCTTTGTTACGTAAATGTTTTGTGTTTAAGAGATAATGGAGTCATGGTGACTAGTTTTGTATAAATGGTTCAGACACCAATGGGGGCTTATTAGTGATAGTGCCAAAGAGTAGAAGTTAAATCTCCCTACTCCCTGCCAGCATAGGTAGCAGGGTGGGGTAAGTGGGTTAACCTGGAGAGCAAGAGATGGGATCTTTGCTGTTCTCATGTGATACTGAGGTGATTATCTGCTATTTATTGGGAGGGGTATTATTTACATTTGCAGGGAGATATTCTCCTTTTGATATTTCTTCGATATCCTAGTATCAGAAGGCTCCATTAGAGGAAAAAATAGTGATAAAAAAGTAGCTTACTGATGTATTTTCTTTTGCAAATCAGACCATTTCTGTGATATAATTGTGATTATTTGAATATTTAAGTATGAAATCTAATGATTTACTGTGGCTATTATGAAATAAAGAGGCTAACATAAATGATATTTTGCATATCTAGAGCTCTGAGTTTGGTAATGTTGATAAAGCCATACAGAGGACTCTTAATTAAGTGAATACCACTTCACCTAAAAAAGAAAGATATTGAGGTAAGGGAAATTTGAAGTACTAAGGGATATGGGGAGGAAAATAAACATCTTGTTTATCTGGCAAGTTAGGTAGTGCAGTCAATGTTTAGTGAGCTGGGCCTAGAGTCAGAAAGACCCGAGTTTGAATCTAGCCTCGGACACTTCCGAGTTGTGAGACTCTTTACAAGTCACGTAATCTCTGTCTGCCTCAATTTCCTCACATGTAAACTGGGGATAATTAAGCATCCACTTCTCTGAGTCGTTGTGAGGGTCAAATGAAATCTTTAAACATTTGTAAAGCACGCAGCATAGTGCCTAGCACATGGCTGGTGCTTCGTTCCCATTCTCTTTCCCCCCTCTTTTCTTTATAGATTCAAGGAAGTAGATCCTTCTAGAATTCCAGAGAGTGGGAGTGGGACTCTATGCTGTCCCCATGCTGCATTTATGCTGCTGGATCATGTGATCTGTCCATTGGTTATCCTTTTTTAAAATTTATTTTTTAAATATTAATTCATTTAGTTTACAACATTCAGTTCCACTGTCCCTTGAGTTCGAGATTTTCTCTCCCTCCTCATCCCCCTCCACCCCCATGGCGGCATGCAATCCGATATAGGTTCTACAAATACTTTCACGTTAAATATCAGTCAGTTTGTAAAGAAGTGTCCATTGGTTATTCTTGGCACTTGAGGAATTCATCTCTTCTGATGACATTCTTTCTAATTCCTTGGTTGTAATTAGTGTTGTAGCTTCTCCATTGCCATTTGTGCTCTCTCTCTCTCTCTCTCTCTCTCTCTTCTCTTTCTCTCTCTGCCTCTCTGTCTCTCTCATTCTCTTTCCTCTTCATTGCTCTTTAAGTGATACTCATTCTTAGTTTTTCAGAAATGGTTATGTCCCATGTCCTCTAGCCACATGCAAACACAGGCAGTGTGTTGGTATTAGAAAGTTGAGGCTTGTTTTAGGGAGAAGTTTGGGCTCAGAGATTTGAAATGTGCACTAACTTCTGAAAGTCATATGTAAAGAAGGAGGAGTACTATGAAATTTTGTTTTGGGCTATCGATGTACACATACGCTTACTGTCCTCTCATTGCTTCCCCCATTTTTTCCTCATCCTGGAACTTTGAGAAAAAGACAACTCTGGAGGCCCCTGAGCATCCTCAGAGAAGTTTTTCATTTCTTAGTAAATTCAGGTGTGTGAATCACTTCCTTCTGTCCTGTCATGGAAAAAGGCAAGAATTAATTGGACTTTCTAGCTAACCTGAAAAGCTTGGCATTTCCAATGTGGGTTGCTCCTATGGAAAAAAAAAAACTCTCCGTAAAAGAACTTCTGCTTCATCCTTAGAAGAACAACTTACAGATGTGAATGCTATTCCCAAGAAAAGATTTTTACCATGAATGACATCTGAAAACAAAACCTTCCAAGAAAAAAAGAAAACATGTCCTTTCTCAATCCCATGTATGCTTTCACTCAGATCAAAAGGTGGCTTGATACAGGGTGGCACCTGAAAAATAATTTTTTTAACAAAGTTGCTTCATAGCAAAGATGAAAGTACTAGTACAGATTAGACAGGCCAACTGGAAGTAGTAGAGGGTAGGTTATTTTATATTTCTTTTTAGCAATAAACACACGTGGAAGACAGGAATGGGGCTGTCATCATCCACAGTGACAGAGGTTCACATAGAGCCTGGAAAACACTTAGGTCAAGAATACAAAGCAGTAGCAATAACAGGTAGAGAAAGATAGCTTAGTGGTTTGGGGATAACGAGGAAGTCCAACTTGAAATCCTAAGTGTCTCAGGTATCTGGGATGATGGGCACGAATTGAGATGCCATAGATAGGCAGTGACAAGTTTGGGGATTATCTCAAATGTCCCCCAGTGAAGCTCTAACCTGGTTGGAGAGAGACTATGGGAACACCTGGTTTGGGTTTTTCTTTTTTCATTGAATGCCAAATACAACTGTTGTCTTTACAGTTGTGGTAAGGTTGCGGTACAGAGAGCAATGGGTTGTCTTGGGTGTGCTTTAATTTTCTCACCTCCAGGGAACCTAGGAAGACATGGACTTGAAAGCTAGATTAAGAATGAGAGGGCAAAGGAACACCTTGAAAAGACCTTGGGAAGCTTGGCTTTTAGCTTCATAAAACCTGGAAAGAACCCAGCAACAATTCTGTTGGGTGCTGAAGACGATGCATAAAAGAAACTTCAGCTGCCCATCTCTACAGAGAACCATTTGTCCTTGGGAGAGGAAAAAATGGTAATGGAACATCATGAGAGTACCTGCCCTTCCAGAGGACATGGTCTATTTGCTAGCTGGTCTTCCATTCCGGGTTCTTGATATGTTAGAGTCTGAAATCTGAGCTGAGGAGATCCGGTATTGTTGGTATATGCTCTTCAAAAAGGCATGTTATTATTGTTAAGCCTGGCACCATCCTAGCGAAAACGGTCAGCATAACCAGAAACTGAAGCCTGCAGAGACTATGGCCAACTGGCTGAGCAGCATTCATGGCATAGAGTAAGCCTGTTGAGCCTAGAGGAGCAATGAAACCTAGCCAAGACTTCCTGTCCACCCAGGCATGTCCCCTGGTCCACCTTCCTTACCCCTACATCTACATACATACTTAAACACCTGTACTCATATATTGTAGCTGTTCATTGCCTCTTGGGTGACCCAGATCTTGATAAAATGAGTTAACATAAGGAAAAGTCCTTGGCAAACCAAAACTCACTATCTAAATGCTGGCTAGTATTCTTATGTTTATTAGTAATAATAACTATGAGGAAATTGCATAGTGCTCCTTGGTCCATAGCTGTATAGCATCCTTAGGAGAATGTTGGTGTTATAAAGATGAATTTGTGTGTAAGGGAGTGGCTTGGGATCATTCAAAGCTTGGCAGTTTCCCCAAGGCCATCTGGCCAAACCCCTCGATTTCCAAGAGATGTATGAGGATGGACTGATTCAGTGGATGGCAGCCAGCTGCACTTCATAGTCTGGACAAGAGGCCCAAGGTTCAGAGAAGGGAAGAAGCCCAATGAAAACAGACTAAAATGTCTCAAGAAAGACAGGAAGAGGACTTTCCCCTGAGTGAGAAGTGTCTGATTTTTGTCTTCAGGACAAATAAATGATTCCGTATTCACTGAAGAAATTTAACCAGGACTTAGTAGAACTGGTCAATGATAGGGAAGCCTGAAGAAATGTGGGCATAAGAAGCCCTTTGCAAGAGCAGTGGTTGAACGGAAAACCCAGAGGAGAGCCTGAAGAATCAAACCAAACCACAAACTAGTGCAGGTGTTACTAGGTGCCCTCCATCCCTTCAGCACTGGAATCATCAAGAAAACTAATGAAAGTTAGTTGACCTATTTACCAAATTGCCACATTTATTATAATAGCTTCTGTATTCTGGTTAATTGGGGGGATGTTATAGATGACCCAGACTATGATGCTAAGAAACTTGTAGCAGAGTGGAGGGTAGAATGTGCTTAGACATAATGCTAATGCAAAGAGGAGTGGGGCAATGACCAAAAAGATATCTGAACCAAGTCTGATGAGGAAGGAGAGATCACAGTAACTGGCTCCAAAGCCACTTGTATATAGTACACAATGCATCTTGTGCTTAGTAGGTGCTTAGTAAATGGCTTTCAAATTGAATTTAAGGAAGGGTCTTCAGAGTATTGAGGTGGGGGTCAATGGAGAGGTTCTTTATAAGCACAAGCACAGGCACAGGGATGAGAGAAGGTGGGGTGTGATATGGGGAGTGGAGACTGGTCTGGCCTCACTGAAGCAAGTGATAGAGGGTGGTAGATGATGAAATACGATTGGAAAGGCATTGGAGCCCAAACATAGATGGCCTCGAATGAAAGGATTAGGAATGTATGAATTCATTTGAAATGAGAGAAACCCCAAGAGTCATTCAATAGAGGAGTGATGTGATGAAGGCAGTTGTTAGTGTGAAGAATGGAACGGTGTGGGGATGGACTGGAGGCCAGAGGGCAAGTTGTTTGAAAGGTGACTATAATCATTTAATGGGGAGAAATGAGGGTATGAATGAAGAGGTTCCAGCAGAAGTTAGGAGGATGGGGACAGATGGAAGAAAAGTTTCAAAGGTTTGATCAATCAGAACTGTCCAGTCTTTAAATACGTTGTGGTTCATGAATGTAACAGAATATTACCAGGCTGTTAAGACATAGTGAACATAGTGAATGCATGAGAAGACATAAGAACTGATGCAAAGTAAAGTGGTTATGGGGGTGATTTGAATGTGAAACACAGAAGATAACATCAGATGGTTTTGATATCTTGGTTAATTTGAATTTTTTTCTCCCTCTTTTATTCTTTGTTGTAAGGGAAGTCTCTTTGGGATAATTAGGGAATGTAGGTGATATAGAAATGGAAGATTTCAATAAAATATTAATAAAAAAACCAGAACATGGCCATTGTTTGGGTGTAGGAGGAGAAGAGAAAGAGGAAGTTAATGGTGATTGCTGAAATGAGGCCAGGCGCTTGGGATGATAGGACACTGTGGAAAGGATCTGAATTTTCTTAGGCAGAAGATAAACTGATAAATGTCATTTTGAGTCACGCTATCCTCGTGGAAGGACCTCAGAGGTCTTTTTTTGATCTCCATCCTTCTTGACTGCTCTGTAGCTTTGGGTAATGCTCACAACCCCTTTTCTCTTGCTCTCTCTTCCTTCAGCTTTGGTGACACTGATCTATCCTGGATGATCACCCCCTCTTGGTTTCCCATAGTGGGTAATTTTCTTTCTCCTACTCTTTGAGTGTGAGTGTTGTACTTGGGTTCAGAGTTGGAAGGCATCTCAGAAGCCATGTAGTCTTAACTCCTCATTTGCAAATGGGGAAACTGAGGCCAAAGAGGATAAGTGACTGCCCAGGGTCAAATGGGTAGTAAGTAGCAGAGCTGGGATTTGAATGCAGGCTCAGTGGGAAAGCTTGGTATTTTTCCCCCTCTATTCTAAGCTGCTTCCACAGGGCTCTTCCTTGTGGAACCATTTTTTTAAACAGTATGGATTTGAGTGAGACTTCTTCCTTGAATTTATGAGACATTGGTGTATAGTGAATTTTACCTTATCTTAGGCTTTTTGGCACTGTCATGTTCTGAATTTATTGCTGAATTAACTGAATTTATTTTTCTTTGAGTGTCTTAGACTAGATACAGTTGGAGATTCTATTTGGCTTGCCTTATGGGGAAGGCTCTCAGCACTGTGTGGTTTAGTGTTCATGCATTCTTAGACTTTCTGAGCAGCTTCCTATTGCCCCTAGGACGCTATATAAAATCCTGTCTCACTTTAGAGTCCTACAAAACCTGGAGAACAGCTGGCTTTTCAGCCTCGTTGGACAGTCGCTGCCTTCCTGCCTTCTCAATCCAGGCAAACTCTCCGTTCCTCACAGAGGACACCCAATTTCCCAAGTGCTGTACCTTTGTACTGGCTGGTCCATGTGCTCGCCCTGGCTCAGAGAAGCCCTCTCATCTGTCATGTTGTAGCCCAGACTCCACATTGTATAGGACTCATTCCCTCATTCCTAACACCTCGTGCCCTTGCTCTCTTGACTGTCTTGCATGTAACTGCTCTGTATCCCTTCTCTTCTCTTCAGTACATACATGTGCACGTGTCGCCCATTACAATGGAGGTCCTTTGAGGGCAGAAGTTAGTTCATTCTTTGTCATTGTAGCCCTAGCTATTGGCACAATGTCTGGCTCAGAGAAAGTGCTTAACAAATGATTATTTGAATGACTTACGCAGTGGCTCATGAAATTCATGGTTGAATTTGGTCATGTGTAAAAAATTTTCAAGTATCATTAGTCCCCAAGACACTTCCCTCCTTCTCTTCTGTCTTCTCCAGAAGAAAATAAAAGGTTTACCTCCAGTGTTCACACAGTTAACATAGCTGCCATTCATATAAGTTCTTCAAGGTTTGTGAAAGGTTTTCCTAGACATACCCACCTTTGAAGCCTTACAATAATCTTGTGAAGTGGATACTACATATGTGATTACTCCCATTTTATAGATGAGAAAACTGGGGCTCAAAGAAATTAAATGATTTGCCTTATAGCTAGTAAATGTCAGAGACTGGATTTGAACCTACATTTCTCAGATTTGACATCCAACATTCTTTATTAATTTATTTGGGAGGCTATGGCAGGGGTACCACGAACTCTTCAGTAGAGAAATGACATGATCAGAGCAGTAGATTGGGGAGGTGCCCTTCATGCACTAAGACTTTGAAATAGACTAAAAGGGTGTGATCAGTAGAATTCAGTGCTTAAATTATGTTGAGAGGTGGGGAGTGGGGAGAGAGCTTGATCACAGCAGTCCACTCCTAAGGAAGGCTAATACATCTACAGGACAGTGGGTGCTTGACCTCATCACTGTGGGGACTGCTCCACAACAGTGCCAAGAAAGTAATCCATCAATAAGCATTTAAGTCCCTAACATGCTGTGACATTGTGCTAGCTACTGTGGATCCTTGCCCATGTATACTGTCTAGTCTTGTGTGATTCTTATCAACATCTTCACATCGATTCACCATAGAGAGAATTTGGCCAATGAGTTGTGGGTCTTCTAGGAGTTTTTGCTATTCTGTGGGAGCCAGTGGAGTATTTGCAGGGGCCATCTGTGATGCTTGCATCTTATTCTATGACCAGCCCATTTCCTAGTCAGACATTACCTGAATGTTATTTTTTATGACACTTCTTTTGTTAAAAATTAACCTTTGTTTATTTTTAGTTTACATCATTGATTTCCACAAGATTTTGAGTTACAAATTTTCTCCCCGTCTTTCTCCTACCCACCCCCCAAAACAGTGATCCTACTGTATACTCCCTCCCCTAGTCTGCTCTCTCCTATATCCTCCCCCATAACCCTTCTGACTTTCTGGTAGAGCAAGATGGATATCCCTATCCCAGTGCCTGTATATCTTATTTCCCAGTTGCATGTAAATAACAATAATAATAACAATAACAATAATATGTATATATTTAACATACAATTTTAGAACTTTAAATTCTAGATTCGTATGACACTTCTATGAGAGCCACCATTGGTAATGTGTGTGACATGCATGTCTCCATTGCCTTTTGGATGATCCACAGTTCTGATTTTGGGGAGATCATGGTGGTTTATGATTCATAGCCATGTAGCATCGCTGGAAGAACATTGGCATTGGAATAGACTTTTAGATTCAAGGAGCATCATGTGATCGTTAAATATGCTATACTACTTCTCTCTAAATTCTGGGTCCAGCATACCGTGAAGCCTAAGGTATCTAGACTGATGGCCAAGCTCAATGGACTGCCCTTCCAACTGCTTCCATGCTGTATTCCAAACAATAGTTATTCTCATCCATTTGATTTTTCCTATGTGCATTGTTAGGCTCATCTTGTTTGAGTGGCTATGGACTTCACTGAAGGCCCTCTATAGTTTTCTGGGACTTACTGTACTCAGCATAACGCCTTCTACAAAGGGCAACATTTGAAGAGCCTCATGAACTTTAGGGAATCCTTCCTTTTGGATTCTTCCCATGACATCCTTCATGCTACTAATGAACACCTTTGGTGTGCAGTTGCCTTCCTAGATTTTTTTTTCTTTTTTCAGTATTGTGAATTAGATGATGAATGAAAAGAGTTCCCTCCATGGTTGTATTCCATCAAAGATACTTGTATAATCTTAACTTCTTTTCTAATCATTTCATTGCTCAATACTTTCAAAGCATTAGGATAGATTTCTTCTTGGTCTGGTCCAGTCTCTGCTCCTACGTTCATCTTCTTTGGGCTATTTCTAATTTCTCATATAGCACATCTGGATTGAAGTGTTAGGTCGCCAAATGTGGTGGTTTCACTGTTGTTGATCGTGAAAATAGTTTAATATAGAAATGCTGGCAGAGATATGAACCCCACGCCTCTTTGCGGGGGGAAATGTTTTATGTCCTTTCAGGTTCATCTCCAAATGCTCTTATGATAGTCTGGCTGAGTGTGGTCTTGTGCCAAGTTCTCTCTTGACTCATTTTCCCCTCCACTTCTTTTTATTATTTTGTGAGACGATACTGCTCATAATCTTCTCCTATCCACCTAAACTGATGTAGCCCTTGCTTGCCAGGTCTTTTGGAAAGGAGAATGAGTATTTTTTGGCTGTTGTGGTTTCTGGGATCTTTTGGACTCCTTGTCATGGAAATTTTATTATATTGGTTAAACTTTTGTAGGTCATGGTGATAATCCAGAACCACTATTTATTCTGGGCTCCATTCCCCCTCCCCTTGCCTTTTTTAAGCTTCCTCAGCTTTTTTGAGTAAGTCAGGCCAGGCCTCTTATAATTAGCCCAGAGTGCCTTTTTTGTCTCCATCCTTAAGCCAAAGGCTCTGGCAAGATACTTGATTCTTGGTTATGGAAAAATTTTCCCTCTAATTTAAAAATTTTGGGGGAGGTCAGTACCTGTTATTTCACTGGAAGCATGAAAATCTTGGTGAGAAAATTCCTTCTACTAATGCAGATTGGCATCTGTTCTGTAATTTAGGGTTATAGAGAGTAGTCTAATGGCAACTTGATAGTACAGTAGATAGAATACTGGACTTGGAATCAAGAAGACTCATCTTTATAAGTTCAAATCCAGCCTCAGATACTCATTTGCTGTATGACCTTGGGTAAATCATTTAACCCTGTTTGTCTTAATTCTTCATCTGTAACACGAGCTAGAGAAATAAATGACAAACTACTACAGTATCTTTGCCTAGAAAACCCCAAATGGAGTCATAAAGAGTTGGACATGAAGAAAAATTATTGAATAACAAGAGTAGTCTAGGGATTCGAGGGGTTAGGTAACCTGCCTGGGAATGACGCAGCCAATATCTAGTCCTGGGCAGGACTAGAGCCCAGGGCTTCCTTACTCTCTACCAAGAATGAACCATGTTTAGAAACAGAAAGTTAGGTTTTAGGTTCTCTGGTTCTAATATGGGATATCCTATATCATATTCACACAGTGAGCTCATTCTTCCTTCCTGTGTCCTCTCAAAGATAAAGGCAGAGTTAGTTAAATGGAGAAAAAGTATCCAATGGTAGTTATATAATTCTTCCCTCTAAGTTCAGGTCTTATATATCTTTTTCACGTTTATACCACTTCTATTTAAGCCCCAACATATCTTCTTATGGCCCAAGAGAAAAATCCTGCCAAAATAACATTATTCTTGAAGTTCTTTGAAATAGTTCAATTTATTATTTTTCTAGATGAAAAAATATTTATTTTATGTCTCTCTGACCTCCCTCTCATTGAAAAAAGAAAACCTTTGATATATATAACTACGAAAAATGGATTCCTTGCATCAACTAGGGTCCAAACATGTGTCTCACTCTGTATATTAGCCCACTGATTACCTCTCTGTCCGGAGATAGAAAGCATTCTTCATCATTGATCCACCGGGGTCAAGGCTGGTTGTTGCATTGATCAGTTAATAATTATTATCAACTTAGAATTCAGTTTTTAACAGTTTACAAAGCTGCTTGTCTTCACAATGTTGTTACTATGTAAATTATTCTGTTTCTACTTACTTTACTCTGCATCAGTTCATGCAAGTTTTTTTCATATTTCTCTGAAACAATCTCCTCTAATATTTTTATTCTGTAAAAATATTCTCTATTCTATAATTCATACTTATGCCATACTTTGTCCAGTCATTCCCCAGCTGATGAACATCCTCTTGGTTTCCATTTCTTTGCCAGTACGAAAAGAGATTGAGAAGGAATAGAGATCCAGGTGAGAAAACTACAAGGGAGCAGGTCCCTAAAAGCCAAAGGAGAGGAAACTGGTTGGGAGGTTGGGGGGTGGTAATCAGCAGTGTGAAAAGCTGTAGAGAACCCAGAGGAAGCAGAAGGATGAAGGGCTGTATTATTTAGTTTCCAAGGGTTAGTGCTTGCACCTAGCAGTTCCCTGCTGAGCAGGACTGTGAAGAAGTCACTTAATTTCATCCAGTCTCAGTTTCTTCATCTGTAAAATGGGGAGAGTAATAACAAAAAAATCTACCTCATGAGGCTACCTGGAGATGTTGCCCATCAGACTCAAGCCTTTCAGTGCTGAGTACCAGCTCTTTGTCCTTGTCTGCCCCAGAACAGGGTACTCTTGGCTGTGTCTGGAGCTTGGATGGAGCTGTGGCAAAGGATTTGCCAAGAGGAGGATTCAGTTTCTGTGAAGTAGGGACTTTAAAGGAGGAGGCAAGAGTTTGCAGTCCAAGAAACATTCGTTAGGGACCAGTGCCCATGTACAGTTGGCATTGTTCATGCCCCTGTCACATTAGGATGACATTTGTGCCATCTTGGACAGAGAGAAGTCTCTCCCCTGTGGAATGACCTCTAGATAAGGACATTCCTCAGCCTCTTTCAGCCAGCTGTTTCAGTGCATTTCTGCACAAAATGCACAAGATTATTGGGGTTTCAGACCGTAAGAATGCCAGGCATCTTGCCTTTTTTTTGTTAGGCACCTAGGTGATGTGGTGGCTTGAACACTGGGTCTGCAGACAGGAAGACTTGAGTTCAAATTCTGGTCTCAGATATTTGCTAGCTGTGTGACCTTGGTCAAGTCATGTTTGCCTCAGGTTCCTCAACTATGAAATGGAGATAATAATCAAATAGGATAACTCCTCGCAGGGTTACTGTGAGAATCAAATGAGACCATATTTGTAATGTGCTTAGCACCGTTCCTGGCACATAGTAGACACCCTATAAACACTTTTATTGTTCTTATCGCTATTGTCTTTCCAACTAGAGCTTCCACCTTTAGCCTTTCACGTGGTTTGTTTCAGAGCTTCCCTTCACCCCTCCTTTGATGTCATTGGCTCTGGTCATTCTTTGTCCTTAGGACAGATCTCATGTCCATGGGCACCGGAATCTTTCACCCTAATGATGGGAGAAAAGGTGGCAGAGTTGTAGCGGGCGTTGCCGTCAAACAAAATGCTTCCACTTTCCTTTTTTGGTTTGCTGGCTAAAAATGTTCTCTCTGCACTTAGGAAGGATAGTCAGAGCCATTTATTAAGCACCTACTGTGTGCTCGGCACTGTAAGAAAAGCACACTGCTGTCTCATGTGGTCCTCACAATCACCGTGGGAGGTAGATATTATCCCCTTTTAATAATTGAAGAAACTGCGTCAAACAGGGTAAGTCATCGCACAGGGTCACACAGCTAGTATCTGAGGCTGGATTTGAACTCTGGCTTGCCAAACTCCTAACCTGATGTTTTATCCACTGTATCCCCTAGCTGCCTCTGAAATAGGGTTGTCTTTGTTTGGATAAATAGCAGCGTAAATTTTCTCTGCCGTAAGAAAGCAGGAGAATTTAGTGGTGGGGGGGTGGTGGTGAATGAAGCTGCTGTGAGAGCTGTCTGAATGGCACATGGGAGGACTTCCATTCCACTAGCATTTATGATGTTCCTGGAATTATGTGAGGTGCCATGGAGACAGAGAATTAAAAAGAGCCAAAGCCTTCCTAGAAGGAATTTACATTCCAAGGAGCAGGCAATACCATGTAATCAGCCAACCAGCAAACATTTATTAAGAACCTGTGGTATACCAGGCACTGTGTTAAGTCCTTGGGGGTACTGAGACAGAAGTAGAAGGCTTCCATAAGTCACTGCCGTTTTACTGGGCAGGAGACAGATAATTGGGCGGGTGTATGCACAGGAGAATAGAAGCAACATCCCTTTGGGCTATAGGAGAGTTCAAAAGTCTGTGGTAATCAAGGTTAGCCAAGAGTGGTTGATCTTTGCATCGAACCTCGAGAGGTGACCAGAATTCTAGGAGCCTGAAGTGAGCACTGAGTGTGTTCCAAGCACGGGGAACAGTGTGTGCATATGGTCATGGATAGGTAACAGCAGAAAGGACAGTTGGGCTGAAATATAGACTGGGGAGAGCATTGATATGGAGGCAGTTCTGGTGGCATAGTCAATGCAGAGCCTGCTTCAAAGTCAAGATATTCTGGGTTCAAGTCCAACCTTTCAACCCTTCCTGGCTGGGTGACCTTGGGTAAGTCATTGTACCCTTATTTCTCTAGGTAACTGAGGCAATAATGACCTGTCTTGGTAGGAGGAATTTCTCACCCAGGTATTCCCCATAACAATGAAATTACAGGTCCTATCGCTTCCCTTTCCTGGATACATAGGTTGGGGCCAGGGCATAGAGAGTTTTAAATGCCAAACAGTTAAGTTTGGATTTTATCTTAGAGGTGATAGGGAACCAATGAAGTTTCTTGATCTGGGAAGTGACATAGCTTAATAGAGGATGTATCAGAGAGGGGGAAGATTAAAGATATTTTCTCTTTTGCCCTTTGAGAAGCAGCTCTATTTCAGAATATTCATGACAAAGAAGCTTTCTCTCAAAATGGGAATGAGCTGTGGGTCAGAGTCTTCATTTGGGTTGTTTGTTTTAGAGGGGAATTAAAAAAAATCTTTCCCATAATACCTCCACGTGTTGGTCCATCTCTACAAAAATCCCATTTCTTTTTTCCCCAGTGTGTTTCTTTGTTCCATGATTATACTCCCTGGAGCAAAATGTCTTTGAAGAGACAGTGAAGAAAAGGGGGTTTGGGTCTTTGAGACATTGCCCGTGTCCTGGGGATCTCCGAGAATAAGGCTCTCATGTCAAGTGGAATGTGGAGGCAAAGTAATTGGACCTCGGGTCTCTTGTTGCAAGTGTCCCCTGATGGATTGAATCATGTTCCTCTGGACCAGGGCAGATGGGGGGGGTCCTAGAAAAGCCCACCCATCTGTTGGGCTTGACTTGCTCTTTGGCGCCTAGAGTGGTGGTGGGAGAGAGGAATGTGCTGAACACAGGAAAATGTCCACAGGCTTGGACTCCCTTTCAATGTTCTGGGCTCCAAGAACTTGATTTGTAATTAGTCACTTGGTATGTGTATTGCGTTCATAATTAACTTTGTGTTATGGACATTAAATTCATAGCGTTTCAAAAAGCTTTTTGAGGGCAATTTTGGTGATTGTGAAATGTTTTGGAGTATTTTTAACGAGCATTTCTGAGCAGTGAGGCGGCTCCTTCCCTTTGGGGCTGGCCATTTATGCTTTTAGTTAGCTGAAGGATTTTCAGCACCCTCCCCTCCACCTCTTTTGTGGGGGCTGATGGAAGAATTATAAATCTAATACCTAGAATTTCTGGTTGTGAGGACTGTTTTATTAGTGTGTTCATTTCCTGGGCAAGATTGGTGAAGACAGTCAAGGGCTTTCAAGGTCCCATCCTGGAGAGAGTGTTGTTGACCCTGAAGTGCTTTAGTACAGGTGTCTAGCATAAGGAGGGTGCCTGGTAAATACTTACTTACTTGAAAAAGTTGGCAGCCATGCTCTGTTGCCCACTTAAAGTAGAAGCAAGTTCTTTCCCCTCTGGGATCAGTGTTTTCCTCTTCTGCAAAATATAGACCTTTGCCTACATGGTGCCCAAGGGCCCATCCACCTCTGAAAGTCCCCATCTCCCCACATTTTTGGTCTGGGAATTGTAGCATTAATTCACTTCAATTCAGAAAGTATTTCTTAATGGCCTCCTATGTGCATGGCACTGGCCTAAGAGGCACTAGGGATATGTAAGCAAGTCCAAATATTTCATGCATACGTTCTCTTGGGGGTGGTAGTAGTGGTGGTGGTGTGCAGGGCATATCTTGTACGTAGACAAGTAATTTCAAAGTAGTAATAAACAAACCCAGAAAGGAGAGAACAATGAAATGGGCAGTGGGCTAAAGATCAGGAAGTCCTGAGTGGGAGGCAGCTTTTGAACCATGCTTTGAGGAAAGCTTATGAGGTGGAGGTGAAGAGGAACGACATTCCAGGCATGAGATCCCAAAGACCTGCCAATGGGGTGGATATTAAGGTCCAACATCGATGCTGGTAGGCCGTTTTTGGAATGAAGGATGGGACTTCTTGGTGGTAAGGGACAGATCGTTTTTTTCAGTCACTAATTCTCATCGGCTTGTGGTTCCTTACGCAGAGTTGGCTTATCTTGCCTCCCCTGTCTACCCTAACTGCCTTCTGCTGCCTCTCTGTCCTTCAGCTTATGTCTTTTCCTTTTCTCCAACTCAGAACCCACATTTCAGCCTCTGATGGATTAGCCCAGCCTCAGCTCCAGCTCTCTTCTCCTTCTGAGGAGATGACTGTTACTGCTCAGGTACCCAACTGCTCTCTTTGTTCCCTTTCTTTGTTCTTTTGTCAGGGAACTGAGCTTAGGACCAGTAATTCCCCTTGGATCAAAGTCTGGCTTGACCTGATCCCTCTCTGGATCTTGACCAAGGAAAGACAATAGAAGCTAATTCACATGCAGACTTGGGACTCTTCCTGCAAACCTAGCCACTGGGGCGAGCTACATTCAAGTTGTTTCCTTGGTTACTCTTCAGGCTCCTTTATTGCTCAGGGCTGTATTTTGCAGATGATGAATTGAACCAAGACCATGGTCCTGGATAGTCTGGTCCTTTGCTGCTTAAAATATACATAGCTGCCTGGTCTAGAGGTTAGAAAGGTTGGCTTCTGCTCCAGATTTGGTCATTTGGTCACCTTTGTCGCCCTGGGCAAATCACCTCTGTTGGCCTCAGTGCCCTTGTCCATAAGGTCAAAGGTGGTACAAGTAGGCTGGATGGTTTATAAGGTCCTTCTGACGTTCTGGGAATTAATGTGACACTTTCCTCATTAGTCCATGGCTGATAGGAGCTTGATTTGAAATGATGGCAGTGTGAATGGGTTATTCCTTTTGGAAAATGGGAAGGGGACTGGTTCCAGATTCAGAAGACCTGGGTTCAGCTCCTGTCTCTGATATCTGACCTTGGATGAGCTCCTTAACTTTTCTGATCCTCAGTTTCCTTTTCTGTTAAATGGAGTTGGACTAGAGAGCTCTTACAGTACAGGAGTTCCTTGTCAGTACTCTGCACCCTTGGGTGGGAGTTAGCTTGACCTGGTCTTCCCTTCCCACATACAGCTTTTGCTTCTTTTCCATTCATGATGCCACTATATCATAGGCCTTCTCCATCCCAGTCAGATTGGTTCATTAGCTATTCCCCATGCACACCATTCCATCTCATTCATGTGACACTGTCTCTCTTCTTCCTGCTTTTGCCTAGGTGGATGCTCATGGCTAAAATGCCCTCCCTTCTTGCCTCCACTTGTAGCCTCCCTAACTTCTTTCAAAGCAGAACTCAGGGGGTCCCCTGGTCCTTCCAGATCCATCACACCCTCCCCCCACCATTGTTAGAGCTCTTCTTTTAGTCAAATAGGAAGAGAACCTGGAGAGAACAATGTCGCAAAATACAGAGAAAGAGAATGGAAGAAGAGAGGATGGTCAGCAGTGTCTGATCCAACAGAGAGTCCCGGAGGGATGAGGCAAGACCAGGAGGTTTCTCTTTGACATGTCTGACAAGGCACCTGCCCTACCAGCTTCTGCTTAACCACCCGCCAAGGTAGGGGGAGCCTGTCACTACTAAACCATCACTTCAAGACTTGCCCAAAGGAGAATTCGTTTGTCCATGGAGTTCCCAGTGCATTTCAATACAAAATTTACAAAATTAACCCTTTTATAGTGCCCTGAAATCATTTCACAGCCCAGTCTGAGACCCTGCTTAACATCCAGACAGTTCCCTGACTAGGAGTCAGTTGTGATTCAGGAAGTCTTACACAGTAAGGACATTTTCTGGAGCTTGAAGCACATTTTCCTGTAGGCCCAAGGTCACAGCTGGGGAATAGGAAACCAGGTGAGCTTCTAGGACCCCATAATGTAGCTGAAATGTGGTACATTTAGAATGAAAATGGGAAAATGGTTCTGTTATGAAGCTTCACTGGAACCATGGCCACATCATAGAACAACTACGAGGTAGCAGCAGTAGGTGGCACATTGGGCCTGGAGTCAGAAAGACCCAAGTTCAAGATCTGCCTCAGATATTTGCTAGCTGTGTGACCCTAGGTAAGTCACTTTACCCTGTTTGCCTCAGTTTCCTCATATGTCAAATAAGCTGGAGAAGGAAATGGCAAACCATTCCAGGATCTCTGCCAAGAAAACGCAAATAGAGCCACGAATAGTCAGATATATCTGCAAAACAACTAACAGAAAACATGAGGATGATGATATATCCCCACCTCATGACGCCGTTGTAGAGGCCAGGCAGGGTGATGTTTATAAGGCCCTTTTGAAACCTTAATGTGTGATTTAAATGGTACTTCTTGTTATTAATTAAAATTCTAAGTATAATTAGTATTATATATTAGTATATCTAAGTACATACGTTAGGTACATACATATATATCATATATACACATATATTATATAATTAGTATATCTACATACATACACAAAATTATAACAACTAGAATTAATCACACATTTTAATTTAATTACAGTTATTATTCATTATAAATGAGATGTGTAAATCACAATGTGTAACATACAGCGTCAATAAGATTATAATTATGTTGTTTTTTGCCAGTTATGAATTACTATGTGTATCTAGCACTTGGCTAGTTTTATATAGTAAAAGCTCTGTAGGGTATTTAAAGCACTTTACATTTATCATTTCACCGGATCCTTGTTAGCCATGATAATAATGCTTATAACACCAACGACAAAGCGATTATTACTATTGAGACGGTCTCATTCTCTTTCACAAGTGGGCAGTATGGCGGGCACTCGTGCGTTGACTCTGTGTGGGAGCTTTGGCCTGTTCTCTTTCCAGCCTGGGTGGGTTCGTCTTGCCTTGGGTTGCCTGTTGGCCTCCTCCTCACGGTGACTCTTCAGGTTGGTGCTAGGCTCAGTATGTGCACATGTGATCAGTTGAACCCACTGTAGTTCAGAACTCTTGTGCTCAAGAGAATCACCAGCCTTGGGGGCCTCACAGGGATTATAGGCATGGGCCCGCATATCTAGCTAGCAGCGGCATGGCAGGAAGTTGGCTGGTGTGGGACATGGGGAGAGGTCTGGGGTCAGTCAGATAAAGCTGGCTCTCACCACTCAAGAGAGCACAGTCCTAGGGCAGGAGTACTGAAGCAATAGTGGCTTGGTTCCTCTAGGGCGTGGCCTCTGCAGGTGTGCCTTGGACGATTTAGCCACCGCAGCAGCAGGAGGAGGGCAACATGGTTGCAAGATTGCTGGGATGAATTTCCTTCTACAAGCCCTATATGATATGGATTTGAGACCCTTCCCTTATCGCATTTTCTCACCTCGTGTGACTCTGTCCTTCCAAAAGTCAGCCAAAGGGGCTTCACTTAAATACGTTAGCTTGTAAAAGACCTTTCTCCTAAGTCTCTTGACATTACATGGGCATTGGACACCCCTATAACACCAGAACCTAAGCAAAATCTGAAAGCAATGAAATTGAACAAGAAATAATTTTTAAAAAGTCTTCAGTGCTTGTGCCTCAGGAGAAAAACTAGTTTAATAAAAGTAGGTTAAAGGTGGAAGTGCAGATTTATGAGATTTTGAAGGAGATTTCTTGACACTTTCAGATAGGTTGGCATTGAAATATCCAGTTCCATTTTCAAACCTTTTGCTTTTGTTTCCTTTGATAAAGGTAAACTCCTTAGCACTGTAGACTTAGCTATTTTAGAGACGGAACAAATACTTAGGAATGGAACAAGAGCAAAGAGTGGGTGACCCATTTGAGATTCTTATCTTGGTAAACAGGTAAGAATTAGAAGACAGGAGGAAATGTGGGGCTTATGTGTGAGAAAGATGGAGTGAAACTTATCTGTGAGCAATGAAGTATGAGAAAGAAGGAACGTAGCAGCCATAGACTCCCTGTGAGGGTCAAGAAAGGAGATGGTGGGAAGACATTGGGTGAGATCCCAGTACTAAACACCAGGTGGCACCATAGGCCTGGATGACACTAGTGACCTCAACATGGGGGGAGTGAAGGCCATTGTACAATCAATATGTATTAGACATTGACAAGTTAGGTGCTTATAATCTGGATCATACCTGTATTTTAGAACACTTCACTGCATTTAATTTTTTCTTTCAGGAGTTGGAAGGTGGAATATATGCTGCTTTCCCCAATCCCCCCAGGGTGGAACAGAGGTTAGGTTGTCAAGAACTTTGAATGAATGAGGTCCATGATGCTGATTGAAACTTCCCCAGAGGTTTGTGGGTGGGTTTGGGGTTGTAGTGGATAATTCTTGCAGTGGCAAGGCTCAGAAAGCACAGGGTAAGCATGCCAGGACAAAGACCTGGGCCAAGAAACCTTGAAGCTGATTCTGCCAGAGGCAGGAAACATAGTTTGAGATGGAAGCAGGTAAAAAACCAGGGGTGACAAAGAGACTAGAGTGAGCTCCAGAACTCAGGCTGCAATTGACTGGTGAAAGGAATATTTGTAAAGTGCTCAGCACAGTGCCTAGCATGCAGTAGGTGCTTAATAAGTGCTTTGAGCTAGAGAAGGAATTATCATAACTTCTTGTTCTCCATTGGTCTTCATGGGTTCTGGTGTCTGGCTCAGCTGGACTAGATCTTTCAACCCTGCCAGTTTCTTGTGAAACCCCGTGTGCTGAAGAGCTCCCGAGGCTGCCATACTCGCTGTTTTCTGTGCCAGTGGGTAAGGCCGCAAAATGCAGGACAGCGTCCAGCCAGACCTTGTGAGTGGCAGTTAGGGCCAATTGACTATTTTGAACTGCTTCTTTAGCCATTGTTGGAAAATTGCCAAGGATCCTAGCTGTTCAATGAAAAACAGGAGGAAAGAAATTCAAGATCTTTCCCAGAAGAGAAACATGATCAACTCTAGATGGTGAATCTGGTTGTTTAATCAGTTCCCCAAACCCTAATTGTACTAGGCCACATCCCTTCATCTTTCTATAAGAACAGAAAAAGATACTTTATCAAAGGCCTTCCTGAAATTTAGGCAAAGTATAGCTGTTGCCTTCCTCAGATCCCACAGTTTACTTGTTGTAAAGTTGTTCCTCTCATACCTAGTGCTTCATGACGACGTTTGGAGTTTTCTTGGCAAAGACGCTGGAGTGCTTTGCTGTGTCCTTTTCCAGTTCATTTTACAGATGAGGAAACTGAGGCAAACAGAGTTAAGTGCCTTGCCTAGAGTCTCAAAGCTATGAAGCGTTTGAAGCCAGATTTGAACTCAGGTCTTCCTCACTCTAAATTCAGTACTCTACCCACTCTGATACCTGGTATGCCTTTAGAAGATACACAAAGGAGCTGTTATATCCCTTCTATGGGGAATTTCAAGTGTGGAACTTCCCTCTGCTGGTAGTGATTGGCAGCCTATCCACGAATTGGTAGATCCATCATAGGATTTTGTCAAAGGCACACAGAAGTTATACTTGCCTAGGGTCACACAGTAGGGTCAAAAATGAGATTGGAAGCCAAGCTGCCCCCTTCTGTTTCTCTGTTTAGCTAACTCCAATGAGATCACTGTGTTAAAGGGTTAGCTGAAAATGTTCTCTAAAATGCCTTGTTAAAGAAATAGTTTAGTAATTTTTAATGCCTTATTTTTGTGAATTTCTTTCAAAAAGCAATACAGGATTAATATTTTAGAGGTTCCAACTACTAATTTGACTTCCTTCTAATAGATGGATGTTCCCTGCCTTTCCCAGATTGGTGTATTCTCTTGTTTTTCAGAGATGTGGTAGATCTGGAGTCAGGAAGACCTGGGTTTGAATCTTGCTTCTGAAATGACGTGACCATAGGCGAGTCACTTAAAGCTCTAAACCTCCAGATAACCTTAACCTTATCTGGAAAATTGGGGTCATGATAGTACTTACCATAGGAGGCTGTTGCATGGATCAGATGAGATAATGTCTGTAAAGAATTCCACAAACAAACTGTTGGATAAATAGCAACTATTGTCATTGTTGTTGTTTATTGGGCTTATTTTTTGGCGGGGGGGGGGGGAGGGCTGGATTTGAAATTTCTTTGGCACAGGGAAAATTTGGAATAGAAACTTCCTCCGCCCGTGAAGGTCAGAACAACTCCTCTACAAACTTTGATCTTAGAGAGTTACCCAAGGGCACTGAGAAATCAAGTGACTTGTCCAGGGTCACACAGCCAGGTTATGTCAGAGATGGGACTTGAACCTGGTTTTTCCTGGCTGTGTGAAGGCTGGCTCTCTAATCACCATGCCTTGTTGACACTTTATTGCTTTGGAAGAACATTTTCTTGGCATGATGGAAAATAACAACAGTGGATCCTACAACACAGACACTTGACAAGCCATTAGTTGGTCAATTAGCAATTATTAAGGGCTAGCAGTCATGGTAAGCCTTGGGGAGAGAGACAAATACAAAAAAACCAGTCCTTACCTCCAAAGTGCTTACATTCTAATGGTGTCCTCCAAACAAAAGAGTCTCTTAAAATGCTTTTCTTTTGTACAGGGTCACTTGGAAGCTGTCTTCCTGGCTTTAACTAAAGGCTCATGTTGGGCACAAAGATTGCCTTGAGGGATGAAGAAAACCTAATGCCAGTAGTGCTTCCTTCCTCAGAGCCTCATATGTTGACAGGTATCCGTTCAGTTCCTGGGTTTGTGAGGGAGTTGGTTAAGTTCTGTTTCTTGAGTAAGGTCTGAAAAGAAGAGGAGCTCTCCTCATCTCAGGTACTGAAGAGGGACTCAGCTGGAAGATGGTTTCTCAATAGCAGGAGAAACAAGGTGATAAGTCTCTGGAAGTCACCCATTATGGAAAGAAGCAAGCTCTTCTGGGAAGTGGATGTAGGAGGGCTGGCCTATTTCACAGTCTGCCAGGAAGTCTTCTATTTTTCATTCAGCAAGACTTGGCCACAAAGAGTCTTACAGCTTGTTCAGTTAATAGATTTATTGAAGAAAAGGTGGCTTTGACATTTACTTAGGACCGATGGAAACTTGGGGAGGAGAGGAATTCTAGCTCATGCCTTGATAGTGCTTTGATTTTTAGAAAGAGTTTTCCCGTGATTTTGTCAGCTACAACTCTGTGAGGTCTATACTACAAGGGCCCCTGTCATCAGAGCTGTA
Organism: Pseudocheirus occidentalis; assembly: GCA_028646575.1. Taxonomy (NCBI): domain Eukaryota; kingdom Metazoa; phylum Chordata; class Mammalia; order Diprotodontia; family Pseudocheiridae; genus Pseudocheirus; species Pseudocheirus occidentalis. Next base: position 10,628,657 of record CM053599.1, on the reverse strand, counting down.
ACTAGGGTGAGGTGACTTGAGACTTTGACCCAAGATGCTGAAATTTAGAGGGTGCAGAAATTTAAAACATAATCATGAAAAATTGTTCGATTTTCAAATTTGTTCCGTTTCTGATAGCAGTCGCATTCTTTCAGCAGCATAGAAATGACCAAGTTTAGCACATCATCAACACCACCATCATCATTATCATACTAGCACTTTAAGTTTTATAAAGCACTTCAGGAAGGAAGGGAGCAAGCATATATAGGTGCCTGTTGTGTTCCAGGTGCTGTGCTAAGTGCTTTACAAATGTCACCTCATTTTATCCTTATCACAACCCTGGGGGGGTAGGCAATCTTCTTATTCCCCTGTTCCACAAGTGAGGAACCTGAGATACAGAGATGGTAAATACTTTGCTTACAGGTATACAGCCAATGAATGGAGAAGGGTAGCAGGGATAGTGGAAAAGAGGAGGGATTGAGTAAGAGATTTGGATTCAAATCCTGGCTCTGACATTTGCTACCTTTGTGACCTCGAGCACAATGTCCCTGGACCTGAGTTTCTTTATCTCTAGGAGGAGGACCTTGGACTGGACGATTTCCAAGGTCCCTTCCACTGTAGATATAGGATCTTATGAAGTGATTATTGAATTCAAACTCTGTTGACTTCAAGACCAAAGATTTGGAGAAGCAGGCCTCTGGCGGGAAAGATGATCAGTTGTCTTTTGGACATGTTGACAAGAACGTCCAGGAGCCTCGGTGGATGGCAAGCAATCTCTTTTTTTTTTGGTGGGGGGCAAGGGAATTGGGTTTAAGTGACTTGCCCAAGGTCACACAGCTAGTAAATGTGTCAAATGTCTGAATGTAGATTTGAACTCGGGTCCTCCTGACTCCGGGGCTGGTGACATTTTCCACGGTGCCACCTAGCCGCTCCAATCACAAGCAATCTTAATATGAGCTAGTTCTGTGACACAGCAGCTAAGAATGCTAGTACCGTCTTGGGCTGCATCAAAGGATGCATGACTTTCAGGACTAGGGAAGTGAAAGTGGGTGCCCCCTGAACTCTGAGTTTGTCAGACCTCATCTGGAATATTGTTTTCCATTCTAGGTAGTGTGATATAGTGGATAGCAATTGCATCAAAGAGCCAGGAGGAAGACCTGGTCTCCAGTCTTACTTCTTCCACATATTGGCTGTGTGACTTCGGGTAAGTCACTCACACTTCCTCAGTGCCCTAGGCACCTTTCTAAGGGTAAAAGTTGCAGAGAAGGTGCTGACCTCTACTTGTGTATGACATTTTCTCTCCTGGGAGTTACCTGTGTCAAGAAAATCACAGGTTCAATCCTCTTGTAGACTGGCTGGGGCTCGGCTCAGCTTGGCTCCTTCCTACTGCCCCGGTGCTTGGCCATTTTGGTTTCAGGCTGGTGGCTCGCGTCCTGCCGCGACGATCCCCTGCTGCTGAGCTGCCTTTCACAAGAGATGTGTTTTCTGTATTTTTTGAGTTTGAGAGTCCTAGAATTTGTCCAGAGTCATATTTTTATGGGTGTTTAGGGTGGCTGCGTGGGAGCTGCGGAACCCTGCTGTTTCTACGCCGCCATCTTGGCTCTGCCCCACAGGTTCAATCCTTATCTCTATTGGGGCAGCACAGATTAATAAGGACATTGATAAGACAGAGAGTGACCAGAGGATATCATCTAGGACTTATAAAGGGCTGAGTTTGTGGCACATGAAGTCTGTTGAAGAAACTAGGTATCTTTAGTCTAGAAAAGACAAGGTGGATAGATTAGACTTTCTCTGATTGTCTCTAGAATATAAAACTAGGGGCAGTGGGTAGTAAATTACTGCAAAGAGACAAATTCAAACTGGATATCAGAAAAAAATCCTAAGTATTAGAGCTGTCCTAAAATGGAACAGGCTGCCTCTAGAGGTGGTAGCGCCCCTTGAAGGTCTTCAGGCAGGGCTTGGACAAGCCCTTATTGGGTGTGTCATACTGGGGAATCCCTTTTGCACAGTGGCTGCGGTCATTTCCATTTTTCTGTTTCTTTGATTCTATATTGAATTGGAGGTAGTGATGACAGACTTTGATTTGGATTGGAGTGGTGATGGAATGTTCAGTAACATCCCTTCCTTTTCAGAAC
>CM053599.1:10596362-10626443 GCA_028646575.1 Pseudocheirus occidentalis | reverse complement strand
TTTGCACAGTGGCTGCAGTCATTTCCATTTTTCTGTTTCTTTGATTCTATATTGAATTGGAGGTAGTGATGACAGACTTTGATTTGGATTGGAGTGGTGATGGAATGTTCAGTAACATCCCTTCCTTTTCAGAACAAAATCCGCCAGCCCACTCTCCTGTAATTTTCGTTTTCCCACTTGCAGTGTGGGTGGCTGCTCGGATGAATCTTCTTTTGTACTGATGATGATTAGTCAGAAACAGAAGTTAGGTCCAAAGGGAAGAAAGGAGAGAAAGTGGGCAGCAGCAGCTGACCGGGACCCGGGAATGTTGACTTTGGCTCATGATGCTTTGCTGCCTTTTGAGCTTCGAGCCTCTTACTGTGTCAAATCTTCCTCTGCTATGATCCTTTGTTTATTGTCTATTTCCACCCAAAGTGTTTTCCTTCTTGAGAAGCATTCCCAAAGGTCTGTGGTACAATATGGAATAACCTTGTTTAATGGTTGTGTATGTGTGGAGTATATGAAAATGATACTGGGACATCCAGCCAAAATGTCAGAGAACTCAAGGGAAAAAGTGTGTGTGTGTGTGTGTGTGTGTGTGTGTGTGTGTGTGTGTGTGTGTGCAGAATTTGGCAGTGTGGAGTTTCCTGACTTTCATGAAAACTTCACTGATTCCCACTAGACTGTAAGCTCCTCGAGGGAAGGGACTGTTTTTGCCTTCCTTTGTTTCCGTAGTGCTCAGCACAGTCCTGGTCCTTATAAGCTTTTCATCAATGCTTGCTGACTGACTGAGCTGGTTCTGCTTCTCGTCCCCAGTTCAGAATGACCTCTTTGTCGGTGTAGCGCTTTGGAGAGCTCTTGATCTCAGAAGGAGAATCTCTGAATCTCCGTGCTGGAAGGGCCCGGGCTTGGTTGTCTTAGTCCTGCTCCCTCTGATGCACCTGGCCAGGGGCATCCTGCTTCCCAAGGCTGCATATTCCACTTCAGAGCAGTTGAAAAAGTGAGAAAGATTTCTTGGTCTAGAAAGGAAATTTCCCCTTTACACTTTCTACTTACTGCTCTTTATTCTCACCTAAAACACATTCTTCTGAGTTATCAACAGCTCTTAAACTAGGCAGTACAATGAATAGAGCGTAGGGCCGGGAGTTAGGAAGCCCTGGCTTCAAATCTGGCCTCACACGCTTCCTATGTGACCCTGGATAAGGCACCTAACCTCTTTCTGCCTCACTTTACTCAACTGTGAAATGAGACAATACTTGACCTCCCTCCTAGGATCAAATGAGATGGTATTTGTAAGGCACTTATCACAGTGTCTGGCCTAGAGTAGGCACTTAATAAATGCATGTTTCCTTCCTCTTCCCTTCCTTCTTCCCTCTCATTTTACAGAAGAGGGTCCTTAGGCCCAGATCAGGGGAAACAGCAGAGCTCAGTGATTTGCTCAGGGTCACTCAGATCACCTCTGTATCTGAGGAGGATTCCAACCAGAGTCTTTCTGACTCCAAGGCTGTGCCCTCTTCACTGCCATGTGGCCTTTGGCACCTCCAACTCAGCATATCAATTAATTTCAACTTAATTCAATTCAACATTTACTAAGTCCCTGCTGTGAGCTCAGCACTGAACTGGGTACTGGGAAAATGAAGGTGGAAAGGAAAAATGAGCTCCTCCCTGCACAGGGAGTTTATGGCTCCAGTGGGATGGGGCCAGGCACCCAGTGAGTTGGCATCAGAACCATTATGTGGGTCTCCTGACTCCCAGTGGGCTGTTCTTCCCATTGCTCCACACAGCCACTTCAGCATAAGCATATATAGCTTTCTCTAAGTCTTAAAGTCTGTGGCCCCTTGGTCATTTTATCCGAGCTGACTTCATCTGGTCATTGTCCCTTCATGTCCTCTCTCCCATTCATCTGCTTTTCTTTCTTTGAACAATCACCCTCCCTCTGCTCTCAGGACCATCAGCTGTGACTGAGCCCCTCCTGGCCTGACTTTCTTCCTCACTACCTAATCTGTCCTTCCCAGTGTCAGAATCTTCTTTCTTATATGTATGGGGGAGGGTCATGTCATTCCTCTGCTTGGAGTGATTGAGCCAATAACTATCGCCACCCAGTGAAGCTTGAATGGATTCAAGGCCCTCTTCAATCTTTATCTTATATGCCCCCCTGCCATGTAGACTGTTGCTTCATTGAGCCACGTTGGTCTCCAGAGGATAGGGTCATAGACTGAGCTGGAAGGGACTGTGAGGTGCCTCTGAGTCCGAATCCTTCATTTTACAGGTGAAGAAACTGAGGCAGAGAGAGGAAATAGTCTTTCCAGGGTCACCCAGCTAATGAAAACCTGAGACAGGATTCGAACCTAGGTCTTCCTGACTGCGGGTCCAGTGCTCCATCCACTAGAACACACATTTATCTTACCTGGGATGTGAACCTCGCCTGTAACTCCAGATCCCATGTTCTTTCCCCCATATCACTAAGAGCAGAGAGACTGATCACAGAACCTTCCTGGTGAGACTAGTCTTTGAGGACACAAGGCAGATGGTGTGTGCTGCTAGAGCACAAACAGAGCCACAGTTTTCTGAAAACTCTCTGAGTTTAAACAAGGCTCCCAGCTTTGATGGGGACATCTGGCTTTCACAGTTTACTCAGCTTAATTCAATTTGGAGTCTTTGGGCTGCAGAGTTGTCTCGGGAATGCCTGATGGTACTGCTGTTCAATCATTCTTCAGTTGTGGCCAACTTTAAGTGTAAAGTAAAATCCTGCCCCAGTCTGATAGTACATCATGCTCAGTGTATTATAAACAGAGTGCTAGCCACAGTGCCCACCTCCCTAGTAAGTCCCCTTGGCAGTGAGGGTCATGGGGAGCTGTTTGGGAAGGTTCCATCCTCTCTACCTTCTCCCACCTTTGGAAGGTCATATTCTGAGCCCTGAATTTGAATGTGCCACTTGATGACAACCTTCTTCCTTCCTTCCTTCCTTCCTTCCTTCCTTCCTTCCTTCCTTCCTTCCTTCCTTCCTTCCTTCCTTCCTTCCTTCCTTCCTTCTTTCCTTCTCCTCCCCTCCCCCTGCAATTATGAAGGCTCAGCCAATTGTGTTTTCCATGAATAATACCTTTCATTAAAGCAAACTCTACCAATGCAGGTCACCATGGTAACCCAAGCCGAGCTGGGCCAAGATGCTCTCTTGCAAGTCTGACTTAGCAGCCTCCAGGTAGTTTGCTCTGACATAAAATGGAGCCATTGTCCTGTAATTAGGAGGAAGAAATGAGATCAGGAATTTTATTTGCCATTTCACTTACCAGAGTATGTGTTTACATCCATTCCACTGAAGGTATTGGAAAGCTGTCTGTTTGTCGTAAAAGTCCTTTCTAAGAGTTTGCTTAGTTTGTGTAGAGAGTGAACCGTAGAGACTCGCGTTCTGTATGCTCAAGGGCAGTGACTTCTGAGCTCTTTCCATGGACCTGCAGGGCTCAGGGGTGGGGCTTTGGAGGTATCAGTCATGCCTTCCCCAATCCATCTGCTTGTGATCAGGGCATCAAAAAATCCCAAGTGGAAACAGCATCATAGGATGGGGCACAGCAAGAGACCCCCGAGATCATGTGGCTCAAATCCTGTACTTGGTAGAAGACAGAAGCAAGACTTGAGAGTGGACATGCTGAAGGTCACATCCATGGCCTTGGTTTCTCTTGGCTTTTCTACTGGATCTTTTGAGCTTTATATTAACTGGTGTGTGTGAATGTGCATGCGTGCGTGTGTATGTGTGTGCGTGTGCATGTGTGTGCGTGTGCGTGTGTGTATATGTGTGTGCATGTGTGTATGTGTGTGCGTGTGTATATGTGTGTGCGTGTGCATGTGTGTGTATGTGTGTGCGTGTGCGTGTGTGTATATGTGTGTGCGTGTGTGTATGTGTGTGCGTGTGCGTGTGTGCATGTGTGTGCGTGTGCATGTGTGTGTATGTGTGTGCCTGTGCGTGTGTGTATGTGTGTGCGTGTGTGTATGTGCGTGCGTGTGCATGTGTGTGTATGTGTGTGCGCAGTACAGCATTTCAGTTTCTAGCACAGTGCTTAGAATGTCTTATGAACTTAATAGTGTTGTCTTGTCAGTTCCAGGGAAGCTGCTGATTCATCCTGGTGACCAGGGGAGTTCTGGCAGCTGTAATTATTTTATTTTGTTTTTCCCTTTATTTTATTTTTAATTTGTGAAATAAAACAAGCATTTCCATAATATAGTTGAATTAAAAAAAGACGATTGCACATGAAAGTGGAAATCCATTATGTATAAGTTGCTATTCCTTTTAAACATATAATAAAGTTATGTACATTTCCCCCCTTTTTTCCTATCTCCCCACCCCCACCCTAGAGATGGTACCATTAGACACAAGTAGGGGTGTGTGTGTGTAAAATTATTCTGTACATACTTCTGTTTATCAGTTCTTTCTCTGGATGCAGAGACCATCTTTTTTCATATGTCCTTTGTAGTTAATTTGGACATTTATAATAGTTTAAATGCCTCAGTTGCTCAAAATTGTTTTTAAAGCAATAGAACATTAAGATCAGAACTAGACTTTAGGAATAGCAGTGGGGCAAGTGTGTGGAGGAAGGGCTGGAGAGGAAAGGAACTTGAGAAGGCTAAGAGGCTAAGATCCTGGCATCCAAATGGATTGATCTCCCTGATTAGGAAGAGAAGTACATTGGACTTCTCCCAGACTTAGTGGATGGAGGGGCCAGGTAAGGCAGACAACTCATTTCATCCATACCCTTAACCCTCTCTCTCACCTTCTTTAGTCTTGGAGTCTTCCTCTCCTTAGCCCCACCCACTTCATGGGTTAATACAGTACATATAGTGGGTATTTATTAAATGTTGTTTTGTTGATTGGTTATGTCATTCATTGTCTATTGAAAGTGAGATATTCTTTGGGGCAGACTGGTTTTAATGAGCTGTAATGCCTCTTCCTAGATCACGGATGAAAAAAGAACCTGAGCCATAAGTAGCAACTTGGGTTTGCAGTCGGAGGTCCCGTGTTCTAATCTTGACTTGACTCCTTATTGTCTGTGTAGAAGGGGCCAGCCAATTCACCTCTCTATGACCTACTTCTCTCTCATAGAAAATGAAGGGGGTGGAGACAGCGTGTTGCAGTTGGAAAGGACCTTGGCTTTGGAGTCAGTTCCAGCCTCTCTGATGGTTACAACCTGGATGTCCTGGAGTAAAAGCCTGCTTCAGCTTCCTGGTTTTCATCTGTGAAATGAAGGGTTTGGCCCAGATGCCCTCAAAGTTTCATTTCAGCTCTGGCTCTATAATCTGTCATCCTGTGTAATTAGATTGCCTTGAAGGATCTATTCAGTTCTAAATCTATGACCGGAGTCAGGTGATAAGACAGTTTTTAGCTGCTTTCACCTGGGTTCAAGCCACTAGGGCCAGATGAATTAAATCCTAGCTTAGGGAGAAAACCATCCCATGTGATGGCGGAGCCCTTGCCAGGGACTTCTGGAGGATCTGAAGAACAGGAGAGGGGCTATAGAGCACCCCATTTCCCGACTCCATGACCCTTCCCTGGCTGCCTCCCATTCCTGGAATGCATGTGCTCCTTGCTTCTGCCTCCTAGAGCCTCTCTCTTCTTCCAAGACTCTGGTCAAGCAGCACCTTCCACAGAAAGCCTTTCCTTATCTGCCCAAATGGCCTGATATTAGCTACCTTGTATTTATTCTGTATTAGAATACATTCTATAATATTGTCATCAATATTAATAATGCTATATCAATAATATTCTATTCTAATATTATTCTATATATATATTTCTTTGTAGATGAACTCTTTGAGAGTAGGGATTGCTTTACTTTTTTGTCCTTGTATCCTTTGTGCCTAGAACAGTGTCTGTATTTAGGAGGTGCTTAATAAATAAACACTCATTAGTGGATTGATTTTCTGAATAAAGAGAAGTCAACAAATTTGACTTCCATTCCTAGCAGAGTTCTAGAGGGCATTAATAAAAGGCTGGATCATGTATTTAGGAAGGGAAAGGTAGTCAAGAAAAGCCAGCCTTGCTTCTTCCAGTGCACGTCTTGTCTGCCATTTCATTTCTGAGCAGGGTAATTGGATAGGTACCCTAGAGAGATGCCACAGAATAGCATTCCAAGGTTCGGGGAAAGCACTTGCTGGTGTCACTTAGGCCATAAGTTTAAAACATGTGGTCTGTATGTGACTCACAACACTCACTAGTGTGGCCAAGGTCAGATTAAAGTGTAATGGGGAAATATTTAACAAAACGAATTAAAATGGAATAAAACATCGATAACATCACATTTTAAAACTAAGTCAGTATGAGACCCAATAGGGATCTTTATGTATGGATTCATACATTGCCAAGGGTCACATGGATGGTGTAATAGAGCGCCGGGCCTGGGGTCAAAAAGACTCATCTTCCAGAGTTCAGAACTGCCCTCAGACACTAGCTGTGTGACCCTAGGCAAGTCACTTACCCCTGTTTACTTCAGTTTCCTTATCTGAAAAATGAACTGGAGAAGGAAATGACAAACCACTCCAGTATGGGGTCATCAAAAGTCCTGAACAGAAAATTCGCCATCACCGGGGATTTCCAAGAAAAAGTGGATGACCTTTCTTATAGAGTTGGTTATTACTCAGATAAATGTTGAGCTACTGGGATTTCAGGATTCTTTGGTTCCATAAATCACAGTATCTTCATTTCAGAGTTGGAAGGATCTCAGAGGCCATTGAGTTGAGCTCACAGCCTAATGGGACAGTGGCCAGATTTGAGGTCAGGCCCTGATTCTGAAGTGAGTGCTTTTCCATTGTACCACACTGCCTCTCCAACCTGGTGACCATCTTGAAATGCCATGTTAATGTTGATTGTTACCATTCATAATTAGGGACCAGAGTGTATTCAGCTTAAGGTTTTCTTTGACTTCTAGCAGCTACCTCAGGTGTATTGAATTCCATTTCAGAAAGCATGAAAAACTTTGCAATGTCTTCTCAGCTCATGCCCAATCAAATAGATGTCTGTTCACAGGTGGATTTGAAAGTATTTGTCTGAGGACAAATGCCACATCCCAGACATTGGATCTCGCCAAACTGAGACAGAATCAAGCTCACTGTTTCTAGACTAGTGTTTATACATGGTGAGTTTCAGATGGTACTTTGGGAGATGATGTTCTTTAGCTCAGTGGGATGCTTTCAGCTTTAAATTCTAATTTTTAGAAAGATTATTTTATTAATGGGGATATATAACATATATACACACACATGTACATACACATATATATCCTTGTAAAATAAAATAAAAATAAGTAAAATCTAAAATAAAGTGAATAATAAGTAAAGTAAATAAAATAAAAAATAAAGTAAAAAAAATTAACTCATATTTCATTTATAAAATGGTTTCAAAATAGAGCCTAAAGGATTTATTTTAAAATAACATGGCTTGGGCCATTGAGGCAGCACATATTGAGTACAATTGTGTCTTCTGTACCTACAGTAGCAGGTCTAATGGGTAACCTGAACATGATCCTTTGAACCCCAGGGTGAGTCAGGAGCTGGGGGGGAGGAGTGGCCCAGGCCATCCGCTCTCCCCTGGTCTGTCTTGCCCAGCTAGACAGGTCCTGGCTCTGCTAGGTCCTGGCTTCCCCCAGTCATTTCCAGTGCATTTGCAGAGCAGACTTGGGCATACTCCTTGCCGCTTGTCTCTCAAGCACATGCTGACAGTTTAATTAAGTAAGGAAGGGCACACTGGATGATCTGTTCTTGATGGCCCTTGATAAGCTGTGAATGGACAGAAATGTTTTGTGAGGCAGGTTTGGGTTTCACTCACACAAAGAACCTTCTGCTGTGTCTTTCAAGAAATAGCCCCCCAGTGACAATACCAGCCTGTCTTGTGCCTGACAGTGTTCTTGACATGGAGGACTAAAGCTCTTTGGAATAACGCGTGTGTGATTTCTGTAATGTCCCTGATTGCTGCTCCCTCTGCTTCTGAGTTCAGATACCTCATCTAGACATCTTTGTCTGTAGCTGTCCAGCATCCAGAGCTCTGCCATACAGCCCAATGTTAGGAAAACTCCAGGGAGTTTATTCATTTATTATAAAATAATTTTGTAATGAGCTTAATGCAGTTCTTAATGTCCCCAGCGGCTAGTACCCCCTGCCCCATTACCTTGTTTTCATTCTCTTGGTAACTAAATAACACTCTCTTTCTCCTATGATAAAATATAAGTTCGTGGAATGTAGACAGAATGGTTTCAGTTTTTTTATTTGCATTTCCACCCCCCTCTCCCACCCAGGAGTTGTAAGTACTTACTGATTGGTTAAGTCCGATTCTTTCCAACAAGAATTTAAGTGCTTAATTAAGTGCTTGCAATTAAGGGCTTGCTAGTACTAGTACCTCTAACCACCCCCACCCCAAAACAACAACAACAACAACAACATGTTTATTAAGTACCTCCCATATGCCACAAACTCTGCTAGGTCCAAAGCTTATAAAGACAAAAATAAAACTGTGCCTACCTTCAAAGGGCTCACATTCTATCTGAGGCAAGTGCCTGTATACATGTGCACAGATACAAAGTATCTAACAAGTAAATACAAGGTATTTTTGTGGCATGTTGTGGTCATGGTGGGTGGTAGCAGGGGGCAGGATTGGGAAGGGGATTTTCAGGGGTAGGGAGCTGAGGGAGGTCTAGGACTGTGCCAAGAACCATCCTTGTTATTTCTCTTACTAAATAGTGACAATGGTTATGATATAGGCGGCTAGGTGGTTCAGTGAATAGAGCACCAGCCCTGGAGTCAGGAGGACCTGAGTTTAAATCTAGCCTCAGACACTTAACACTAGCTGTGTGACCTTGGCCAAGTCACTTAACCCCAATTGCCCCTCCAAAAAGCAATAATAATAATAATAAGAACAATAGCTAACATTTATATAGAACTTAGTATATGCCAGATTCTCAGACAAAGAGCTAAGAGCTTTAAAATTATCGTCTCATTTCACCCTCATGATAGCGCTGGGAGGTAGGTCCTATTATTATCCCTATATTACAAAAGAGGAAATGGAGACAGAGGTTAAGTGACTTGCCCAAGGTCACACAGTAAGCGTCTGAATTCAGATTTGACCTCAGGTCTTCCTGACCCCAGGTCCAGCACCTAACTGTCTGCCTAACTGCCCCAGCAGATGGTGAATGAAGGCGTGAATCCCACATAAAACTACAAACTCCAGCAATTTGTAGTTTGCCAAAAAGGAAGATGGTGCACCAACTCCTAAGAACCCAACTGTTGTATTTGTACTTTATTCCTGTCCTCTGTGTCTGTGTGCTTGGCAGACTTTTGTGACTTATTTCCAGGGTGGTACGTGTCGGCTCGATAGCTGTTGGGGGCTTTATAAGGAGCTCTCCCTTCCATTGTGCTCATTGGACTCACTACACGAACGTGAAGGAGGCCCTACATGTGTTATCCTTCCTGTTGAATGGATGCTGTGACTCAGGCTAAGAAAGATGACATGATTTGCTGGGCTACACAGGGTTTCTGGGGCCAAATACAATGCTTTATTTTCTTTTTTGTAGCACTATACATGTGTAACTGTGAGTTGTGCTTGTAGTGGCAATGTGTTCTAATGGACAGCGCACTGGACTCAAATCTAGGATGATTTGGTATTGAATCCTCACTCTGGCATATAAGCAATTGTGTGCACCTGGGCAAGTCACTTCAAGTCTCTCAATCTCTGTGTCCCTCGCTGTAAAATAGGGTAATGATAGCACCTGTGCTAGAAGGTTATAGTGTGGAGAGAATAAAACACTCTATACACATCGCACACCACTACTGTGACTACTACCATTATTGTTATGATTGTGACATTATAACTCTTTTGACTCTACCTGGTTTTTTTTTGCTCCATATAATTTTCTGTCTTTCCAGAGTTATCCCTTTCTCATGGTAATTGTTTATGTGCAGCCCCTGAAAGTTCTGAGGGTCTTTATTTCAATCCCACTTACTCTCTGGGTCTCCCTGCTCCCCACCAGTGAAGTTCTGGAGAGAGGAACAGTGGGCTGACTTTCTCTATTGCTAGTTTGCTTGAGCCCCCACTGGTATGCTTCCCTAAAGACTGTCAGTTAAGAATCATTTAGTTAGTAATACTTAAGATGCTTTTTAGGAAGGGGTGTTTGCTAAGGTGATATTGTAGGAACAGTATGGAACATCTTTCCCCAGAAGCCTGTGATACTTTCTTAGAAGTCCATACAGAGTCTAGGGGAAAGTGGACTCAAGCTTGGGGAGCATGTGTGGTAAAGGGGTAACTCACAACTCCTGAACTATGGAAATCTTTTCCTCCCATTTGTGGGGTGCTCAAGAAATTCCCTTTATGTCTGGTGAATTCATTTCCATCTGTCCCTGAGCTCCCAGTGTAGACACTGATATTAACTGTTCTGGAGATGTGGCTAGGTCATAGATGAGTCCAGGTTCCTCCAGACCCTTTGAAACTTGGAGTGTTCTCCTTTGGTAAAAAAGGTAAAGATAGGGGGAAGGAGACCTGACGAGAGCCAAAGCTGAAAGCTCTCTCCCCATACCTACCCTCTATATCCCAGGCACTTCCTTCTCAGAGATATTCAGGAAAGCCACAATGACTCTAACTTCTCAAATGATTCCAGCACTCTAGTTTGCTAATGTCTAGATTTAGGGCCCTAAAGGTGTAGTATCCTTGTCCTATCTGAACTTTATTCTCCTTCAAGAATTGGAAGACCCTTTCATATTTAGCCTAAAGTCTAAGATTGATTGATTGATTAATTAGGGGGGACTTGATTGATGTTTACCCAATCAAGTCATATGAAACCCATCCTCCTTCAGCCCTTCTCAGCACTGGACATTTGGGTGTTTCTAGTTCTGCACCATTGCAGATAAAACCACTCTAAATATTTGCAGACTGACCAGTTCTTCCCTCATGGCTCCCTCCTCCATGTCCAATCTGCTCCTCTTTTTAAAGACCTCCTCAGGGCATAGTCATGACAGGGGGATAGCTGGGACACATGGGATGATTCATTTTATAACTCTAATTGTATGTTTCCAGATGGCCCTTCCCAAATTTCGTTTTCCAGTTTTTGATAATCAGGAACACAAGATTCTCATCCTTGGAATGACTCAGCATTTCATCTTCTCTCTTGCCTCAAGGATAAAATACAAAGTCCTCTGTCTGACATTCTGAGCCCTCCACCATCTGGCCCCAACCTAGGCTTCCAGACCAATTTCCCATGATGCCCCTTCTGCCTTTTACCCCATTTGACCTCTTTGCTGTCCCCCTTACCTGACATTCTGGTTCCCACCTTTCTGAAGGCATATGGCTTCTTCCCATACCTAGAATACCCCTTCTGGCTTTCACCCTATGATCTGTTCTGATTTTAATGAGATTCCCTGAATCTACCGCTCAAAAGTTTCACTTTCTAACTTCTTTTCCTCAGGTTCTTAAAAAGTAGCAGAAAAGCCAAAATTGGAGGGGGGGAGGAGGAGTGTGTATCTTCTCTTTCAAATGGAGTAAGGTAACCCTGAGAATCCATGGTGGGGGGGGGGAGAGCCTGAACTGTGGCTTAATTCTGCCAGTAAACAAATGGCTTGGTTAAATAGGTCAGCAGCTCCTAATGAGATCAGTGCTGGGCCAAGAGCAGATGCAAATAAGGTTTCTGGGCTGCTGCTAGACTTCGGAGAGCTGAATGGGGAGCTGGCCCCAGGAGAAGGCTGGGAGAAGGGGCCGCCATGCAGTGGTAGGTCACTAGCTTTGCTCTGGGGCTACTGGAATCACCTAGTGTTAAGTCCTTGTGTTGATGAGGTCATGGCTGTTGCACTTATGGTTGTTATTATTAATAATATTCTTTAAGGTTTGCAAATCACTACTAACTTCCCTTCTTTGAGCCTTAGCACCACCCCATGAGGGAGATAATAGAGTTCAGTTGTGCCCCTTTTCCTAGTAAGGGAACTGAGGTGAAGTGATTTGCCCGGCCACTAAATGTTGGTCAAGATTTGAACTCAGGTTTTGATGCCAAGTCTGGCATTTCCCACGGTGCCACCTAGATGCCCAGGAGAGGGAAACATTTATAAGCAGGCGACTTGACAATGGATTCCTGCCCCTGTGTGAATATGATGTTTCAAATGTTCAGGAGACATAGTTTCTGGGTATTAGTCATTTTATTAATAATGCTAACATGTTATTAATAAAAGAGGTCAGTGGCACTCTTGAATGCCAAAGACCCCTCATGGTGGTGGGCTTACAGTTTATATGGCCTTGGAAGAGTGGATGTTCCTGAGGATAGCAATCAGCTCAGATTGGTTAACAATTAATGAAAGAATGAATATTACAATGAAAGACAGGTTATATTATGAGTGTGTCTTGAGTAGAAGTGGGGTACCTAGGTTCATAAATGTGGTCCTTTGACTGAATCCAAACTTCACAGAACAAATCCCCTTCATAAAAGCATTTGTTCTGTAAAACTTGGACTCAGTCAAAGGGCTACACTTGAGGGCCTAGAGGGATTCCTTGGTCCTAATTCAATAACAAGTTATTAAATACAAGAGAGAAATAATAATTTCTCTCATGAATAAACACAGAATCTAGGCACCATGAAGACAGGGTGGTTTGGGGGCAGAGGGCACTAGTCGCTGGGGCACTGGGGAAGGCTTTCTGGAGAAGGGGGCACTTGATCTGTCTGAGTCTCAAGAAATCTGAGTTTTCAGAGTGATAGGAGACAGACAAAACAAAGGCATGGAGGTAGGGGATGGGGTGTCATCAGTGGGGAGCAGTTTATAGGCAGGTTGATAGGTGAGTAAGTGGAGAAGAGTGACATGTAAGAAGGGGTCATATCAAGAAGAGTTTTAGGGGCGGCTAGGTGGCACAGTGAATAGAGCACCAACCTTGGAGTCAGGAGGACCTGAGTTCAAATCCGGCCTCTTACACTTGACACACTCACTAGCCGTGTGACCCCAATTGCCCCTCCAAAAAAAAAGGCAAAACAAACAAAGAAGAGTTTTAATGCTCACCAGAGCAATTTGTATTTTATCCTAGGCGTAGCAGGAAGCCAAAGGAGTTTATTGAGTAGGGCAGTGACATGATCAGAGCTGTTCTTTTGGAAAAATCACTTTGGCTGCTGTGGGAAGGGTGGAGTGGAATCAAGAGATTATTGTGAGAGGTGGTAGTTATGTGAATAGAGAGAAGGGGGTGTATAAACTGATAAATATTGGGGAGATAGAAGTGACAACATTGGTTAACTAATTGGGTATTGAATTGGATGGAGAAGAGGAACTCATGGCAAATTGCTTCAATTTTCTTTATAAAAAATGGGGCCAAAGGTCTTAGATCAGAGAAGGTAGCAGAGGAAGGACTGTGGGGGAATTGAGGAGAGATGAGAATCTTGTAACAGTTGTGAGTGGGACAGAGAACGTGTGTTATTGCTGTTGTTTATTTGTTTTCGGTTATATTCAACTCTACTTGACCCCATTTGGAGTTTTCTTGGCAGAGATATTGGTTTGCCATTTCCTTCTCCAGCTCATTTTGCAGTAGAGGAAACTGAGGCAAATAGTGTTAAGTTACTTCTCCAGGGTCATATAGCTCATCTGTGTGTGAGACTGGATTTGACCTCAGGAAGGTGTCTTACTGACTCCCAACCCTGTGCTCTGTTCACTCCACCACCCGGCTGCCTCGGATAATCTGTTAGGAAGGAGCGAAAGAATTGTCTTGCTGTTGTGAGAGCCCAGTTGAGATTAGATGATATGCATCTGTAGTATGCCCAGTCACTTCTTTCAACACTGTTTAATGGGAGAGATGGGTGGTGGGAGTAACCTGGGGCCAAAATTTGGAGAGGACAGAGGGCAAGGAATTCCAGAATATGGGATGGATAGTGCAGAGCTGAAAGAGTTATAGAAGGGGTTGAAATTGGGAAGAGAGGAGAGTGTAGACAGAGCAGGGGTGATGGATGACCTGGGAAAATACTCTAGGATGGAATGATTAGAGATCCTTGTTAGTACAAGGAAACAGAAAGGCAGGAGAGATGGAGTGATAGGAGATGGATGATTATATGAAGAAATTAGCTAGTTCTTGACCAAGGACACAGTACAAAGTAAATACAAAATAATCATGCAGCCGGGGGTACAGCAGATAGAGTGCAGGGCCTGGAGTCAGGAAGACTCATCTTCCTGAGTTCAAATCCAGCCTCAGACACTGACTATATGACCTTGGGTGGGTCACTTCACCCTATTTACCTCAGTTTCCTCATCTGTAAAATGAACTGGAGAAGCAAACCATTCCAGTATCTTTGCCAAGAAAACCTCAAATAGTGTCATGGAGAGTTGAACAAGACGGAAAATGACTCAACAATAATTAATGGGGGTGAGAAAAGGCTTCAGATACAAGGTAGTACCTAAGTTGGGCCTTGAAGGAAGGATGATTCTCAAAGCCAGCTGAGAGGAGTCACACTTGCCCTCATAAGTGCTGAACCATCACCTCTCATTGGGAATGAAGAGAATGTTATAATCTGGTTGTCTATTTTTTAGGCATACAAGCCCTGTCTCTATGACCAGCTTCTGAAGGTTCATTCATTTATTGTTCCTAGCTGTGAATAAAGTGCATGGTCCATAGTAGGTTTACAAAAAGTGCTTAGAGAACAAGGTTGAATCTCCCTTAGTAATGTGTGATCATACACTGAGAGCATGAGAGCAGGAGGACCCTTAGGATCCCCCTTTTTTTTTTACAGAGGAGAAAATAGATCTAGGAAAGCTAACAGGCTTGGACAGCATCACACAGAGAGTGTTTGGGGAGAGGTTTGAACCCAGTATTTCCTGACCCTAAATCCAGTGCTCTTCTCTTGTGTTTACTTTGCTGTTCTTAAGGCATCTGAAATCCCCAGGGTTGCTGCATTAGGAATGGGATCAGTTTAAACTTTAAATCCGAGGACTTCCAGGTTGGAAGGGAGCTCAGCTTCTGTCCAGTATACCCCGTGCTGGAAAATGCCCCTCTCCACCATTGTCTGAAAATAGCACTGGGGTCAGGAGGGGCTTTGCTGGCATGGACCTAAATGAAAGTTTCTTGGGTGGTGATGATGATGAAATAATGATGATTGTTTTAATATTTATAAATTGTTTGCCTCTCCACAACCCTGGGAGGTGGGCAGCATTAAGTATCTTTATCCCTATTTGACATCTGAGGACAGAGGCTGTGAAAAGCTAACTTTCACCTAGCTAGTGCTGGAGGTGAGATTCAAACCCACATCCCTTGACTCCAAGTCTGTGGCTTTAGCGCCATATTGCTTCTTACAAAGAATTCTCATCAGGGCTCTATAAGCAGAATGATATGGTTAATTAGGAGAATTCATGAGGGGCAAATTATTATGGGCAAATGTATTCTTGTGCACCAGCTGTGAGAGGCCCTGTCAGGTGGAGGTGGTTCTTGGGAAGCTGTGGACCCGCCAGACCCTGGCTCTCTGCTGCTGTGAGATCTGGGGATTGGGCTGGAACGCCAGGCGTTGGCTCTCATGCTGGAAATGTCTGGTGGGAGGAACTGACGCGTGTAGGGCACCTTTGTGGCAGCAATTAGACATTTTAAAATTATATTTAATATTTTTTGTATTTTTATCTTGAAGTGGTCAATGGGTATAAAAATAATGATAATAGGTGTCATTTATACAGCTCCTACTATGTGCCAGGTACCAATTTCACCACAACTCTGCAAACATGGTGCTAGTTTTTCCCTATTTTTACAGGTGAGGAGACTGAGGCAAACAGAAGTTAAGTGACTTGCCCGAGGTCACACAGGTAGTAAGTGCACAAAACTAACTTTGAATTCTGGTTTTCCAGGTTCTAGGTCCAGCACTCTGTGTACTCTAGCAACCCCCAGCTGCTCCTAGAAACAGTTCCTAGGGTTCTTTGTGATTGTGGCAGCGAGTTGGGGGTATCAGAACCCTTCAGGGAAACTGGGTAATCCTGAAGCATGTTGCTAATGTGAATAACCATCCTTGGTCTTAGAGTGAGCCTCTTATGCTGTTACCAGTGGAGATTCTCCACCCCGAGCCTCCTGAGTGGAGGATGAATGAAACATTTGGGGGGTCATACACACACCTGGGCAGAGCCATACATTAGATGCTTTTGCCCTGAAGTTCACATCACTTCCCTCACCTCACTTCAAGTTAGAGTTATCAGACACAATCAAGCTGAATGAGGCAGAGGAGGGATGCTGAATCCAGATAAGGCATAGCCCCTCCCCTCACTGATCCACTGTCTTCTGAATGGAAAAAATAGCATGTGGTGTGAGCCCCAGGACTTTTTCCAGCTGGGACATGTACCACATTGAAGGGTGGGGGGTGGGGCGGGGGTGGTAATCATCAAGAAATCTGTCCCCAGTTGAGAAGGGACATCAGCACTTGCCTGAATGGGACCTAAGAAGGAGTTCTAAACTCTAGACAGTCAGTTGGTAGTTTGCTATTTAAATGACTTTTTCTGCCTTGTCTCAAAGCTGTCACAAGACCACAAGGTTTTGTTAGGTCTTTGTAAGCCAGGAGTCCCAGATAGTGACAGATTTCATGATGATTGGCACCTCCACCTCCCAACATATTATCTTGGGCCTCATGGGCCCTGTAATGTCACCTCACTTGGAGATGCCTTTCTGTGGTCCTAACTTACGATGTTAGGCCGGCAGCTTCTCCTCTAGCTGTGAAGATAACACATGTGTAGAAACATCTGTTAACACTAGTAAATGTGGCTTTATGGGGTCTATGAGAGGCAGCCTCACCCCTCACCTCCACCCCTTCTTTTGTGTCTTAATCTGAGAACAACTCATGCAGGTACTAAACCCAAAGAAACAGCAGAGTGGAAAATTTTGTAATTTATAACTTGGATACACACACATATAAAATATACATAGATCTGTTTGGCCATCCATCCACCTGTCCATCTGTCTTTCTGTCTGTCTGTCCATCCATCCATCCATCCATCTGTCTGCCCATCTATCTGTCCATATATCCATCCACCCATCTGTTTGCCATGCATCTATCTATCCATCTACCTATCCATCTGTCCATCTATCTGTCTACCATCCATCTGTCCATCTGTCTATCCATCCATCTGTCCATCTATCCATCTACCCGTCCATATGTCCATCTATCTGTCTGCCCTTCCATCTGTCCATCTATCCATCTGCCCATTCATCTGTCCATTTGTCTGTCTGTCTGTCCATCTAATTATATAATCCACCTTCTGCCCTGGCAGGGAGTTTATGCTAGAAGAGCTCTCGTTAGATATAGAATGGAAGGGTAGACACATCATGAAAAATCATCTTTCTCTTGTCCTTTCCTTTTATTTTGTCTTTTGCTGTCTGGTCATTTGTCTCTGTCTCTTTCCTGATGGTTTCTCTCCTGTTCTGGTCTTTTAGGGAGCAAGCTCAACAGTGTAGTGATGGACGGTCATAGCTCACAGATTTAGAGTGACAAGGGACCTCATAGCCCATTGAGAGCAATCCCATCATTTTTCATTTGAGGTAACTGAACTTCAGGGAGGGTGAGGGACTTAATTGCTCAAGGTAAGTGTTAGAGGCAGGATTTGAACTCAGCTCTTCCTGATTTTAGGGCTAGTACTCATCACCATGATGCCCTGCCTTTTTAGGACAGCCTCTTATCTCCTGAATTTCATCAACTTTTCCATATAGTGGTTACAGTCTCCTTACAGTGAAATTGTTGGTCAGAGGCCAGGAACATACTGAATTAAATAAATTTAGTCACTCATGAGTATTTGCAGCCAGAAACCTCAAAAAACCAAGCAGGATGTGCAAAGTTCTTTAGGCTTCCCGCCCCTTCCCTGTCCCCTCCTTGCCCCTTTGGGCTGCTGCACACACACCTGCAGTGGACAGGTTGTCCCACCAAGTACTCTTTGGGTGCCTCACCCGCTTAGCTGGGTACTCTTTATTCAGTTCCCTTTGTTCTGAGCACCCATTTAAAAAAGAAATCCCAAGTAAAAGCAAGCTGTCCTCTTACCCTTGCAAAGCACTGTCATGACATATTACTCCCGGGGGTATGGCACACTGCATGGAGACTTAGAAATGTTTCTCCCGTTGATTTTAATGGGAGCCAGGCTGCCAAAATCTCTTCCACTGTTTGGGAAAGGACAAAAGGGTGTATATTCCCATTTACACGTATGTTGGGGTGATTTCTAACATATGGTATATGATTTACTACCTTGAAGAAACATTTATCTAAGGTTCCAAGAAGAAGGCTATGGTAGCAGGGCCTCATTTACTGAGTGGTGATGATTGGGTGAATGTGAATGTATTTGTCGGCTCGGCGATGGGTTCAGGACAGCTGGCCACCAGGAAGGTCCATTACAGTGGGCCTGCAGGACCCAAATGCCTCCCTCTCCCCCACCTCCCACTCTGCCTCTGTGGACAACTTGATTATTTTTGAACGGCTTAATTTATTTTAATTTTCCTGATTGCTTCCCCATAAGCACTTTGGTCCTCGATATCATGTTACCAGCATTGTCATCTGTGATATCATTTAGGAGGCCAGTTCAGAAAAGGACTCCCGACCTGGGGCTGTAACCAGATCTGCTTGGGAAGGAGCTGGCCGTCACTGCATAGGGGTGAGAGAGGATACACTACATTTGTTTAATAGGCTGGATTTATAAAGTCGCTTTCCTCTCGAGATAACAGAGCACGTTCACACATAGAGTCTCACCTATTTTCACAAGACCCTTGGGAAGGAGGCAGCAGCAGGCACTTTTCTCCATTTTGAAAATAAAGAAAATTGGAGATCGAATTGCTTGCTCTCACCTCCCACTTCTTATCCAATCAATCAAGGGATAAGCATTTCTTAAATGCCTACTATGAACCTGGCATTACAGAAGACATTGGCGATAAAGAGGCAAGACAGAAATAGTACCTGCTTTCACAGGGCTTACATTCTATTGGTAGGGGCACCATGAACGTAGACAAATATATACACAGTTATTACCAGGGAGTTTGGGGCATGAGGACTCTTTTCTTGGGATGAAGGTTGTGTTGAGTACAACATTTCAACTCAGTCTCACAGGAAACTGGGGGTTCTTCAAGGAAGCAGTGAGGGAGGGAATTTTAGGCAGGGGTATAGGAAGGTGAGGGAAGTCACTAAGAAGGATAAAGCGTAGAGGACTGTAAAGTGCAGGAATGGGAGTAATATTTCACAAGGCTATTAATAATGTAGGGATCAAGTTGGGAAAGGCTTGAAATATGACTGATTCTCAAGACAATAGGGAGCCACTGGAGTTTTTTGAGTGGTGTTGGTGAGAGGATGTCATACTTGCTCTTCAGGAAAATCTCTTCCACAGCTGTGGGGAAGATGAGTTGGAGAGGGGAGAGATGTGAGCCTTGAAGGTCAATTAAAAAAATTATTGAATAGTGCAGGAGAGATGAGATGAAAGCTTGAACCAAGGTGGTGGCTCTGTGAGTAGAGAGAAGGGGATGGATATGAGAGATGATAACTGGGGTGCACTAGGTAAGAACTGGCAGCTAACTGGAAACATGGTCACAGGCTAACCGTGTCAAAGGAAATGAGATGTCTTGTGGGATTTGTTCTTACTGAATCCATGTTAACTCATTGTGATGCCCCTTTTCCTACCAAATTCCCCATCATAGGCTTTTGTCAAAGATTGGTTTCATTGTCCTGCCTGTGGTTTGTGGCCTCCAAGGCTAGTCTGGCATGGGTTGGTCTTGGGGATACTTTTGATGATTCTTGACAATCACTCCTTCCTAGTATTCACTAGTTACGTCTGGAATGAGCGGTTCTAGAATCTTGCCAGTTGTTGAAGTTAAGCCCACTGACCTGTAATTGGCCAACTCTATTCTCCCTTTTTTTGAACCCTGGAGCTTTTGTCTTTCCTTGGTCGCAAGACGTTTCTCTGGTTTTCTGTGTCCTTTTGTGATACATCACAGAATGGCTTAGCAAATCCCCCGTTTTTGCGCTACCCAAAGTCTTTCTGTATCTGGGCCTAGGGCCCTGGACTCACTGGGGGCAACTAGGTCCTCTCTTACTATGTCCTTATTTATTGTATCTATTGGCTTCCAATTAGTCCTTCTTGTTCTTCTCTTTTCAGGGCAAAGATTATTCCCCTTGGTGGAAGAAACAAAGCCAAAAAATTGTTGAGAGGCATTGTCTTCTCTCTCTGGTCAGTCATCAAGCCAAGGGCCCCTCCCTTCTTCCATCTTCCTTTTTCTCCCTATATTGATGTACAAAAACTGCCTCATTTAAATAAAAATACCGGCACGTATCTTGGACTTTAAGTTTCTCCACAATGATATGTATGACAATTATAATGGCAGAGCACTTTAGGGATGATACCCTTTCTGTCAAACAGTCACCTAGGGGCTATTATTAGTCTGTTTTACAGATGAGGGCACTGAGACTGAGAGAGGTTAAGTGATTTGCCCAGGGTCACCAGGCTAGTAAGTGTATGAGGCTGGGTGATATAATGATAAGAATTTTTATAACAGCTTGTAATTCAGCACTTGAAAATTTGCAAAAACACTTTATATATTATGTCATTTTGTCTTCACAGCAACCCTGTGTGTGTGTGAGTGTGTGTGTGTGTGAGTGTAAGAGTGTGTGTGTGCATGCGCGTGTATATCTGTATATAAGTGTATATGCTTAATATGTAATTATATATTTATACAGTAGGGGTATGCAGATATTATATGTATATTAATATATATATGCCAACTGATATTAAGCTTATCCACATTCCTTCTAAATCTTCCATAATGTAAGTATACACTTATGTATCTCGCATATACACTTATGTTACAGTCATCTGCCTACCTTCTGTATCTCCCCTAGTATAAGGATTCTTCACTTTCTTGGGTCATGGACTTCTTGGAAATCTGGGAAAGCCCATTGATCCCTCCTTAGAAAAATGGTTTTAGATGCATAAAATAAAATGGATGGCATTGCGTAGGAAACTGATAATATTGAAATAGTCAATGTGTCAATATGTTAAAATTATTGGAAAAAAAGTTCACAGACCTCAAATCAAGTGTCTTGTCAAATACAACATCTCTTCCACTGCTTCAGCACGAGCAAACATGCAGTCGAGGACTTGTCCCCATAGGCCTCTGCTCCCTTGTGTTCACATATGGCTCGGACCCTGGAAGCACTCCCTGTTGGCACTTGGCTTGGTTCCATGCTTAGGACTGTCAACCGGAGGAGCCGTCTTCTCTTCTTGATGAGTGACAGAAGCCATCTGGCTCGTGGAGGTGTTGTAAAGAACGCCCAGCTCATTCCTGTCCTGGGTCCTGCTGTTCACTCTCAGATGGCCTGTTTTAACAAAAGTTCTCCTCCTGCCCCTCTCCTACACCCCAGGGAGTTGGGGGGAAGGGTGATTGGAGACCTACATGAGTGAATATGGTTCCAGAAGCATCTAGAAATAGACTATCTGGTTGGATTACTCTGGAGGGCATTTGCCTGGTGGCTTGTGTGGTTACCCACACTTGGAGCAGGGGAGCGAGGAAGCCACCATTGACTGTACCCCTGGGAATCCTGTTTAGTGGTCTGGTATGAGGACAGCTCGTCCCGCTTGCTTTGGGGAGGTCTCCCAACCCTGGGTCACAGATTCAGAGCTGGAACTTAGTGAAGAGTGAGTTGGTCCCCATTTTGTAGATGAAGAAACTCAACCACAGATAGGCATAATTGGCTCAGTGGCTAGAACTTTGGGCCTGGAATCAGGAAGACCTGAGTTCAAATCTAGCCTCAGACACTTGCCAGCTGTATGAACCTGGGCAAACCATTTAATCTTTGTATGAACTCAGTTCCTATAACTGTAGACTAGGGATAATAATAGCAGATCCCTCACAGGACTATGGCCAGGGGCAAATGAGATAAGACTTCTAAAGGCACTTAGCATAGTGCTGGGCACATAGAAAGCACTTCATAAGTCCTCATTCCCCTCCTTCTCCTCTCCTTCCCCCTTCAGTGACTTGGCACAGGTCACACTGAGGCAGGATTTGAATAAAGATTTCCTCCCCCTACCTCCAGTGCCCTATTTAAGTACATCTTTCCCCCTGGTGGTCTTGAAGTTTGGACTTGGAAAGGCATTGCTACCTCACTATTGTGAGGTCAGGATATACCAGGCTTCAGGGGAGACCTAGGTTTGTGTCCCATTAACGAAGTTCAGCACAAACTGTCGGCATACTTGTGGGGAGAGGTGCCCAGATCATTCTGGCTGTCGACAACTAATTGGGGAAGGTTTCCTAGGTTAAAAAATCTTCTTAGCCTTTTCTTTAGAGGCATTGTGTTACAGCGGCCAGAGTTCTTGACTTAGAGCCAGAAAAACCTGGGTTTCAATGCTGCCCAATTCCTGGTAGCTGGGCAATTCTTAGCGAATCTTTTCACTTTTGTTTCTCCATCTGTAAAATGAAGGGATTGAATTAAATGTCTTCTAGGAAGGTTTCCTCCAACTCTAAAACTCTCATCCAATGATCCTGTCTCAGAATACCAAAAACGTCCACTTTTATGTGTTCATAACTATGATTGGCCTCCATTGGAAAGGTGGTTTTTAAAATGACAGCCACATTGTAAAATGGTCCCCCTGGAATGTAACATTTCCACTTGGATGACAGGGTAACAGGTAACCTAAGGACCACCCCCTTTGGCAGGACTTATGAACGCCTTCCTCTGAGAGGCCAAGTTGATTCCAGTGGTCAGGGGGACACCTCCTGCTTGTTGGTCCCATCTCACTGTCCAGCCAACAATGGTGAAGATGTCCATCCACTGTCCAAAGAAACCCTTCTTAGTTTCAGCTCATTGTTTTGGAGGACCTTTGTTTATACAGGGCATCCGTAGGGCTCAATTCCAGCTGGAGAAGTAAGGCTTTGACTTTTTCCTTGTTCAGTTAGCTGCCACACATTCTTCCCAAGGAGGTTGCCAGTACATTTTTCTGGAGGCAACTACCTGTTGGGCCTGAAACCATAAAGGAGATGGGGAATTCTGTCCTGAAATGTGTAATGCAGGTCCGTAGGATCAGAGACTGAGCTAGAAGGGACCAGTTTACTGAGATGTTGTGAGTTTTTTGAGGAGGCTTCTCTGTGATCTGCTTTGGGATCTGAACTCCCTCGGAGTGTTGTTGGGTGGTATGGAGAATCAGGGCTGCAATGTCAAGCAGCACCCCACGGAGAGAGCAAATGCCCATTGTTACCCTTCTCATGGGAAGTCAGGGGGCCGGGTCTTTCAAGTGCAACATAAACTGGCTGTGTCTTGGTGCAACTTTGTGTTGATCTGGGGGCAGGGGAGGCTGAGGGGGGTGTTGAAGAGTTGGCCTGAGCATTTTCAGTCTGGTCGGGGCCCTTTAGGTGCTGGCTTTCATAAAATCATTTTCCTGAATCTACACATTTGAGCGCTTCTTGGCGAGCTGACTCAACCAGATGGGATAACTTGGCAGCTAGAGGGTGTGGCAGGTGGAAGGAGCACTGACATGGAGTCAGGAAGATCTGTGTTCAAATTTGATCCCTGACTCTTAACTCACTGGACAGGGTGTCCCAAAAGTCTTTGTATAGCATGTGTTTCCCTCTCTGCCCCCCCCAAAACCTTCCCTTGACACATCTGCCATCTCAAATCCTTCTCCCTCATCACTACTAAACATATCCACATTGTACCTGCTTCCCCCACTTACCCATCAATCACTCTCTTGTAACCTGGTTTTTGTACCCAACCACTTTCCTGATTTTTTTTTCTTAGAGGTCACTTGGTGACCTTTGACCTTGGGATACCCCATGTGACTATGGTCAAGTCACTTCATCTTTATTTGCCTCCATTCCCTTATCTGTAAAATGGGTGTAATAATATATTGCACCTCCCTTCCTGGGATGCTCTGAGGATAGACTGAGATCATATTCCTGAAGTGCTTTGCATCCCTTAAAGCTCTACATAAATGCTGGTTTTTATTACTGATTTTCACTCCCATTGGTCTTTATTATTGTGTGCCATTAGCTGACCCTTTTGTGAGGCTTTTGTCAGAGCCAGGGCCCTCCTTCCCCCCACAGAGGCTTTTTGGATTGTCCTGAATTGACTTATGCATCAATCGGTCCACAGGGGACCTGACTTAACAGAGCCCTGGCGGGCAGGACCCTGCGGGGCTAGGATTTATTACACCATTTTACAGCTTCTCTAGAGAGCAAATCTGTAATAGAGTCTTAAGGATGTTCACATATTTAGACTCTGCAGTTCACTGTGTAGGAGGCTGAATTTCCCAAAATTCCCGTCAGAAAGCACATTTAACTGTGTTGCACAATTCTTCTCCCTGCTAAGGAAAGGGCTTCTTCCCTCCGGCCTCCAAGGATGTGGCTCCTCCAATCACTCCCTGTCCCCGGCTTCAGGAATGGCTCATTATCTCACATTATATACTGGGGCTGTTTCTTTGGCCCCCAAATACTGGAAGGACCCTTGGTCCATCAGAAAACATTCAGCAGCCCCTGCCGTGCTCTCCTCTCTGGCCACAGGAGAAGTATCCTTATCCCTCCCTCTCCCCGTGGGGTATCCTTGATCTGATACCTTCCCACCCTGACCAGGACCCTCTTCTTCCCCCTTACTGTCTCCTTATACTAACACGCTGTCTATTCTTTCCTCTTCATAGAATGCTTCTCATCTGCCTATAAACACATCTATTCTTTCCTCTTCATAGAATGCTTCTCATCTGCCTATAAACACACTCAAGTGTTTCACTTCCCTCCCCACCAAATCTTCCCTCGAAACATCTGCCTTCTCAAATCCTCCTTCGTCATTGCTGATAAATATCTTCAAATTGTACCTGCTGCCTCCACTTACTCAACCACTCTCTCCTAAGCCTCTTGCAATCTGGCTTTTGTGCTCCACGACTTCACTGATTCTGTTTTCTTAGAGATGCCCGTCACTAAAGATCTTTTTTCATTTTAAACCTCACCCTTCTTGACATCATCTCAACTTTTCACATTGCTGATAAGAGAGGCAGTGTGGGACAGTGGAAAGAGCTCTGAATTTGGGGTTGGAGGACCTGGGTTTGAATCCTGACTGCCACTTAGTGTGGTACTTGCGTGAAATTGCGTGAAATTGGTGATTGGTGAAATCTCTTAATTTCTCTGTTTCTCAGTTCCTCATCTGTAAAATGAGGGGATTGGGTTTTCTGGCTTCTAAGGTTCTATTAGGCTCTGAATCTGTGATCTTATTATAGGAGCCTATGTTGGACCACTTCTTCAACTGATACTCACATATTGGGTTGCCCAGAGAGTGGCGACTATTATTTTCAGGGGCCTAAGGGTAACTCTTTGAGGCCAAACTTTTGACACTATAATTCACAAGCCCCCACTAGTATACTTTCCATTAACAATCAGCCAGTTGACTTCATTAGCTTTTAGAAAAGGAATTGACTAAGATGATGTTACAAGAACAGTAATTACAAAAACTTTTTTTTTTGTCATTAGAACATGAGTTGTTTCTGACAGGGGCTTGTTTTATTTAGTATATTTGTATTTAAGTGTCTAGCACAGTGCTTGGCATATAACAAGTACTTAAAAATTCAGACTATTTGACAGGTTATAATCTCAAAGCTGAGGTTTTCTTTCCTATACCATCCATGAGAAGAGTAGACCCAAAGTTCAAGAATAATGAAACAGGCACACATGCAATAGATATGCGGCAAAGAGGTAACTCACAACCCTCGATGTTGGAAATTGTCTTTCCCTTTGTGTAGTCCTCCTGAGTCCCTTAAGTGTGGAGTTCTTTGCTGGGTTCTGAGGGTCTGTGATTTTCCATACTCAGTAGCTGGCACTATTCTTAACGATGGTGGGGGTGTGAGTTGTAGGTAGGAATCACACTCAGGAAGGTGTTGTTCCTCAAAAACTCTAGGTACTGGAGGTCCTTTTTCCATAGGATAGTCATGCAACTCCCTTTGGAGGAATAGGTCTCCACTTCTCTTTGCCTTCCATGTGTCTCTCTGCTGCTGGTTGGGGGACTGTCTCCTTATTGGTCAAGTTTCTCTGATCTTAGCTGCATGTATTAATTAATACTAACCCAGTCTCTCTGATGATATGGGAGAAGGCTAGGAAAGGGAGAGAGTAATCCCTTCCTTCCCAACCATATCCAGTTACCTCTTGGGTCTCTGTCTCTAACTCTTGAACTGTAATCCTCAGTTCCTTAACTTCAACACTAGACTGACTTGCTATTCTTAATCATAAACCCAACGGATGTGATGTTTTATTGTAAAATATTTCCAGTGTCACTATTATAGACCTTCATCTAGCTGTGAAAACCTATAATCTTCTTTAATTGATTAAGGATTTATTGACATGATTGTAGGAAAATTCCTTAACACATACTCCTATTGATTGATTTTGTCTATGATTCAATCAAAGGGGCATTGCCACCATAAAGGTATGGAGTATAAGTACATTTTGTTTTAAAACTTAATGGTCCTTGTTGATTGATGAATCAAGTTAAGTGAGGTGTGTGGGCCTTCTGTGATTACATTAGTTGTGGTGAGAGATGGAACCCTTTCCCTGTGCCCTCCTGTGCAGCTATGATCCTGTGATCACCCCTTCCTCTTGGATGTTTTGTCTCCCTTTGGCTTCAGAGAGATGTAGTTTTCTGATGACTGCTTGCTGGATAGGTTAAATGCTAATTTCTTTTGGGAATGGGTCTGACATCTTGGCCACTGAGATTCCTTTTACCTGATTTTCCTCTTATTTCTTTTCCTATATGTTTTTGTTTCCTCTACTGGTTCCTTATTCTTTCTTTGACTATTTAATATAGATGTTATCTAAGGGTCCATTATTCTTGATAGTAGGAGCTTATTAAATGGTTCTGATTGACTGATTGATCCTATATCTCTTCTGGTTATATGAATTCTCTGTAGCAAACTCATTCATTTTGAAAGCATAGGAAAAAAATCGACTGCAGAGTTTCAAATTCTACTTCTGAAACTTATTACTTATGTGACCTTGGAGAAGTCCCTTGACCTCCATGGGCCTCAGGTCCCTCACCTGTAAAATAAGAGAGTTGGCTAGGACGGCCTCTCAGTTTTCCTTCCGTTCTCTGGACCTATGCCTTATTCTGATGTCACAGACGAATCCCTGGTCTGAATCCCCATGCAGGATCATTTTTTCCCCGAGTTCTAGATCCACACCCCTAAATCTTTGTAGGATAGGTCTGCTGCTGTGCCCCATCAAGCACTGCTTAAACATTCACTATATGCCAGGCCCTGGCAAGTGATCTGGATATGAAGAGACAAAAACAAGATCCCTTCCCTCACAGACCTCTCCATTGCTTGAGATCGTTCATGTGAGGCAGGATGTTCACTTACTGCTGATGTCTTAGAGGGAGTTGAGGTTCAGTTTAGACTAGACTCGGTTCTGTGTTTCTAAAAATACTTTAGGGAGAGATTGTCCAATAGATCAAGAAGATCTGACTTCTATATATGTAAGACTTTATTGGGGGCAATTATCACACCTAGAAACATATCTAGAAGTTGATTTAGAATATTTTGGCTGACAGACAAAAACTGCAGGCGTACATATAAAGTTAAGATCGTTTTTGTCTCTGAAACAACTGAAACTGATGTGGCTAATTATGGGAAGAGTATTGTTCTTGGAAGCCACATTTAACGATGCCTTAGCAAGCACTTACTGCACGCAGCCCTTCCCCTCGAGGGGCATAAACTGCCAAGGATGAGCATGTGGACTATAAGCTGTAGCCTGAATGCATAAAATATTTTCCTATTTGCCTTAGGAGCTGAGGTGATCTCAGTGGCCATAAAATTTAGGATCAGAAAACAGTTAACTTTGCTGCTTTAAAAGCCTGTAATCTTCCCAGCCCCAGGTTAAATGCAGATGGCAAAGAATTTTTATAGGCTGGTGCTGAATACAGTGGCAGGACATTGTGCCTAGCCAAAGGAAGGAGAGAGATTTCCTCACTTGTTGGAGTAGAGAGAACCCTGGAGCTTCATTCAGTCTGAACCTTGCTCTGTGGATGGACAAACCATATTCTAGGGAAGGAATGTGCTTAGCCCAGTGTCACATGGCTAGGTGGTAACAGAGTCAAGATAAGAACCCAAGTGTCCTTAGATCAAACAGCATGTCATAGTTGATAGAGTACGGGATCTGCATTTAGGAAGACCTGGCTTAAAAACCCACCCCTGGCTCATAGCAAATCACTTAACCTATACTGAGCATTAGTTTCTTCATCTATAAAACAATGGGTTTGGGTTAGGTGGCTTATTTTATATATATGTGTATATATATATATATGTATATTGTATATGTATATGTGTTATTTGGTAGCAGCTCTAAATCTATTTTCTGTAATTCTGATTTCCAGGACCAAACTCCATTTTCTGCCTATGCCATATGGAATTATGTCCTTACGTCCCAAACCCCAGGTTCTCAGAGTAGAAAGGGATCTCTCCAACCATACCTGAACAGGAATCTTCTCTGCAACATACACATAGAGTTTGGGTTGCTGTCATCCCACTGATTCCTGACTTTCTTCTGTTATTCTTCTTTGGGGTTGAATGTATCATTCTGTGTCATCAGAGGAGGCAGACGTGTGGGCAGTTTTCTCTCTCCTGTTCCTCTTAAAGTCCAGATTTGTGAAGCTCCAGGAAAAATATATTTTTACTGGCCCTTGTTAGGTATACTCCGTCCCTGGCTAAGAGCCCATCTTGTCTTTATTAAAATAAAGGCCACAGTCTGGAAATCTAAATCCTGTTCTCAGTCTTCATCTTCTTAGCCAGCTTCTCACCTCCCAGATCTGTCTTTCTCTTCTGAATCCCCTGCCTTCAACCAACAGTAGTGATGAGAACTCCACCTGTACCCTCAAGTACTTAAGTTTCTTGCCCAGGAGTTCATAATCCTTAGTAATGCCTCCTAGGTTCCTTCTGGCAGAAACATTTGTCTTCACATGAATCACTTTAAAGGTGTAACTGCTGTCTAGTCTCAAGAAACTGCCTATCTATCCCAGATCCATACATCGGAAGACAGAAGATGTCTCAATTACTTATGTCAGATTGAGAATAAAATAAAAATTAATTTAAAAATGATAAACTGGGCAGACATTTGTAGAGAGTCACTCATAGATATTGTTTCTTCTTCCTTTTAAAACTGCTGACTGACTTCTCACCTGGTGATGGTGCTCGATCATTAGCATTTTACATTTTTTCAAAGCACTTCCCGCGCAATATCTCATTTGGTCTTCACCATAACAGCGGGAGGAAGGCGTCATTATTATTATCCCCATTTTGTAGACCAGGAAACAGAGACTGAATAATTAAGTGGCTTGCCCCTATCACGCAGCTGGTAAACATTTGAGGTAGACTTCAAGCAGTCTTCTGATTCCAAGTTCAGTGTTCCATTCACCATGCCATCTTGCTGCTCTCAACTGTACATTCTCTTGTAGTTCTTATGGTATTACCTGGAAGCTATGATTAGAGTCCCTTCTATCTCAAAATCCTTTGATCCTGTGAACCATATACTATGTTGATGACCAATTTCCCAAGGGGAGAAGCTAAATACTGGTAATCTACCAACTCTGAATGAGATGATGTAGGAACTCTTGTGCATTCCTCAAGGGATGGGCCATAGTCAGCTGTGAGTGAATAATTTTAAAATGTTAACAGAAATGAAAGAAACAGAAACATGAAATTTAAGCTAGAGGTCTTCCCTCCCAGTTTTTGTTTCCCTCAGTTAATTGGTAGGAATGAAAAAGGAGAAAGGAAAGATATCTAAATACAAGAAACCGCTCTTTGTCTTTAAATGGAGATAGAATTCATTTTCACTCAACAGATTTCTTTCCAACAAATACTCAGATCACCTTTTAATAAAGTATATTGCTTGAAAACAGAGTCTATTGTTCATTTAAATTAAGGGGGGGGATGAAGACTTTCTCTTTGAGAGTATGGAAGTAGCATTGTAAGAACATCAGTGCTCCTCCTGATGACTTTCTTTACATTGTTGCATCCATTGTCATGATATTCTCTTGGTTCTGCTTACTTTATTCTGCATCGATTCTTATAAGTCTTCCATATTCCCCTGATGGGGATTCTGTACTGAGCAATGTTGTTCCACAAGTGAATATATCACAATTTGCTCCTCTAGTCATTGGGTATGTATTT
>CM053599.1:10559744-10595862 GCA_028646575.1 Pseudocheirus occidentalis | reverse complement strand
TTGATCACGGCTTTCAGGTAGTCCAATAATTTTTAAATTGTCTCTCCTGGGTCTATTTTCCAGGTCAGTGGTTTTTTCAATGAGATGCTTAACATTAGCTTCTATTTTTCATTTGTTTGGATCTGTTTAATAGTATCTTGATTTCTCATAAAGTCATTTGCTTCCATTTGCTCCATTCTAGTTCTGAAGAAATTATTCTCTTCAGAATAATTATTCTCTTCGTTATTCTCTTGAACTTTTGAGATTCTTTTTCCATCTGGCAAATTTGACTTTTGCAGACATTCTTCTCCTCATTGGCTTTTTGGACCTCTTTTGCCATTTGAGTTAATCTATTTTTTAAGGTGTTATTTTCTTCAGTCAGGTTGTTGACTCTTTTCATGATTTTCTTGCATTATTCTTATTTCTCTTCCCAATTTTTCTTCCACTTCTCTTATTTGGTTTTCAAAATCCTTCTTAAGCTGATCTATGGCTTGTAAACATTTTTCATGTTTCTTGGAAGCATTTGGTGTGGGAGTTCTGACTGTGTTGTCTTCCTCCCATTCCATGCTTTGATCCTTTTGTCCCTAAAAAAGGATTCTAAAATTTGGTTGCTGGTCTTACTTTGCTTCCTTTGCTTGTTCATGTTGCCAGTCAATTACTTGACTTCTTAGGTCTGTGGAACTCTGTTTCCAGAGGGGAAAGCTCTGTTCCAAATTACTGGGGTTTTTCCAGCTGCTAGAACTGTTAGGGGGCCGCTGTAGCCCCCACCAACTTTGGCTGACTGAAAAGGCACCCAGGACTACCACTCAAGACCACGATCTGGATCCAGGCTGCTCAAAGCAAGAGCACTTAGCCTTTGAATGATCGCTTGTTCCCCCTGCAGTCTGCAGGCCAGCAGCTCTGAAGCAGCCATATGGAGGTGGCTACAGGGCTGCTGCTTCTGCCACTTCCCTGCCCTGGAGGCAGTTTGGCCAGACTGCTTTTTTCTCCCAAATTTAGCTGAGTTCCACTGACCTTTCACTTAGTCCTTGTTTCTTATGGCTTAATAATTCTGGAAACTGCCGCAGCTGCTGCTGATCTACTCTCCTGAAGTCTCCAGCTGTGGCTTGTCCTGGCCTCCCCAGGGGCCAAGCCACAGTTTCAGGCTGGACTGGTTTTGGTTCCCAGCGTGCTGCGATGAGCCCTTCCTGTCCTGCCTACCAAGCTGCCTTCAGTGGGAGATGTGTTTTTCTGTATTTTTGTGAATTCTGGATCCCTAAAATTTGTTTAGAGTCATATTTTATGCGTATTTGAGGTGGCTATGTGAGAGCTGCAAAGTTTTCCTGTTTCTATGCTGCCATCTTGGCTCTGCCCCCCCTTGCCCAGTGATTTTTATACTTTTTTGCCAACTTGGGGACTTGGGGTCAGGAAAACCTGAATTTCAGTTCTAGCTTGAAAACTTACTAGCAGAGTCTTAGTTTCCACATCTATAAAAGGGGAGAATAGAATCCATAGGAACCATTGCATACGCTCATTGTGAGGCCCAATGTGGATACCGCCCACAAAACATCTGGCATTTCTTAAAAGGTTAGAGAAATGTCCTTTCTTTGGATCATTGCCTAAGATGTCTCTGGTTCAGCGATGCCAGATAACCCACCATGCTTAGGTTGGATTGGGCACGATTGGATGCCCTGTCCCAACTTGCAAGAAGATCATTCATTCAATGACAAGAAGCTTGGCTGGTCCTAGAAGTTGCAATGATAACTTAAGCCGAAATGCAACCTGATCCAGTCAGGACGAGGCTTATGCAGCTCTGCCAGCCGCGTCTCCTTGGGGACAAGCTGCATTGGTCTTTCTATCCTGCAGACGCTGATGAGATAATCACAACTGAAGCAGATTATGGCCCCACCTGCCTACTTTGAGCCTCATTGTCTCTAGTCTTCTTAGAGCCATAGATTTGGGTGTTATCTCCCCCAGTGGATCATGAGCTCCCTGAGAACAGGCCTGGCTTTGGCTTTTCCTTGTATCCACTTTGTATACAGTGCCCCTGGCACACAGCAGGCATTTAATAAGTGATTGTGGACTTGACTTTCCTTTGAGCCTGGGGTATACTTATAGGATACTCCCCTCCTGTAGTCCTGAGTGCAGCCTGAAAAATGCCCAGCACAGAGGAAGGAGGCAGACACTCTGGGCTGCATCCTGACTCTTCTGTTAACTGTGAGTGAACCTGGGTGAATGTCTTTCTTCCTCTGGGTCTGTTTTCTCTCTGTAGAAAGCGGGGCTGGGCTAGATGGCTTTCCAGACTCTCTCTCGCTCTAAGTCTGGCTGTGAAAGGCATTGATATGAGAGGCAAACTTGGGCTGGTGTCCCATCTTGACCTTCTTAGTGATGTGACGTTGGGCATGTCTCAGTTAGTCTCAGTTTCCTCCTTATGTACAGTGAAGAGGTTAGACTCTGTGACTCGAGAGGTCTTGGCCATCTTTTAGTCTGTGGTTTGTGAAATCCTTGCCTGAGAGGCAGAGAGCCTGGGACAGATTGCATACTTAGCTGTTTGAACACAGGTGGGTCTCTCAAGTGCCCTGAACCTCAGTTTATGTACCAAATGTACACCCAAAAAAGGTCATAGAAAGTAGGTATGGGAGGGGTCTTAGAGATGAAGTGCACCTCCCTCATTTTACAGAAGAGACAGAAGAGGCCCAGAGAGAAGTGACTTGCCCAGGGTCACAGGGAATAATGATAATGGGCATTGATATTGTGCTAGGGCAGTTGGGTGGTGCAGGTGAAGACTCATCCTGAGTTCAAATCTGTCCTCAGACACTTACTAGCTGGGTGACCCTAGGCAAGTCACTTTATCCCGTTTGCCTCAGTTTCCCCATCTATAAAATGAAGAAGGAGAAGGAAATGGCAAATCCAGTATCTTTGCCAAGAAAACCCCAAATGGGGTCCCATAGAGTTGGACTTGACTGAAAAAAAATGAATGATAACAAAACTGAGGTAAAATGGAAACCCAGATCTTCAGTTTATCTTCCTGGCATTTAGCACAGTGCCCCGCACATAGCAGGCATTTGACACATGTTAATTGTTTGATTGATTCTGACTGCAAATCCTCCATGTTCTTTGCTGAATATACTGAGCAAAGGAGGAGGTTTTGCTTTCTGTGGAATTTGTGAACAGGTGTTGTAGCCCAGGAATGGCCCTTGAGGAGAGTTGGTCCGTCATGGTCAGCCCTTTTGGAAAGCAGGAGCCCCAGGAGTTGTCTTGTGGCAGCAGAGCTGTGATGGCCCTCTCTTGGCTATTACTCACAAGTCTACCTTTTCAGTGTGTTTCATAAACGTCTTTGAAGGATGTAATCAATGTGCTGACGTTGAAGGTGACAATTTGGTCTAAGGAGAAGGACCTTGAGTGGAGAGTCAGCTGGCCTGGTTTCTGTGTTCTGATTTTAGCTTTGTCTCTAACGTTGATGTAGTCTGAAATACGTTGCCTGACTAATGTTGTTCTATGAGAACATCACCGAGGTATCATGTCCAACTGAGAGCCGTACCTAGCATGGGCTTTGCTTTCGCGTGCTAGACTCTAGAAGGCATTTCTCTTGTTTTCAGTCCTTTAGCAGCGCAGAAATGATTGAGCTTGATAACTGGTTGGCTGGAATGATGAGTTAAGTGGGAAGCTATCTGAGAGTGCTTCTGGTGACTACTACAGCTGAGCTCTGCCATGCCCTGCTCCTTCCCCAGAGCAGCAGCCTTCCACTACCGCTGTCAGCCTGGTGGCACTCTAGGGTCTCTTGCCTTCCCCAAGACTCTCCAGCCTGTGACTGAAATTTGTGTTTAAAAAAGTGATTTATGTACCTCCTTTATGCATCTTTCCCTGGGGATGACAAAAGGTAGTTAGAACTACAGGTTAGCTGACGGCCTACAATGCCTATTGATGCCTAGGCAGTGAGCTGAGCTATTTGCTTCAGTGAAGGTGGCTGCTAAAATAGGGATTTTAAAATTTTTGCTTCCTTGGCTTTAGCCATGGTTCCCGGGGTGGGTGCTGAAGAGAGCCAGCCCTCTTTTCCCTCAGTGCTTCAGATGACCTAGTCCTGGCTGTTTACTTAGGGATTGTAATTTCCTTACTGGCTGGTAGGGGAGCCAAGATGGTTGGGGAGTCAACCACAAGGCTAATGTCAACCTCCCCTCTCTAAATTTCCATCATGATAATGTTCTGTCACATGCCCCAGATGGAAAGTCATTGAGTTTCCCCTCTGTCTGCCTGAAGCCCTGTGGATTGGTCCTGCTTGGACTCAATTTTCATGGCCGAACCAGTTTTGAACACAGATGCCTTTTCTGGGTCTCTCAGGATCAGAGGAGTTCAGAGGCAGGATGGGTGGTGAGCAGAACATTGGCCTCAGAGGCAAGAAGATGGGTTCAAGTCTAGCCTTTGGTATGTATATGCTAGGCTATGACTTTGGGCAAGTAATGTCACTTCTGTGTCCAACACTGAGTCACAAAAGAGGCACCTCTCTGTTACTGTTGGGAGTTCTCCACATTGGTGAAATAACAGGGATGGACCAAAGAAAAAAGGAAGGGTGAAGCATCCAAAAAGAGAGCTATGAAAGTATCAAAGAAAAGGGGAATTATCAGATAGGACAATTCTTCAATCTTTTCATGAAAAATACTGGTTTTAAAGTCTCATCTTTTCACATTTCCTCTCCCCGTCCCCCCAAAGCCACTGAGTGACTACTTGAGGCACTAAGGCTAGGGTGAGGTGGAATTCCAGCAGCTCCTTAGACCCAAAGATGGGGAGGAGGGTAGAGATGGCAAGTCTTCCCTTGAGAGGATGTGAGGGAATGAGACCCAAGTGATGACTGCTTTATCATCTGGAAGCCATTTGGACTCAGTTCTCCCCCCCTCCTTCTCCAGGACTATCCCTGCTTAGCTTTCTGATCTTCAGAGATGGATAGAAGCACAAAAAGAGTATGGCTTCTAGATGGTGGGAAACCTTCCAAGGGCCATGAAGACACGTTCCTGTTGGATTACCTCCACCATCATTTCATCCATGGCAGCCAACCAACAGACACTGTCATTGTATTGTGTTTTCCCACGTGTTGATGGGAGTTTGGCCTTTGTGGCCTTCTGTGGCAATTTAAAAGTCTCTGCTTGGCCTCCCATTAGACCCTGATTCTTCCATGCCTAGTTACATACCCTAGATTGTCTCAGGTATGCCGAGGCAGGCATTCAGGGAATGCTATTGAGGCTATGGAGACTTGGTCATCACGGGCAATTCAACATGGGACTTCTCTCTATTCATGTAGATTGTAAACCTTCAGTGATTTCCTAGGTAGGTCCCCTGGAGATCAAGGCACTTGGCCAGCAGCAGGAGCAGCAGAGATTGTGCTGTAGCCTCAGAGACGAGGAGATCCGAGTTCACATACTGTCCGAGTCTCTTATAAGCTGTGTGACCTTGAGAAAGTCACTCCTCTCAATTCTCTCATCTGTTCAGTGGGGGAAAATAATGGCACTTACCTGCTATGGTTTTTGTGAAGATGAAATTATGTGTATGTATGTACACACACATTTATATGTTTACACATGTGTATACATAATCATACATATAATGGTTTACAAATCTCAAAGTACCACATACATATGATCAACGTCATCCTTTATTGTTACTGTCATTATGACACTGGCCCCCTCAACTAAAAGAGGTCAGAGGTTAGAGCTGAGCCCAGGCCTTCCCCGCTGCCAGCCCTGGCTCCTTCTCCTGTGCTATGCTGACTTGGCAGCCGATGGGAGATCAGTTTTTTCTTAAATGCCCTTGGCATGCTGTCATTTGCTTCCATAAATGTATGGACCCTTGAGAGTTGTCTTTATACCTTAAGGAACAATTTATGGAGCTGAAATTTGGGGAATTTCTTTGAGGTTCCTGATAGCATTGATCTCTCTATGTGTTTCTCTCCTTCAGTCTTCATGTTCCTAATTTTTTGATATTGTTGACCATTCTTTCTTGACATTCAGTGTCTCTCTCTTTCCAAGTTTCTCTCTCTCCCTCCCTCTTTCTCCCTCTCCCCCTCTCTCTCTCTGTCTCTCTCTCTCTCTCTGTCTCTGTCTCTCTCTCTCTCTTTCTCTCTCTCTCTCTCTCTCTCTCTCTCTCTCTCTCTCTCTCTCTCCCTCTTTCTCCCTCTCTCTTCCTCTCTTCTTCTCTCCCTCTCTGTCTCTGTCTCTCTCCCTCTCTCTCCCTCCCTCCCCCCTCTCTCTGTCTCTCCCTCTTTCTCCCTCTGTCTTCCTCTCTTCCTCCCTCCCTCTTTCCCTCTCTCTCTCTCTCATTTTTATATCACCTAAACTCCCCCCTCCAGAGAACAGATCTTTTTTGGTGTCTTTTTGGAGGGGGGGATGGCAGGGAATTTGGGGTTAAGTGACTTGCCCAAGGTCACACAGCTAGAAAGTGTTAAGTGTCTGAGGCTGCATTTGAACTCAGGTCCTCCTGACTCTAAGGCTGGTGCTCTATTCACTGCACCACCTAGCTGCCCCCAGAGCAAATCTTTAGAAAAATGAAAAAAGAAGAAAAAAAAGTTCAGCAAAACTAACCAACACTTAGAAAAAAGTATAAAACTATAGACCCTATTGCAAACCCCTACTCCCTCACTTCCCGAGAGCAGAGCTGGGTGGGGGGGCAGTACGACGGCCCTCCACCTTCCTTTAATTACTTTGATTCCTATTTCTGTCTTTTAATGTATCTCATCATAGTTTGACTTTAGTGGTGAATTTAGTATTTTTAAAATACAATCTGATGATAGCTTTTGTTTGAATATGAACTACATTTTCCAATGGAATTCACCTCCCTCCTCTTGGTAAGCCATCCTTTATAGCAAAGAAATAAAAAAAAACAGAGGGAAAATTTCCCAAATTAACTGATATATTGAAAAAATCTGGCAGTGTATACTGTGTTCTGCGCCTACAATCCCCCGCCTCTACAGAGAAGCCAAGGGAAGGTTCTGATCCTATTTCTAATCTTGGTCATTTTAATTGTACAGATTCCAATTTCTCTCTTTCTTTCCATGGAGGGAAGGAAAGAAACATTTATTAAGCATTCACTATATGCCAGAAACAGTACTGTTTGCTGGGAATACAAGTGCAAGCAAAAAGACAAGTCTCTGCCCTCATGGAGCTTAAACTCTAATGAAAGGTAGTATACAAAAGGTAACAGAAAAAAGGGATGGGGAAGAGGAGGCCCTCAGTGCTAAGGTTCAGAAAGTCAGGAACAGGGCCTGGAGGAGAATGAAGGTGGGGGGGGTGCTGGGCCCCTTCACAAAATGGAGGCTCAGCAAGGGAGAAGACGCCAATATATCATGGTATGATGTAAAAAAGTATTTTTATCTCTTTGAGTTAAACCATAATTCAGTCTCCTTCAGTATTTGGGATTTTCCATCAACAAAAAATATTTCAGTTCCTTCTGCTTATAAAAGGCCAGTTTCTATCTTCCTATGCTACACTTCTTCATCTTTTCAAGGTCCAATGATTAAAAACAAAAAATAAAACCCAGCTCACCACCAGTGATGAGCCATGAATTTTGTTTTTCTAGCGTATCTCATGCCAAACCTTTCCTTCTGCCTCTAGTGATTAACTTGGCCCCTCAGAACAGTGGTTAGCCCCACACAATAAATCCTTCCAGAGACAGCCCAGCTCTACACGGCCAGAGGTTGTAGGTTTGGAAAGTTCTACTCCCATCCCCAGCAAGAGAGATTTTAAAAGGGAAGCCGACCAGAGCCTCTGTGGTGTCCAGTAATAATAGTTTCATGTTTTATTCTAAATAGAGGGTAATATAATTATGCAGGGACATTTCCTTCTCATTGGATCATGTCTTCTTTAGACTAAATTGACCCTTTTTGGGTCACTTGTCTTCCGCCATGTCCCTGGACTGATGAACAGGATGCACTAAACTGTGGAAGCTCTTGCTGGGCACTCTGAGAGCCCTTTGTTAAAATGGAAAGAAAAGGAGATTGGTGTTCCTGTTTCATAATGGATTACTGATTGCTTCTTAGTACATGTGGAAGGAGAGTACATGGTAACACCCAGCAATGGCCCAGCTGTCACAGCCGATGACTCAATTGGATTGCCTTTCTGATTTCCCGCCTACTCCCTCCCTCCTTCCCCCACAGTGTTCCACTGTTCCTAGAGAGGAACAAAATCTGTTTCTCAGTTGCTTAACAGCTCTGTCATGTCTGATGTTCAAAAGAAGTAATGGCATCCGACAGGGAGAAGAGGGTCCCCAAAGTCATTCTCAGGGGGACCTTCATGTACATGTCCGTGTCTGTTTTATGTAGGCACACGAGCCGTACACCATCGGTCCATGAGCATGCACATAACTTGGGACTGTGTTTGCAGTTTGTTTTTTAAATGTTTATTTTAACTCAACAAGACAGTAACAAAAAAAAAATCCTTTGCTTTCTTTTCGCTTTTGGAAATATTTCTCCTGTTAATTTATCTAGAATTTTGTTGTTGTTATGGTCATTACTGTCATTATTTCTGTTGTAATAAAATGGTCACTGATTTCCAAGATTTACAAAGCATTTTCCTATCAGTAACCCTGTGAGATAGTATAAATATCTTATCCCATTTTATTGATGATGAAACTGAGGTTCTATGTGAATATATATATGTGTGTGTGTACATATAAATATATATGTGCATATAAATATAAAATGCTGATATATAACAAGGCAGGGAATTTCTCATAAATAAATCCCTTGACAGTATAGATCAGCAACTCCTCTATGATTTATGATTTTTAGACTCTCCAAATTAAATTTAGCATTTTCTTTAATGTTTTGAAAACCTAATTCTGTAAAGGGGTCCAGGAGGCTTCACCAGGCTGCGAAAGAGGTCTGGAACAGAAAAAGGATTGAGACATTTGTCTTAGAGAGTGGCCTAGAGCAGAGGGGTCTTATGATGGGAGGCTTATGGGCCCCACAACACTTCACAATGGAGCATTCCAGAAGGAGTATTTTTAGCTAAAGGCCAATCTAGTTATGGGCAAGAATAAGGGGAGGAATGGAGCTCTCCCTCCCCTCCTCCTTTGAAGACTTGGTGAATTTTGAAAGATCAGAAAACTTTGAGTCCTGTGAAAATAAAATCGGGAAAGATTTAATAAAATAAATAAAACATGGTAGAACATAGATGATGTCTCTGTGTGGTTTTCAAAGTCAAGCTGCAGCCAGCAGGGATCCCGATGTAGAGTTTGGTGACCGTCTTTCAAGCCTGCAGACCTGGGAGGTTCAGAAACTTGCCCATGTTCAGAGAGCCCATTTCTCAGAGATGGGACGTCCTGGGCCAAGGCCTGCTCTCCAGCCGTGGAGCCTTGCTGCCTCTCCCATGGGTGTGTGTGTACGGCACAATGACGCTGGCATTTATGTGGAACTTTAAGATACACTCAGCACTTTACATATTTTATCTCATTTGTGGTCCTCACAACAACCTTGGGCAGGGGGGAGTGTTATTTTGGGAGATCTTAGGCTGAACATCCCCAGACTGGCCAAGCATAATTTATGTAACCCTCTTGGAATCTCTTTTTCCTCCTCAGCAAAGCTATGATAATGATATTTTTATTGCTTCCTTCTCTGGTCCACTGGGGGGAAAATTTTTATAAACTCCTTTTTCCTCTCCGTGTTACCACCTTGGAGAATCATGTACCCTGAAGGCCTCCTCTTCTGATTGGTCATTCTCTTCAGGGGCACCATTTGGGGGGGTGGAGAGAGAAAGAAAGAGAGAGATGGACAGACAGACACAAGCAGGCATTGAGGCTAGAACAGAGGAGGAGTCCAGAGAGAGGGTCCAGGAATGAGCAAGATAAAGCGTCTGTGGAGTTTTTCCTACAGTCATTATCAAATCTTCCATTTCTTTTAGTGTCCTGGATTATAATTCACTGGTCTACATTGCTTTTAATTTATGGAGGTGCTCTTTTGCTGTATTTTTATTTATCTTAGGTATCACTTGTAAGGGCAGCTAGGTGGCGCTGCAGTGGATAGAGCCCTTGGCTTGCAGTCAGAAAGACCTGAGTTCAGATCCAGCCTCAGACACTAGCTATGTGATCGTCGCCAAGTCACTTAATCCTGTTTGCCTCCGTTTCCTCATCTGTAAAATTAGCTGGCAAGGGAAGTGGCAAAACCACTCCAGTATCTGTGCCAAGAAAACCTCAAATTGGCATCACAGAGTTGAAAATGACTGAAAGGACCAAAGATAATGCTCCTTAGCAGAGAATAAACAGACTAGAAATGGAATAGTTTTATCTCTTCATCATCAGTGAGCTCATCCTCTCTGAGAAGATGTCCAGTCTCTTCTTTCATCCTCTTTGATGAGTTGAAATCTTGACCCACATGGGTTAGATGAGAGCCCCATTGAGGACAGAAAATGGCTGGAATGACGGAACAAGAAATAAGAAAAGCTAGGGGAGGGGGAACTGTGAAAGCATCTCATGTACGAAGGACTCACCCGCGGATGCCTTGGCTCCAGGTGCCTGACGTTCTCTTTACTCTTTTCACTATTCTTTTGCTTGTAGAAGACAGTCTACCTAACAGTTTTCTCCAAACTACCTCACCGATCACATTAGATTCAGATCTACCTTAGCACACCCCACTACCAACCTTGATGGGAAGTTCAAAGTTTTCTGATCTTTCAAAATTCACCAAGTCTTCAAAAGGGGAGGGGAGGGAGAGCTCCATTCCCCCCCTTATTCTTGGCCATAACTAGATTGGCCTTTAGCTAAAATACTCCTTCTGGAATGCTCCATTGTGAATCAGCTTTCTATGCTATATATAGTCTCAGAGGTATGCCTGAGCCTTTCATTGAATCCAAACATGATCTCCTGCGTGGGTCATCTGATTTCATCCATTGATCAAAATATTTCACTCTTTCCAAGTTAATTAAGGATTTGCTCACATCTGGTTTATTCTTTTGATTGATTGATTGATTCCACAGAGATATCTGGGCTTTTTGTAGTTGCGTTCATTGGGAGAGGAAGACTTACTGATGCCTGTAGGTCTCAGCAAAGAGGGTCCTCAGGGCTAGAGGTTATGTGGATGAAGGAGGTGGCTTTCTGCATATTAGCAGAACAGGAACTTCCTGCTTCAAAATTGCCTTCTTCCTTGGAAAAGTAGGAGTGCAGATCTTCATGAATGTCAGGTTTTGCAGAGCTTATGGAATGAGGAGATGAGTTACAGGTACAGAGACTAGTGTGTAGGGTGTCCCCAAAGCTTTAGTGCCCTTTTAATGGAGCTAATAGTTCAAAACTAAACTAAGACTTTTGGAGCATGATGTATGATCTAACAGCGGTATTTTAGTAGTTGCTCCCATCTTAATGGCTTTGGTGGCTAAAAAGAAATCTTCAACTCCTAATTCCTCAAAATGAGATGGAGAGGAGAATTATTTCCAACAGCCGTCATTTTCTTTGCTCCTATTTCAGGACCTGCATTTCCATCACTGCTGCTTGGCTTTCCTGTCCAGTCCCTGTTTGTCCCAGTACAAAGGTCATTATCTTTTGAACCTGAGATCACCT
Source organism: Pseudocheirus occidentalis (assembly GCA_028646575.1). Classification (NCBI taxonomy): domain Eukaryota; kingdom Metazoa; phylum Chordata; class Mammalia; order Diprotodontia; family Pseudocheiridae; genus Pseudocheirus; species Pseudocheirus occidentalis. The sequence goes on along the minus strand of CM053599.1, from coordinate 10,584,372 downwards.
TTGTCTTCTTTATCTCCTACTCTCAGAAGGAACTGAAATAACTTTCTCACGTTTCTTTCCTTCTGGGCACAAGACTTCCTGTAGATTGCCAGGGTCGATTTCTGCCTCCTTTGATGCAGTCTTCTAAATGGGGACAGGATTATTACTGAGAAAGCATATCCTTCCTGAAGTGTCTCCTACAATACCCATTCATTCTTCTTCTAGCTTGAGATAACGCAGAACACCTGTGGCTAAATAAAAAATGGAAAGGACCTTCCTTGGTTTAGGAAAATTGTCCTAAATCCGTGCCATCTCACAAATTTGCTTTTTACTCCCTGGTAGATCTCAATTTCCAGTGGGAAGAGGCCAATACGTCTTCACTAAATTATGGGACTTAACTTTTAACCTGTTTTGGGATTTCTTTGGTTCAATATGATTCCCAATAGTCCAGTGAAAAACTCTATGTAACTCCTTTCAAAGATGGCATTTTCATTAATTGCTGACACCTCATATATTTATGGAAAGTCAAACATCGTAAGCCAACTGTTTCTACACCCATTAGTGACAAATTGAAGATGTCAAAAAGGCGCAGAATGTGAAGGACCTGTGATCACATTTTAACAGAGTGAACAAAAGCATTTATTGCAACAGACTCATTATGAGGGCATAAATGCTTTGAAACCGAGCTTAGGAAAAGTAGAGGATTTGGGGACCCTGCTTGTATCCCCATTGAAACAAACCCTTTTCGCCTAACCTTTACACAGTGAAATTCACTCCTGGATACTTGACATGTGTATCTCAGGAACCAACATATTGGTAAACAGAAGGCACAGCTTAGACATCATTTCCTACGCAAGGCTTCCCTCCTACTTCCCAACCCATCATGAAATTACATGGTGTAGGATTTGTCTTGTACATATTGTTTTTGCCTTGATGGAATGTCAGCTCCTTCCAAGTCCAAGTTCTAAGAACCCAGCTGAGTACCTGGCATACAGCAGGCGCTTAATGAATCTTTGTGATTAGAGTGATCTTCCTTTTATGCTCTTTTACATGCCTATAGATTCTATCTCATCAGCTCCCACACACTCAATGATCATTTCTATAGATCCAACTCTACTCTCTTGAGCTCCAGGCCCGTGTTACCAACTATCACTGAGACCTCTTTAACTGAATAGTATAGGCCTTTTGACTCAATATTCCCCAAACACAACCCATCCCCCTCTAAGCCCTCCTTCATCCCCATTTTCCTTTTATATATATATATATATATATATATATACACATCTTCTCGGTCAATTAGGCTCACAGTCATCATGTCATTCTCCATTACTGATTTTTCTAAGCTCACGTGCCCAATATGTTGCCAAGTTTTGTTATATTTCTCTATGACATCTCGTATATAGGTCCCCTTCTCTCCTCTGATGCCAGGCACCCATCGCTTCTTCATTCCTAGACTGGCAACAGCCTCCTAATGAACTCAGGTCTCTCCTTCCTCTGGCCTGTCATTCCCTAAGGTACCAAAGTGATTTTGCTAAAGGAGAAGGCCCAGGCATGTCACATCCCCTACCCCTAACCCACTCAGTAAATTCTAGTGACTCCCTGTTGTGTCTGGGATCATATATAAAATCCTTTGTTTGGCTTTTAAAGCTCTTCAAAATTTGTCTTCTTCAGACCTTTCAGTCTTTTTCCACTTCATTCCCTTTCCCATATGCTTTAATTCAGCAGTACTAGCCTCTTCATTGTTCCCACTCCATGCCTTTTACTGGCTTATCCCCAAAGCCTGTCATTTTCTCCCTCTCCATCTTCCTTGTTAGTAAAACCCAGCTGACACTTCCCCTTCTGCAAGAAGCCCTGCTTGGTAGGGCTGCCCCTATTGCTTCCCACCCATTGGCCTCCTTCCACTCTCCCTATAGGTTGTATGTATTTAGTTACACATTAACTCCCCTTTACAATATAAGCACCTTGGAGGCAAGCACTGTTTTGGCCTTTTAGCACCCACCACTTAACACCATGCTAGTGCATAGTTGATGCTTAATAAATATTTGTTGATTGACTGATTGAACCCAACAGCATAAAACGTATTTTGGAGGTTATGTGGGAGAGGACTAATTATTTGGAAGAATTGTGCTGATTTTAGAATTAGATCTGGATTAAAATCCAGGTCCAGATGCTTTCTGGATACAGTGCCTTGTATGGCTCTGTTTACTTCTCAGAGCCTCAATTTTCTCATCTGGAAAGTGTGGACAATAATATTTCTTTCTGAGGTTGTGGTAAGGGCAGAGACTTGGAACTAGAAGGGGGACCTTTGAGGCCTTCAATTCTATTTTTCTGAATTCTTCTTGGGGGTTGTTGTTATATAGAAATGCTCTTCATTTGATAAATTTTATTTTGTAGGCAGCAATCTTGTTGAAGCTACTAATTCTCTAAATTAGTTTCTCTGCTGATTCCCTAAGGTTTTCTAAGTAAAGCAAAATGCCATCTTTGAAGAGGGATACATTTGTCTCTTCTCTGCCTGCCTTTAATTTCTTGCTCTTGTCTCATTGCTATTTCAGGCATTTCTAGAACAATATAAAATAATGGTGTGGAGAGTCTATGTCCTTGCTTTCCTCTTCTATTTATGGAGAAAGTTTCTAGTTTGTCCTCATTGCATAAGATGCTTGCCTTTGGATTTAGATGGATACTTTTCATGGTATTGGAAAACTCCCTCCTTCCCTTCTTCCCTATATTTTGTAGGGTTTTTAGTATAAATGAGCACTGTACTTTGCCAAAGGCTCTTTCTGAGTCTATTGGGATCATCTATTCCTTTCTCTGCCCCCATTTTATTTTTTTAATTCAATTTTATTTTATTTTTAGTTCTGAATTCTTTCCCTCCCTTACCCCATTTATCAAGAAGACAAGAAAAAATAAAATGATTACAAATATATAGTCATGCAAATGAATTCCCACATTAGCCATGTACAAAAAGAAAGGGAAGAAAAAAGAAGAAAATCAGGTTCAAACTGCCCTCTGGGTCCATTGCCTCTTGATCTGGGGGTGGACAGCATCTCTCATCATGAATCCTCTATGATTGTGCTGGATCATTGTGTTGACTGGAGTTACTAGTCTTTTTCTTTTCTTTTTGGAGGCCCTTGTTTTACAGATGGAGAAATTAATGACTAAGACAATCATAGATTTAGGGCTGAAAGATACCATAGGATGGGGAAGCTGAGTCTCAGAGAGGCTGAGCATCGTGTCCATGCTTACACAGCTTGTAAATGTCAGAAGCTTATTTTGATCTCAAGTCTTTCTAACTCCAAGTCAAGTCCTGTATCTACTGTACCCCCTGCCTCTCAGGAATGATTTAGGGCCATAATTCATGTAGATAAAGCTATTTTTAAATGTTAAAGAGCTGTAGAAATGATGGTTCATTATTATAATTTCTCTTCTTCCTAATAATAGTAATCCTGAACAAGTTCAAATTCATTTAATTTCTTAAAAAAATTCTTTTTTCTTCCCATGATTAAATCCATCAGCAAATCATTGGTGATTATACTCTGCCCGTCAATAGACATTTATTAAGCACCTTCTGTGTTCTAGAAATGTGCTAAGCCCTGGAGAGAGACAAAAGATGTCCCTGCTCTCAAAGATCCTATAATCTAATGGAGACAACAAGAAAACAAGTCTTTTCAAGCAAGCTATATGCCAGAAAATTGGGAATAATTAGAAGAGGAAAGGTTAAGGCTACAAAGTTTAACCAAATTCATCATCCTCTGAGTTGCCACCAAGTTGTGTTCGTTGCTGTGGGTTTAGGAATGATTTAGAGCTTGGAGGACAGTTGGGTGGTTGACTTGCATCTGTATTCATGTTCCAATCCAAATTAAATATCTGGAATCTGTGCAATGGATTGCTCAGCTTGTTAATGCAAGTATTCAAGGGGCTGTGGAGGAGCTACCAGCTTAAAGGAGACTCTTGAAAGTTTAATTTGAGTATAGCTCCTAAGTCTTGGAGAAATTTGGAGTCATTTCTGTGCCCTGCTTCCTGGATGAAGAAATAATATTGTCTGTCCCATTGGATTGCAAGGTCCTGAAAAGCAGTGACTGTTTCAGGTTTTCTTTATAGACTGATCCCTGGTGCACAGGGACCAGTTATTGGACCTGGGATTTCATGGGGACAGAGAATTCTCAGATAAGAAAACTCCCAATGTAGGGTGGTAGTGTCTTTGCAATTTATCATCTTAGAGATTTACCTAGAACACAGAGAAATCAAGTGCCTTATCTTGGGTCATATAGCTTGTGAATGCATCTCTCACTTCATCAAGGCTAACTGTCTCTGGCTCTGGCTCTATGTCTCTGCTGTGCCATTGTTCCTTTATGAATAAATGCTTGATTGATTTTCATAAAACTTCATAAATGACCATTTGTCAAGTTAGCCAGAAATGTAATTATAACAATTTTTGTCCTTGTGTCCCTAAAGCCTCACATTACATTTTTACCATGATAGACGCATAGTACTTACTTTTTGAGAGACATTTCATTTTTTACCCTAAATCAGTTGGTTGGACTCAAAGTTAGCAAAGGTTACTATGTTCCTTCATCCGGGGAAAAACAGGTCCCTGCAATCATCAGTATTCACGTTTAATGTGTGATGTTCCCATTCACACTAAAGTTCTGTTTGATCACTCATTCTCAGAGTTGACAGGAACCACCAGGACCCTCTCCACCAACCTGGGACTGAGAAGGATTCCTGTCTGATTTATTAAAAAGTGTCACTTTGGAAGTGTCAGGCTTTGGAAGGAGACATCCATTGTGTGTGGAGTCATTACCTTCTTGGACAACCTGTCCTACTTTTGGCTACCCCACCCTTATATGTCAAACCTTCATCTGCCTTTCTCCTATTTCAACCTGTTGGTTAATAAGCCATTATTAAGTATCTACTGTGTCAGACACTGTGCTAAATACCATGGACACAAAGAAAAGTAAAAGATGACTCTTGCCCTCAAGGAGCTCACAGTCTGATGGGAAAGACAACATGGTGACAGGTTGGTTTAAACAAGATGTAGACCAGTCGAATCAACAGAAGGAAGGAACTCACATTACAAAGGATTTGGAAAAGCTTCTTGTAGAAGGTGGTATTTACCTGGGACTTGAAGGAAGCCATCCCTTAATCCTTGTTCTATCCTCTAGAGCTGAGAAGAACAAATTGAATTTCTCATCCACATCACAGAACTTTAAATTCTTGAAGGGGGTAGTCATGTCCTTGAAAGTCCTTTTTTCCCCAAGCTAAACATCTTTAATGAATTGATCCTTTAATGATCTGTGGCCCTCATACCATTCTTGGTGTCCTCTCCTAATTGTGTTCCAAAGCACTTAACACAGCACCTGACAAACAGTAGGCACTTAATAAATGTTTGTAGACTTGATTTCTGAGAGCATTGAGAAATACCTTGATTACAACAAATAGGACACTTGCCTCAAGTCATGATGACCAGAAATCTACTCCATTCTTAGATAATGATTAGTTATGTGACCCTGGACAATTCACACTAACCCTCTGACTTTATATCAACCTCTGTTTCCTCATTGATAAAATAGGGAAGAATAATAGTACCCATCTCACAAGGCTGTTGTGAGGATCTAATTAGGTTATGTATGTAAAATTCTTTGAAAACCTTCAAGTACTCAATGGACTATTATTGTCATTAACAATTTTTTCCAGCTGTCAGTATCTTTCCTAAAATGTGTCTTGCACTGAACTAGTTAAGCTGTTGTCTTACTAGACAAAGAATAGTTGACAGCCCTTGTTCTTGATAGTGTTCCTCTCTTAATGTTGGACTAGGATATCAATAGCTTTATTGGATGTCACATTACTATTGGCTGTTGACTGGTGTTGAGTTTATGGTCCACTGAAATCTTTTTCGCTTGAGCTGCTCTTCAGATCCACCTTGCTCTTCCTGAACTTTTAATGTTGATATTTTTTTTAAGCCAACTATAGAACTTTACATTCATCCCTCATAATTTCCATCTCATTAAATTCTGTTTCTGATTCTAGCCTTTAGAGATCTTTTTGGACAGTCTCACCCATCACGACAGCTCTTTTTTCCTCACCTCATAACATTTGCAAATTTGGCAAGAATGTCTTTATCCAATTCAGTGATAAGAATATTAAATAGCACAGGGTCAAGCGTAGCTCTCTGGGATACTTCACCAGAGACATCCCTCCAAGATGACAATGAAGCCAGTGGCTACTGTTTGATCCTGTCATTCTCCCATTTGCCAGTCTTCCTGATCTTTCTTCCACATTTCTCCACGGTGTCAATAAAGACAGAATGAGGCAGTCTATTAAATGGTTTGTGAAAGCCCAGGTATAATATGTCTTCATCATTTCTTGGATTTGACCTGTTTGGTTGCTTGGTTAAAAAAAAGGGGGGGATGAGTGTACTTCATATGGAAATACCTATTCTTGATGAAGTCATGCTGCTTTTAATGATTGCTATTTCCCTTTTGAAATGCTCACAAATTGCACTTTTAATAATGTGTTATATACTTGTTCTAGGACCAGAGATGAGACCCACTTGTACATTAGTGGCAGACTCTACTATCATCCCTTTGTGGAAAATTAGGAAATTTGTTCTTAAATCTTGGAACCCAGAATCTGTTATTTGTGATCTTCCCAAGTTTCCTAACCCCAGATCAGTAATCATATCAATAGCTCTTTCTGAGTGTTGGGGTGTAATGGATCCAGGGCTTGGGGACTGGCACTCGGGAAGATCTAGGTGTTCTCAGAGCATGTCCTATCTCTGGTTTTGACTCCCTGTTAACTCTTTTGGTTCCATTTTCTCATTCAAAAGATGGCAATTTTCTTTAGAACTGAAAACAGAGGAAAATAATCACTGTTGTTCATTAGTATAACCCCAGCCACTCAGTTCTTTATCTGTAAAATGAACTGGAGAAGGAAATGCAAACCACTCCAGCATCTTGGTCAAGAAAATCTCCAATGGGGTCATGAGGAGTTGGGCAGGGCTGAAACAGCTGAACAACAAAGCACCACTCAAAGCAGCGAGCTTAGTGCTTACTTTGGTGCTTATTTTGGCTTCTCCCACCTTCCCTCCTTTCCAATTTACTAAAAAGAAAAATCCTTTGATGGACCCAAGGGCTGCTCCCCCACCTGCCCTCACACTCCTTACATTCTCCCCTGGAGGACTGGTTCTTTTTTTCATTCACACTAGAGTCTCTGTCTTTGTTTCTGCCTTCTTTGCACATATGTCTTGGACCCTTTATTGATGAGCTCCATGAACAGCTCCGTGGGCAGCTGCCACATTTGGCCCTTTAGACAACCTTCTTTTCAGGCTGATGACACTGCCTTTTCCTTCATGTATTCTAGATTCTAGTCAAGCTGATTTATCTTCTGTTCTTGACACAGAACTTTCTACTTCCTCTTTCTGTTTGCACGGACTGTCCCCCATGTCTGGAATACCTGCTTCATGATTTCTGTCCGTTAAAATCCCTTGTTTCCTGTGAAGTTTAGCTCAAGTACCTTCTCCTTGATGGACAGCCAGAAGTACATATAGTCCTGTGTTTGATTGGTTATTGAAGGAAGTCTTATTACTATCTCATTAATTCTGATTTTGGTCCAGACCAAGTTCTGGCAGAAGCTTAGTCACAGTCTCGTGTCAGTTTCATGTCTTGATCAATACCACACCCCTGGTCCGGGCTTAGGGCCTGTTTCCAGGGCTCTGCCCATGCTCTCTCCTTCTCTGCAATGTCTCCATTCTTGGAGCATCAGTAACATTGAATCTGGACTCATTAGGGAACTTTGCCTTTTTCTGTCCAGTTATTAGATGCCCTCTTGATCCACCTCAGTGATCTTGAGTTTCAGCCTATTCCAGAGCCAATTCCAAACATGCCTTCTACCGTTCAGTTATGAAATATATGTGGACAAAACTTGGGAACTAAATCCAAAATTGTAAAACTTTGGACATCAATAGTGCAGGCGGTATGATATAGAAATAGAAGGAAGTGCTAGGCTTGGGAGTTAGGAACACCCGGGTTCACATCCTGACTGGCACTTATGAGACAGTGACATGAAAGGGAAAGGACCCTGACTCTGGGTCAGAGGACCCGGCTTCGAATCCTGTTTCGATGTGAGCTGCCTGTGTGCCCTGGAAGAGCTGTGGAACCTCCGTGGGATTTAGTTTCTTCATCTATAAAAGGGGCAGAGTTGGGTCAACTGGCCTCTGGAGCCCTTTCCCGGCCCCAGACTGAGGCTCTTTTGATCCTTAATTAAATTACTCAAACTCTTTTTGAGTTAGCTTCTCTATCTGGGAAATGCAGAAAACGTAACTTGTTCCAGTAACTGCTTTATCAGGGTGTTAGTTGTGTGGCTCAAGTGAAATGATGTCCTCAGGATTCTATCACCTGAGCCACCTAGATGCCTTAAACACATACACATATGCATATGTACATGTATGTATATGTCTGTACAGATATACATTTACATATGTGTGGCTAGCTATTGAGATACATACATCTCCACGTAGATATATATTCTAAGATAGGTAGACATTCTATCTAGAATATAAAGCTATATTAGATTAGCCTTTCTATTAGAAGAATGGGTCCAACATAGATCAATGTCTGCATGTGTCTCTGTGGAGTTAACGTGTATCTCTATGCTCTGTGCTCATAGAGGCATATTCTAATATAGATTTTTTTTGTCTTTCTCTCTGTCCTCGCTGCATAACAGTGCCCAGAACATAGGAAATACTTTAGAAATGCTTTTTTCATGGACTAACATAGATTCTAATTCTGCATTTAGAGTTCTTTCTGCTTCTAAGCTTGTACTCCAAGAATTGCTCCCTTACGCCCCATTTTGGGCCTGCTGAACATAACATTTCCTCTCCACTGTCACCGACAGGACACAAAAATTGCTTCCTTGGAGCGGAACATCAGGGACCTGGAGGATGAGATCCAGATGCTGAAAGCCAATGGGGTCCTGAACACGGAGGAGCGTGAGGAGGAGATCAAGCAAGTGGAGGTGTACAAGAGCCATTCCAAGTTCATGAAGAACAAGGTACGGCCAAGGCTGGGGCCCACGGTTCTGACCCTCGGGGGGCTGGACCACTGGGGAAGAGGGCTGGGGCTGGGAAGAGTGAGGCTGCTTGTGGCTCTTCCAACACTGGCAGTCATTTGTAGAGGGCAGAGGCTGCACAGCCCTGGTGATTCTGCTGGCTGGGTGGGCCAAGGACCCAAGTTCAAATCCTGCCTCCTTGTGGGCAATGACCTCAACTTCCTGGCCTTGGTTTCTTCAAATGTAAAATGCGGGAAGTGGGTTCTGAGCTATGATCCCATGATTCCTCTGGAAAAATTGGGGACATTGAGCAACATAGAGGGTTAGAGTTCAGGTCATTGGAAGGAAATACTTTAATCACTCCCTTCTCTTGAGTGTGATGCTTTTAATTTTCAGTTTCCTCATGTTTCCATTGTGCAGTGAGGGGGCACCACAGTGCAAAGAGCACTAGGCCTGGAGTCAGGAAGCCCTGAGTTCAAATACTGTCTCAATCATTTTCTAGCTGTGTGATCCTGGGCAAGTCACTGAACCCTGTTTGCCTCAGTTTCTTCTGCTGTAAAATGAGCTGGAGAAGGAAATGGCCAAATCCTCCAGAATGTCTGCCAAGAAAGCCCCAAATGGGGTCACGAAGAGTCAAACACCAGTGAAAAGAACAATAAATATTTCCATCAGAGAAGTAATGTGGCATTATAATAGTAATAAACCATATTTACAAAGTGCTGTACCTATTATAATATGTAGTATATTCATAGGTGGGCGCGTATATATGTGTATATGTAGATATAGACTATGTACATATTGGATACCAACCTGGCCTCAAATTCAGGAAGAGCTGGGTTCAAGTTCTTCCCTGGAACATCCTTGCTGTGTGACCCTGGGCAAGTCATTTAATCTCTCAGTGCCCCAGGAAACTAAGATTGCGAGTTATGGATGAGCCACCAGTCTGTGCCAGAGGGGCTTTCCACACTGGAAGGCACACCAGGCTTCCCTGGTTCTTTCCTCCTGATGCTTTTTTCTGGATTTGCAGCCGGGACAAGAAGGCACTTTCCTGCTAAGCTCCATTGATGTCCGATTTCAGAATCGTGGGTTCCTGTCTTTCTGATGTTCTTTGTTTTTGGCTGTTGCTGTGGGATGTTGATAGCTTTACACTCACACACCCACACCCACACACTCATGAATACATACTCACACACACTCACTTGCACATATACACACACTAACACACACAGTCACACATGCACACATACTCATACACACTCACACACAGTCACACATTCACACACACTCATACACACACACATTCACACATACTTGAACACACTTATACACATACGCACATACGCACACTCGCACACTCACACACATGCACACACACTCATTCACTTGCACACACACACACTTGCACATACACACACTCACACATGCACACACACACTCACACATGCACACACAAAGCTGAGGTGTTGGCCTTGCCTTTCCTCCCTTCCCCTCTGTCTTCCCTTCCCTCTTCCCTGCCTTCCTTTCCACCCTTTCCCTTCTCCCGCCTGCTGCAGGTCAGGCCTGCTTCATTTCTTCTACATTTAATTTTGGTTTGTTCATCTGTTTCATTCAGGGGGTGTCTTGAATAGATCTTTTGGGTACTTTCATTTTTTTTAAAAATCGTCTCTCTCTGTCTCAAGGGTATTTCTTCTTAAAACAAAAATCTTTGCATTACAATAAGCTTTGATTGCTTCTCTGTTCTTGTTCCAGGTTTAAATCCTATTTATTTCTTTATAAAGGGAGGGAGTGTTGGACTAGTGTGGTTTTCTGGGAGAAAACTGTAGGGGAGCTGGAGGGATTTCTTTTTCAAGTCAAAAATAAAGACAGCTGGGAAGGGAGGACCAGCCAGCATTTCCTCTTTGTCCGTTGGGGGTTTCTTGCACATGGCGCAGCATCTTGGGTCTCCAGCTGACCTCCTAGGCCATCCAGCCTGATGCTTTTCTTTATTGATGGAAGAACCCTAAACTCACCCAACCAAAATCTCACAGGTGGTGAGTGGATTCAGACCCAGGTCCCCTGCTTCCAAATGTGGCATTTGTATTGAAATATGGACCTGGGATTCAAAGCTGGAAGGAACTCAGAGATTATACAGCCCAAGGCCTTCATTTCATAGATGGGGAAATTATACCCTGGACAGTCTCCATGATTTGTCCAATGTGTGAAGTGCTAAAAATGGTTTTGGAGTTGGGGTTAGAGGCTCACAGAACTAGAGCTTAAAGGAACGGTGGGGCCCGCTGCTGGGTCCTTTACATTTGAGGACACTGACATCGTGCTGGTAGTGAGAAGGGGACTTTGAGCTGAAATCTCTAGGGCCAGAGTCTTTACACCACCAGGCTCCTACAAATGGAGTTAGCCCTTTGGCTGTGTGTATGGACGAGGAGAATTCCTGAAGGATTTCATCGCCCCTCCTTCGGTCTGGTGTCTGACAAAGTGAAAGATCCATTTTCCTGAACAGCCTTCCTTTGCTGGCTCCCTCCTGCATCCAGCGAGCCCTCTCTGGGTAGAATCAGAGGCACGTCACTTTTATTAGAGGAGCAGAGTTTACACAGTCTGGCTCTCAGGAAGGCGACTCTGCCCAGGAGGGCTGAGAGATGATGGGCTGGCTATTTGACTGGCAGCGTTTGGCCAGGAATCTCCAATTGATTATTAGATGTGAGGATCCCACCCCGAGGGCACACCTGCCTCTGGCATCTCTCAGCAGCTCTGTTCATTATCTGGTCATTAATGATGTCACCAGAAGACCCTCGTTCTGCCACTCATCACGATCTCTATCAGTGGAGAGGCCCCACTGGTCTGCCTGCCAGAGACCAGAGCTACACCGGGAGCCCGGCTTCCCTCCAGGGGGACGGCCAGACAAGGTTCTTTGTGTGCCCAGAGACTGATGTGCCCTGGGGCTTTCCGGTCATCAGAACAAAAGATTATTTAGTCAAAGTTTTTATTAACAAAGACCAAAAGTTGATTAAGGACACAGACCAACGTGGGCTCAAACACGAGGAATTATAGTGCCCTGTTGCTAGGTTGCATTCACTTAACCTCTGTCTGCCTCAGTTTCCTCATTGGGGAATTCATTTCTTTCATGAGGCAGGTTTTTTTTCCCCAATTTTCTCTGCCTAATGTCCTTCATTGTTATCAGAACTAACTTACTATAGACCAGGGTCTTCTCAAGTAGAGGGCCACATGGGGAAGCAGAGAGAGGGGTGGGGTTGGAGTCCGAGGTCCTGGGTATGAATCTTGACTCGATCACTGTCTCTGTGGCCTTGGCCAAGTAACTTCCCCTCCCAGGGCCTCAGTCTTCTTAACTGTAAAAGGAAGGGGCTGAATGGAATCAGGGGTCCTTAACCTTTGTTTCTATCATGAAGAGCCCTCTGACAAGCCTCTGGTGATGCTTATGGTTCCTTTCTCAGATCAATGTAATCTAAAAACATAAAATATATAATATTACAATAGAAATAAATTATTTAAACACAGATATGTGTACACACAAGACATTGCTACACATGCATGTATCCATATATGTTGCACTTAGAGGCTATATAAACATGATTACATGGCAATACACACATATGGAGGTGCCCTCTACACACAATTACGTGTGTACACATGAAGTCACACACATGTACACATACAATTGCTATATGCCTACATCTAAACACAGACACACATGCATGTGTATGTATGCACGGTACAGGCACATGCATGCAGACAGACATAGATAACGTCCCGTTGAGCCCCATATCTGTGCCTGAATTTAAGCATTTATTAAGGGCTTACTCTATGCCCGGTGCCAGGAGCGTAAATACAAAGATGAGACAGTCCCTTCCCTCAAGGAGCTTGCAATCTAACAACAGGGGCAGACAGCACACAGGGGGATGGTGGGTTTGGGTTTGTAAGCACCATGGGTGGTGGGTGGAGCCCTAGAGGACTTGGCCATCGTGGCCTGGCCACAGTCTATGGGTCCCAGGAGGTTGGGGTGTATGTAAAGGACATTAGGGCAGGATGTGGCTGGGTCCACTGCTCTGAGTGAAGCCCTGCCCCGTCAGGGCAGCTCAGGGTGCCAAGGCTGGAGTGCCAGAGCAGCGTGCCATCCCAGGTGGATGCGAGATAACGGCTCCTAGATCTCTGCTGGTGCTTTCCCTTTGGGAGATTCAGGGATGCCCTAGATGGGGGAGCTCAGCTTGCTGTGGAACTCCTGATTCTAGACGCTATGACCAAGACCTTTTTCTCTGTCAAGACCTAGAGCCATGACTTGAGAACAGAGCCTGGAACCTTCCTCATTGCCTTCTGAGCTCCAGGGTCAAAAACAAAGTGTTTGGCTTGGCGGTCAAAGCCTTCATAATGGCCCCCTCCTCCCTTTCCAGCATGTGACCCTGGCCTCCTGCTGGTCTAGGAACAACCCCCCCCCCCATCTCTTGGCTTTGGGCATCTTATCTGAACTAACTGGTGAGATGTTAAAAAAAATGACCATCAAGAATCAAAGGCAGCGCATCACTGGTTTTCCGTGTCCTCTGAAACCATTTTAATTGGCCACTAGGTGGCGCCACAGGGGATAGAGCGCTGGGCTTGGAGTTCGAATTTTGCCTCCAGCACTTCCTTGCTGTGTGACCCTGACCAAGTCACTTAACCGTTGTCTGCCTCAGTTTCCTCATCAGGGAATGAGGGTCACAATAGTACCCATCTGGCAGAGTTGTTATGCAAATATTACAGTGCCGCTCTAATAAAAATAACAGCCACAACAATGTGATGACTAACTTTTACCCAGCACTTCCCACGCACCAGACACTGTGAATTCCCTTTGTGAATATTGTCTTAATTGGACCTCACAACAACTCTGGGTGGGAGATACTGTGAATATTCCTAATTTACAGATGAGGAAACTGAGGCAAACAGATTCAGTGACTTGCCCAGGCTCACACAGCTGGGAAGGGTCTGGGTCAGATTTGAACTCAGGACCTCGGACCTCCGACCCAGAACTCTGTCCACCGAGCCACTCAGCTGCTTATGCAGCGTTAGCTTTCCTGACATCATCTGCATTGTCTGTATCTCCTTATTCAGTGTTTTCTCCTCCATTCAAGTGTGAGCTCTCTGAGGTCAGGGACTGTTTTTAGCCCTTCTCTGTGTCAGCTCAGCTGGTCTTAATAAAGTCTTGTCGACTTTACTTTGACTTGCTCGAGAGCTGGCCCTGGAGTCATGAACACCAGGCTCCAGGACTCCCTGCCTCTGACACCAGCTGCCTGTGGGATCCTGCGTAGGTCACCGAGCCTCTTCTTGCTTCAGACACGTTTTTAAGGCTCAGAAGGCACCTAGGCATATTTCTAAAGGGGGTTTCCTTATTGGGAGCTCACTTTATAAAAATGCCACTACACTTTGGGTAGAAAACAAAATATATACACACATACAGATGTATGTATGTGTATACACATATATGTATGTGTGTGTATATGTCTACACTGTGACACTTCCGGGTTCCTGGGCAAATACAAGTGACCATGAAGCTCTGCACTTTAGAGAAATGAACACTAGACTTGGCGTCAGGATCCTAGGAGATGCATCCTAATTCTCCAATTAGCTGTATGACCTTGGACGGGTCATTTTAGGAGCCTGTTTCCTTATTGTAAAATGAGGGGTTGGCAGCTCTATTTTGACCTTAAGCCTAGACAGAGTTCGGACAGTGGACGCTCCCAGAATTGCAGCACTCATCATTAGTGGGAGTAAGGAAATGAAATTCTTTTGGCCAGTATGATCCGAGGGAAGGGTCAGGGGAAGCAGCTGTGGAGGTGAGAGAGCGAATGCAGAGAAAGGGGAGCTGAATTGGAGCTCAGGTCTTGCCAGCTCCAGGCCTTTTTATACCCGCTCACTCAGCTGCATCATTAGTCCTTGGAGGCTACGATGTGTCATACAGATCATTAGGTTGGGGAAAGAATTCGAGCTCATCTCCTTCTGAAGAAGGCCTTGTCGTGGCCCCCTCGGTCTCCTTCTCCCGGCCCTCGGAGCAGGGGAACCTCACCTCCATGGCTTATCCCTGCCCTCTGCCCGTGGTGCCACTCAGCTGCCTCTGGTGCTCGGCCCCTTTTGTCCTGAATCTGAATCTCAAGAACATTTTCTCCATAGTCTCTGACAGTTTGGGAGCCCCCTCACCCAGCCTGGGCCACCCCATGGTCGGTTCCCTCCTCAAGATGGGAAAGAGGCTGTTTTCTTTGGTGGGCTCTTCTCTCGGGGGGCCTGAGAAGTGCTGCAGACAGAGCTGGGGGAAGAACCTCCAGGAGAGACGGAGCTGGTGTGATGTTGGCACAGGGCCCCCAGCCTTCTGCCTGCCCTTGCCTTGCCTTTCTCGGTCTCTGTGGCCCTGCGTCTCTGGCTGTGTGGTTTCCCATCTTTACTGAGTTACTGCTAGGACGAGGATGGTCCCCCATGCCCACCAAGGACACTGCATTTCTCTTAAACTCTAGTCTTTGTCCCCCTTGCCCTCCTTCCCTTTTCTTCCCCCATCAGCATCCTGGGCACACGGAATCATGGACATCGAACCCATCCCCTTTCTTTTACAGATCAGTGGACTGAGGCCGTGGGAGGTAGCAGTGATTTGCCCAAGGTCACATGGGTGGTGTCAGAAGGAGGACTTGAGCCCAGCTCCTGTGTCCGGACTGTGCTTTCCAGCGTGTCTCTTTTGTTGCTTGGTCATTCCAGCCGTGTCCAATGCTCCTTGACCCCAGCTGGGGTTTTCTTGGCAGATACTGGAGTGGTTCCCTTTTCTTCTCCAGCTCATTTTGTGGATGAGGAGACTGAGGTCAACAGGGTGAAATGACTTACCCAGGGTCACACAGCCAAAAGTGTCTGAGGCCTAGGAGTTTCTCTTGTTTTATTATTTTTAAACATTATTTTATTTGGATATTTATTATATTTTGTTATATTTTTATTTAATAATATTTAAAGTATTTAAAATATTTTAATTTTAAAAATATTTTCAATAATATTAAAAACTTTAATAACATTTATTATATTATATTTTATTTATTATATATAGTTATTATTTTAAACGGATCCATTTTATTTATAGAATCCAGCATACACATGACTGCTGACAAGGAGATGTGCTTTTGTGTCCTGATGTTATTTCTGAGAATATCAATTTTTTTGAGGTCATTGGAGTTAAATGACTTACCCAGGGTCACACAGCTGGTAAGAGGCTGGATTTGAACTCAGGTCCTCCTGACTTCCAGGTTGATGCTCTATTCACCTAATTGCTCCAAGGATTTTAATTTTAAGGAGCAGATGGAAGCTGACAGATGTCTAATTTCCAGTGAGATCTTCCTTTCCCCTATACTCTCTTACTGTGTGTGTGTGTGTGTGTGAGAGAGAGAGAGAGACAGAGACAGAGACAGAGACACAGAGCGAGGCTGTTCCATGATAATCTGTTAGGTGCTAATACAGATATGGTGCAGAAACTTAGGAGTTCGGGCAGCTGGAGGGCTTGGTGGGACCAGATCCCGAGGGAGAGCAGGCCCTCTTCTCTCCATGTCCCTGGCACAGGTTCAGGTTGCTGCTAAGGGCTTGGCTACTTGCAGAGATGGGAAGCTCACTCACTGGTGAGTCCCTCATAACCCATTGGCATGCTCAGCTGGGAGTTTGTGAGTCTGAGTTCAAATCCTTCCTGAGTCTTTGGGATCTGTGTGACTTAATTTTGCTAAAGTAAGGAGTAATACAAATGGATAAAGTATTTGCTGTTGGATGACTGCACCCACAGCAAACACCAGATTGGTCAGGTGGCTGTTTATTTATAGGGTCATGGATTTTATCAGGCAGGACCAGCTCTTTTGAGTGGGGAGAATAAGACTGAAGCAAATTAAGTGACTGCCAAGGTCACCCAAATATCACACATTGGGAATCTAGGTTGAAGCTCCCTGCTGAGTGTTAGGGTATAAAGGGGCAGTTTCTGGGGTGCCCAGGGAGGGAGGAGGAATTTGGGAGCCCCAGCTGGCTTCCCTCTGCCTGGCAGCCCCTGAGGTGAAAGGGGCCCTCCCTAGAGCTGCGACCTGCCTGGCCCAGAGAGGGAAGGGACTGGGGTGCTCTGGGATGCGTCCCTGCCTACCTCTGACACCAGCATTTTGTGGTTCCAGGTCGATCAGTTGAAACAGGAATTCTCCAAGAAGGAGTCAGAACTTCTTGCCTTACAGACCAAGCTGGAAACCCTCAGCAACCAGAATTCGGACTGCAAGCAGCACATTGAGGTGCTCAAGGAATCGCTGACCGCCAAAGAGCAGCGGGCAGCCATCCTACAAACGGAGGTAAGGGCTGTCATCCTGCAGAGGCTGGGCAGGAGGGGCCAGGCCTGGCCCAGCACACGCCCGGGACTTTGGGTGGGCATCTTGGTGGTGGCACTGTGAAACATCAGGAGGCAGTGTGCTGGAGGGAAAGAGCCGTGGCTCTGGGGTCTGAGGACTCGGGTTCAAATGTCTCTTCTGACACATGCCACCTATACTACTTGGATAGAGTGCTGGGCTTGGAGACAGAAAGGGCTGAGTTCAGATTCTGCCTCGGGCTCTTGCTAGCTGCATGACTGAGTATGCTGAGCCTCAGTTTCCTCATCTCTGGAGTGGACATACAAACACCTGTGTGCACACTTCGTGTGGCTGTTGCAAGGCTTAATGAGATAGTGTGTGTTAAGTGCTTTACAAAGCTTAAGGCATCATGGAAACATCCGCTGTGATTCAACAATAAGAGGTGGTATGGCCTCATGGGCCGTGAATTAGCCTTGGAGATACAGAGGTCTGGATTCCAGTCTTGCCTCGGTGCCCTCTGGCTGTGCGGCTCTGGGTAAAACTTGTAACTTCTCTAGGCAAGGGCGACTCTCTGAGACCAGGGCTCAGCCCACTGGCTGGCGCATGTTCTTACAGATCCGTATAGGCAGAGGTCATCCGGATAAATCCTCTGATTTGAACAAATAGAGAAACTGAGTCTCAGGGGGGTAAGTCACTCACCCCCAGGTCCCATAGTTGCTAAGTATCAGAGACAAAGTAATAGATGGGACACTGGACTTGGAGTCAGAAATAGAAGGAGGCTGAGGCATCCTCATGTCCAAGGTCTTATATGTTCTCCCACTCACAGAGAGGTTGGGAGGTTGCGTGTCTTTCTTCATGACCAGGAAAATAAGACTCTACAGTGCTTGGGACTCCCCATGACTTTGTGAGGGATGCCATCACCTGATCTGATGGCTAGTGTTGAGGACCTTGATGGGCTGGGCAGCCAAGGTCTTCCCTGTTGATCTCTCTCTGTCTCTCTGTCTCTGTCTCTCTCTGTCTGTGCCTCTCTGTGCCTCTCTTTGTCTCTGTCTCTGTGTCTGTCTCTGTCTGTGCCTCTCTGTGCCTCTCTTTGTCTCTGTCTGTCTCTGTCTCTGTCTGTCTCTGTCTCTGTCTCTCTGTCTCTGTCTCTCTCTCTGACTTTCTATTTCTGTCTCTGTCTCTCTGTGCCTCTCTTTGTCTCTCTGTCTCTATCTCTCTGTCTCTTTGTCTCTCTGTCTCTGTCTATCTCTGTCTCTCTTTCTCTGTCTCTCTGTCTCTGTCTGTCTCTGTCTCTCTGTCTCTGTCTGTCTGTCTCTGTCTCCCTCTCTCTCTCTCTCCCCCCATCTCTCTCTTCTCTCCCCCCCATCTCTTTCCTCTCTCCCACTGTCTCTCTGTCTCTGTTCCTTTCTTCTTTCTCTTCTCTCTGTCTCCTCTCTCTGTCTCTTTCTCTGTTTCTCTCTGTCGGTCTCTGTCTCTTCTTTCTCTCCTCTCTGTCTGTCTTATTTCTGAATATAACAACCTCCCCCCCCTCTTTTTCACTCTCAGTGAGTTTTTCCCTGTAACACAGAAAAAAACATTGACTCAAAACCAACACACACTGACCAAGCCTAACTATGTCTTCAAACACCCCTAGTCCTGTCCTCCGGTGGGAAGTCCCAGGTCCGGATTTGAGCCCTGGCCCTTTGGCCCCCCCCCCCACCGTGTTCACACCTCTGCATTCATTCCTTCTTCCTTCAGTGCCTTGCCATTGTTTCTTCCCCTTTTCTTTGGAGCTGACTTAGTTTTTCTTTATCTAGAATGAACAACTCTCCACAGATAAAGAGCTGCCTGTTGGCCCTGCTGCCCTCAGTGTGACAGGTGAGAAGGGGAGGCCGCTGGAGCCTTTGAAACCCATTCAAGAGCACTTTCCCCTCATTTTAAGGCCATTTTTGACGCTGAAGCCCGGAGGCAGCTTACGGTCAGGATGAGCAAACCGTTAGAAATTGCCCTAAAAGTGAGACCAGCGGCTAGGCCTCTCTGTCAAAGCAGCTTTCCAAGATCACTTCTATTTGGCCACTTCGATCCTTCCCCTTCTGGCTCTCTGGAGGCCGTTTTGGAGACTTTAGCTGTGTTCTCACTGATAAACTTAATTCTGGTCAATTCTGGAGCACAAAGACCACTGGATTTAGGCACAAAAGACTTGTTTCCAATCCCAGCCTTGCCTCCGGCCTTCTTTTTGTGACTTTGGGTTTGTCATTCGCCCTGGGTCTCCCTCATCTCTCCCATAAACCAGGGAGACAAGCTGGTTGATCATCAATCATCTCTTAAGGACCTGCTAGGCGCTGTGCTAGGGGCTGGGGATGCAGAGACAAGGGTGGCACGAGGGCTCTTGGGGAGACAACACACACACATATGCAAAAATATACAATGCGTTTACAAAGTAACATGATTTGGGGGCAGGGAAGGCACCAGCAGTTGGTGAGATCAGGAAAAGCTTCCTAGAGCAAGTGATACCTGAACCAAGATTTGAAACAAACTAGAGATTCTAAGAGGTTGAGGTGGGGGGCACTGCAGGCATGTGGCATAGCTTGGGCAAAGGCATGGAGACTGGAGACGGAGGATTTGTGCATAAGGGTCAGTAACAAGAGCCCCTTTGGCTAGATTTTAGAGTGTTTGTTGGGGAGCAAAGTAAATAAATCTGGGAAGGGGGGGGTCTGATGATAAAGTGCTTTAAGTAACAGAAGAGTCTACATCTGATCCTAGAGGCCAGAAGAGTTTTTTGAATAAGGAGGTGACATGGTTAGACCTATTCCTTATGAAAATGACTTTGGCGGCTGTGGGGAGTCTGAGCTGGAGCAGGTTGGGAGACCAATTAGGAGGCAATTACCAGGGTCCAGGCAAGAGGTGATGAGAAGCTGAACTGGGGATGGGGTGGGAGGGGGGTGTGGGGTGGAAGTGAGGAGAGGGAAGGGACCCTCAAGGCCGTGGGCTACTTTTTCATGAAAAGTCTGTTGCTGACAGTTTGGACCATGACCCCCTGCTCCCTCCACCCCAGTCTCCCAGCATACAATTGATGTAATCATAGACCCAAGCGAAATGTCTTTTTAGATCAACAAAGCAGCCGTCCCAAGCTCAGAGAGCCACCCTCTTCATCTCTGCTGCTTTGAAGGCAGTGCTTGCAAGCATGATGACTTTATCAGCTGGAAGTGCCTTGGGGGCTTGCTTTCTTTTTCTTTCTTTCTTTGTTTCTTTGTTTCTTTCTTTGTTTCTTTCTTTTTTCTTTCTTTCCCCTTCTCTCTCGCCCTTCCTTCCTTCCTCTCTTTCTTTCTCTCTCTTTCTCTGTCTTTCTGTCTCTCTCTGTCTCTCTTTGTCTCTGTCTTTCTTTCATCTCCCTGTACAAGGAAATGGAGGAAGTTGTGTAGTGGTGCCCATTGCTGGCAGGAAGCAATTTAAGGTGGAACGAGTGATAATTGTCTGATCCTGTGCAAAGGGCTCTTGGCAGGGGGGCAGGTAACATTAAGAGGATGGTTTTCCTTGTCCTTTTTTTACTCTGAGGAGCAGAAGGAAAGAAGAATCTACAGGCTCACCAGGAGCTGGGGCACAGAGAGGAGGTGCGGGCCATGGCCTTGTAGCCTTACAAAAAGGATCCAGATTTCGATGGAAGTGAGGGACCCCTCATGTATCCCAGGAAGTACTTACAACACTAGCTTCTGGAAATCTAATGACTGAGGAATTTCTTCTCATCTTCTTGCCCAGGAAGAAAAGAGCTCTTTCCATGACAATAAGGGGGAAAAAAACAGTTTTGCTGATTTTTTTTTTCCTTCTGGAAAGGCCAAGCTGTCAGCAGACTTTGGGTACCTTTTTATAACATGTCATAGAGTTTGACATTGCAGGCTTTTGCCTACTGGGGAATTTGCCTTGGGTGGGTGGCAGTAATACGGGGTGGGGTGAGGCCTGGGGAGAGCTGGCTGGGTCTGGTTTCACGGCACTGTGGTTTGGCTACTGGTATCGTTTGTTTTAGCTTGTACACATGCCCAGATGCTATTTGACATGTGAGTCATAAATCAATAGAATAATGATCATGCACATACAAAGATACCACACAATGCATAACATAATATTTTGTTTTTTAAAAATAGCTTCAAAGGCCTCGAAGGCCAGGATCCTGATTTTCCTATTCCCCCTTCATGTTTCTTGCTTCCCAACTTGAATATTTCAACTTACACAATGTCAGTTCAATGGACATCAGAGAAGGCGAGTTAGTCAAGTCACAGGAGGGATCGATGAGCCTGCTCTTGGTGGCCACACAATGTCAATGACTCTGGGAGAAGCCCTGCGGCGCTTTGGAATAAACAAAGCCAGGAATTGTACAGGAACAAAACTGCACGGAAGGATTAAAAGCTACACCATTAGTATAACTAACTGGTGTATTGCAATAGACACAACATTCCTTCATTGACCAGTAAAGGTGAGCCAGCCATGTCATGAGCATTGGGTACCACTGATGGACAGCTCACTCGCTTCTTTGGCTTCATTCCAATGTTGAGAGTTTCAGAGGAGGCCTATGGTATGTTGGGCAGACCCATTGTTGAACATTTATGGGAGAACCTGGGAGAGCATGCCTCTGTGGTGACCAATACCATCAGAGACTGCCCAAAGTGTGTATCTCCACGGGTGTCACATTCATTCACCAGCTGCATAGTTTTGCTTTGATATTTGGTTCTGGGGGTGGGGTGTGTGTGTGATATTATTTGGCTTCAGAATTGAGTCCACAGCATTTCACATGCATTCCTTATTTTTTTTTAATGTCACAGAATACCACAGAGAAATGTAGCTCTTTGGGGAGTGGGGGGGTCTTTCATTTTTGTTCTTAGCCTGATGTCGAGGAAAGTTAGATTTATTTTATTTTCTGTCCTTTTCTTCCACGTTTATACCAATCTCCAAGCTCCTGAGCATGAGAGAAGTATTATTCTTGGAAGAATAAAGGAACACTTAACACCCACTCCTATGGTTATGAGACATTATCTGTTCTTTGATATTCATTTCTTCATTTTTAAATTTCATTGTAGCTTAGGGACAGAAGGTGCTAAGAATCACAATTGTTTGGCTGTGTATAGACAGGGGTGTTTTGTTTTTATAAGCAGAATATGAGAACCTCGTCCTATGAGCAGTGCGTAAACACCTCCTAGAGAAATGGCAGCTCCTCATTATTGAGAATCTCACTCTTACATCGGCAGTTCTCGACCTGTGAGTTATGTTCAATTTGTAACAATGAAAAGACGTATCAGATAGATTCATAACAGTAGCAAAATTGCAGTAATGAAGTAGCAACAAAAATCATTGTATGGTTGGGGGTCACCACAACATGAGGAACTGCACTGAAGGGTCGTGGCATTAGGAAGGTTGAGAACCATGGCTGTAAAGGAATTGACAAGCCATCGGGAAGGTGCCGCTATCTGGGAGACTAGCTGGTCAGTGGAACAGCTTATGTAGTGATTACAATATTGAAAGGGGAAAAAGCGCTTTGAACAATAGGACTCTGAGCATCCTGGAGGTGTGTGTATGAAGCAGGTTTCTACCTCCTACCTGGAGAGGTGGGGGGCTTCCTGAGAGAGAGAAGACAGACATTTTTGGACATGGCCAATGTGGGGTTGGTTTTATTGATTCTGCTATTTTGATAGTAGGCAGAATTTTACTAAGTTTTTTTTTTGGAGGGGGGCAAAGGGGAGCTAGTGAGAGTAATACCCCCTCGCACAAAAATGGTAAAAGGAAGAATAAAGCATTGATGAAGGAACATGCAAAGGAGAGGAGAAGGAACTTGAAGGGAGACACAGACGAGTAGCGCAGCTTTGAAACTGTCGTGTTGAATTTCTTATATACCCTAAAAAAAGAAGCAAACAGGACATGGTGGAGATTCACGGCTTCATATGCAGTTCTCTTCTTTTGTTCTTTGTTAATGGAAATGTTGGTGTTTGTTGATGTTTTTCAGTTTTAGGATAACAAAAAATAAATGAAAAATTTCAGGATAACAAAAAATAAATAAAAATAAGTTCTCCTTATTTTATTGCATATGAAGGATTTGATGGAGCATTTAAAAATAGCTTCAAAGGCCTTGAAGGCCAGGATCCTGATTTTCCTATTCCCCCTTCATGTTATAATTTCATGGTGCGTTTAAAACCATCAGGAAGGGCCACTTCACCGGAGACTTGGCTATTTGACATTGCCAAAAGAATGCTGGGAAAGACGGTTCAGGATGAAGAAATGGAAAAAGCCAAAGGCTCCTAGATTATTCAGAACTTTCTCAGAGGAATACTTCTTAAATAAGACAGCTTAAAAGAGTAGCGCATGGTGAGCCCTGAGCAACATGAGCACAATATGGAACTGAATGTTTTCTGTTAGGAAATGATCAGTTTCTGATGTTTGGGCACCAAGTGTCTGTGGGCAACTGGGACGCTGGTGAGTCACAGGAAAGGGCAAAATCAATGCCAAATTAGAGTAAAGACTCACAATGGGAAGATATGGCGGTCAATTAAGAATTATTCACAGAGTTAGTTGATAGCACAGAGGATAGAGGGCTGAGTCTGGAGTCAGGAAGATCTGAGTTCAAATTCAGCTGCAGATACGTTTCCTAGCTGTGTGAGCCTGGGAAAGTCACTTAACCTCTGTTTGCCTCCGTGTCCTTAATTGCAAAGTAATCACAATAGCAGTACCTCTCTGTCAGGGTTTTTGTCAGGATCAAATGAGGTAATAATTGTAAAGCGTTCAGCACAGTGCCAGGCACAAAGTAAGTGCTGAGTAAATGTTCTTCCTCCCTCTTCTGGCCCTCCTTTCCCTTCCCCTCCCCCTCCCCCTATTCTCCCTTCCCTTTCTCCTCCTCCCTTCTCCCCCAGTCAGTACCCTGAATCTGACAACACTGTTGAGAGTAAAAGTCTCAGGGAGGAGGTTGGAGAGCTCAGAAATCATTTCAACCAGCAAAGAATAATCAGAAATAAATGGTGTGACAGCGTAAGGCTGTTTTAGAATATGAAGTCATTTGTAAGGCATTATGGGGAGAAGATAAAAGAAGCTTATGAGCAATATTGTCTCATGAAAAAGACATGGTGAAGAAATGAAGGGGAAAACTTGTCTCCAAAAATCTTGGCATGAGACTCAATGAGCTGAGGGTAAGCTCCTTGAGAATAGGCATTGTGTTCTTTTTCTGCTCTCAGTGCTGAGCACAGAGCTTGGCACACAGTAATTGCTTCATAGAGGTGTCTTCCTCCCTCCTCCCTCCCTCCCTCCTTCTCTCCTTCCTTCCTTCCTTCCTTCCTTCC
>CM053599.1:10534787-10559244 GCA_028646575.1 Pseudocheirus occidentalis | reverse complement strand
GATGAGTTAGGATGCTTGGAGATGGAGGGATTCCTTATAATGATGAGAACATGCAGCCTTTTGAATTTTACAATATAAGTATTTTAGAGAAAAGATATAATTATTAAGATTTCAAAGCTCTTGTTATAACAACCTCCTCCCCCCAACTTTTTCTTATAATCAATTAAAGCACAAACCAACATGCATTGGTTGTGTGATTGTCCTGTAGCATAAATCATGGGGACTAAATTCCTAATACAGCGCCATTTTATTAGCTGAGACTTTCCTGGCAGAGCACTCAGGATCACTTATGACAAGGTGAAGACTGAACTTAATATCTTAACAACCTTTGACAAAACTAAACATGTCAAACAGAATGTTGATGTCTAAGGGAATGTTTACCTTCCTGAGAGAGCAAACTTTTCAAGCATTTCTCTCATACCTGTTTATCTCTGTGTAATCACAGTATATATAGAGGCCGACCCTGTGGGCTGATGCTCTGATGTGAAAGGCTTTGATTGAAACAGACACACTTAAGACAGTGTGGCCCAGTGGAGAGCCCTATGTTTGGTGCTAGAGGATTGGACTTGAGGCCTGAGTTTCCCTATCTGCAAAATGAAGGTGTTGGGTAAGAGCAAGAGTAATTAACTCTTTTCATTTTTATTGTTTTTGGTCTCATGGGCCCTTTTGCAGTCTGGTGAAGCCTATGGACCCCTTCTCAGAATAATGTTTTTAGATGCATAAAATAAAACAATTGGATTATAAAGGAAAACAATTATATTATCTTGTTGTCAATTTTTTTAAACCGAGTTCATGGATCTGCGGTTAAGAATCCATGGTCTAAATGGTTCCTGATTCCTCTTCCATTTCTAAATCCAAGATTCTTTAACTAGTAGCATTCTTTCCCATACTTCTGGTTGTTAAATGTACAGGAAATGCCTTTTTTCCCATTTATAGTCAGACTTTTCACCCTTTCAGACCAATCTCTTTCCTCTACATTGACCTGAAATTAGGTGGGCTATTCATTACTACAGACATCAGTACCTGAAATATAGAGACTTTGAAGAGTGTCATCTTCATCCTTTTACAAAGGACAAAAGGCAGCTTGGAAAGGTGGAGGGGTGGGCTTGAGGTCACCCAGCTGGGATGCCTCAGGGCTCTCTGAATCTCCTCTCATTTGGGCCTCCATCTCACTACAAGACTTGGCCTTCCCTTCTGATTCTCATTGTGGCCTCCTCTCTGCTGATCATCTGACCTCCTCCATAGATGCCAAATGAAACTTAGTCTGTCTGGGCTGGGCACTGTGCTGAGGGCTGGGGAGACAGTCCCTGCCCTCTAGGAGCTTCCCTTGTACTGGAAGAGACGAAGCTCAGATGCCTTGACTTATTCCCAAATGCTTTTCTAAAATAACAATAATGATAACTAGTATTTCTATAACTTTGATTTTAGTTTTACAGACCACCTTACAGCTGTTGCCTCGTTTGGTCCTCAAGAAAGCCCAATGCCTTAGGGACTGTTGTTATCCCTAATTTACCGGAGAGAAAACAGATGTAAAGGCTAAGAGAGTTACCCAGGGTCACACAGCTAGTGAGGATCTGAGGTGGGATTTGAACTCAGGTCTTGACTTCAGGTCTAAGTTTATCTACTTTCCCATCTAGCACCCCAAGAGACAGCTGACCTAGCTTATTTATTTACATATGTATGTATTATATACACATGATATATATGTGAGCATATTTGTGATCAATATATAGGCAATGGGATTTTACTGGCAGAAGAAACTCTTGGATGAAAAAACTCCTATTAAGGCAGATGCCCACAATACATAGGTATGTATGCATGCATGCATTTGTGAGGAAACACACACATGGCATAAAATACATGTATGTGTATACATATGTGCATACATGTACATATATGTATGTGTGTTTATTCTATATATGCATGTGTATATATGTATGTATATGTTTTTAATATATAAATATGAAGAGGGAGCTGTATTTTCATTGTGAAGAGAACTCCTGGTATAGAAGTTTCCTGCACCAATGCAGATCAACAATTTGTCTTTGACGTAGAGAGTTTCTTGGGTGCTTGTGAGAAGTGGTGACTTGACTTGCCCAAGGTCACCCAGCAAGTATCTGTCAGAGGCTGGATTTGAACCTGGCCTTACAGACTTGGAGCTAGTTCTCTGGACACTTGTAATGATAATGGGATTTAAGATCTTCCCCCCGCCTGTTAATAGACCTCAGATGGAGCCCATATATATACTCTGAGTTGGTATTTTGCTTTGGGGGCTCTCTCAGTAGAAGGATTTTGTGATTCCCTGGTCAAGATTCTAAGTGGCTGTATGTTCAGAGCTCCCTGACTACTCAGATGTAAAAGCTCTCTCCATTCAGGGATGTAAGTGAAGCGTTCAGCAATATTGCTTTGATTCAGGCAGTCAGAGCCCTGTGTGTTGGTCTTTATTTCTCTGCTTGTATTTTCTCTGAATTTCAGGGTGCTGACTTTTACCCTGAACTAGTGAATGTAATTAAAAATGATTGTTGACCCCTTGAACAACTATCTTTCCTAGTAAAGCAGATCTAAGAACTGTGATTTTTATGAGAAGATAATCCAGTCCAAGTGTATGTAGCCTGGGTTCCCACTCAATTATGGTTCTCCTGAAAGCTACCATCAACCAGGTTCATGACTTGCTTTGGGTCAGCATTTGCTTAAAAGCCATAGCTCATGAGCCCCCACCGGTGTTCTTTTTTTTTTAACCAGACCAACAAGAGGACATATAGATCAAAGTGAAGGACATAAAATTGAATAGCATAGGTAATTGGGTAACAAAGAAAATCCCCCCTTCCCAGTATCCCCAGGGTTATGGAGATGGCCATTAAAAAAAAGATAGAGGAGTCTTCCAAATCTTTCACTGGAGACAGCTGGCAGTTGATAATGTCTGTGATATGGTGTGTAACCAATTTCTGCACCATTAGGGAATTGGGCAGGTAGCTGCAAACCCCAATTTGATTGATAGATAGTTCAGGGATAAATTGCATTTTTAAAGGATTTATGACAATACCTTATTTAGTACTCAGTATAAAATTGCTTGTGATTGCATAAACACAGGTGTGCATTGTGGATTGTAATGAACTGTGAAATAGGTAGATGGCTAAAAGGAAATTCTATAAATTGTGAGCACTGTTCTGTCAGCATGCTAACTGGATTAGGAAAATTCATTGTCCGGAGTGTAACTGAATGCAAGCGTGATGCGTGTATGAGAATTAGGACTGAAGAACCAATAAAATGGGGGAAGAAAGGTGAGGCTGGGAGATGTTTTTTTCCTGGTTTCTCCAACAAAATGAATACTAGGGCAGAAGGACTCTCCAATGTGAGTGAGTATTCAGAGGACTGCCAAGAAGGAATAAATATGAGCAGACAGCAGAGAATTTATGGGGTAAAACCACAAACACCTTATTTTCCATTGTCCTAAAATAATGCTATTTTACAGGACTCTTTTGTAAGTAATTCTGCTTTCAATTTGGTATTGTTACTACAGTTGAAATCTCATTATAACCAGTCTCATTACAACAACAATTGTTTTTTAACCCAAATATTTCCAAGTCTGAGGCAATGCCAGGCTGCTGACTTTTTTTTCCTTTTGAGCAATAGTTGAGATAATTAGATTCCTGTATAGTAGAAGAATTTGGATGGTTCCTTAGAGTCTATTGTCCTGTGGTATTTAACCTGTGCTGAACAATATCTAATTCCAGACACTGAATTTCTTTTAGTTCACATACCAAATTAAAGCATGAATTGGGTCCTATGTTGTTCTGTACAGTGTTGAATTCCCATCCTTCCTTTGTCCTCTTTGGAGGACAAAGTTGGATTATCAGCCCTTTTTCTTGGTTGTGAGTCCACATGAAAAAGGCATGGCCTGGGATACTAGACTTTGTTGAGAATTGGCAAAATCCAATTAGACAATTATCGATGAGGAAATCCAAATCTAGGCTTAAACCTGATACACTGGCTAATAGTTTGGGGGGAAGCAAGGTATTCAGCTCATATCTGTGGGAAGCTGACTTGCAATTTAAAAAAAAAGAAAAGAGATGACAGAATTTAAGAGGAGAGAAATCCAGCAAACCTCTCACTGACCCCAAAGACCGTTTCTTTCATTTTTCTGTATTTTAAGGAATGCAGGATTTATTAACTACTTCCATTCATGATTTTTTTGGCTGTCTCCCGCACTTATGGGTGAGAGTTTGATCCATCTAGTGACTTTGTGGTTGTATTCTTCTGACACTCAAGATAACTTTGTAACACTTGCTACTATTCCAATATTGTAATTATGAGAAAACCACAGGTAGTGAGGCTTTAGGCTTGGGTGTATGAAGGGTAGATGGATGAAGCTGTACTGAATATAGAGAGAATATAGTTGTAATGGATTCAGTGCCAGACTTGGAGTCAGGAAGACCAGGGTCACCTCTCTTGACACCTACTGGTTGTCTGTTTATGGGTCGATCAAATCAGTTAATATTTGTAAAGCCTTTAGCACAGTGATTGACACATAGTAGGTGTTTCATAAATGCTTTATTCCCTCATTTCCCAATAACTTCCATTTTCTGAGCCTCAGTTCCAACATCTGTAAAATGGAGACAATTGCATCCATGCTACCTGTCTTACATGTTTGGAATGAAGCTTGAATGAGAATTTTTTGGTTTTAAAGAAAAAGGTCCATGAAAACCTTAAAGACTTACATAAATGTAACTTGTTATTTTTATTGAAAATCAATGTAACCTAAGGGAGAGAGAAGTTCAAGTTCTGGTTCAAGTCCTGTTGTATGTAACACATCCCATCCTCACTGTTTGTCTGTGGGTCTTTCCCAGTGTTCCAGGCAGTTCTCTTTACCTGCAAATTTCAGAGGTGTTATGCATCAGTATCAATCAATCAATGTCAGTAAACATTCATTAAGCACATACTATGTGTCAGACATTAAGTGCTGTATCAGTGGAGGACATTTCCATACAGGGAATTTTCTAGGTTGGTGGAATCACCCGTCTGCATCAAATATTTGTGTTTATTGTTCTTCATTTATCCTCTCTGATTCATCCAGAAAAATGTCATACCAGATCAGGTTGTAAGGATTCTACAAAAATAGGAGAACATGTACTCATTTCAGATTTTTACTACCAATTCCTACCAGCTCACACTTTTTAATGTTTCATATCTGCAGAGTGCTTTCCTATTCCCCATATCTTGTCCATTTTTGCAACAACCCTGTCAAATGAGTGCCTCATTAAAGAAATTATGGGCAAGGAATACTATCTGACTTGCCCCAATTTAGACAATGAATGTTTCTAAACTAGTTATATAATGAAATAAGATATTTTTTTCACATTAATTTTTTTTTGCTTTTCTTTCTGCCCCATTTTGTTATGGGTAGCAAAATGTAGCCCATGCCCATGAGTCACATGGCCACTGAAGTTTTGATTTTATGATGAACTTTCAATTTTAATGTCAGTTAAATTTAGTGAGTTTTTCTTTTAAAGAAAACTATCCATTATCTCTAAATGTGTTACATTGTCCTTAATTCATTCATCAACCAACAAATAGTAAGCCTTCTTGTTGAAAATTCGTCACAATATTCATTGGAAATCTAATGATTCCTGAATGTAATAAAATAAGGTGTTATGCTAGAATATATTCTGTTTCCTACTAAGCAAGACCTAGGTTCAGAATCCACCTTTCTCCTTCCCTAGCTTTCTGATCCTTGGAAGTTACTTAAACTTTCCAAACTGTGGCTTCCTCATTTATAAAATGTGTCCAGTAATATCTATTGTGCCATTTTCCTGGGTTTGTTGTGAATCTTCAGTGAAATAAGGGATGTAAAGCACTTTGAATGGTGTCTTAAAAATGTTAGCTAACTATGACAACTGCTAACCTATTCTGTGTGGGAAAGTCATCGTTTGGGAACTATTCCACCAGAACCCAGGGGTGTGTGTGTGTGTGTGTGTGTGTGTGTGTATGTGTGTGTGTGAGAGAGAGAGAGAGAGAGAGAGAGAGGAGAGAGAGAGAGAGAGAGAGAGACGGGGAGGGCGGGACACATACCATCCTCATGCAGGGTTGCTTAAGATCATTCTATAGAATACCAATTATCACTGAGAGATTTAATATACTTTTCAGCTCTGGTTGCATGATCACCGACTCCTGTCGTCTGTGGTAAAAGGCACATACAAGAAAAAATGCATTGGTTTTAAGACTGGAGTGGAGTAATTGAATTAAGAAAATTGTTCCCAGTTTGGCAGTTTTGGACATTGGACGTACAGTCTATTGCTGCAGCTCTAATACAAAATTACATGTTTTGGCAATAGCTGCAGTGCGTCCTTCTTTGAGGACTATTTCTAGAATGTTTTAAGGTTTACAAATCACTTTCCATCAGCCCAGTGAGGTGCACAGGGGAAGTATTATTATCCCTCATTTAAGGATGAACATAGAGAGACTTGGAGTGGTTAAACAATTTTCCCAAGGACTAGGCACTCAGGAAGTAAATTTCAAGGCCAGGATTTGAACCCAGGCCTCTCCTGATTCCCTGTCAAGCATTCATACTACGCCAAAGCTAATTGTAGTGTTCTTAATTTTATTTCCAAGAAGTTTTCATTAGCACGATTGATTCTTTTATTAGGAAATACTTTTTAAGATATCACATGGGTAGGCATAGAGTGTATAAGCTGTGTTGAGTAATCTCTCATTTGTATAATAAAGCTGGGTAATCTTTTTTCAAGGCACATGTTTCTTAAAGGACAACTATCCCACTATTTCTACTGAGTAATTTCTTATCTGTAATGTGTTTTACCTCTCTCATGACCGCCATTTACTTCTCTGTGACTCTTAGATGAGGCTTATTGCCAGTCCTTCCAGTTTTGTTCTTAATGCTCTTGGAATGACTGTTTAGTGAAGTTTCTCACTAAACTTTCTTTAAAATTGTCTACTCCCTGCCATTTCTCTTTGTTTTATGAAGCAATCTTTTGTCAGTCTCCTCTGTAAGATTTTACAAGTGGGTTTTATTTTTATTTTAACTTGAATACCTTTCTCCTTGGGAAGAACCTCAACTGTTTACTGACTAAAGCAGGTTTTAGACTTCTCATTTTAGGAATTAAATTATGTTAGTTAAACTTTAAAGTTTTTTTTTAAAGTTTACTAAGTTTAAGTATAATACTAACTTTAAAGTTAGTATTATGAAGTTGTTATGATCATTATGATCATGTTACAATCAAAGGACATTGTCGATGTCTTTTCCTATATCCATTTCTAACTTTCTATAGCCAATAACTTTTCCATATAGGTCAGGTTGCAGTTTTTAACATTACATCCAAAGTTTTCTTATTTTCTTTCTTCATTCTACTATCTTTTGACTAATCTTGGTCTTTGCTCTAACAAGGTCCAGCTATACACAGATAAGTGATTCAGGATGTCTCCCATGTTAGTTGCAAATAATTTCCTTTTACCTTGTCTTTACATAGTCTGTACTCTATGTCTGGAATGCATGCCTTACCCAATTTTGCTTTTTAGAATCCCTAGCTTCCTTCATATCCCAGGTCAAATTCTGCCTCCTGCCCCAAACTTTTCCTGATTGCCCCAGCTGCTAGTGTCACTCCTTCTGTGATTTCATCTTTATTTTGCATCTAATTATCTGTGTATATGAAGTCTTTCTCAATCCCCCTTGATGCTAGTTCCTTCCTTCTGTTGATTATCTCTAATTTATCCTGTATAGATATTATTTATACATAGCTATTTGCCGCTCCACTAGACTGTGAACTCCTTGAGGGCAGGGGCTATTAAAAAAATTTTTTTTTTATCCCCAGTGCTTAGCATAATGCCTGACATATAGTAGGTACTTACTAAATGCTTATAACTTGACTTGGCATATTGTTGCCCCCCCCAATAGAATGTAAACTTTTTTGGTAGTAGGGTTTATTTTTACCATTGTATTCCCAGACATTGGTACATGATAGGCACTTAATAAATGCTTGGTTGAAGATAAATTTTTTTAAAGTGATATTTTTAGTGCTATTCATGTTTAGCAATTCCTGATCCTTCTTTTGAGAAAGTATTTCATGATCCATAGGCGGGGGGCTTCTGTGTAGCTCTTAAGCTTTTGACTTAGCTCATTCCTTCCTCTTGGCTTTTTCTTCCAATGTATTTTTCAGCACCTTCAGACTTTGCATTGAAGTCACCGAGTTTCCCAGCATATGTTGATTTAACTGTATAATTTCTCTGCCTCCTCATCCTCTGTAACAGATATTGGTGCTGAAGCTGCAATTATTTTCATGGTGGTTTTTCTGTGAATACTGATGGTGCATTCTTCAATCAGATATGACCACAAGACCCCTGGAATGATGACTTTTGTTGCCTTTCAGATGCAGGATAAAAACAGCTCCAGTAAGTCCACATTTCCTTTTCCAAGGAGAACTTCTGAGTCACTGAGCTACAACTTCACTTTCATCTTCTCCTTTGGTTTATAGTGAGAATGTTAAGATTGATGGGATTTGCTTGCTTCAATGGCACTCCACTCATCATGGGTCACTGAACATCGTTGGAGTATCAGCAGCTATACTAATGTTTCTGTATACTCTAAAAAAATAGGTGTGATTCTTAGCCTCCAGTTCTCCATTGTCCATAACTCTGCTGTTATTCCTAGAGGAGTGAAAGGGGCTTCCCAGGACAGAGGGGCCATTTTGTGTCTTCTTTATTTCATGGGCTTCCACTCTCCTCCCAGTCCTGTACCTGACTTTCCTCTCTTCAAAGCCATGTCTTTCCTCCTGCTAGCTCATCTTGGAACTTCCACTAGCATCCAGGACCTCCTTGCCCTGGACCATCCCTACAGCTGCCTCCCCATGGACTGTTCCTCTGCAAGGCCCATCAGCTTTCTTACTTTGGGGAATTTCTTCTGTAGCTTCCATTTTGTGGAAAGGACAGTCTCCCCAGCTTGCTTTACTTGCCAGACCCTCTCCTAACTTTTTGGACTTCGAAACTACCTTCTTTCCCATTTTGCTTTCTACTTTTTTGTGTGGTGTTTTCCTCCATAAGTCATCCCAATCTATGTCTTGCCACTGGACTAAGACAACCCCGGAGGAAAGAGTGAGGCTGGCAACCCTGCACACCCTTGTGTCACTTAAATCCAGTTCACTTTGCAAGTCGACACCACCCTTCTCATGTCATTGATCCTCTTCCAGAAGGAAGGACAAACAACAATCCCCTGTTAGAATATAAGCTTCTTGAGGGAAGGGACCAATCTCCCTCCCTCCTTCCCTCCCTCCCTCCCTTCCTTCTCTTTCCTTCTTTCTTTCTTTCTTTCTTTCTTTCTTTCTTTCTTTCTTTCTTTCTTTCTTTCTTTCTTTCTTTCTTTCTTTCTTTCTTTCTTTCTTTCTTTCTTTCTTCTTGCACTTGGCACAATGCCTGATGCATAATACTTTTTTCTCCATTATTTAATAAATTATCCCTCCCTCCCTTCCTCCTTCCCTTCCTTTATTCTTTCCTTCCCCTTCCCCTTCCCCCACCTACTTTCAGATATATATGTAATCATATATGTATATATATACACACATATATATACATGTATAAAAGTCATTATTTTATATAATAGTATCAATACATATTGCATAAATATGAGAGCCTTAGATGAAAGAAATCTCATGAATGCTTGTGGATAGACTGATAAGAGGCTGAAATGAATTTTTAAAAATTCTTTACTCTTTTGGAAAACTTCTGGCAATCTACCCATTGAATGGAATTCTTTGTAGCTGGATGACATCACATCCCTGACTGTAGCCTCCACTAACAAGTACATTCCCTCCTAGTTAAGGACTGAGCCAGATATCACAAATGCTGCGGACTCTTTGATGTTTGGCATATTGGTGGATGTTATTTCTTTTATTTATATTTTTTCTGTTTTACTATTAATACAGCTTTTCACTCTAGAAATTTTTTCATCACTGAAACAATTCTAATATAATTTCCATGTTCCTCAATATGTTTAAGTTAATCATAGGATGAAATATTTAGAATCAGAAAGGACCTTAGCTGCCCCTTTTCCCTTAACAATTGTGGGAACTGAGGCCTAAAAAACAAAATGGAACTACCCAAGATCATCCAGGTGTTTCATGGCAGAGCTGAGATTCTGTTTTATATTCTCAGAATATCATGGTATGTGTGATTCCTGAGAAGTACCAACATCTATCTGGTTCAAGTCCTCTTATATCCTAAAAGAAGCAGCTTGGTCTAGTGGTATGTTAGATTGGAAGTCAGGAAAATCTGGGTTCAGATCCACACCCTGACATCCACTAGCTGTGTAACCCTGAACAAATCAGTTATCTATCCATCGGCAAGCAAAAATTAAATGTATATGGTGGCCCAGTCATTCTGCTAAGTGCTGGGGATCCAGAGAGAGTCAGACAGTCTCTGCCCTCAAGCATTTTACATACAGATGGAAGAGTAACATGTGAATCCATAGATACATACAAAATTCATCCTGTGTATGCTTCACTCCTCTTCGCACTAAGTCTCAGATGAATTGTGATCTGTGCTGGTAGAGGGACTCTCATACTGAGAGTCCTGTTGCCAGAATCACAGACCCTTTGCATATTTGCACGTGTGCCCCCAAACAACTTCCAGGCACTTCTTTACTCAGTCATCGGAAGGTTCTCCGCCATTGGTAGAGTGAATTTCCTATGCTAGCACCAACACAGATCTTTTCCATATTCATGTATGATACTACAAGACAATGCATAGAAGTTGAAACAATATTGATTTTAAAAAGCTTATTAAATAATCCCCAAGACCGGCAGCACATTAGCTCTGGACTTGCCTGAATCCATGCGTGAGTGTGTGCAAGCCTTGTTACTGAGTTGCTCAAAACCCCACCTGTCAAGCGAAGGCATGCAATTTTCTCTAGTCTTTTCTAGAAAGCTAATTTCAAAGTAATACCATATGTTGGGTGAAACACAACCAAGCCGAGATCATTATCAGAAGATATTAATATACCGGAGAAAGGGGCTTGCAGAAAAAAGAGAGAGATAGATGCAAGGCGTTAGCAAGATTTGAGTCGGGGAGTGTTTTTAATCCCATCCACTCTCCTCCAGGGGACATTCCGCCCCATTCTTCTCCTTCCATTCGGTGCCTTTGGGAACGCTAGGATCTCCCACCTCCTGGATGCCAAAAGGCCCCTCTTTCTCGGCCTTTCCCTTGCGGGTCCCAAACCTTCCTGGCCCAGATCAAGTATTTCCTTCTCCCTAAATGTTTCCCTTGCTTTCAAGCCCACACGGATCTCGCCTTTTCCTGAACTCCTTTTACGTTTATACGTCTAGACGCCTAGAATGTGAGACTAAACCACACGATTTAACACTTAATTATAGGCTACCTTGAATTGTTCTCCATTTATTTCTCGCATGTAAATCTTGTCTCTCCGACCCTTTGAAAGCTCCTTGAGGGCAGGGGCTGAGCCTTGCCCTTCGTGTGACCCTTCCACAGGGTCTAGCTCAGGAAGGGGCCAGGAGAAGATGTTCAGCTGTTTTGGGGTGTTTCATTATTCTTCTACCAATACCATGCCTTGGTTCCTAGCCGAGATCTTTCCTTCGCTTTGGAATGTTTGCGGGGTCAGCACAGCATTTGAGGTGGGTTGGCTGACCAGGATGGGCGGGCTAATACGGCATTTTAATTTCATTTTTAGAAAACTTGGCGCTAATGCTTGTGGTCCAAAGACTTAGAAACATATTATTCGACACAAGCCACATCCAGAGGGTTGGGCTTTTGCAAGCTAAAATTAGCACCTGAAGTTAGTAATTCCGATAAAATACACAGTTTTTATTTAAACTGGCACATTCACTTTTAAACTGATGGCTTCATACGGACAGAATTAAGGGATTTTCCGAATGGAAGTGATTGTAAGAAAGGGATCATTGCCTAGGCAGTTGTAGAACTGGCTAATTCTTGTCCCTTTCTGTAGCTCAGGCTTGTGGGATTTTCTAATGGTCATGAACCTTCTCCCCACCCTCCCCTTTTCCCCTTTCTGCTTAGGCAGCTGATTTAGCACTTCAGGTTAGAACCCTGGACCTGGAGTCAGGAAGAACTGAGTCCGAGGCTGTCTGTCTGGGCAAATCTCTTGACTGCTGCCTGCCTTTGCTTCCCCATCTGTACAATGGGGATAATAGTAGCATTTACCTCCCAAGATTGTTGTGAGGAGTCAAAGGAAGCAATATTTGGAAAGTACTTTGCAACCTTTGATGTGCTGCATAATTGTTAGTTGTCATCATCATTTACTATTATTATAAATTCTCCTTTGTGTTAGAGCTGCTGGTATATATGTCCCTCGATACTACTAGGATCGGTGCTACCCAGGGGCAGGGACCAGGGCCTGCAGTCTGTCTGTCTTTATGGACTGCATTTGTCATGATGGGTTGTGCCCCATCATGAAGCATTGCTCTCCGCATATCTCAGGTACATGAATTCGATTCATTTATGAACTTTGGTATTAATGAACAGGTGGCATCTAGGATCTATCTCTGGAAATCTTAATGAGGCTATTACAACAAGGACTTGTTAGGCACCCACTAGGTGCTGGGTTCTGTGTTGGGCCCTGAGAGAACAAAGCCAGCAGTGAAAGTCCTTCCCCTCCAGGGGCTTCACTTCTACTTGAAGAAACAGCTGGGTCATAGGTAATAGATCATGAGTACCCTCACTGAGCCTCAGTTTACCCACATCTAAAATCAAAAGTCTGCACTTGTGACTCCTGGGGACCCTCAGAACTCCAGCTCTAGGAGGATGAGAGGACCACAAGGAGGAAGGGGGGGAAAGATCGTACAAGCCCTTCAGGGACCCCAGAATGAAGGTGACAAAGGACGGAAACTTGAAAGACGGAGGCTTAAAGTACCTTGAGGTGATGTTGGAGCAGATACTCGGCTCTTTCTGGGTGTTTGATTAGCCCAAATGTAGACTTGCTTCTGCCCATCCCATGCCTTGGTTCCCAGCCAAGGTCCTCTCCCTGCTTTGGAATGTTTGTGGGGTCAGCACAGCATCTGAGGTGGATTGGCTGACCAGGCTAATTTGGCATTTTAATTTCATTTTTAGAAAAATTTATAGAAAAGGCACAGTATTCCAGAATTGGTGGGGGCAGTAGGGTGGGGGGGCAGCCCTGAAAAGATGCAGAAGCTGGAGATAGAACAGCAAGGGGACCAGGCGGCCACACACGTGTCCCAAAGGTCTTAGTTTTTAATAACAGAAAACTGCATTATGATTTTTGGGACACTTTGTGCGTGTGCATGCATGTACATACACGCACCTATGTCCATACTCACATACATATTGACAAATGTGCATTCTTATCTACTGTAAATCCAATCATTGTATAAACATTAATAAGTGCCTGCTGGATACCGGGCCCCATGCCCCGTACCTTGTGCTGGGGTTAGAGAGACAGCAGTGGAAGATTCCCAGGTCTCAAGGAGGTTATTATGTCCTTCAAGGGGAAGGCAAGACAAGGACATAAGAATAAGTGCAAAATACACACAAATAGAGAATAAATAGACAGCAAATGCCTCACATTCCAGGGGGTTTGGGGAAGGAGGGCCCTAGCCAAGGAACTGGGATAGACTTTGAGTAGAAGGTGGTGCTTGAACAGAGTCTTGAGATTTCACAAGGTAGAGTGAGGAGAAGAGTGATTTCTGGGCATAGGGCACAGCCTGGACAAAAGCATGGAGGTGGGAAATGGAAGGTTGCTTGTGGGGACTTGCAAGAGTCCAGAAGCAGTGGTCCGCGTGGGCTACTCAGCTGAACTCTTGACCCAAGCTAGACGTCATTTGTCAGCCGCTTAGTGTGGCACCTTTCATACTTGTTCAGTCCCTTCAGTCTAACTCTCTATGACCCCATTTGGAGTTTTCCTGGTAAAGACCCTGGACTGATTTGCCGCTTTCTTTTCCAGCCTAGCACACAGTAGGTGTTTAGTAAATACTTCTTTCCTGCTTCCCCTTTTGAACGTTCATGGGTCTTATTGAAGGAGGGCAGCTAGGTGACCCATTGAATAGAGCGTCGGGCCTGAAGTCAGGATGATTCATCTTCCTGGCTTTAGACAAATCCAGCCTCAGATACGTCCTAGCTGTGTGACCCTGGGCAAGTCACTTAACTTTGTCTGCCTCAGTTTCCTCATCTGTAAAATGAGATGGAGAAGGAAATGACAAACCACTCCGGTGTCTTTGCCAAGAAAACCCCAAAAGGGTCATGAAGAGCCTGGCCTGAGTGAAACTAAACATCAGTAATTGAAACAGGGACAAAATTGCCCTCCACAAACTGAAGCATCTGGAAGCTTCAGAGAACCTTCTTCCATGTAGATTCTACCTGTCGCCCCCTCCCCCCAGGGATAGTGACAGGGACCTTCACTCAGCACATGCCTTCCTTACAGTTATTGAAGAGTGTCTCTGGCCAGATAAGGACTTAGATTTATTGGATGGCCTGTTGATCTGATCCAGCAGGACCCGTGTCTTAGATGCTAAAGATGCATCAGGATCAAACCTAGAATGGATGGCACTGGGGGCTGTATGCACTTCTTTCAATAATCCTGAAGTGCCTTCTGAAACAAAACTCCATTAAAATAACTGTTTTTAAACGTATTTTGTATTTTATTAATTTATTTTATAATCACTTTATTAAAAATAACTTTATTTTTAAAACAACTTTCTATTATTTAATTTATTATTTTAAATTATTATTTCATTTTATTGAAAATAACTTTTTTATGTATCTGTATGACTGTGGATCCCAGCATCCCACAATCTCTGAAGAGCTGACAGTACAGGGGGTACCAGGGGGTGAAGGAGAGGCTCCTAGTGGGTGCAGATAGTCTGCAGCCTATGTCTGAGGATGACTTCCTGGCAATACACGAAATCAAACACTGTACAAGGGACGTGAATGATTAAAAAAGGTCTATGCCAAAGGAATGGGCAGCCTGTGGGATGCAATTAGATCTAGAGAGGGGCCTTGAGGGGCTTGTTTGCATCCTTTCTGGAGGAGTGAACAACACGATGATGTGTTGAGCTCTGAGCTGAGATGCTGGAGGAAGTGCCCACATGTTAGAAACTAGTCCGTCAGTCAGTCAACAAGCATTTATTAACCACCCACTGTATACCAAGCACCATGCTAAGGTATTTGTGATACAGAAGACAAAAAAGACAGTTCTTGTGTATGTGGTATACATAACATACATGTTTATATAACATATATGCCGTTATAATAGAATATAAAATTATACTATATTCATATCTATATCCATAATATATACATAGTCAATAGAAAGTAGTTTTAGGGGACATCACCAGCAGCTGTGGTGGGGGGCCGTTAATGAAGATAAAGGTTCCCCAAAGTCTTTGTGAGGTTTAAGCGATCAGAGCTTCAAACTGTGCAAAGGCGTTTTGGGCCACCCTGGATAAAAAGGCGTTTGACCTGAACTTGAATGGAAGTCGGGCTTCTGAGAGATTCCAGTTCTGTTATGACTTATTAGTCGATCAGCCAGTCAGTGTTCAGTAAGTGCCTACTGTGTGCTAGGCACTGGGGATGCCACGACAAGGCACCTTCCTCGCCATGGTCTTGGTGGGCAGATTGTGTTGGCTTCCTCATTTTATGGGTCTAGGAGCCTGTGCTCAAGGTGGTAACGCAGCTGGTGTGGGGCGGGAGTAACTGGCACCTGTGCCCAGCTCTCCTTCCAGGTTCTATCTAAAGGAAGGAGAATTATTTAAAACAAACACGAGCATACATAGCCTGCCTCACTCCAGGGACTGTACTGTTAGGTAAACGTTGCTTGGACCGTTTTAAAAATTCCTTTTTTGGCACTGTCCTATTCTTTAGATTCTCTTTAGTAAGCATTGATGAAGTACCTCTCATGGGCATACCCCTGAATGTTGGCAGTCTGGCAGTATCCAAGATAGCCGCTGCCTCTTGTAGCACTTATGGCCAACTCCATCCCACAAGAGAAGGGATGGCATCTTGGTTGGGACATTTGCAGACTGCAGAAGCCAAATGTGTCACTGAATGAGTTCAACACGAATGAGGCTGGGGAGGGCACCAATGGCGCTGCTATCTTGACGGGAGTCCTGATCTCAGTCCCCCTCATTCCCCACCTGTCTAGAGGAGTTTGGTGTGCTAAAGCTCAGGTCTTTCCATGTTACTCCCCTGCTTGGGACACTCCAGTG
This sequence comes from Pseudocheirus occidentalis, assembly GCA_028646575.1. Taxonomy (NCBI): domain Eukaryota; kingdom Metazoa; phylum Chordata; class Mammalia; order Diprotodontia; family Pseudocheiridae; genus Pseudocheirus; species Pseudocheirus occidentalis. The sequence continues at coordinate 10,543,051 of CM053599.1, read as the reverse complement.
GCTTCCTGTTACTTCAAAGGTTAAATATCACCTCCTCTGTTACTCAGAGCCCTTCATGACATGGGGGGCCATTTCCAGCCTTATGACAAACTGTTGTCCTCAACTAAAAAGTCAACAGTCTTTTATTAAGATTTACTACGTGTGCTACATGCTGGGGATAAAAAAGAAAGGCAAGAGTATGGCCCCTGCCCTTGGGGATCTAACGGGGAAGGCAACATGTTGATGGTCAAGCTAAGTGGGCTTTCAGACTGTTCACCCCATCTCTCATTGCCATGCTTTTGCACTGGCTGTGGGTCGGGGCCCGGTTCATTCCTTCATCACCTCTTTCTTGTTAGAATCACCAACTCCCTTCAAGTCTCAGCTCCAGTGCTACCTTGTACAGGAAGCCTTTCCTGACCCCCCCCCCCAACCCCCCACTGCTAGGGTCCTCAGAAATAATCTGGTATCCATTTGTCACATTCCTCTATGTGTACAGCACATGTGGTCTCCCTTCCCTACATGGTAACCTTCTCAAGCATGGGGATTGTTTCACCCTTGATTTTGTATCTGCTCCACCCGGCATGTAGTAGATTCTTAGTCCTAAAGCCTTGCTCACTGTTGGTTGTTTGATTTCTGGAAACAGCCAAGAGTGGTCAAACTGTGTCATACCATTTTTGAAGAGAGAATGGCTAACTCTGGCCATAAAGTAATATTAAGGGGCAGTTGGTGGGAAAGTGCAAGGAGCTCTGGGCTTGGAATCGGGAACATCCGAGTTCAAATTTGGCTTCAGACGCTTACTAGCCGTGTGACCCTAGACAAGACTTATGCCCTTTTTGCCTCAGTTTCCTTAACTGTAAGCTGGGGATAACAATAGCACTTACCTTCCAGTGCTGGTGTGCGATAATAATTGTAAATAATAATTGTTCTATGTTGCATAGAGTTGTTAAGTGCTTTGGCTCAAAAGGGGATGTGAATTGGATGGATTTGGGATTTGTGATGTGCTGGGTTTTTCTCCATTAATCTGAATTGACTTGTGGGGTGGAAGTCTAGGTGGACCAGCTCAGTCCAAGATTGTAAGCAATATCACACTCAAGTGACCATATTAGTCATGTGATTGGGTTATTAGTAGGTTATAATAATGTGTAAACCATCGGACCCAGGAGAAATGAACATGAAGGCTGCTTATGCCCTGACTGCCTCCTTGCTACAGTCAGATATCGGCTGTGATTCTGAGAAGCAGCAGGAAAACCTCGGGTTTTCCATCGAGCTTATCAGAACTCACCTATGGGATGCTCAGGACCTTCTTAGCTTTTCATAGCTTAGGACCATCAGAGTACGAGATTTCCAAAAGCCCGATGACCGAAGCTTTGCCATTTCCATGTAAACTGGGAAATTTAGGTTACTCCTAGAAGCACCTTAACATTTTGTTGCCTTCCTCAGAATGAAAAAGAATTTGTTAGCCACTCATACAGAGAGAGGTGGTGTTGTACACAGGAAAGAGGATGGAAGGCTCGGGTTTGAGTCTGGCCTCTTACATGTTCTGGCTGGGGGCTCTGGGACATGGGTCAACCTTGGTGCCCTAGCCACCTCTCTAAGACTCTGAGCTATAGAACAGATGCTCAGCTGATTGACAGACATCTCCTCACCAGAATTCCTTACATCAGTAGAATCACAGGTAGGGACCAAAAATGAAGCACAAGTATCAGTCAGTAAGCCTTTATTAAGCAACTGCCAAATGCTGGAGATTTAAAGAAAAGCAAAACACAAAAATCGTCCCTGTCCTCAGAGTGGTGAGGACAGGCAACAGGGCGTGGGCCCTGGGAATCCACTGGGTCTGGGAGCTCCCAGGTGAGGGAACTCCCCCTACCAGTGCAGGTCAGCACCATCTGGTCCATTTAGAGTCTCCTCAAGTTGTCCAGATATCATCAGATATCATCAGATATGTGTCTAATGGGCCACATAATGACTTAAAAGCCCCACAAATAATAACATTATGCTGTATTGTATTTTTATTTATTTTCTTAAACATTTCAAAATTACATTTTAGTCTGGTTAGGACCCCACTCTGAAATTCTGGGGTAAACAGCCGGGGACAAGGCTTGAACCTTCCTAGTTCCAGGGTCTATGACATACTAAAGGTCAGACGTAGGCATCCATTGGAAGTTCTATTTGCCTCTCTCTTCTACTCTCCTTTCTGTTCTCCTCCTCCTCCTCCTCCTTCTTTTTCTTCTTCTTCTCTCTCTCTCTCTCTCTCTCTCTCTTTCTCTCTCTCGCTCTCTCACCACCTCTCTCTCCCCTTATTTTTTCTCTTTTTTTGTCTGTCCATGTTTCTTCCTCTTCTTCTCCCTCCTTCCCCCTCCATCTCAGTCACTTTCTCTACATACACATGCTACATGCCTGTGCACACGTGGTTCTCCCCCCCACCCCCATCTATAGAACCCATGATCTCTGCTGTCCTGTGTGATTACATGGCACTCTCAGTCATTAGAACAAACTCTTGCTCCCTGGCCTGTAGAATGGAAATCATCCTTGATTGTTCCAAGCCCAAATGGGGATGCCACCCCTCCCTGATGGACACGAAGAGGGGCAACAGCTTTTCTCCTTTTCTCTCGGGGTAATTGGGCCTTTCCTAACAACACCAGCCTGGCTGCCACAGGCTCCCATTAGCCTTTGCCGGACAGGACTTCATTAGATATGACTTAGATGCTCCCTCCCTGTGAGCTCCTGATAGTGGCACCCCTTTGGGATTTCTTGGTCCTCTGGCTGCAGGGGTGAATGGCCAGGAGATGGGATGGAGGTGACCTCCTGGCCCTGCTGAAGCTTCTTTTCTTAAGGAGTGTGAGAGCATTTTCATTCAAGTGATGAGAACCTCCTGGGCTAGATTGACTTAAATTAGCTTGATTGGTTTTTATCAATTGCAGCTGGGCTGTTTAGCATAAAAATGCAAACCATCTAAGAAGCATTTGCCTCCCAGGCCCCAGAAAGATGGTTTCAGTTAGGCTGAAGATGTTTCGCATTTTTATTTTACACAGATTCTCGGAGAATGGCTCCAGAACAGATCCAGTTACAGAGAATTAGTACAGATATTGTAAACTTTGAGAAAATGAATTAAGGAAACTATGCTGTATTATGAATTACATATTTAGAGTGGGGGCCTTTTAGCTTTTAACTGTCTCTTGCAAGGGACACAGCCCAGGCTTATTTCTTGCCCTGGCCTCACAGAGCATCTGCTCACACATGGTGGGAGGGAGGGAAGGAGAACGGGAGGGAGGGAAAGAGAGGAGAGACTTCCCAGGACTCCCTCGGTAGCTTAGAGGAGCAGGAGGGGCTGGTGGAGCCAGGGTGGGGCAGTGCTTGGAACATGGGAGTCCCAGGAGGGCGGGGGAGGAACTTTCCATAGGAATCCATCCTGAGAAGGCCTTTTGGGTCATGGTCTTGATTTTCTGCCCATGTAGCTAAAAAAGGCCATGATTTTGGTTGTGACTATGAACATTATTTACTGATGTGTTCATATGTGCCTTGGCTTGTGTGTGTCCCTGAGGACAAGCCCAGAACACAGGACCTACACTACCTTAGCTAATCCTCCCTCATAGCTATCCTTTTGATAACAGGCTAGGGCCCCTCTGGGTCTCCCCTCCCAACTCTCCCCACCATTAGCATTGTCCTAAAATCCCTTTGTATTTGCCTGTGTGGATACCTGTTGTATGTCCCTACCTATGGGAGGATGAAACTGTTTAATTTGATTGTTATTGTAGAGTTTAATACTCATGACAACCTTGGGAGGTCCGAGCTATTGTTATCCATGATCTGTTTTATGAATGAGGAAACAGAGGCAGACGGATTAAATGACTTGCCCAGGGTCACACAGCTAGCTGGATTTGAGTTCGAATTCCAGGCTCTATTCACTGAGTGACTTAGCAGCTTTGGAGACTGTGAATTCTTAGTGAATAATGTATGACAATCTTGGTGTGTGGTGACCCTCTATGGATGCAGGCCATATTTTACTTTGCCTTGGTCAGGTGAGTCTTAAACCTCTGGGTCTCAGCACCCCTTTTTAGTCTTAAATATTATTGAAGATCTCAAAGAGCTTTTGTTTAAGTGGGTGATATCTAGTGTGATTTAGCGTGTTAGAAATAGAAACATCTTAATATGATTATGAAATCACAATCTTAGCCTCCAGAAAGGGTCTCAGTGCCTACTTGTGGGGCTCCTCAGCACACCCTGAGGGCTGCTGCCTCATTGGACGGTCCCTGGGAGAGGCTCTGGCGACCCCATTCCCTTCCCTACAGCCACACTGGAGATGTAGAGGTATGGAGGCCATCACCAGGTCTGTCCTCCAGGCTTCTGTCCTGCGTTCTCAGGTAGGACTTGGTGAAGGCGGCAAGGCACGGTCACGGCTGTTGGGACCTGTGCCCCTCCATGCCCTGATGAAGTGTCAGTGTGGGACTTTGGTATCTTTTACCTTGCTCTATCTAACTCATCCTTCATTTTGTGGAGTTGAGCTCTGTTTGGGCTATCTCTGTGAAACAGAGCAGGAGTCAGCGGGAGATGTGCTGCAACAGGGGCCAGCCGTCCCTTGGGAAGCCAAGACCACCTTGAGACATGTGCCAGGAAGAGGTCTCTTGGCAGAGGTTTCTCAGCCTTGGTTCTCGTGGACGCATGGGGAATGAGCTCCCAGCTTCAAGATGATGAACCTCTTAGTTATATATTGCAAAGGACTTTCATCTATAATCATATTTGAGCGTTACAACAACGCTGAGAGGTCAGTGCAATTATACCCATTTTAAAACTGAGGACAAAAAGGCTGAAATGCTGCGTCTTGGATCCTAAAACTGGTAAGAATCTGAGGCAGAGTCAGAGTTGAGGTCTCTCTGATACCAGAACCAGCACCCTGTGCACAGTCCCCGCCCCCTGCCCTCTCCCCTTTCAGCTGGAGCTCTGAAGTTTGAAAGATCTATGTTTTTGAATGGAGTAAAAGAAAGGATAGGAGAGAGAGTTCACTGCTGCACACATTTGAAGGGTGCATCTCAAAGCTCAAAGAGTCAGAATTTTGAATATAGAGGCAGAGACAGGGGCAGTTCAGAGCTGTCCTTTGCTCTTGGGATACGTATCAGAAACTATCTCTGGAGCCAGTGGCAGTAAGCTGATCTCCCTTGGCATATGCCAGGGAGGTGGTCAGGATGGGTTTGAGGAAGAGCCCATCCAGTCCCTAAAACGGGTGCTAAGCTGTTATTCCAGGGGTGCTGGGAACAGCAAGGCTCATTGGAGACCTCTAAAATGTGCTGCCTTGGTACAAGATCCCAGCCACCCCACCTTAGTTGCCTTTAAGAGGTCATTTCTGTATTTGCAATGACTTTAGTTTCTGAGGTTTAATAAGAACCAAGGTCTCTGAGTGATCCTTAGAAGAAGCTCATCATTCCACTCCAAAGCCTAATCCTGATATTCATTAGTTCTCACAGTACCCAAAGATGTTCTATTATTGTATTTGTCCTCAGTAAATTATTCTGATTTTATGGAGGGTGAAGGAGAGGTGGAAGTAATGAAAAAATCTCCACAGCAATTAAAGTGTTGGGGAGATGTGGCTAGGTGGTGGTGGGTTTGACAAGGCACTGGGGGCCAGTGTGAGTCAACAGCATGATGGAGCAGGCAGGATAGGGGCTGAGATCTTGGGCCAGATGAGAAGGGCTGCGCTTCCCCAGAGAAGGCAGTGGGCAGCCCTGGGGTCTTTTCTCTTCTCTGCTCAGCTTAGCTCCATTGAGAGTTGTGTGCTTAGTTCTGGATCCTTTGGTTTAGAGAGGCTATCGATAAGAGGTCATATCCAGAGGTGGCAAGCCTGTTCTGCCTGCCCTGGGAGGATTAGCTGATGGCACTGGGGACATACATATTGGGAAAGGAAAGACTCAGAGGTAACTTGAGACTGTGTTGAATTTTTTGGAAGGCTGTTATATGGAGGACGGATTAGGCTGGTTCTTTTGGGGCCCAGAGGGAAGAAGCTAATTTAGTCTCCATGCAAGGAAAACCAAACCACAGCAAACCAAACTCATTAACAGTGAGAGCTACCCCAGAGAGGAATGGGTTGCCTTGGGAAGTGGTAGATTCATCCTTTCTGGAGGTTTTCAAACAAAGGTTGGATGACTTTTTCTGTGGTGTGTTGTCAAGGCAATTCTGGCTTAATATGGACTGGCCTAGGTGGGAACTGAGGTTCATTCCAACTCTGAGATGACCAGATTCCATAATGGCTGTAGGTTTATATGCTATTCTTAGGACCACAAGGGAGACACCAAGTAGACAAAGAACAGAACAGTCCCTACCTTCATGCTGCTTGCATTCTATTGGCAGATACAGTCTTTACAAGAAAACAGAAAAATTAAGAAGGGGATCAATGAAAGGTCTTTGGAGGGGGCCCTAGGACCTTAGCCTAGGTTGGAAAGAGGACAAGGCTTGTGAGAGGTGAATGTGAGAGGGGAAGGTGTTTCAGGTGTGAGGGTGACTTTAGACTGTGGACTAATGGAATCAGATGGGGAATCTCCTTTGGCTGGAATCATTGCATAAGCAACAACTGTAACAGATATTTTAAAGCATTGGCTCTGGGTGGAACATTATGCCAGGAACTGGGACAGGTGTTATATTTAAATAAAATATTGTACCTACCCTCAAGAACTTTATAATTGAGAGACATGTGAGGATAAACCTCCCAAACAGAGCGTGATATACACAGGTGCATTATTGAATTATGAGGAGGACTTGGAATGTGAGGGGTTGGTGGTGATGAGGAAGTATGCTGCTATGTCTAAGCTTGTGAGACTATAAGATCAATGATTTGGGAACCATTACAATTGGAGGTCAATTGAGGAGGCATGGTCTTACAGGGGAGAGAATCTGGTGGTGGTTTTGTGAAGGCTTTCATGAGGTTCTTAGGGATCCCCTGATCCTGCATAGGGGAATTGGGCCTTGGAGGTAGGTGGGAAGGGAGGGGAGAAAGGCAGTTTCTGCAGGGTTACTTCCCCAGCATGTGAGAATCAATATATTCAAAGCAACAGTGAGAACAGTCTTGGGGATGTCCTCTTTCCACCACTTTAGTTTACCGATGAGGAAACAGGCCATTAAGTGACTGACTATAGAAACCCACAATGACTCTATGTCAGATTTGGGGCTAGAACTCTGGTCTATTAAGTCCCAAGTCAGGGCCCCTGGAAAGAACCAATGAGATGGGCTTGCTCAAACAAGATTTTGGGTGGACTTGGGAAGTCAGAGCTCTCTGAATTCAATATCTGTCTTTGACACTTATGTAGCTGTGACAACATCATTTGAGTTTTCTGAGCTTCAGGAACTAAGTTTTGAACTGGTTATGGTCTGTTTTGAGGGACAGGATTTCTCCCAATCACAGTGACAAATGGTATATTCTAAGTTTCTCAAAGACAGAATACGTCTCACTTTTTTATTTGTAACATTGGGGCTCGGCAGAATGTGGCAAATGCTTGTTGGTTCATCAGCTGAACACTCTGACCAGAAAATCCTTGGAAGGACACATTGATTTGAGAGGTTGAGCTTAACCTCCCCTAAGACCTGGACTTGACAGACCTTCACTAGGGTCCCTCAGGGTATCATAGAGCTAGAATCGGGGGCCATCTCCTGCAACCCTCTTATTTTACAAATGAGGGAAGTATAGCAACTCACCCAAGGTCTGGAGCCATTGACCTCACATGGTTCCCACAGATCGCAAGTCTGAGGAATTCACTTGCCAAACAGGACTAATGCCTAAAATGAAAGCCAACCGTGGACTTGCTTCTGATGGGACACAAACCAGTTAGATTTGGGGGCAGGTGAATAAATCAAGGCCCTTTTGGGGCAGCTAACAGCCGAGGACGCTGCAGTTCTAATAGGGAGGATGGCTAGATGAGAATTTCTTCTGTAGCTGGTTATAGCTTCGGGGCCAAGTTTTGTGGGAAGGCTGGGTTGTTTGAGAAGATTGCTCTGATGTTGAAATGCGTCAAGGGTCCTTGGGGGCATCCCTTTATTACAGTTTGTCTGAGAGGCCGGGAGAGAGAGGGGTTAGTGCATTAAAATTGAAATATGTGTCTGTGTGTGTGTGTGTGTGTGTGTGTGTGTGTGTGTGTTTATGTTCGTATAGATCTATGAGTCCAAGAATATCCAAGGGGGAAAGATGTGATAACAATTGGTTTTTAAAGGGCCCTGTTTCCTGGATTCAGAGTTTATCTGTAAGAGGAAACGGCTCAAAGTCCATTCTTTTTCATCTGATCCATCTTCCAGAGGATAGGAGAGGG
>CM053599.1:10493269-10534287 GCA_028646575.1 Pseudocheirus occidentalis | reverse complement strand
AAAGGCGCGAGGGCTTATTATAATATTATCTTTATTATTCTGAATCTAAAGGCCGTTATCGTCCCCAGTGAAAGAAAACAGCTCCCTTGTGTTCTGTATGCTGGGGCCGTGATGGCAGTAACGAAGGTCCTGGCAAATGGAATGGCTAATGGACCGTTCCATAATACAGACCCCCGCTCACTTAATCTGGCCTAGACGTCATTTTGTGTCTGCTTTTCAGAGCTGGCATTGTCCTGTCCTATGAAATGAATCTTTATTTTCACAATCTTTTGCAGAGATTAGAAGAAGGAGCAGAATTTCACCCATGTGCAGGATAATCTTTGTCTGGGAAAGAGATTTTACATTCTGAATTCTTTCCAGGAAAAGAAAAACAGACGTAGAGCCATTTTAAAAATATTTTTAAAAAAATCGGATTTTTGCTGTTGTTGTTGTTACAAATTCACATGGCTGATGTGTTAACAGCAACTGTCAGAGTAAATGAGTTTAGGAAGTTGTTTGCTTGCTTGTTCCATACAATTAAACCTGTCGATAATTGGCAGTTATTAATGATCTGATTAACAAAAGTCCAGGTAAGGCAAAAGTCTAAATAGATTCTATTTCAGAAAAAAAGGGCTGTGGTAGAAACTCTCTCCTTCCCAGGTATGGTCTTAGAAGCATGCCTGTTGACTTTGAACTCCTCTACAATGACCTTGTTTAAAGAGTTTAAGAAGATACTTTCGCTTTCAAGGCTATTTCATGGAGAGAAATGCCATTCGGGATAGGATGATTAGGAAGTGGAAACCCAGAAAAGCTTATGGAAAGTCTTCTGAGCATGAACAAACTTGGCATTTGAGGGATGGGAAATAAACTGAATGTGTGCTGGGCTGTGTAATTCAAGTAGACCATTGCTTCCCTTTTTGTGAATGACGCTTACAAGGAAATCCAGTTCAACAACAAACATTCAGAGAAGTCCAACATCATCTTTCCCCTCTCCAGTCATCCCTCCCATCCCTCCTCCAAACTTCCCTGCTTTTTTCTTGAGGACGCCACCATCTTTCTAGTATTTGCCAGGCGCTCAGGTTCCCAACCTCAGAATTTTCCTTGGTTTTTGCCTTTCCTTCCTTTCCTTCCAGCTGCTGGGTCTTGTCTAATTTTACCTTGTCAGCATCTCTTAAGAGTCGCTTTTAAAAAAATTGAATTTTATTTTTTTCAATGAACAAGCATTTGCTTTTGTCTCCCTTTCGTTTCCCCTTGCCCAGGAAATATAGAAAATCCAAGCCTTTGTAACAAGTATTTGTCGTCCATATTCCCACAGTCACCATCTAATTCACATCTACGTCGTCTCATCCCTGGATGATCACAATGGGCTCTTCGCTGGTCTCTGCTTCCTTTCCCTCCTCCACAATCCATCTACCTTCCTAAGAAGTGGTTCTGACTGTGCTATTCCCTAGTCAAAACAATCTTTAGTGTTTACCTGTTGTTTCTAAGAAAATACAAATGCCTCAGGGTGGCATTTGAAGCTTCCCCCAATGTCTCCTACCTCTGTTTCCAGACACAGGGAGCCCTAGACTTGGAGTCAGGAAGACCTGAGTTCAAATCCTGCCTGACGCTTTCTAGGTCTCCTGTGTCCTTTATATAATCTCTGTCAGATTCATTTTCCTCATCCATAAAATGGGGACAACCCATGCAAGGTATTGGGATTACATATATAAAGCACTTAATAAATGTGAGTTATTCCTATTATGAGTTTCATTATTTGCACTATTACCTTTGGGGTGCTCAGTGGTTTAGTTACAGTCAGTCAATAAGCATGTATTAAGTGCCTCCTGTTTTCCAGGGACGGTGCTAAGCACAGTGTGCTATCCTTTCCCAGAATTCCATAGGCCATCCATTCCATCTGGGCCTCTGTTTGGGCTGTTCCCATGTCTGAAGTGTGCTCATTCCTCACTTTCTTCCTTTCCAAATCCCTATCTTCCTTCATGGTTCAGGTCCAGCGTCACCTCTTCCAAGAAGCCTTCCCTTTTTGACCATATCACCCCCAATGGCAATCTCTTTTAACCCTAATATTGCCTTGTGTTCACTTCTCTGTCTAGATGTGGCATCTTCTTACAAGAGTATAAGTCCATGAGGTCAAGGATCGGGTCTTGGTGTCTCCAGATCTTTGTATCGTGCCATGGATCAGTAAGCCAGCTGGTGGTGTAGTAGATGGAACACTAGACCTGGAGTCAGGATGACCAGAGTTTGAATCTGGCTCCAAGCTCTTGCCAGCTGTGTGACCAGTAATTTCATATCTGTCTGCCTCAGTTTCTTCTTTGGTTAAAATTGGGATGACAACAGCATCTACCTCCCAGGGTTGTTGTAAGAACCAAGTGAAATAGTATTGGTAAAGCACTTTGCCAACCTTAAATAAAGCATTCTATAAATGCCATTCTTGTTATTCTTAAACATGTATTCAAATGATATCTTCCGCTGCCAGGGGCGGTTGGTGGCAGTTAGTGTAATGCAGCACCAAGCCTGGAGTCAGGAAGACTCCTCCTTTTGAGTTCAAATCTGGCTTCAGGCACATACTAGCTGTGTGCCCCTGGGAAAGTCACTTCACTTTGTTTGCCTCAGTTTCCTAATCTGTAAAATGAGCTGGAGAAGGAAATGGCAAATCTAGTATCTTTGCCAAGAAAACCCCAAGCAGGATCATGAAGAGTCGGACGTGACTGAACAACAACATAGCTCCTTGATGCCTTCTCATCCTGTGAAGTTCTTGTCCTTGGTCAGTCCTCAGTTACCCTACGGCTCACATGGATCTCTGATCTCATGGATTAGGATGTTCTGATGGAGGCCAAGAATGGAAAGGCCATTCTTGCCTTTTCATCCTAGATGATTCTTGTGCATGTTTTGCCATTAGTGTACCTTAAGATTCCATGCGTTGTGCTTTTTCTTGACACAGATTCTGTATTCTCCCTCAGTTCTTCAGAACTGAACTAGTCAAGGATGGCTTGCTCTTTCCTTACTTATTTTAGGCATCAGCTTCCTGGTGATCTTCCCTTCCCACCCCCACCCCCCACTTCTAGAGTAAAGTTCATTCTATTTAGTGATGAAAATGAGGATTGAACATCTCAGTGTCTTGCCAAGAGAGAAGACCATCCAGCTCCCACGTACGTACCTCTGCTAAACCTCAACCTCTATGCTAGACTGAACAACAATAAATAAAATTTATAAATAATAAATAATGTTAAATCCAGTGCGGAACTATACCAAGTGACTTCTTCCACCCCAGAACTGTACAAAAAGCCAGCCAGAATCCCATAGGCAATGAGGAAGGAGTGACCAACAGAGCAAACACTTACATGGGTAGCCTCACAGACAGATCAGAGGTAAACATGTAGAGCCTTCAAGTATGAGTTCAGAGGTGGCAAAAATGAAAGACTCGTCTGAGAAAACCTCAAGGTAGACTGAACGTTCCAGGTCTTAAAGAGGCTTTGAGGTACCAGGGAGGTGCCTGCTTAGCACAGTGCCATAACTTTCAGACTGGGTTCTTCAGGTCCTCAATACTCTATCCTGAGATGTCAAAGAGAATCCTGGGGATCTAGCATTCAGAACTTCAAAGGTCCAGAGAGAACCAAAGCCTGGGAGGGAGAGGTCTGTCCAAGAACCTGGGGAAACCAAGCAGGGCTGGCTACCCCACCCAAAAGTACAGAAGGGAGCACAGAACCCTGAAATGAAAGCTGAAGGGATGAATAGATTAGAGAAAATATTGACCAGTGTTAAAAAAAAAAAAGATCGCCAATTTAACTTTATAACAATCATCGCAATTCAAAGGAAAAAAATGGATTTTCTACAAGGACTTTATGAATACAGCACTCAGAAGAAATGAAGCAAGACATTTAAAAAATGAAATAAAAGCTCTTGAGGAAAGAATTGGAGAATAGCTTAGAAGAGAAAGCAGTCAATCTTAACCAAGAAATAATTTCTCTGAAAACTAGAATCGACCAAACAGACCCAATGACTCCATTTAGGGTCTTGTATTCTCTGCATCTTTTAGTCAGTTTGGAGTAAAGATGGCGTCCATTGAAGTTGGCAGCAATGCCTTGGGAAAGATTGCTTTTCCTTTACTAGTGCCCTCCTCGCGAGGGGGACTCATGGTGTCTATAGATCATCATCAAGGAGATTTTGTATAGATAGGAACAGCATATTGGTTAGCATTTATTGATGTCTCCATTGGTTTTTCCAGTATTGGTAAAATCTAAGATATTTTTTTCTGTATTTTTTGGTATTTTTCTCTTCCATACTTTGAATCAGTCCTTCAATACCTTCCCAATCGTGTGGCCTCCATTACTGAGATCTCATCTGTGTCTGCTGGGCTCAGTATGAATGTTTTGCTCATCTTTGTTCTTTATAGTGCCATTTCTAACTTTAAAAATAAACACATCTGGGACTGTGGTATTAGAGCCCAAGTGTGGTGGCATTTTTTGTTTTTCATTTTTTTTGGTAAGTAATATTTTATTTTTTACAATTACACATAAAGATAGTTTTCAGCATTAATTTTATATATGATTTTGAGTTTCACATTTTTTCTCTCTCCCATTCCCCCTCTCCAAGATGGCAAGCAATCTGATATATGTTATGCATATGTAATCATGTAAACATATTTCCACATTAATCATGTTGTGAAAGAAGAAACAGAACAAAAGGGAAAAGCCAAAACAAACATAAAGCAAACAAAAACATGAAAATAGTAGGCTTCAGTCTGCATTCAGACTCCATAGTTCTTTCTCTGGATGTGGGTAGAATTTTCCACATGAGACTTTTGGAGGTGTCTTCGAATGTTGTATTGCTGAGAAGAACTAAGTCTATTATAGTTAATCATCACACAATGTTGTTGTTGCCACGTACAATGTTCTGGTTCTACTCACTTCACTCAGCATCAGTTCTGAAATATACCTGCTCATCATTTCTTATAGCACAGTTTACATTCATATACCACCACTTGTTCAGCCATTCCCAACTGATGAGCATTCTCTAAATTTACAGTTCTTTGCCACCAAAAAGAGAATTGTTATCAATGTTTTTGTAGATGTGGGTCCTTTCCCCATTTTTATGATCTCTTTGGGATACAGACCTAGTGCTGGTATTGCTGGGTCAAAAGATATGCATAGTTTGATTGCCTTTTGGGCATAGTCCCAAATTACTCTCTTATATGGTTGGATCAGTTTACAACTCCACCAACAATGCATCAGTGTCCCAATTTTCCCACATCTTCTCCAACATTTATCATTTTCCTTTTCTGTCATGTTGGTTAATCTTATAGCTGTCAGGTGGTTCCTCAGAGTTTTCTTAAATTTTCATTTCTCTAATCAATAGTGAGAGCATTTTTTCATATGATTATCACTAGCTTTAATTTTTCATCTGAATATATTCATATCTGTTGACCATTTATCAATTGGGGAATACTGGTATTCTTATAAATTTGACTTAGTTCCCTATATATTTGAAAAATAAGGCCTTTATTAGAAACACGTGCTAGAAAAAAATTGTTTCCCATCTTTCTTCTTTCCTTCTAATCTTGGTTGTGTGGTGTTGTTTGTGCAAAGCCTTTTTAATTTAATGTAATCAAAATGATCAATTTTACATTTCATTATGTTCTCTATCTCTTGTTTGGTCATAAATTCTTTCCTTTTCCATAGTTCCAACAGGTAAACTGCTCCTTGTATTTACTGTAGTATCACTCTTTATGTCTACCTCATGGACCCATTTTGACCTTATCTTAGTATACGGTGTGAGATGGTGATCTATGTCTAGTTTCTGCCGTATTATTTTCCAATTTCCCCAGCGCTTTTTGTTAAATAGTGAGTTCTTATCCCGGAAGATAAAGCTTTAGGGTTTATCAAACAGTAGATTCCTATAATAATTTACTTCTGTGTCTTGTGTACCTAACCTATTCCATCGATCCATCACTCTACTTCTTAGTACCAAACATTGCTGCTTTGTAATACGGCTTTAGATTTGGTACATCTAGGCCACCTTCCTTTGCACTGTTTCATTAATTCTCCTGATATTCTTGACCTTTTGTTCTTCCAGATGAATTTTGTTGTTGTTTCTAGCTCTATAAAATAATTTTTTTGGTAGTTTGATTGGTACGTCACTGAATAAATAAATTAATTTAGGGCAGAATTGTCATTCTTATTATATTAATTCAGCCTACCCATGAGCGACTGATATTTTCCCAGTTGTTGAGATTTGACTTTATTTGTGTGAAAAGCATTTTGTAATTGTGTTCACACAATTCCTGGGTTTGTCTTGGCCGGTAGACTCCTAAATATTTTATGTTGTCTACAATTCTTTTAAATGATTTTCTCTTTCTATTTCTTCTTGCTTAGCTTTGTTGGTAATACATACAAATTCTGATGATTTATGTGGGTTTATTTTATATCCTGTAACTTTGCTAAAGTTTTTATTTCAAGTAGTTTTTTAGGTGATTCTCTAAGTATACCATTGTATCATCTGCAAAGAGTGATAGTTTTGTTTTCTTTTATTACATTATTTATTACATTACATATTCTAATTCCTTCATTTTTTTCTTTTCTTATTGCTGAAGCTCACATTTCTACTACAGTACTGAATAATAGTGGTGATATCCTTGTTTCACCCCTGATCTTTTTGGGAAGGATTTTCACTTATTTTGATTACAGATACTGTTTGTTGATGCTTTTAGATACTACTTATTGTTTTAAGGAAAGCTCCATTTATTCCTATACTCTCCAGTGTTTTTAATAGATATGAATGCTGTATTTTGTCAGAAGTTTTTCCACATCCATTGAAATAATCACATGATTTTTTGGTTTTGCTCTTGAAATGGACAATTATGCTAATTGTTTTCCTAGCATTGAACCAGTCCTGCATTTCTGGTATAAATCCCACCTAGTCATGGTGTCTTATCCTTGTGACAAATTGCTTTAATGTCTTTGCTAATATATTATTTAATTTTTACATCAATATTTTTAGGGAAATTGGTCTATAATTTTTTCTCTTTTGACCTGGTTTAGATATCAACACCACATTTGTGTCATAAAAGGAATTTTGTTGAACTCTTTCTTCATCTATTTTTCAAATAGTTTATATACTATTAAAACTCACTTGTAAATCCATCTGGCCCTGGAGATTTTTCCTTAGGGAGTTCATTGATGGCTTATTTAATTTCTTTTTTTGAAATGGGGCTATTTAAATATTTTATTTCCTCTTCTGTTTAATCTGGGCAATTTATATTTTTGTAAATGTTGATCCATTTCACTTAGATTATAATGTTTATTGGCATACAGTTGAGCAAAATAGCTCTTTAATATCACTTTAATTTCCTCTTCATTGGTGGTGAATTCACTCTTTTCATTTTTGATAATGATAATTTTGTTTTCTTTCTTTTTTAAAAAATCAAATTAACTAAAGGTTTATCTATTTCATTGTTTTTTACACAAAACAAGCTCTTAGTTTTATTTATTAGTTTAATTTTTTTTACTTTCAATTTTATTAATTTCTCCTTCAATTTTTAGAATTTCTAATTTGGTATTTAATTGGGGATTTTGAATTTGTTCTTTTCTAGTAAAATGTCTGCCCAATTCATTGATCTGCTCTTTTTCTATTTTATTCATGTAACCACTTAGAGGTATAAAATTTCCTCTAAGTACTGCTTTGGGTACTTCTCATAAAATTGGGTATGTTATCTTATTATTGTCCTTCTCTTTGATGAATTATTGATTGTTTTTATCATTTGTTGTTTGACCCATTTGTTCTTTGGGATTAGATTATTTAGTTTCCAGTCAATTTTTCATCTATCTTTCTATGGCCCTTTATTATATGTAATTTTTACTGCATTATGATCTGAAAAAGATGTATTTAATATTTCTTCCTTTTTGCATTTGACTTTGAGGTTATTATACCCTAATACATGGTCAGTTTTGCTGAGAAAAAGTATATTCCTTTCTATCCCCATTTACTTTTATCCAGAGGTTTATCATATCTATTTTTTCTAAAATTATATTCATATCCTTACCTTCTTTCTTGTTTACTTTGTGGTTAGATTCATTTAGTTCTGAGAGAAGGAGGTTGAGATCCCCCACTAGTATAGTTTTGCTCTCTGTTTCTTTCTATAACTCATTTAACTTCTCTAAAAATTTGGATGCTATACTAGTTGGTGCATATATATTTAGTATTGGAATTACTTCATTGTCTATCGTACCTTTTAGCAAGAAATAATCTTCTTCCTTATCTCTTTTAATTAGATCTATTTTTGCTTTTGCTTTGTCGGAGATCAGGATTGCTACCCCTGCTTTTTTCCCTCTTTTATTTCAGCTGAAGCATAATATATTCTGCTTTAGCTTTTTACCTTTACTCTGTGTGTCTCTTTGCTGCAAATGTGTTTCTTGTAAACAATATATTGCAGGATTCTGGTTTTTAATCCATTCTGCTATCCACTTCCATTTTATGGGAGAGTTCATGCCATTCATATTCACAGTTAGGAGCACTAACTCTGTTATTTCCTTCCATCCTGTTTTCTTCCCTCTTCTCTCCTTTCACCCAGTACTTCCTCACCACTGTTTTACTCTTGACCATTGATTCCCTCAGTCTTCCCTTTCTTCTATCAGCACGCCCCTTGACTCTTTTCTTTTCCCCTTCCCATCCTACTTCTCTATAGGGTAAGATAGATTTTTCTACCCAACTGAGGGTGTATGCTATTCCCTTTTTGAGCCAAATCCAAGCTTCAAAGAGAATACGCTTCAAACAATGTTCCCTCCCTCCCTTCTTTCTTGCTACTATAGTGTGTTTCATGCCTCTTCATGTAATATAATATGCCCCAGTCTGCTTCCCCTTTTCCTCTTCTTACAGTACAATCCTTTTTTCATCCCTTAATAATTTTTTTTATCACATCAAAGTCAACTAATACCCCAAACCTCTAAGTATATTCTTTCTAACTGCCCTAATATACAATTCTTAAGAGATGTAAACAGTTTAACTTTATGGAATACCACGTGTGCTTTTGTTTTCTTTCCTGTTTACCTTTTTATACTTTCTTGAGTCTGGTATTTGAAGATCAGATTTTCTGTTCAGCTTTGATAATTTCATCAGGAAAGTTTGAAGGTCCCCTATTTCATTGACTATCCATATTTTCCCCTGAAAGTTTAGACTCCGTTTTCCTGAGTAGTTGATTCTTGGTTGTAATCCAAGCTCTTTTGACTTCTGGAATATCATATTCGAAGCCCTCTGATCCATTAATGCAGAAGCTGCTAAGTGCTGTGCCATCCTGACTATGGCTCCTTGATATTTCTATTGCTTCTTTCTGGCTGCTAGCAGTATTTTCTTCTTGACCCGATAGTTCTGGAATTTGGCTACAATATACCTTGGAGTTTCCATTTTGGGATCTCTTTCAGGATGTGATCGGTGGATTCTTTCAGTGACTGTTTCATCTTCTGGTTCTAAGATATCAGGGCAGGTTTCCTTGATAATTTCTTCAAAGATGCTGTCCAGGGTTTTTTTTGTTTTTTTAAATCATGGCTTTTCAGGTAGTCCAATACTTCTTAAATCATCTCTCCTAAATCCAATTTCCCAGTTAGTTGTTTTTCTAATGATGTATTTTACATTTTCCCCTACCTTTTCATTCTTTTGATTTTGTTTTGACTTATTCTTGATGTCTCATAGAGTCATTAACTTCCATTGGCCCAAATGTAATTTTTAAGGAATTATTTTCTTCAGTTAGTTTTTGTATCTCCTTTTACTACCAATTCTACTTTTAAAGGAGTTGTTTTCCTTAGTAGATTCCCCCTCCCCACAATTTGGCCAATTCTATTTTTTTGGGGAAGGGAGTAAGGCAAGGCCTTTGGGGTTAAGTGATTTGCCTAAGGTCACATAGCTAGTGTCAAGTGTCTGAGGCTGGTCCTCCTGACTCCAGGCCCGGTCCTCTATTCACTGTGCCACCTAGCTGCCTTTAAATTTTTTTCTTCCAATTTATTTTTGAAGGAGTGGTCTTCTTTAGTCAATTTTTGTGCTTCCTTTTCCAAGTTGTTGACTCTTTTTTCCCCATTATTCTCTTGTGTAACTCTCATTTATTTTTCCAGGTTTTCTTCTACCTCTCTTACCTGATTATGAAAATCCTTTTTGAATTGTTCCAAGAGGACTTTTTGGGCTTGAGATGAACTCGTATTCCCCTTTGAGGTTTTGGATGTAGGCATTTTGATGTTTTTGTCCCCTTCTAGGTTTGTGTTTTAATCTTCCCTGTCACCAGAATAGCTTTCTATTAATCTTTTTTTTGGGGGTTTTTACTCATTTTTTAAAAAGTTGAGCTCTGCTCCTGTAGTTCAGGGGGCGTTGTTCCAAACTTCTTACACTGGAGATCAGGGGCCTGGACACTGGTTTTCTGTCCTGGGGCCTCTGGGGTTGGCAGCTTGGACACTGTACTAGGATGGCCCAGCCTACTTGTGCCTGTTTTGCTCTGCATTCTGGGGCTGGAGCTTCATCTGCTGCAGTGGGGCTGGAGGTCTCACAACTGGACTGCTGAGCCAGAATCTTGGAGCCTCGGCTGCTAATCTGTGCTGTGGCTAAAAGCCTCCTGCTGGTTTGCCCACTGCCTGTGCTGGGTTGTGCTCCTCTTTTATGAAAGTGAGCCAGGCCTTTCCTGAAGTCCTAATAAGTTGTCTTAGACTGGAAAATTGTTTGACTCCATCTTTTAGTGGATTCTGTTGCTCCAGAATTCTTTTGTTTGCCCCAGAATTTATTTATTTGTTTTTCATTTTCAACATTCATTTTCAAAAGACTTTTTTTCTTTTTGGAGGGGGGAAGGCAGGGCAATTGGGGTTAAGTGACTTGCCCAAGGTCACATGGGGTGCTGTATTCACTGCGTCACCAAGCCACACCCAGAAGATTTTGAGTTATAAATTTTCTTCCTATCTCTCCCCTAGCCCCCACCCAAAAATGGTAAGCATACTGTATACATTCCTCCAGTCTTCCCTCTCTTCTATCCCCTCTCCTTTCATCCTTTCCCCTTACTTTCTAGTAGGGCAAGATGGATTTCTATACCCTGTTGTATGTATATCTGATTTATAGGTCGCATGTAAAAACAGTTTTTTAACATTTGTTTTTAAAACTTTGAGTTCCAGATTCTCTCCCTTCTTCCCTCCTCACCTACCCCACTGGGAAGACAAGCAGTTCAATATAAGTTATACATGTGTAGTTATGCAAAACATTTCCATACTGTTGTGAAAGATTTCCATATCGTGAAAGACTAATTGTATTTCCCTCCATCCTATCCTGACTCCCATTTATTCTATTTTCTTCTTTGACCCTTCCCCTTTTCAAAAATGTTTGCTTCTGACTACCTTCTACCCCAGTCTCCCTTCCTTTATTTCCTCTCTTTCTCCGGTATTTTCCTGTAGGGTAAGATACCCAATTGAGTGTGTATATTATTCCCTCCATAAGCCAAGTCAAGTGAAAGTAAGGTTGCCTTTCACCTTCCTGCTCTTCTCCATTGTAACAGTTTTTTCTTGCCTCTTTTATGTGAGATAATTTACCCTGTTCTACCTCTCCCTACCTCTCCCAATATATTCCTCTCTCATGTCTTAATTTTATTTTTTAGATATCATCCCTTCATATTCAGCTCACCCTGCACCCTCTGTCTGTGTATACATATGCATATATACACATACACACACACCTACACATACATATATATACATGTTGTGTATATATACACACACATGTATACATACATACACATATGTATATATGTCTTTCCATGTAGGAATGTAAACACTTCAGCTTTAATAAGTTCCTTATGATTTCTCTTTCTTATTTACCTTTTGATGTTTTCTTGCTTTTTGCATTTGAAAGTTAAATTTTCTGTTCAGCTCTGGCATTTTCATCAAGAATGCTTGCAAGTTCCCCATTTTATTGAATGTCCATATTTCCCCCTGAAACATAATACTCAGTTTTGCTGGGTAGGTGATAATTGGTTTCAATCCTAGCTTCTTTGACCTCTGGAATATCATATTCCAAGCCCTTCAGTCCTTTAATGTAGAAGCTGCCAGATCTTGTGTTATCCTGACTGTGTTTCCACCATCCTCAAATTGTTTCTTCCTGACTTCTTATATTTTCTCCTTGACCTGGGAACTCTGGGATTTGGCTACAATATTCCTAGGAGTTTTCTTTTTGGAATCTTTTTCAAGAGGTAATCTCTAAATTCTTTCAATTTCTATTTCACCCTCTGGTTCTAGACTATCAGGGCAGTTTTTCTCAATATTTCTTGAAAGATGTTGTCTAGGCCCTTTTTTTGATCATGGCTTTCGGAAAGTTCAATAATTTTTAAATGATCTCTCCTGGATCTATTGTCCAGGTCAGTGGTTTTTCCAGTGAGATATTTCACATTGCCTTCTATTTTTTCATTCATTTGGATCTGTTTTATAATATCTTGATTTCTCATAAAGTCTTTAGCTTCCATTTGCTCCAGTCTAATTTTGAAGGAATTATTCTCTTCAATGAGATTTTAGAATTCCTTTTCCATCTGACAAATGCAGTTTTTAAGGCAATCTTCTCCTCATTGGCTTTTTGGACCTCTTTTGCCATTTGTGTTAGTGTATTTTTAAGGTGTTATTTTCTTTATCCTTTTTTGGGTCTCCTTTAGCAAGCTGTTGACTCATTTTTCATGATTTTATTGCATCATTTTAATTTCTCTTCTCAATTTTTTCATCTACTTCTCTTACTTGATTTTCAGGATCCTTCTTGAGTTCATCCATGGCCTGTGAGCAGTTCATATTTTTCTTGGAGTCTTTTGATGCAGGAATTTAGACTTTGTTGTCTTCTTCTGGTTCTATGTTTTGAGCTTCTTTGTCCCCAAAGAACAATTCTATAGTCTGATTTCTCTTCCTCTGTTCACATTGCCAGCCAATTACTTGACTTTTGACCTCTTTGATATGGTAGAACTCTGCTTCCAAGAGTAAAGAGTGCTATGTCCCAAATTTCTGGGATTTTGAGCAGCTGTTCTCAGAGTTTCTTCCAGGTACCTGCCCAGAAGTGTGAGGAGGAAGCCCTCTCCACAGCTGCCACAAGCTCTGCCATGCCAGCGCTCCTCCTTACCCCAGGAACACCAACCAAGATTGTGACCCAGATCCAAGCAGGGCAAAGTAAGAGAATCCTGCCTTATTATCAGCAAAGAGATTCCTGCAATTGCTTTCCAGTCAGCTGCTTGGTACCCCTACCATCTGTGGGCCTGGAGCTCTGGAAGCAGACATGGCTCAGCATTGCCACCTCTCCTGCCCTGGGAATAGAGGCTGGACTATATTCTTCTCTCACCCAATTCCAGCAGAGTTTCCCCACTGACCTTTTACTTTCTCTTTGGCATTTATGGGTTGAGAAGTCAGGAAACCACTATGCCTTCCAGTGATTCAGTCCTCTGAGGTCTGCTCAGACCAGTCTATGCTGATGTGGCCCACACAGGACTGTGCTGTGCTCCCAGCATGGTGCATAGACCCTTCCTTTCAGTTTACCAGTCTGCCTTCAGTGGGAGATTTGTTTTACTGTCATTTTGTGGGTTCTGTAGCTCTAAAATGTGTTTAGAGTAATTTTTTACAGGTGTTGGAGGTAATTGGGGAATGAGTTCAAGTAAGTCCCTGCTTTTACTCCACCATCTTGGCTCCACCCCCCAGAATTCTTTTAGAGCTTTATTTAAAGATGTTTCCAACAGAAATTGGGGAGAGGTCAGGCAACTTCCTGTCTTCTCTTTGCCATCTTAGCTCTGCCCCCTCTACTTTCTTCATAGCAAAAACAATGCTATAAACATTTTGAAGATTTGTTCTAATCTCTCTCTCTCTCTCTCTCTCTCCCCCCCTCTCTCCCCCCTTCCCCCCTCTCTCTCCCTCTCTCTCTCTTTCTCTCTCTCTCTCTCTCTTTCTTTATCTCTCTGTCTCTGTCTATCTCTCCTCCCTGTCTCTCTATGTCTGGTCATCATTTCACTTTCATCCTTAAATTACACTCCGAATGATCTGACATATGGCTGAGGGGAGATTTCTCTAGCATTTTCCATAGCAACCAACATCTACAGGGTCAAACAATCACAGATTTTTGAGTTGAAAAAGAAATTAGGGAACCATTGAGTTAAGTCTTCTCATTTTAGAGATGGAAAGACTGAGGATATGGAGGTTAAATGACTTGTTTAAAAATGCTGGAGGAAGGCATTAATAATTTATTAATAAATAAAATTGAAACCCAAGTCTTGACACTTAAGTCTGGTACTCTGTCCACTATGTCTTGCTTCCTTCAAGCTGACATTGACTCAGTAACGATTACTCTGTGATTCCAGTCATTGTACCACCTTTGTATCCACTAGATTCTACACTCATCTGTCTAGCTGTCTACATCCTTTCCACAAGAATAACCCAAAGGGTTTTGTCTAGTGTTTGCTAAAATATAAGAATACCACATCTACATGTTTCACTTGAGTAGCCACTTAGGCAACCCTATTTAAAAAGATGTGGATTTTTTCTGGTATGGCACCAGTGCAGTGCTTAGTGACCATTGCTTTCCTTTGGAAGGGTTTCTAAATAAAAGAGTCCCAAAGACAAGGCTGTCAACTTCAGAAATTAACTGGAGACATCTGGGTCATGGAGTGGATGAAACAGTGGACCTGGTTTTTAATCAGGGACAGCAGAGCTAAAGTCCCACCTCAGACACTTTCTACCTGTGTCAGCCTAGACAACTCAACCTTTCTCAGTCTCAGTTTCCTCATCTGTGAAATAGGAATAATAATGACAGCTACCTGCCCAAATTGCCAAGAAGATCCAAAGAGAAAATATTTGTAAAACCCTTTGTAACTTTACAATGCTTTATATATTTTAGTTACTAGTTTTCTCATAACCACAAGGAAAGATTACTGGGTACTTAGCTTCCTTGTGCCCTGATGTTATCTTTCCCCAACCTGTTTGGCCTCTTGTAATCCCACAGAGGGCAGAGCTTCTCTGAGTGCTTTTGGTTTATCAGTCATCAGAAGGCATTCATGGCCAGACACATTTTTCCCTCTCTGGCTCAGACATACTTCCTTTCTGATTACTGCTTTAATTGCTTTCTTTCTTTCTTTTTTTCCTTCCTTTCTTTTTTCTAGTGTTTCAGCTAGAAGGGACTCTGTCAACACATTTTTTCCTCTTGCAAAATTAGCAGTTGTTTAAGGTTAGGCCATGGTTTTCACATGCATTGGAGGCACGTTTCCTATGCTTTTCTTTAGTCCTGTCTTTTGCCAATGTCTTCCATTGAAATTGGGTCAATGCCCAACCAATAAGATTTGTAGGCACAATGAGCTCGCTCTTCAAAGCAAATAGCCAGAAAGTCAGTCTGAGGGTTGTCCTGAAAACTCATGCTCCCATTCCCAAATGAATTTGTGATCTCTGTTGTAAAAAAAGGCCATTTCTGTCCTTCTGGATGGTCAGACTCCTTGATCTAGGCAGGGTACAGCTGACTCCAAGAGATCTTAGGATTATTTTCTCTTCACTCTCTCTTCCCTTCCCTTCCCTTCCCATCCTATCCCATCTACCTATTTTATCCATTTTCTTCTTCCTTCTCCTTTTTCTTTTTCCTTGGGTCTCTGTCTTTTCATAGACGGTCCTGAGTTAGGAGAGACATACCCAAACCCAAGTTTTCCTTTTCAGATTCATTGAAGTTCCTTGCTCTTGAGACCACCAAATGATGATCCATGGTTCAAGCTCTCATGGCCTCAGGATCAGGTCACACAGGGCAGTGTTTGTTCCCTCCTGTATTACAGAGGCAGCATGATATGGTGATTACTATTAGAACACGGACCCATGTTTCAATCTTGACTCAGATGCATCACCACCATGTGACTCTGGTAAAGGCATTTAACCTTTTCTCAGACTCAGTTTCCAGATCTGCAAAATGGAGTTAAGAATAGCTTCTCCCAAGGTTATCATGACAACCAAGCAGGACAATATATGTAAAATATATATGTATATATATTTAAACCTTCACGTGCCGTGCAAATATGAAGTATTAGTTCTGATGCAGCGGGGTGGTGTGGTGGATAGAGAGCTGGGCCTGCAATCAGGAACACTCTGTAATTTTAGCACAAATCTGGCCTTGGACACTCACTAGCTGTGTGGCTTAGCCCTGTTTATATCTGTTTTCTCAGTCGTCAAACAGAAAAGATTATGGCACCTACTTCACTGTGGTATTGGAAGAACCAAATGAGGCAACAATTGCAAAGTGCTTAGCACGGAGCCTGATAAATAGTGAGCACTGGGCAAGTGCTAGCTAGTTATTCATCATTATAATTATTGTTATTATTATTAAAATGAGCAAAGGATATAGAGACAGGTTTGTAATTTCATTGTCATAAGAAGCTCCCTGCTGAAGAGCTCATTCTGCAGATTCAAATCAATACCTTTTCTGTTGCTTGTCTGCCAGGAGCTTTCAAATATTAAATGTCGTTCTCGGTGTCCTGCAGCTGCCATATTTATCAGAGGCTGGCCTTGAACACAAGTCTTCCTTACCTTGTGGATGACCATGCACTAAGCCACACTGCTTCTAGAAGGGAAAGACAATATTGCAAATGGGTGGCTTAATGTTTGGGTAGTTAGTGTATCAAAGGGAGTTCAAGGCCAAGTGTGTCCTGTAGAAGTGAATATTTCTTTCTTTCTTTGTGTGTGTTTTGGGGGCTGGATGGGTAGACTGTTTACCTTTATTCTGAAAATCAGTGTGAGATATGAAGATGGCCTTCCCCCATGTTAGGAAGCCTTGAGATTGATGCCTCAGCAAATTGGTTTTAAGTATTTTGAATTTACAACTCTCATTATGTTGCAAAGTAACACTGACTTTGGAATGACTGGCTTCCTCTTGCAGTAATTCAACAGCATTATGACAACTATAGTTTTATAGTGAGCATAAAACCCAGTGAGGTAAGTTCAATGAGGTAAGGTTAGTGTTGGGAGTTTTATTAACAAAAACTCTAAGTATTAACACATGAGTTACAATTCCCACGTGCTTTCAGAAATTTGCTGGAACTGAACTAAACATTAAATTCTGAACTTTGGACTAGTCACTTAAAACCACCTAATTTTAGTGCTGGAAGTAGCCAAAAATGTGAGTATGAAAACAGGCTTTCAAAAGTTGGCTGCTTCCCTCGCCCCACATATGATCTGAATTCTTCAGGATAGAAGATATAAAACAGGCCTCGCCCGCCTCGGCTCCTCTCAATGAGGTGGCATCGCTCTGGAAACAGCAGCAAGGACAGCAGGTCACCTTTACAACCTGAAAATCTTGGCCAAGTGATTTATAGATTCACGGATGCATTGTGCAGTTGTTGAGAATTTTGATGAGAAAACATCCACCCCAAATTTCATGGTACCAGGTTGGCATAGTGGGTGTGTGGGGATGCCCTCTGACCATGCACGTTGTAGCCCGCCCATGCCTTCCTGTCCTGTGTGACTCTTGGGAGGCGATTTTTTTTCTGAACCTGTGATTTCATTGGTGCAAGGAATTCTCAGGGAGGAAGCTCCATCTACCAATGCAGATCACCGCTTTCTTTATAATTTATAATTATTGAGAGTTTCCTAGGAAACTGAGATTGCTTAGAACCACACAGCCAATATGCATCAGAGACAGTCCTGTGAACCAAGGTCATTGTGCTGCTGAGGCTGCCCCTCTATTTATTAAACTGCACTCCATCTTAGGGAGTCATTATTCAACCAAATTCCCTTGTCTTATATTGGGGGTAGATTTTGGATCTATGAAAATGGCTTGCTATCTGTTATGAGGTGTTCCATAATGAAGAAATGGAACCAGTATTGAATGGTAGATGGAGTGCTGGGCAAGGAGTTAGGGTAACCTGGGATCAGATGTTCCATCTGATACTTATTAGCTCTGTGGCCATGGACGAGTCATTGAAACTCTCTGAGTTTAGGCGACTCCCTAGGATTTATCTGTGAAACCATAGATGGATTCCAGAGGTGGAAGAAGCTGCATTGGGAGACCTTAGGCTCAGACGTGGAGATATAGAGAGGAGGGACTTCAGAGGCCTTGAATCTGAATCATTTAAGAGTGGAATTAACTAAGACCCAGGGCCTCAGGGGAAGGGAATGACTCAAAGTCCTAAAGGTAGCATGTGGTGGAGGTGGATGGTGGGCTATTGCCCAGTGAAGTCTTCGAGCAGAGGCTGGATGACCTCTTATGGAGTAGATTCTTTCAGATTTAGGTAGGAGCAGATGGCCCCTCAGCTTCACAAATTCAAATCCAGTCTCAGACACTTAGTAACTATGTGACCCTGGACAAGTCACTTAACCCAGTTTGTCTCAATTTCCTCATGTGTAAAATGAACTAGAGAAGGAAATGGCAAATCACTCCAGTATGGTGCCAAGAAACCCCAAATGGGGTCATGGAGAGTTGGGCATGATTGAAATGGCTGAAGAAGAAAAGATGGCCTCTAAAGACCCTTCTATATCCGAGGTCCTGTGAGTCTGTGGTTCTGGTTGCAATCTGTGTGGGTGGAGGGAATTTCTACAATAGAAGTTTCCCTCAATGATTAAATCACAGGTAAATATTTAGGAATACAATAAAGACATTATTTTTCAAAATATTGAGAATGTATTTTGAATTTCTTCCCTCAACCTCTCCGCTGCAGTTCCCCACTCACTGCACAAGTCTTAGGGCACCGAGGAAAGACTCATGTGTCAGTGGGGATGATGGTTTGCTCAGATCTTACCCCTTGGCCCCTGTGACTGGCCAGTGAAGCAGACTTCCTAGACTTCCCAGACTTCAGGGAACTCTCTAGAATCAGCATGAGAGCTGACACAAGACTAAATCCAACCGTCCTCTACAAAGTGACAATGTCCTTTGCTGACTGTCTTGCTTTCCTCCTTCAGAGCTAGGTGCCAGGTAGATGAAGGGAAAGTGGTGACTTTTCCTGGGCCTTCAGGAGCGTGCATCCTCCTGGGCAGATCACCCAGCAGCCTGGTGGGGTGTGAGAAGTCTACGCTATGTCTAGGTGTGTGCTCTTCATCTACCTGGACCTCTATGAAACGAGAAGTTTAGACCAGATGCCCTTAATGTCCTTTCCAGCTCCAGATGAGGAGGGTTTGAAGGCACACATGTATGTTGGTGGTGTTTGGATGAGGAGGCTGACGCTAACGTCTGGGGGGGGGGCGTTCAGGGAAGGCTTGCTTCCTGGAGGGGCAGCATTTGGGCCAAATGCAGTAGAGAATGCTTTCTAGTTCTAATATCATTTAATTCTATTTGTTGAACTAGAGACAGTGAGAAGGGCCTCTCCAAAGAGAGTTAATTGAAAATTCTGGACTCTCCAGAGAAGGAAGATGGCGTGATGCTGCTGAGAGCAGGGAGGGGGAGTCCCTTGGTAGCTTTTGGATTTGTTTTCATGGTGGGATTGCTGGTGGCGACTGTTTTTCAACTTGAAGCCCTCATCAGTGGCAGATTTTATGTGAAATGGCTCTTAAATGAGTCTTGAGAATGTTGAATGCTTTTCCATCAGCAACGCGGGCCCGGCAAAGGCCAGCGCTCACAAAGCCAGGCAGACCTCCTGTGGCTCATGCTGGCTGGAGTCCTGGCAGCCAGTGACACATCCTGAACTGTCTGTGGGGGCCTAACTGGCGAGCTCAGAGCAGGGGGAAAGAGGGCCTGTTGCTAATTCACTGTATGACCTTGCCAAAGTCACACTGCCTCTCTGTGCCTCAGTTTACCCATCTGAATTATTTCTAAAGTTCTTTCCAACTCAGTCTATGATGCTGGATTTTAGTGATTATCCATTAAATTGTAAGCTCTTTGAGGGCAGGGACTGTCTTTTTTTGTTGTTGTTTCTCCTGTGTTTAGCACATTGCCTGGAACCTAATGGGTGCCACTTAATAAATATTGATTGATTGATTGATTGATTATCAAGACTTGTGATTTCATTGTTATAGGGAATTCCCAGGTTGGAGATTTCCTTCTCCAGAAGCTAATGGGCAAACAGTTTGTAGCTTGGGGAAGTACCGGCAATCAGAGGTCTCTCGGCTGGCTGCTCCTGCCTTTGAGGCTGACCTGTCCGCTACAACCCACACCCTCCCAGGATTATATCAGAAGAAAGTTAAAATGAGATGGTTCTAATGATAATAATAAACCGTACTGATAACATTTGTCCAGCACTTTGCATTTAAAAAAAGCAAATTTCTTATCTGTCATTTAATTTGATTCTTGTAACAGCCCCATTGGAATTAGCAGGATGATAAGATTATAGGTATAGAACGGAAGGAGGACTCAGTGGGCATCTCTTCTGTCTCCCTATCTTTATGGTTGAGGAAACTGAGGCCCAGACAGGTTGAATGGTTTAATCTAGTCTAACCCCTTCATTTTACAGATGCAGAAAATGAGCCCCAGAATGTTAAGTGGCTGGCCCAAGATTCCATAGACAGTACAGTACAGGCAGGATTTGAACTCAGAGCCTGTGAATCCAAATTCTTCTCTCTTTCTGCCATTTCACCTTCCCTCCCAGGTAGTACAACTATTCTTATCCCTGTTTTAGAGGAGGGGAGACACCAATGATTTGCTCAGACTTATCTTGCATGTGTGTGGAGGGGGAAGACTCGAACCAAGTCTTTGACTCCAGATCTGCGCTCTCCCCATTGCGCTGTTCAGTCCTGTGACTTCTGAAGTATCACTAACACGGAGGCCACAGGCCTGGTCTTAGGCAGCTCACTGACTAGAAACATTGGAGCTAGCCTTCTCCTGTAACCTTGTCTAAAGAGGACCTTGCTCAGGGTCTGAGATAGCCCAGGGCTACCTCCTACTGTCATTCAGATATCTCAGTGAGCCGCAGACCGGGGTCCCCCAGTCAGCCCCTCACTTGCTATCCCAGAAGTAAAGCTCTCTGCAGATCCAGCTCCTCTTGGCCATGAGGTGGTACAAATTCAGATGAAGGCTAAAGGTGCTGACTTTTCTGCTCAACATCAAAGAATCAGCCTTTTGATGTCACTGCAGATGATTCTTTCATCAACTTTAACCAAACTATTTTTCACTCTCTGAACATTCTGCATATACCCAAGGCAAAAGTTGTCTTTTCCTTCCAGTTTCTGTCAAAGTAATTAAAAACTTTCATGTACTCCACTGCAGTTTCCGAAGAAAACAGAAAGTGTGGCATTGAGTGAAGGAGACCAAACTGGGAAGATTTTCAACAGTTTTCCCAATTTTCTTCTCTGGGACTTCATGGCTTGTCTTTCAAAAAATCTGGCCAATTGCTGTAAAACTAGTAGTATTTTGCCTGTTAAAAACCAAATGGGTCCTGACACTTAGATGATCTGAGTGTGAACGGTCATGCTGTCTTATAAGATCCTGGGGTCATGGACCTGGAGCTGGGAGCACCTTTGAGGTCAAGTCCAATGGTCTCATTTTACAAAGGTAGAAACAGAGGCAGGCCCAGGGAGATGAAGGGACCTTTCCAGGGCCATGCAGTAATTGTCTCAGTCCTTTCTGACACTCTATGCTATTATGCCAGACTTCCTCTAAATGGAATCCTTCCCTGTCCTGAGGCCAGACATCCACGCCCTTTTCATGCTTTCTGGAGAATCATCTTGTGTTTGAGTTGCTAAGAGGTCCACCCTAGCCCCAGAAACTAATTTTCAAAACCCTCCTCTTGCCCCCCAAGGCATCCTGCAAAAGGTCATACCATGTTAGCAAAGAACCTCAGAAAATACTGCTCACCACTGGAACTGGCCTGAAGTCCTGGGTGCTGACATGAAGATTAATGGCGCCTCACTCCAACTTTGGCAATTTGGGCCAATTTCATGGACTTCTCCCTTTCTTTTCAAAGTATCATGCTAGCAACGTGTTCTCTGCTGCCAGGTAGAGTACGATATGTTCAGGTCTTTTGTAAAAGACCTGCATGGGAAGAAAAAACAAGATAGAGTGGAAAACCTGGTTACGTGTCTTTGTGTGATAGGGAGAGGCCGGACTTCTCCTTTTGTTATTCCAAGGGATGATGGTACTCTTGAGTTTGCCAAGTTTTATTCATCAACGTGCTGCCAAAGTTTGAGCAAGAGTCAAGGATGCTTAAAATTATGTGGTGTTGAGTGAAAAGTCAAAGAGAAAAGAGCTCAGAGACCAAAATACATATTTTTAAACTTTATACATCTACCTGATGCTGAAATATAACCCAGACTTTTTTCCTCTTTCTGATTATTTTTTCACATACACTCTAGAAAACGGAGAAGGTTAGTGAGTGGCAGAGACTTTTATTAGTTTGGAGCTGATCTAAAGTAATTGGTGGTAGAACTTGTCCAGGGTGGGTCAGCCTCCGGTGCTCATTCCCACAGCGACTCTGCCCATGCTCGAGTCCCTTGGCTTTCCGGCTCCCCCCCCCCCCCCCCACCAGAAGGCCCGCTTGTCTGCCTGTGGTTTCACACCATCTGGAAGCTCAAATTTGACTGCAGAAATGATGTCATCCTTGCTTACTGCAAACCAGGCTAGCATCAGTCAAAAGCTGGATGTGGTTCAGGCCCCAGTTGTGTCTTGATTTAAAAACTCCAGGTTTGGTTGGTGATTTCAGGAGGTTGAACGAGACTCCAAAGGTAGGGGGGACATGATTGATGGGCTCCTGCTCAGATTCCTTTGAAGCTGAGAGCATGTTTTCCTGTACATGGAAAATATGCTCTCCCAACGTGAGAACTCACCTGGCATGGATTCCCACCGGGGCGCCCTGGTCCGGGCTGGCCCATCAAGCCTGCCATTTGGAATTTGGGTGCAGCAAATGGACTATGGATGCCGGTCGTCTCTGCTTCTCAGCCTTCGTGACACATCGGTAGATAACTGCCGTGGCCTACCTTACCTTTTATCTTTCCCCAGCTCTGAAAGATGTGGCTCTGGGGGAGAGCACATCTGGCAGGGAGGGGCTGGGTCCAGTAAGCTCCCTGAGAATAGGGATTCTCACTCCTTGTCTCTGTATCCATAACTGCCTTCCATGGCACTTGGCGTAGTCAGTGCTCAGGGAGTGCTTGTTGATTGATTGATAGGTGCATTTCATTGATCCTTCCCGGGATGCTCAACAGCAGAATTCTGCCCAGTGCATCATATGACCTCTCCTATGGTAGGTAATTTATGTTCTTCTTTCTTTGGAGATGGGGTCATTCCTTTTGGACCAGGGCTGCTAGCTGCACTGTGGGCTTGATCCAAGGATGCTGACTCTGCCCTGGACAACTTCAAAGCATAGAGAGGTGTGTTACAGGAACTCTAGGGACCCCGTGGAATCCAGCGGACTACTGGAAACAACTCTGGGCACACCTTCCATGTGGCACCGGGGCGTTGTCAAGCTTTGCACTCATTGTCATGGCCATGCAAAGGCAAATGTTTGTGGGAAGGGAGAGAGGAGAGGAGGAAGGAAACCATCACTTATTAAGCTCTTACTGTATGCATTTATTAAGCACATATACAATGCTGTGCTCCATGACCAGGGGAACATGGACTTGAGGACTGGGAGGGGCCTCTTTGGCTGGAAAGTGGGGATGTGGATGTCTGAACTCCTTTTCTTCATGGATGACACGAAGATCAAATGAGTTAAATGTCAATCAAGAACTTGAGCAATTTGAAATGCTTTGGTAGAGCCCTGATCTCACCAATGATGGTGATGACTGACATGAGTGACAAGACTCAGCTTTTCCTAGGCATCTGCTCAGTATGAAGGCATAGGGAGCATTGGCGTGTGAGGCAAGAAGGTCTGAGTGTGAATTTTGCCTCATGCATGTGCCAGCTGGGCAGGTCCGTTAGCCTTTCTCAGACTCCACTTCTTACTCTATGAAATGCAGACCGTGACACCCACCTCCCAGGGGTGGAGTGTGAATTATAGAGCTGCTGCTATTCTCCTTCAACAAAGCTGGGAGGGAGGTGCTGCTTCTGGTCCTTTTTCACTTGAGAAAACTTGTGTGGTTGAGGATGAGAAAAGCCGGGTGACTTACCCAAGGTCGCATAATTCATTAAATCTTTGTGGCTGGATTTGAATCCAGGCCTTTCTGATATGACATCTAAGGCTCTTTGTGCGATGCCACGGTCCCTCGAGATGTGGGTCCTTTTCCCGGTGTTGCCAGTTGTGTCTCCTCTTCTGTGATTGTGCTCTAGGCCCTTCTATGAACTGGCCCTAGAGGATCACGCACCCCTCTGGCGGCCTCCCTCTCACTCACACCTCATGACTGACCTCCTCCCTCTTCCAGTCAAGTCTGTCTTAGACGATGTCCCTAAAGCTCATCACTCTCTCAACGCAGGCTCCCTCCTCAAGTACCTTTCCCCTTCTCAGATGCTGA
Organism: Pseudocheirus occidentalis; assembly: GCA_028646575.1. Classification (NCBI taxonomy): domain Eukaryota; kingdom Metazoa; phylum Chordata; class Mammalia; order Diprotodontia; family Pseudocheiridae; genus Pseudocheirus; species Pseudocheirus occidentalis. Next base: position 10,510,003 of record CM053599.1, on the reverse strand, counting down.
AGGGGCAGGATGTCAGGTTCAAGGTCAACTGCCTTTCCACAGAGTCCAGTTTCTTTCTCATCGTCGTCCCCTGAGGTCATTACCTGGCCTCTGAGGTTTGATTGCCAGCCTGGACGCTGGAAGAGTCAGAGCCAGAGAGTCTCTGCCAGAGAGAGAGTCCTGCTGTGGCCCTGTGGCATCTGATGGCTCTGTATTTATGGCCTCTCAAGAGCAATGCTTGCCATAGTGGTGAGCCCTCAGTATGTACCCAGAGACTTGCCCTACTCTGCCATGCTGCGTGGATCTGTTTCTAGCTCTTTGTCCTCAGAGGTGGTTTCTCCTCTCTGTTCCCTGTCCTGGAGGCAGCTCCTTGAGGCCAGAATTCTCCCCTCTGATTAGTTATTTTAACCTTCCCCCAGTGCATAGCATGGTACCTGGGGCAGGGTACCTCCCCCGCGTACCTCCCAGGGCACAATGGTGCTGTGTTCTGTGTCAGGATGTACGTACGCGTGGTCAGACCTGCGTGTGTGTATGTGGAGGGACTTGTATGTAATAACTACACTTGCCCATGGGGTTGTTGTGCGGATTAAGTGACTTAACAGTCATAAATCACTTCATGCTTTGTAAATGCTAGCTTACACATATCTACATTTACTGTTAACATAATTAATATTTAATAAATGTTTACATTTCAAAATAATATTCATTATGCAATAAATTATAGGTTTAATAATGGTACATTTAAAATAAATACTTTATCATAAATAGTTTAAATGCTATTTTTATATATCATTGCAACAGCAGCGGCAGCAGAAGCAGTAGAACTACTAGCAGCATGTATGTACATATGTGTGTTTGTATGGATGCACGCATGTACGTACATCCAGCTGTTTCTCCTCAGGTTAGAGAAGTCACTTAGTGAGCAGGTGCTTGGCTCCCCGTTCACATCCAGTGGACTCTCAGAGGCCACAGAGTAGAGGGAGCCCTGAGGAGAGGGCCTGATGATCTGATCGAGTCATGGATACATTATTTACTTCCCGTTTGTGTGACTTTGGACAAGTCTTTTTTCCTCCCTAGTCCTTGCTTTTCTCTTCTGAAAGATGGGGGCCCCTTAGATTAGAGTGACTTTGTGGTCTTATCCAGCTGGGACAAATTGTATGTTGAATGGTCTTATTCAACGAGAGGCTGGTTTTTTTCTTCCTTCCTTTTTCTCTCTCCTGTTTCTCTTTTCTCTTGCCCTTCCCTTTCTTTCCCTCTCCCTTCCCCTGGGATTCAAACCCAGACCTCTCCTTATCCAAGGCCCCATTCTCTCTGCCCGTGAGAGGATGCCTGATGCTTATGTTCTGGGGGTGACGGAGTCTTAGTTGGCTTTGGGGTTCTTGTAGCTCATGCTGAGTTGTTTGCCCTCTTGTCAGTCAGCCTGTGATATCCAATTCTGTCTGTCTTGGGATTTGCCAGGCAAATTCTCACCTTGGGACTTGCTTATAAACATCAAGATAATTGACATAAAAAAAAGGAAGGAAGGGGGTTCATTAGATCACAGATAGCAAATCTAGTCTAAATCCTCTGTTGTTTTAATTTTTTTAACAGAGGGAGAAACTGAGGCTGGAGGGGGGAGGTGAGAATCACTTCCCTGGAGGCCACACAGCTGGGATTGAATGCTAGTGCTCTGATTTTGAAACCAGTGTCTTTCCACTATGGCCCAAGCTGCCTCTCAATGTGTTTACTTTTTGGTTTCATCAGTGGAATTTGGCAGCTAGCTATTGGATTCCCACCACTTGGGAGCAAGGTTGGAAAGGATACTTTGCTCATTGTTCCGTAACTTAGTGAGATGAGTAGAAAACAAGCTTCTTGAGGGCTGCACTGTCTGCATCCCCACCACTTGGCTCATGGACTTAATCAATGCTTCTGGAATTGAGTCTGAGCCTATGAAATCCTCTCACTCTGGGGTAGCTGAGGATTGGCTTGTGCTCCAGATGTCCCCAGCTCCACCTTTGGCTAGGTCGCTGAACTTCTTCTAAATGTGCCTGAATCTTAGAACCACTCCAGGCCAGTTTCTTCTTCTGCCAAACTGTTGCCAAGAGTGGGGAGGGATGGGATTCGGCGCAGTCAGCCTGATGGTAGATTTTAAAAGAAGGATTCTAGAGTCCCAAGGGTTGGAACAAGGGCTGTTTCTGTGAAACCTCCTCCAGGCTTGCCCACGGAGGGGAGATCCAGCTATGCTGAATGGGAAACCTAACGGGGGGCTTTCCAGGGTGTCAGAGTCAAACATTAGGGATTCATAGTTGGGGCCAGCCGGCATTATTTGGCTATAGGCCATTTTGCCTCAGCAGAGTCCAAGGAGTTTGTGCCTTTAATGTAGTGAGAGTAGCTGCATAGGCTGATGACCCAATTGAGGGTGTCCCAAAAGTCCTAGTGCAATTCTCAGCTATTATACTTTAAACTTTATTTAAATTTTAGATACAAAATTTAATTTTAATCGATTAAAGCTTAAAACTGATCTAAGGCTTTTGAGATACTCTCTCTGTAAATCAAGGCAGCTAGTTGGTATAGTGAATAGAGTGTTGGGCTTGGAGTCATAAAGGACTGAGTTCAAATCCTGAATCAGATACTTAAGTTCTGTGTGATCCTGAGCCAGTCACTTGACTTACCTCAGCCTTAGGTTTGTCATTTGTGAAGTGGAGATAACAATACCTCTTATGTCCCACTGTTGTGACGGTCAAATGAGATCACGATTGTGAATTATTATTGTCATTTACTTAATTATATGCACATGTAATGTTGTATAAAATGTATTATTATTACATTTCTTTAAAGTTTGTAAAGTGTCCTATGTAAGAATAATTTAGCTCCCACTTATGGAGCGCATTAGCCTTTCAAATATCATCTCCCTTTGACCCTCATGGCAACCCTGGTGGGTAGGGGTTGTGGTTATCTCCATCTCCAGTGGGGGAAAACCAGAGCAGAGACAAGGGATCTCCTGTTAATTGGCTAGTTTTGTGAGCTTGGACATGTCACTCAAACTCTCTGAGCCTAATTCTCCTCATCATCACACGGGGTAGAGAATTCAGGAACAAAGCTTGTCGTGATGCTCAAAGGAAGTATACAGCAGATGCTAGATAAATGTCTGTTTCATTTGTGAGGCTGGGTCTTTCTGGAAATAAGCTGCCTAGAGTCACCGTCATCATGGCAAGTAAACACTGACTTCTGCCCATTTTCAACTGCACTTGGAACCCCTGCTGTAATTTCTTGGTAACTGCTTTGATAATGTATTTCGACTCCCTAACTTGTCTACCTAAATTTGACTTCCCTGGGCTTTGCTACTGAAATTTGCTCTCCCCAAGGGGCCATTATTTTTCTATAAACAAATCTATTTATCTGTATTTCCCATAAGATACTTATTTTTTTTTTCTGGAGTATGTATCTATATGTGTATGTCTAGGTCTACTATATGTGTATGTCTAGTTCTATATGTCTGTCTGTCTGTCTCTAACTTTGTCTCTCTACACCTCCCAGAGGATGCTCCCTTTTATTTTCCATTATCTGTTTCTACATCTCTTTATCTCTATATCTATTTCTCTTCCTGTGTTTTGTCTCTCTCTATGTCTCTGTACAAGTCTCATTGTTCTTCACGGTCAGAGAGATGGTATCCCCATCCTTAGAGGTGAATGGGGCTGGAAAGCCGGCATGGCCTTGGCCATTTGTCATGGTGGATACAGTCATGGTTCCAGGCTGCAGTGGAAGCAAAACTGGGTCTTGGATCAGAGGATTCAGATTCAGAGCCCACCCTGGCCACTTAGAACCTGTGAGACCTTGGACAAGTCACTCACCGACTTCGGTGGGATGGTTCTAGATGAGCTCTAATGTCCCCACAAGCTCTCAGTTTATGATCTACTTCTAAACTCTATATCTTATTTAAATTCATATTGAGCAAAACATTTATTCCTTCATAGTGTCTATTCTAAGGGCAGCTAGGTGGCATAGTGGATAGAGCCCTGGGCCGGGAGTCAGGAAGATCTGAGTTCAAATTTGGCCTCAGAAACTTACTAGCTGTGTGACCCTGGGTAAGTCACTTCACCCTGCTTGCCTCGGTTTCCTCATCTGTAAAATGAGCTGGAGAAGAAAATGGCCATACACGCCAGGATCTCTGCCAAGAGAACCCCAAATGGGGTCACGGAGAGTCAGATATGATTGAGCAACTGGCCAAGAGCAAAGTGTTCTGTTACTCCCCAGCACTCGGTCGCATAATCACAGGTTTAGAGCCAGAAGAAAGAGGCTGTTATCTGGTCCCATCTTACAGACGAGGAGACTGGGCCCAGTGATGGGAAATGATGCGTCCATATAGTTAACATCTCTGGGAGGATTTGAACTGGGGTCTTCCTGATTCTAGATTCAACTCTCTAGCCACTGTACCAGGAGCATTGACCAAATGTCTACTCTTGGTCAGGCACAGTGCTAAGTGCTGGGCATACAGAACCAAAAGTGAACTAGCCCCTGCCCTCAAGAAGCTTACATTCTAATGAAGAAGGCAATGTGTTTCATGTTGTGTGTGTGTGCGCGTGTGCGTGAATTATTTATATATTTATAAATAATGTATTCAATATATTTGCATGTACACATATTTATGGGTATGTAAACACAAGTTATATTTTCCTCTGTGCATTTGTATTTACGGAATGCATGGGGAATGAAGAAAAGGTGATTTTGGGCAGGAGGGCATTCATAGTTGGGAAGATCAGAAAAACCTACAAGGCAGCCCTGGAAGCGGGTCTTGAAGGAAACCTGGGATTCCAGAAAGTGGATATGAGGAGCAAGAGCCTTCCAAGCATGGGGGTGGGATGGGTGGGTAGCTGGGGCAAAGGCAGGACATAGGAGGTGGAAGGTGGGCCATGCAGAAGAGCAGTCAGATTAGGGGGCTGGGCCACAGAGACCCTGGAGGAGGAGCGTGGAAGGGGACTGGCAAGATGGGCAGGGGCTGGGCATGAAGTCCAGCAGAAGAGGCGCTTGGGAGCCACTAAAGTTTATTGAATAGCAGAGTGATAGAGTTAAAACTGCACTGGAGCCCACCAGTGTGCCCGCTGCTGCCAGTTATGTGGGCCACTTGGTCAGCTTGCCCATGCCTACCCATTCTGTGTATAAATAATGCTTGGGCAGCTTCTTCCTCCTTTTGCTTCCTCCTCTTCCCGTCTCTGTGTCCATGTGGGGAGTTACACTCTTACGTGTGGGTGCTCTGTCTAAAGGAATGTAATATTTGATCACTTATACTTCACCAGGTATCTTGACATTTGGGGGTTAGATTCTTTTTTCTTTTCTGTTTGTTTATTCTATCTTTTTCCCCCCCAAAGCTGGGAGAATTAACTCTTCTGCCTCATGTTTCCTTAATGATTTCTCAAAATGTAGCTCTGAAAAAACAGGCTTTGAAAAAGTCCATTGTGATTCTTCAAACAGAACTACTTGACTAAATACCTAAACCCAAGTCACTCAGGCTTTCGCTGACTGGCCAATAATAGGTCTGAGTCCAAACCTCTCAGACTCATGGTTTGGGTTTTGATGGCTCAGAGTGAATGCAAAGAGCGATTGTTTTCTGTTCTCCTCCCAGACTGATTCTTTTGGGAAGGCAAAGTAGGCAAACTTTGTTTCAACCCTCACCTAGCCGTTAATCACTGAATCGGTGTTGCCTCGGACAAACTGAAACCTGGGGAAGATGTTAGCTTAAAAGGCCAAGGTCTCCCACTGCATTTGGGGCCATCATCAGTCATCCCAACCTGTGTCTTGTCACTGGCCCCCAGTGACTCTGGAGGAGAGTGAGGCTGATAACTTTGCACAGCCTTGCCTCACTTAAATCCAATTCACTTGTGAGTCACCCTCCTGATGTCACAGGTCTTTTTTTGAGATTGAAGGACAAATAAAAACAGCAAGAACCACAGCAATCTTTGGGCAACCAATGAAGCAAAGGAGCACATCCTCAGAATCACCTGAGGCATCTTTGGTACTTGGCTCCTTTGGCAGTGATGATGACAGGAGGTGGACAAAGAGGGAAGAAGGTGCTAAGAACAACTCAACAATCTAACCTGACTGTTACATTACCCAGGACTTTAATCCGCCCCCTCCCCCCTCTATGCTTCACACTCACAATTGTACAAGGGGGCAGGGTGAGGACACATAAGTGATCACGAAAAGAAGTTGGGTTTAGATGCTCCTGAGCAAGGACGCGGGGATGATGGTGTTACTGATCTAAGAGTGTCCCTTCTAGGGACAAGCCCGCCATTTTTCTCTCAGCTAGGTGGCTCTGTGGGTACAGTGTTGGACCTGGAGTTAGAAGACCTAATTTTGAATCATATCACTTAACCCCTGACTGCCTTAGTTTCCTCATCTGTAAAATGGGGAAAATAAATAGCATTTAGGTCATGGGATTGTTGTGAAGAGCAAAGGAGATAATATTTTTCAAGTGCTCAGCACATAAAAGAGCTATATAAAATGATTATCTCCTCATGTTAGAGTTCGGCTCATTTGAAGTTCAATCATTCGCTTTATTTAATTTCTTTCTATAAATAAATAATTGAGCTCTGCTAATCTCAAATTGCCCATATGTCCAAATTCATGACCCATAAATTGGAATAAATTCAAGGTTATTTTTATTAAACTCTCCACCATCCCTTTTTCAATCCTCTGTTTTTAGGTTGATGCCCTGAGATTACGACTGGAGGAGAAAGAATCCTTTCTCAACAAAAAGACCAAACAGCTACAGGACCTCACGGAAGAGAAGGGGACGCTGGCTGGTGAGATCCGAGACATGAAGGACATGCTGGAAGTGAAGGAAAGGAAAATCAATGTGCTGCAGAAGAAGGTGAGTGGCTCAGGAAGTTCTCCTTGGGCAGAGGCCAACAGGATAATGACTCTGAGTAGCATTGGTGAGCCGATGGTGAGTCTCCACTGGGGGAATGATCCGCTGCCCTTCCTAAGCAGATGGAGAAATCACATTTCTTTCTCTGAAATTTTAGAATGGGAAATGTGCACACTTACCTTGAGTTTCTTGTTCATCTTGATAGCCTTACCTGATTCTTTTCATCATTCTATTTTCCACTGAACTTGTATTTTTATTACCCAGAAATCAAACCACGGTGAATTTATGACTTCACCATTGCAGAACCTGGGGGCAACACTTGTGGCTGAAAAATAAATCCCCAGTGAAGTTGGGCTTTGACAAAAATAATGCAGAAAGGATGGAAAAGAGATTTGGGCATCTTACCTTGATAGGATCTAATCCAATCAAGTCGGAGTTAAAATTCCCTGAGTTATTTGTGCTTATGGGAGAGCCACCCAGTTGTTTTATGGTCTGCCTTAACTGTGTCTCAGTGAGTTCTCATTTCTCCAGACTCCAGCCTGAGTCCTTCCTTGCCAAGCCCACATGCTTCTATTCCCTCCATGCTTAAAATCCGTGTGTTGGGTGGGGTGGGAGGGCAGAGAGGTTTTTTCCATAGTGCCTTGCTTTAGGAGTGGATCAGAACCAAGCCCCTGAATCTTTCCTTTCTTTAATTTCCAGAACATGATATACATTTGAAAATAATCAAACTTCAATTAAAAAAAATACTCACTCCTGGGAGTTTATTGATGTTATGTGGTCCAGAGGTCCCACACCTCACAGAATGTATGTCTCTTACCTCCTGGATGTTTTTTAAACTCCCGTTTTAAGGAGTTCAAGGTTCCAGCAACTGTCCATTAGGCACCTACCCAGGAGACCCCACAACCCCCAAGGCTAGTGGATGTCATGGTACTAATGAGTCTAAGGAAAACCTGAGTTCAAATCCATTCTTAGACCCTGACTGTGTGACCCTGGGCAAGTCACTTAACCTTTCTGTCTCAATTTCCTCTTTTGTAAGACTGACAAAATAATGGTAGCTATCTCCCAGGGTTGTTATGAGAGATAAAATAAGAAATTACTTCATAAAGCACTTTCCAGATATCAATAGTGCTACATAAATATGATCCTTGCTGTTGGCTCACACACTGGATCTTATCAGGTAGGAACCCACCCAGCCCTCCCTCCCTCTCCCTGTGCTGACCAGATTCTCTGACTTTGCATGGTATGGCTCAGGCTGGTGATAGCATGTTGGAGCTCACCCCCACACTGGATACTTCGGTGTTGGTTCCTAAGCTCCCCCGTACCACCACACAACGTTTCCTTATAAAATAAAAGCAAAACAAAACACTTAGGGTATCTGTTGACTTTTGAAAAATACATTGCATCATTTGTAATGGAAAACAGACTTTTTCTATTATACTTACACGTTTTTTTTTTTACCATTTCAATTTATAATTTGAAACTGAAATATAAAATAAACTATTAACACTGCTTTTTCTTATTTTTAAAACAACGAAGACTTTTCTTTCCTGTCTCCTTTGTCCATTGAGATTGTCATCCGGACCAAATTAAGCAAATTATGCCAAGTGTGAGGGTTTACCAACAATTGCCTAGGTACTATGGGAGTTTGTTAGCCAACTCCAGGACCAGAAGTGAATGCTTATTTATAGCCTATAAAAGGTCTTCTGTGTTGGTAATTTACATAGAAAATATGAATATGATTATACATTGAGAGCTTGGAGGGTCCCGAGAGAACATCTAGTCCAAGGGGTGTTTTCTGTGTGTATTGGACCACCCTTGGGCAGCCATCTGGGGAATCAGCCTATAGACTCCTTCTCAGAATCGTGTCTTTAAATTCATCAAATACATCCCATCGTATTGAGAAGGAAACTGATTATGTTGAGATACAGTAATCAAGATATTTTTAAAAACAAGTTTGTGGTCTCCGGTTTAAGAACTCCTGACGACCTGCCCGTTTTTACGGTTGTAGAAACTGGCCCAGGGTCCTGAAACTACTTTTGAGTCCCACAGATGGCAAGGGTGGAGGTGGGAATCCAATCCTGGTCCTTGGATTATCCACCCAGCTCTTTTTCCTGGGTAGTGCTGTATTTGAATAGTCTATGGAATTTTCAGTGCCTGTCAGCCATCAGTCTGACTCTGCTATGTTTTGACTTTCTGTACTAAGTTTTTTAATGTAGCCAAATGAAATTGTATTTTATATGTTGGGGTTTCATTTTCTTTTTCTCTCCTCTTTCGATCTTTCTGCTGTATTGTTTGAGCTCATCTGTGAGACTTTTATTCCTGCATTATTTCAAAGGTCTGTTTCATTGGTGAGATGCATTACTGCGTGTAATGACAGTCAGCTTTTCCCACAATCCTTTGATTTCTTCTTTGTCACGGTTTCGCTCATTACACATGATTGAACCTTCATATTTTCTGAATCTGGTCTTTCTTTTAAGACTTCACAAGTCTTTCTTGTTTTTAAAATAAGAAAAAGCAGTGTTAATAGCTTATTGTATATTTCAACTTCAAGTTATAGATTGAAATGGTAAAAAAACACCAACCCACAAACTTGTAAGCCTAATAGGAAAAACCTGTTTTCCAGTATGAACGATGCAATGTATTTTTCAAACGTCAGTAGATAACCTAGGTGTTTTGTTTTGCTTTGGGTTTTTTTTTTTTTTTTACTTTGTAAGCTATGAGAGAAGGTTGCACCAGTTTTGTGCAAGGAGTGGAGGTGAGGGACTCAGAAGGTCATAATCCATCACTAACTAAGATCCTCTGGAAAGGTGACATTAGAATGAGAAAGAGATCAGAGCCCATGTCTGGTGTCCTGCCGTATCAATTCTCCAGCCTTTCTACCTGCCCAGCTACAAATAAGCATTCCCTTCTGGTCCTGAAGTTGGCTAACAAACTCCCATAGTACCTAGGAAATTGTTGGTAAACCCTCACACTTGGCATAATTTGCTTAACTTTGTCCGAATGACAATCTCAACGGACAAAGGAGACAGGAAAGAAAAGTCTTTGTTGTTTTAAAAATAAGAAAAAGCAGTATTAATAGTTTACTTTATATTTCAGTTTCAAATTGTAAATTGAAATGGTGAAAAAAAAAACTTGTAAGGATTCTTGTGCTTTTTTCTGTTGACTCAAGGGCTCAACACCCCTAGCATATCTAGTAGAGGGATGTAGATCTCTTGTGACCTGGAGTGGTGAATGATCTTATTGGCGACATGGGCTGGTACCACATAGGCCATGTCCCCCATGGGGTTCCTAAGGTATAAGGGCAGAGGGATTCCAATGAAGCTTTTAAGTCTGGGGCTCTACCACTTAATTAACATGTGACTTTAACCAAGTCACTTAACTTCAGCTTCTTTATGTGGAAAATGTTCCAAAGCCACTCCCTCCAATGATCTTACAAGAGCATCCTGAATTGTTAATGCCCAGACTAAGATGAGCAATTATTATAGACACTTAGGGTGGTGCCATGGGAAAAGGATCGACTGGTCAGAAGATGTGGGTCAGATCCCGTTTCTGGGATTCTCATTTATTTGTGGGACCTTGAAGAAATCACCTCAATTTTATTCCTCAGCTTCCTTTTTGGTAAAATGAGGCAGTTGGGCTTGATGATTTCTATGGTATCTCTCTGCTTGAGCTCTGTGGGACTTGAAGAAACCCACAATACCTGGGCCAATGAAAATTTGAATTCTGGCCGAATAAAGCCCCATCTTTTACAAAGGGTGCTCTCAGATTGCTTCTGCAGGTTAGATACTGCATCTGAATAGCTCCTCAAAACAGGGTAATTGGCAGCCCAGGGAGGGCTTGGTTTGGAACAGCCTTTGATAAGAAGGTTTGGATTAAGGTGTACAGGCATGGAATAATAATAATAATAAACTGATGTCAATGTCAGAGGGGCAGGATGACTCAATTTTTCTCTCTTTCAGGAACTCTGGCCCAGATGCTTCCTTCTAGTGCCAGGAAAGTAGGGTACGGGGCATTAATAGCTGTATTTAACCTGGCAAAGCTAGCCTCACACCTCATATCTTTCAGCCCAGCCTCGGGAGGAATCCATGTCCCTAAGAGCTTCATGAGTAGCATTGGTCAGTTCTGTTCCTGGGCAGTAGGTCTAGCTGGGACCCTAAACTCTTCTTAGCAGCAGCTAATGAAGTACACCTTGGGACCTAGGCTGAAGGGCTTTGTGGGAGAGGATCTATGTCTTGGATTATCTAGGTGGAACATGTTTGAAAATCGGACAATCCCAGTTTGTGAAATTTTCTGGGTAATGAGACCAAAGTATTATGGATTGAGAGCCGGGAGGGACCAAATATGTGATCTAGTCCAAACCCTTCTTTTTATAGATGATGGAACTGGTGCCAAGAGTGGCTTGCCCAGTCAGTTGGAGTAAGTTACAGAGTCAGGATTTGAACCTGCAGCCCTGACTCTGAATCTATCACTCTATACTGATCATCTGTTTATAGTAAGGAGTTCTTACTGGCTAAGGCTGTGGGTCGGTACAGATTTGCTTTTTTCTCTACACTGCTAGTTGATGAGGACCTAAATTTTCCCATGCTGGAAGTGATTGGATTCTGTTTTCCATGGCTAATTCGGGGCTCTGGACAGATGAAGTGCCATGGCAGGATTGGATCTGAAAAGGATAAGTCATCAAGCCATGATGACATCGAACTTTGGAGGGATGAGGAACGGCTGCTTCAGAGTATGTGTGGTCCAGCTCCATCAAGATGGCTGCCAGCTCTTGGAGCCTTAGAGGGCTAGGCTGCTCCTGAATGTTCAGGAGTGGTCCCTTATTAAAACATCTAAGTCTGGGAGCTTGGGGTCAGTTTCATGTTTTATATCAGTGAAGAGAAAGAATGTTTAACAAAAGACCCAATGTTCTGGATCTACGAACTCATAGGTGTGGGCACTTGTTCCAGTGAATCAAATTGGCAACCCATATCGACAGGTAGAGTGTCTAACTATCTCCCACAGCCAGTGTGTGTCAGAAGCAAGACTTAATCCAGGAGGCAGATGATCAGGGTTCAAAACTTGCCTCTGCCACTTACTAAGTGACCTTGGACAAATCAATTCCTGGGCCTGACTTTCCTCACCTGTAAAATGAGGAGGTTGGCCTAGATGACCTTTGAGGTCCTTTCCAACTTTTAGCATATGACCTTTTGATGCAATGACCCAACAAATTCCTCAGAGTGGGAACATCTTATTGGCAAAGGGACTGTACCTCAATAATCCAAATAAGTTCAAGGAGCCCATGCCATTTTTGGATACATCTTGGAGGTCGCTAGCTGGCATTGTAGGAAGTGTACTGGAGTCAGGAGTCAATGTCTTGTTTCCTCAGCTTTGTGACATCTGAAAGCTTGATATGGAAGCTTACTGGTTGGGCCTTATCCAAGGTGTCCCCCCGCAGAAAATGTGAAACAGCCAGGTCCCAATACCCCTTCCTGGATACTCCACCAGTGGCCTGCTCTCAAGTTGAAACAGAATCATTTATAATGAACCCTTAAGTCTGACTATCCAGTGATTTCTGAATCTGTCTAATTTTACTCATTCACATCTTATCCATATCTGTCCATCTTTTCCACAAGAATTACAAGGGATGCTTTTTCAATCAACCAACAAATATTAATTAAGCAATCACTGTGTATTAAGCACTGGAGATAAAAAGGAAAAAAGAGGGAGAGTTCCTGCCCTCAAACTCTTCACCAAATGCTTTGCTCCAGTCTAGGTATGGCTTTCTGATCTCTTGGTCCAGCTATTTTGTCAAGCAAGGTAATCAGGTTAGCCTGGCATGACTCAAACACACTGGGCTCTAGGTTGCCCTTGTATGCTCTTTCCTTTTGGAAAAGCAGGGCATTCACCCTTCTCCAGCCCTGTGGCACTTGGCCTGTTCTCCGTAACCTTTCTGCTCTTTACTAAGAGTGGGTCAGCCATCACCTTGGCCAGCGCCAAGATTTAAAGATGTCGGTCAAGTGATGAATTCATCCTCTGAAGCTCACAATTCTCCTCTTCTCTTACTACTTATCATGAACATGAGCTCCTCCTTTGCCAATTTCCTGCCATCCTTGCCAGCCCAAAGGCAGTGAAGAGAAGCCAGACAATAATGGGAGCTCTGGCTTCTTTTGATTGTCACCCACCATCTCAGAGTCCCTGAGGAGCAATCTCAGGTTGTGATCATGTGTAGAGAAAGAAGAGAACTGGTACCAGAAATGGTGTTGAGGGCAATCTACAAGACTTACTCAGTGACTGACAACTAGATTGGGGTGATGAAGGAATTAAGGGTAACTTTGAGTTTCTGAACCTGGGTGAGTAGAGTGATGGTGGTGCCTGTGACAGAAATAGTGAAGATAATGGTCATGAATAAGTTTGCTATGGGAAAAGTGATGAATTTTGTTTTGGATACATTGAGTTTGAGATCCATTTTGAAATGTCTGATTGGCAGTTGTGTTGTAGGACTAGCATTTGGGATAGAAACTAAGGCTGGACATTTGGATTCAGACACGTCTGCTTAAGCTTAGGAATTAACAATGTGGGAATTGTTGAAGATGAGGAAAGAGAGAAAGACAGAAGAAGAGGAGAAGAGAGGAGAAGAGAGGAGAGATGACAGAATCCTTTCTTAGTTCATAGGACAGAACCTCGAAAACATCCTGTCAGGGCCAAGATATGAACGAGGAGCCAGAAAAGGAGGCAGAGAAGGGACAGTAGGCAAGAAATGAAAAGGACCTAGAGAAAGGCTTCTTTTGGGTCATGGAACCCTTTGTCAATCTTGTGAAATCTATGGGACCTTTCTCAAACTAATATTTTTAAGTCCATAGAATAAAATGTGTAGAATTACAAAGAAAACCAGCTATAGTGCAAAATGTTTTTTTTAAATAATGCCATGGATCCTGATTTAAGAATCCCTGATCTTAGAGAACAGTGTCCTGAAAACCAAGGGAAGAGAGAGTATCCGGGAAGAGAGGGTGGTTAGCAGGGTCAGATACCACAGAGAGGCCAAGAAGGAAGCGTGGGGACTGAGAAGAGATCGTCAGATGGGACGATTAGGGGATCGCTGGCAGTTCTGGAGAGTTTTAGCGAAGTAATGAGATTTGAGTCAAAAAGTGGGGATGCCCTCAGTGAGTTTGGCCAAGGACGGGAGGGGAAATATGAGATAAGAGCTTGAAGATGTTCTAGGACTAAGTGATGTTTTTTTAAAATTGTAAATCCTAGAAGAGATGTAGGCATGCTTGTAGGCAGTAGGGGAAGTGCCAGTAATTAATAGATTTTTATTTATCTACTCATGTACATGTTATTCTCCCCTGGTAAAATGCAAGTTTCCTGAGGGCAGGGCAGGGCTGTTTGGGTTTCATTTAAATGTCTTCAGGGCCAGGCACACAGTAGGTACTCAGAAGCTTGTGAATTGAATTGACCTATCTGTGCACGTTTCTGTGTTTGTGGCAACACTTTGTTAAATGGCAGAAACTGGAATCGGTTTCATTTTAATGCCTGGATATCTTTCTCTTGGCATGGAGTTGGTGCCAAGGGCTTTGGTGTTAATTGGGTTGAACACTGCAAATACTCCCAGGGAGTATCCATGCCCTTCAGATTGCATGGCTGTTAATCTGGCTGGAATTGTGCCACCCACTGTTGGAACCCAGCCTGTGAGAAATAGGCTAATAGGGTTAGTTGACATACCCTGCTGCTTATGATCCGATCCCGTTTTTCTCCATGAAGATAATTTTCCAGATCTTCTGCCCTGATCTTTACAGCTCTCCTCACTCAGCCTTCCAATGTACTTTCTAGCTAGATTTCACCTCTGTTCTCTACCTGGGCTCAACATTTACCAAACCGGATTCCTAGGCTTGATGCCTTGTCTTCCTTTTTTTTTTTTGTGCTTTTGCCAGCTCTGATCTCTGTGCCCAGAAGATACTCATTTCTCCCCCTTTCCTCACAGAATCCTCATCTTCCAGTTTCAACTCAAGTATTTTTTTCTTGAAGCAAGCTTCCCTGCTTTCTTCATTGATCCTCTTCTCCGTCTCCCTAGCCATGTTTCTGTCCTGATGTTTCTGGTTTTGTTTCTGCTCCTGCTATCAGTCCCTCCAACCCCAAACTCTGGGAGGAGCTGAGCCACTTAGCTCCAAACACCATGAGACAATGCATACTGCGGTTCATGGATCTTCTGGTCCCCACCCCTGCATTGGACATCTTGAGCTCGGGACTGTAATCAAATTACCACTGCCACCATTTTGGGAAATGTCCATTAATATCTAGAAATGGATGGTCTTATTGTTCTACTCACCATCACTTCAATTTCCCAGACAAAACTGCTCTTCCCTGACCATACCACTGCCTTATGTGTATTGACCCTTATTAAAATATAAGCTTTTTGAGGGCAGTATGTGGTACTTTTTTTTGTATCTGTATTCCCAGAGCTTAGGAAAGACTTAACACATTTTTTTAAATTAACTAGTTCATTCATTCATACATTCATTCACTCTCAGTTTTCCTGGTGATAAAAATGTTGTTATAGATCTTAACCCTTTCCTTTCCCCCTGTATGTGAAACCTGAGCTGAACATGTAGCCTTATTCTTCATCTGAGATATTAATTAGTTGAAGAGGTTCAGTTCACTTCAATTCAACCAGTACCTTTAAATCATCCTCTCTGCCGGTCATGGTGCCAAATGCTGGGATCCAAAGACAAAAATCAAATATTTCCTTTTCTCAAAGAGCCAGCAAATAATGGAGTGACTTAGAATACAAAGCTTCTCCCTAAACTCTGGTTAACTAACCATAATTTGAACAGTGGGGCCTTCTTTGCCTAGCAGGGATAGGCTCCTGAGGAGTCAGATCTATCTTCTTAGGAGCTGGGATAAAACACTTGGGCAGTGTTCTTCCTCTGGTTGTCATGTGAACAGACAGACAAAAGACACATCTGTTCATTTAAAATGGTGATGCATTAATGCTGGTTAGACTTAGAGGCATTTACTTAGGCAGAGTGAATAAAGCACCTGACTTAGAGTCAGGGAAACCTGACTTCAAAACCTGCTTCTGACATTAACTAGTTGTATGATCTCGGTTTCCAGATCTTTAAAATGCAGATGAGAGGGCAGCGTGAAGAGTTAGCTGGCAAAGCTGTTTGAGGTTTGGGACTGCACTAAAAGAAAGGTAGCAGCTTCCCAGATTCCCAGAGTAGGGAGGTGAGAGCCTTCGTCCTGCGCCTTGATCGGACCATCTGGATTATTGTGGTCAGTTCTGGGACACACAGTGAAATCAGGACATTGATTAACTGAAGTATCAGGAGGAACACAACCAGAATGGAGGAGGGTCTGGAATCTGTGTCATATGAGGAGAGGTTGAAAGAACTGGAGAAGAGAAGGGGAAGGTCTGTGGTCATGGCACTTTCTCTGAGGATCTGAAAGGTTGGCATTTGGAGGAGGCATTCACCTAGTCCCGTTTGTCCTCACAGTGCTGGATGAGGAGCAGAGGGGGGCAGAGTTACAAAGAGATTAATTGGGGTTTGATGTCAGGAAAGAAACTTCCTAGAAATGAAAGCTGTCCCCAAATAGAATGGGCTGCTTTGAGAGATGGCGGGTTCCCCTCCTTGGTGGTCTTTAGGCAGAGGCCGGAGGACCACTGGTATGTTACATTTGAATAGGAATTCCTTTTGTTTATGGGATGGATTCAGTGGTCCCCAAGGGACCTTCCAACTCTCACATTCTGAGGAGGCAAAAATGTTTTCATTACCTACCACAAGAGGATTATTGTGAGGATCGTGTGAGACCAAGTATGTAAGTGCTGGAAAATGTCAGTAGGATGGTCATATCATCATCATCACCATCACCATCATCATTGTTTTTCCTCCCTTCCCTTTCCCTCCCCTCCCCTCCCCTGCTCTCCCCTCTGCGTC
>CM053599.1:10411283-10493169 GCA_028646575.1 Pseudocheirus occidentalis | reverse complement strand
GCAAGGTTGATTTTAAAAAAACCAATTTTTTTTTGTCCTATGGATTCTCTGTCTCAGTTGATTTAATGAAATGTTAAGTGATAAACATTAAACATTAAACGCTATTTATATTACTATTATTATTAAGAAGTTGCTGCTTTTCCTTCTGTTGTTGGAGACGGGATAGAGCTTGTTTGCTCTTGACACAAGTGCTGGAGGGCTGGCAGCTGGGTGTGAGGTGCTGTCTCCTGTGAGTCCAGATCAGGTCTGGGTGTGAGGTGCTGCCCGCTATTAGCCTGGACCAGGCTTGGGCATTTTCAGGCTGGCTCAGCCCGTGCCTCCTGGATGATGGATTTTTTATGGTAATTGCCCATGTCTAATGAATATTCAGCATGCTCTTGGTGTTTATGTAGGTTTTCATATGTGACTGTCTGGTTGGCCAGCTCTAACAGGCCTCAGGCAAGTCTAACATCCAACAACCTTTATGGCAAATTTTAATATTTTATAGACGGTAGATACTCCATGCGTTGGAACCAGGCTGGCTTCTTGAGGAAGCTCCAATGAGCTCCCGGTCTGCCTCTGAAAGCCTGTGCTCCCCGGGGCTGAGGGTTTCCTGCCTTTTCCTTGTACTTTGTCCTATTTGTGGAGAGTGGGGTATGTGTCCTCTTCTCTCTGAGGCCCAGAGGTGTTGGACCAGAATGGTAGGTGCTACCTGGCTTCTGGAGTCAGAAGGCCAGGGTTCAAACCCTGCTTCCTGCCAGTGTGACTCTGGGCAAGTGTCTTCACCTCCCCGGCCTCAGTTCCTCACCTGTAACATGCATGAGGTAGGCCTTGATGCTCTCTGAAGTCTGCAATTGTAGGAGCTTGTGACGTGGGGGGTGGGATGGGCTTGTTCCACACTGCCTAAAGTGTGGAACAGAACATTTTAAAGTTAAATCATAGGACCTCAGCTGGATAAAAGCCTCAGAGGCCATGTAGTCTCAAACTGAGGCTCAGGGAAGCTATTTGACTAGACCAAGGGAGACACAAGATGACAGGTAGGTAAGGAAGAAGACAGAAGGAGCCACAGCTAATCCCCTAGCAGGGACAGCTCCCTGACTACCGTCCACATCCTCATACAGGACTTGGTGGAAAGTACATCCTTGGGTTAGGAATAGAATTGGGCTATAAACGAGTAGGCAGGGTCCCTTCCCTCCAGGAGGAGGTGATGCAGGAAACATTGCTCTGCTAGAAGCCAGGGAATGAGAACTGGGACTTTGTCCCATGCCCGGAATGCACTCAGTCCTCATCTCTACTTTGAGGACTCAGATTCCCTAACTCTGGACAAAACTCCACAAGCTCTTTCTTCATGCTCATGAATCCTAAGACCTCTTGTCTATTTTGTATTTGTTAAGATTTCACATGTCTCCTCTTAAAGGATAATTTTTAAATTTTGTTTGTATTTGTATATATGTTATCATATTTTATATATATATATAAGTTTTTCAATTAAATCCCTAATATCCACCACAGCCCCTGAGCCATAGTAGATATTACCTGCTGATTGACTCTTTCCTCCCTTCTACCCCCCCTCCCAATGAGCCAAGTAGGAGCTTTTATCTGTTTTTAAGCAGCAACAGGTCTGGGCAAACCCACCCAAACTCTCTCATCCAGCTTCCCTTCCAGTTAAGGGCAAGTGTGTGCTAAGGACTGGCAGCAAGCAGTGAGGCCATGTGTGACCTGAGACAAGGTGGAATGAAATGGCATGTAATGTTGAGAGGGGCACCAAATGCCAGGCAGCTGGGCGAGCCTGTCTGCTCAGTAAAGCCTGAAGCTTGTTGCCAGATCTGGAGCAGAATGCTTTTTGTACTTCTGGAGACTCCTGATTATCCATTAGAAGAGGAAAGAGCATTTGATGGACAGCCTATGGGCTCTGTTGGCGTACATGTAACATGAGGACAGCACATTGGGTGAGCTGCTCTTGGTGAGTTTATGGGATGATGTGAACCAGAGGGGTACAGAATAGGTGGACTGGCATCATTTGTGCCCTGCATCTTTGAAGAGAATCCCCACGTTAACAAGCTCTCAGATCCATTAGTGTTTGGGGAATATTTTCAAAGTCTCGTAGTACTTTTTCTTAAGGTGAGTTATGATTTTAAGTGTAAACTCTTAGAAGAAGGCATCATAAGCCTCCTTTAAAATGGTTACTATTTTATTTATGATGGGTTATGAGCCCTCAGAAATAGAATGTATTGGACTCTACAAAATACTTATCCATTTTTATTAGCTACTCCACAGATCAAAATATGTAAATATTTAACCATGAGAAGTAGGACTCATTTAAAATGTGTCTTTGGTTTATAATGTAAATGGCAGATAAATGTCATGTGATTTTAAGATGATATAAATAATACAAAGCAGCTCTTTGCTAATTTTGTTTGGTAGCTTTTTTTTGAGGCAGGAAAGCATGAGTATGTCAGTTGGCTAGCTTTACTTTGCCATCACTTAAATCTCCCATTTTAAATATTTTTACAGGCATCAGCTCTGTGCCCTAGTTAGAGAACTAGGTTAAACACCCAAGATAATTTATATATTTGCACTGTTTACAGTGACTTGAGCTTAAATCACTGAAATAGAGTTAGAAATAAACATTGTAATTTTCACAGGAAAATCCACATCGTTTTGCTGTGCTTAAATCTAAACTCTGCAAAACCATTCCTGGGGGACTGTGGTTGTGATCTTTGTGTTGGGTGTTCCAGTTCCTTATGCTGTTCAAACATTTGTTGTGTGTTTTTTTGGTGTGGTGTGTAGTTGTTCAAGTCAGTCCCACAAGCCTCTTATTCTGGATTTCAAACTAAACATCTTCCTCTGCTTTTTGGTCTCCTTTACCCGGGTAAAGACAGAGGAAAGGGGCAGAGAGGGAATTAAGTGCTAAGGTAGTTGGGGAACTACCTCACATTCAACTCTCAACTGGTACATTGACCTGGGTTTATCCAGACCACAGAAAGGAGGAGGAGGAGGCGAAGATCAGAAGATCATGTCCCAGAAACCCTCTGCAGCCACTGGAGTATGAAACAGAGCCCTTGCCTTTGTCATCTTTGGGCTCAACTCAACTCAGAAAAATATCTTGTAGAAACTGGGGCTGCACATGAGGGTAAGAGATGCCAACTGACCCCTGTGTTTTTCTTCTGGCAGTTTTCCACGTTGATCTTTCCTGCATCTGTGTCATTTCTGTGACATAATAGATGTGACCTGAGGGAGGGCACCTGGTTCTGCCTCTTCCACTTGTAGAATGGATCTGGGAGAAAAATAGGCATTGGCGTCAGTAGCAACCAGCCACTGGAATTCCACATGCTAAAGACCATGACTTGGAAAATTTGTGCAAGCCAGTGAACGTCACAGACCCTACCTTCATGATCAATGTGGGATTGGAAGAAGAAATCACGCCAGGCAAACTTTATTTTTTTCTAGGTAGAGGTTCAAGATTAAAGAAAGGAATTCAATAGATACAATGTCTGATATTGAATAAATCACTGAAAATAATGTCTCCACAGATCTTTGTGGGAGAAAAAAAAGACAACTCAATGAAAATTGGCTCTGAGCACTGTCATGTGGCTTCAATTTGGCTGTTGTAATAAATTACAGCAGAATGCGATCCATTGGGATGATGCTTAGATCAGTATCAGGTCAGCCCTCAACATCTCTAGGAGTGATCTGGAGGAATGAACAATGTACTTAATGAGGTTTGTCAGGTCATGATACGTAGAAACTGCTCTAAGTGCCCTTGTTGTCAATTATCCTCGGAGAAGTGCATTGGGTGTGAGGCACTGGGTCTGGTCCAGGAAGACTCTGAGGGCACCAATGGAGGCACCATCCAAATGACGTACCCGTACATGTTGAAAGATGTAACCACACAGATATAGAGAAAGAGAAGACTGGAAAGGTAGCCAGCCAAAGTCCTTTATTCCATCAACTTTCAACAAACAGTAATTAAACACCATTGGTAAGCCAGGAATAGTAGGAGGACTGGGAATACAAAGATAACTAGAAATGAAGTTCTTGCCCTCAGCAAAATAAGACTTTAGTAAGAACAAACAACATGCCCACAGATAGCAAATATTCATATATAAACTGAGAAAATACAAACTATTTATGGAAAAACGATTGGAAACAATTCCTGGGCTTCTTAGACCTGTACTACCTTCCTTCTTGCCCTCTGCCACCGGGCCATCCTGGTCCACTCATTATTCTGCAGACATGACCCACCCTCTCCATTTCCATGCCTTTGAATGAACTGTTCTCTTTGTCTCCTATGCTATCCCATTTACCTTGACCTCTGGAAATGCCTGGCTTCCTTCAAATCTCAGAGTAAGCATCACTTTCTTACTACTGTCCCTCCCATGGTCATCTTTTGTTTTGTATGTAGCTCTGAGGCAACTGTCTCAACTTCTGCTTACGCTGAAGAATCAGGTTCATAAACCATGAACATCTGTACTTGCCTCTCCCTTTCCCTCTCCCTAAGTCTCTCCCCCTCCTACTCCCTCTCCTTCCCCTTCTATTTCTTCCTTTCCCTCCTCTTCCCTCCCCTCTGGTTCATCTTTCTCTCTTTATACATTCTTTTTCTTCCCTATGTATCCAACTCTGGTTCACAGGTCTTTGGATCCTGTGTCTTGTGTGGTCTGGGTTTCAGATTGATAGATCTCATAGCCCACTCTGGTCTTCTTACCTCTGCTACCACTTGTTCCTTAATAATACCCATCTAGTCACTTAAATGGCTCTCTGGAATTCACTTGGCTATGCTGTTAATTGTTAGCGCTTTAGTGGAATTTTCTTTTTCTGGAATCTGTTGGGTGTATTGACTGATTTTTCCAGTTACATCCAATCCTTGTACTCTTGGAGGTGAGCTAAGGAGCTTTGTATATTAATTCTTCCCTGAGGATTCAGAGTGACTCTTCATGGAAGCTTCACAATATCTTACGGCTCATTGTGGAGTCTAGCTGTACAATGAAAACTTGTCTTTGCCATAATGATAGTAGGGAAAAACCAAACAACCAAACCCTCCTCTCCTTCCTCCTCTTCCTCCTCTTTGTTTTTTTTCTCCCTTCTTTTTTCTTTTCCTCTTCCTCATCTTTTTCTCTTCTTTTCTTTTTTCCTTTTCTTCCTTTCTTCTTCCTCTTCCTCCTCCTTTTCTCCCCCCTTTTTTCTTCTTCCTCCTTTTCTTCTTCTTCATCATCACCCTTCCTGCCTCCTTCTCTACCTCAGACTTTAAACTTTCCCAAGTTTTACATAGCTTTGCACCTCATTTGCTCTTCTGGACAATCTCATGACATCAGTACTTTAGGTATTATTGTCCCCATCTTACAGCTGGAGATACAGTCTCAAAGAGGTTAGACTATCACTTGCACACTATAGTCCCACAGAAAGTAGGTTTCAGAGCTGGGATGCTGATGCCAAGCAAGACCAGCAGGAAACCAGCCATGGAAAGCTTGACCAATTCTGGATCTGTCAGCACCAGGCTGATATTGATAAATTAAGACAAGTTTGGGGAAGAACAGTCAAAATCACCATAGGATCCTAGTTATAGAGCCAGAAGGGACATTGGAACCAGCTTCTCTTGATATAACAGGAAATTGAGACCCAGAGAGGTGAAGTCATAAAAGATGAAAACTATTGAGAGAAAAAATTATATAGTGGATACAATCTGGCTTTGGAGTCAGGAAGATTAGGGGACAAGTCTTACCTCAACTGACACCTTCAAGTTGTATGATCATGGCCAAATGCCAGCTGTATAGCAGGAGCCAAATCCTTTAATCTCCCTTGGCTCCCAGGCAACTCTATAATATAGCAAGTCATAGAGAAGTTGTTGATCTTCATTGGTAAAGAGAGCTTCCTCAGAAGTACTTCCCTGCACCATTGAAATCACAAGTCTAGACCACCTTCCCGCCCACCCAAGACAAGGCAAGCTGCTTCTCCTACTCTCTTATTCCCATATTGGCAGGCCCCTCCACCTCAGTTAACCCTGATGCTGTTTTTATAGAGGGAACAGATAGACTGGGTCATGGGGCAATGGTCATGGATATGATTTTTGTGACCTCCTGAAGTCTGTATCACATCTCATCATCTTAGTCTTGGGCCAAGTGAGCCAGTTTTCTGCAAGACAGTTATTTCAGATTTCATACAGAAGTTGTTTCTGATAAAATCAAATGAGTAGCTACACATCTCTCTATAAATCTTGTTGGAGACTTATTGGGATTATAGTCCCTTAGAAATGATTTACATCAATAAGTTAGTTGATCCACTATTCTGTCAATGTGGACCATCTCTCTGATAGTGCAGATGACAACCCACCTATATTTTCTCCTCCTTGGTGACATTTATCCATGCTATACCATACCTCCTGCCAACGGTGGCAGAATTCTTCTAGGTCTTTTTCCTGACTTTTCCACAGGTACCAATGAAGCACTTGGACAGTCCATCTGGTGTCCCTATTTTTAAAATAGGATTGGCGTGCCTTCTTTTGTGACCATACATCTCCCACACTGTATCTTGGGTGGTACCTTCATTGTTGAAGTCATCATGAGCAATTGAACTGACTCATTGTAGCTTCTATTTACCTTTCTGGTGCTCTTTGGGTTACCCACAATATTGATTTTCAGAGATCATGACCATGTAGCATCACTATGAATTTTGGCGGAGGCCAGTAATCAAATGGTCCAACTTAGAAAATGTGACTCAGTCCATTCTCTTTCTCCTATTTGGTTCTAATCCCAGATTTCTGTTCATCTGCCATGTAGGTACAATGGGATCCCAGTGGGATCTCCTTTCAAATTGGAGTCCTAGCTGGGGCAATCAGTCACTGAGTATTTATTGAGTGGCATGATGTGCCAGTCATTATGCTAGGTGCTGGAGATATAAAGGCAGAAATGAAACAATGCCTGCCCTCAAGGAGATGGCATTCTTTCACTCCCCTTATATCCTCAAAGGGTGAAGAGATCTCCCTCCATAAAACACTCAGTCTGGACTCCATAATTTCTTTTGGACACAAGGGGTGCCACTGATTTTCTCACCAGATCACAGGACATTTTCCGTGGGATTTCATCTGCTTGATCAAATGTATGAGGCCCTTTCACCCTCTCTGGGTGATGAGAGACTTACACATTTGTTGTGGTGTTGTAGGAAGACTCTTTAACAATCCTGAGTTCTTTAATGACATCATCTGAAGTAGGGAGGGATACTCTCATCCTTTCGGATGTTTGAGAAGATGTGCCATGAGAAAGAGTTTTCTTTCAGCTCCAAGGCAATGGATTCAATGTCTCAATATCTTTTCTGTCTAATTCCTGTGAACAGTCAGATCTCAGGGTGAATCCCACAATTAGAGGTGAAGAACAGTCTTGTCTGCATTATGATTAGACTCATCTAGGCTGCAGATGATGGACCTGTCCGTATTACCCATTTCCTTTCATTGCAAAAATCAATCAGTCATCAATCAATAATGATGTTTTTACGAAAGAGAAAAGGACTCATTGGGTTTTAAAAATTTCTCTTGTGG
Source organism: Pseudocheirus occidentalis (assembly GCA_028646575.1). NCBI lineage: Eukaryota > Metazoa > Chordata > Mammalia > Diprotodontia > Pseudocheiridae > Pseudocheirus > Pseudocheirus occidentalis. Next base: position 10,485,662 of record CM053599.1, on the reverse strand, counting down.
AAAAGAAGAAACTGAAGCTGTGCCCAATAGTTGTCAGTGTCTTTTTTTTTGAAAGCCATTTTCCTGATGGGGCACAACGCCAGCTCAGACTGCTGTCTGTCCTTCCTCCTACTCACTCCCATTGCCAGCTGTGGATAGCAAGAGTTTCCAGGGGATCTTCCCTGCACTCCAGTGAGGCTCAAGCTGTTGAGCAGATGTGAACAAAGAGGCCCCCATCCCTGCCTTTCCCTTTGCAGCTCTAGTTTGTGGGGCTTTGATAGTGTGGGCATTGGAGGTCCACGTCTGGTCCACAGGGCCCAGTAGTGCAACCTGATCTGGCTGGAGCTTTGCGTGGCCTCGCTATTGCCCATTCTCAGTTACAGCACATGGCACGGGAAATTGGAAGCCCCCAATGAGCCACATTTGGACTGTATCAGCTCCTCATTTTATTTTGATATAAAAGTGTACACCTTGGCCAGATGGGGAAGTGGAGGGACTTAATAAATGTGGATACATCTTAGAAACTGGAATCCAAGCAGTGAGCTGCTTCTCCTAATCTGATATTATAGGCAGCACCTCCCTCCTTGGTTGAGCCTGCTGCTGTCTTTATGGAGGGGATAGATAGGCTGGGTCATGGGGCAATGACTGTGGGTATGATTTTGTGACCTGACATCTCCCCATCTTGGTTTTGGGCCAAGTGAACCTGTTTTCTACGAGAGTTACTTCAGATTTTATACAGAAGTTGTTTCTGATAAAATCGGATGAGCTGTTACACATCTCTCCATAACTCCTCTCGTTGGAGACTCTTTGGGATTGTAGCCTTGTAAGAATTTAACTAGACTTTTCCATAGGAGGCCTTTCCCAGGCCCTGTGATGTCTGGTGCCTCCCCAATGATGTAATGGCCTCCTGTTTGTACATTTAGAATGTGAGCGTCAAGAGGGCAGAACTGTGATTTTGACATATTTGTACCTCACCAGTTAGCACAGGGCTTGACTCATAGCACATAAAAAACGTTCATTGACTGCACATCTCTGTATCTCAGATTTGGAAGGAACACAGACTGCACAATTCCTAAGTGGCCATAAATTGCCTCTACAGAATGCCCATCAAGTGGTCACCCATTCGGCCTCTATTTGAAGACCTGTGGTTATGGAAAGATCACTGCTTCTGGAGGCAGCCAGTTCTACTTTTGGACGACTCTAATTGTTTTGGATCAAGTCTTGTGGCTTCCAACACACTGGCCTTCATCAGCTTCCATGGAAAATGGGACTTTAAAAATGACTATTTTCTTTAGCTGTTTTCTCTGAAAAAAAAAATAGAACTTTAAGCAGAAATGTTAAGACGATGTCGATATTTCCATTAAATTGATATTTGTCAGGGATACTTATCTCATTGACTCTTTCTGTTGAGTTTGAAGGAATCTTTAACCAATAATGATAAGTTGTATTTCACAATGAGAGGTCTCCTGTGAAAGCTATAAAAATGGTATTTCCTTTGTAAAGGAGAGGGAAGAATCATTTATTAAATACCTATTCTTTGCTAAGCGTGGTACACGTGTTATGTCATGTAATCCTACCAGTAACTTTTGGGACGTAGGTACTGTTGTAATCTCCATTTATATGGAGATATAGGATCTAGACAGGATACTCATGTGATATATATGTTTATATACGCACACACATGTGTGTATATATGTGTGCATATAATATATACACGTACATGCATACATATATGCATGCACATATACATACACATACATACACGTACTTATATGTGTATGTATGTGCATATGCATACACACATATACATAAATACATATATATACATATATACACATGCATATATACATGCATATATATATGAATGAATGATAAATTGGAGATATGCACCATAGGGAAGGCATCATGATTAAGAGAGATAAGGACAGGTTTCTTGCAGAATATGGGGCTTTAGCTGAGACTTGAAAAAAGCCAAGGAAGGCAAGAGAAAGAGATGAAGAAGGAAAGAGTTCCAGGCATGGGGCATAAGCAATGAAAACACCATGAGTTGAGATACGGAGAGTCCTGAGTGTAGAATAGCCACCAAATCAGTATGACTAGATCACAGAGAACATGGAGGGGAATGCTGTGTAAGAAGCCTGGACGGGCAGGAAGGGCACAGAGTATAAAGAGATTTAAACACCAAAGAGGAGAGTTGATCTATTTATTACCTTAGAGGCAATAGGAGACCACTGGGAGTGACATGGTCAGATCTGCACTTATAGAAAAGCCCATGGTGGCAATGGGGATTTGGGAGCAGCTGGTTCTGTGGGGTGTAAGGGACAGGGAGGTGTTAAGATTGGCTCTGAGTTTGCAAACCTGTTGAACTGAATTAAATCTTCCAGAACTCTCAGGTCTGTCACCCCTCCCTTGGCACAGATCACTTCTTCTCTTTCTCTTCTTATCTCGTGTAATTCTTCTTCATTTCCTTCTATCAATCCTCCATGTTGGAACTATCCAAATATTCCTTTGAGTCTTTTATTAGTGTGTGGGCACAGAACTCATTAAGTCTGTGGCTCACTGCTATATGACCATCCATCCTGTTTCTGGTTGTATATGGTCTTGCTGATTTTTCGATACCCCGTCTTACTGGCAAGACATGGTTTGTAATACATTACACCTCCTCACACCCCTCATCACATCTGCCCTATTGTAGGATATGTGAATCTCTTTTCACAGAGAAATACTCCATTTACACTGGGGTCAATGGCAGGCCCAGATTGTTGCTGTCTTTAATGAAACTCTAACTGGAGTTTTGAAAAGTGTGAAATACAGACAATGCTCTGCCTCAGCCTCACACTGGCCTGTTTCTGCTTTACAGGGCTCTGGCTCACCAGTTTTATTGGGTGCCCGAGTTTTTGGAATTGGAAAAAGACATAAGGTAAAATGTTTTAGGAGCTTTAGAGATTTTACATGGTGGGGCGAGGTTCATGCTTTAAAACAGGAGATAAAGACAGAGTTAGGGGTTGGCCCTGAGCTTTTGTTTGTCTGGGGAGCCCTCCCGGCAGGGCAGATCATCATCATGCGTTCAGGAAGCACCTACCATGCTCCAGGCACTATGTTGTGGTCTGGGGATTACAAGGAAAGGCACAAACCAGTCCATACCCTCTAGGGGCTTACATCTAATGAGGAAGCAACCATAGCAGCCACTATGTACTGATAAGACCTGTAGGGGACAAGCCAAGGAAACCTCAGAACAGAAGCACCAGGTAGATGTGTTGGGGGATGGGAGCCTGGAAAGGCTTCCTGCAGATGGTGGGATTGGAGCTAACTCTTGAAGGAAGCCAGGAAGCAGAGGAGAGGAGGCAGGGCATTCCAGGCATGGGGCACAGACAGAGCAAATGCAAGAAATCAAGGGACAGAGTGTCTAATAACATGGAGGCCGCCATCTTCTCTGTATCTGGATCCTTTTAGAGAATTTCCTGGAATCACATGGTTACTATATATGAAAGGGAAAACGTGACCCCAGATCTTCCCAGCTTTAAGGGTGGCTATCAGCCCTACCCCCCACTTACAACAAAGACGCTTAGTTACTGGTTAACAGGAATAAAGAGATAATAACCACTATTGGCTATAAGACTTTAAGCTGTTTTTTTAAAAAAAAATCTTTGCTTTAAAAAATAAAACCAACAAAAAAAAGCCCTAGGGTACAATTGATAGAATTCTTGTAGTCAGAGAGACTTGAGTTCAAATCTTGCGTAGCTTTATGACCTTGCTCCATCCCTTCTTTTTCTGAGGTTTGGTTTCGTTTCCTCATTAGTAGAATGAGTAATAGCACTAGTGATTAACAGTCCCATTGCTGCCTGGGCCAGCTGGCTCCTTGCTTTGTCCTGCCTGAGTTCATGCATTCCTCAGGGGATCACATCTCTGTCCGGGTCCTAGTCTATCTGGCCTCCTTACTGGTCTCCCTACCTCCGGTCTTGGCCCTCTCCAGTCCATCCTCCACACAGCTGCCAGATTTGTGCTCCTTAAGCACAAAAATGCATCTTCCTCTTCACTTGCTAACTTGTTGTTCCTTGTAAAGCCCTTCATTTCTTTCTAGGCTGGTCATATGTTGCATCCCCTCATGGACTGTGCATTTATTCCCCTCATTCGCACATATTCTGCCTTTTTTTTTCTTACTTGCTTCTATAGGAGACATTCTATTTCTTGTCCCCATAACTTTTCCCTGGTTGTCCCTTAGCCTAGAATGCCCTCCTTTCTCCGCTATCTTCTCAGCTTGTACTTCCTCCAAGAAGCCTTCCCTGAATCCTCTAAGCTTTCCTTACTCCAAGTCACTTTGCCTTTAGTCTCTATACATTTTTGGGAGATTTACATTTATGGATTCTGCTAAGCTCCTGGAGGGCAGTCTCTTTCCTCTTTGCTCTTGGATCCTGGGGGCCTTGTCTAGCACCTGGCACAGAGTAGGCACTTAACTAGGGTCACAGAATTTCATTAAATTGAATCAAGTGATGCTCTGGGTAGGGAACTCTGTGTTTTTTCATTTGTGGGAAATGGAGCATGTCCTGAGACCTGTCAGTTCTCAAAGGAAGCCCCTCTTCCTTGCCTTGAGTCAGAAGGGACTGCAGTAAGTATGTTTACGTTCAATGGGTCGAATCTAAAAAGGAACAAGCCTGCAGGGGCTGCTCCTTTTTCTGCCTCTTGGGACATGCCATGTGCCAGATCAATCTAACCTGGCTGATTTTGTGCTTGTTTGAATAGCTGCACAGGGAGTGTGCTTGGGGATCAGAAGGCAGCATCCTTTGTCCCTACACTGACTTCCTTGGGATCCTTTGTTGGTTTGCCTGGATGCTGATGTCATCTGAGACCGGCTCTAAAGACTAACCGAGAAAACTGAACCTCTTCCTAGGGGCTGTGATCATGAATGTGAGCGTCTACGGCTAGGTGCTGTTTGTTTTTAAGTGGGCACGTTGGTCACTCTGAAGAGGCAAAGGGCAAAGATGTTTTCCTTAGAAGGTCAAAGAACAAAACTGTTAAAAAAATCAATTGAAATCTGGATGTCAAGTTTTACAGCTGAGTTTTATAGTGTCAACTATAAAACTATTGGAAAATAAGTATTTAATGGAAACTCTGATGTTACCCCCAATCCAGTGGTACTGGCTTGGTAGTACTCTTCTTTCCAAATGCTACTTATGGCTTCTCTTCATGGAAATCACAGGAGGGGCGAATACATTGACCGCAAGAATTAACCTGCCTCAGATTTCACACTTGAGTGTAGGATTGGGCCCCATGGGGTCTCAAGTATTAATGTCACCCTCTTTCACTGAACGTGATGTGAATGCGAAGCTAGAAACACTAGGAGACAATTAAGACAGAGGCGGGGGGATGCCCATCTCCTTTTAGGACATCAAATGATTCATTGGGATCTGCTGGTGCTGGAACCTGTGGGAGGAGAGTGGCCAGAGAGCAAGTGGCATGGTTTGGAAATGGATGGTAGCATAGTGACTGGATTGTGGTCAAGACAAGTGAAAGCTCGCTTGTCAGAGCCTACACCCCAGGCTTGGAAATCTGAGTTCCGGTGAAGGGGACTGGGTAAAATGACTAGAGTGTAGGTGATATAATTTAGAAACCATGAAGTTATATGTATATTAGTTTTAGTTAACACTGCACAATTATAGTTTCCTTCCAGTCGAATGTGGAAAGGGTGCTGGATTTGGAGTCAGAGGTCATGCATTTGAGTCCTGGCTTACTCTCTGGGAAACTCTGAGTGAGCCCCTTAACTGTCTGCAATATGTCTCAGTTTCCTTACCTGTAAAATGGAGGACTTGGACCAGATGGTCTATAGGGTCTCTTTAAATTAGAGTCCTGCTATTACTTCACATTCCCCAAGGATAACAGAGTAGAACTATTCTGTGGCCTGGTGGGGATGGGGGTGGAGACAAAGGTGCTTATGAAATATAGAGGGTGCAGTTGATGGTGCTGTTCCCAAGGTCACCAGGGCAGTCACTAGTGGAGTCAATGCTTGGGTATAGTTTGCAAGCCCTGAAGGCACCAGACGTAGGAAAAAATAACATTCAGGACCTTTGCTAAATACGAAAGTTAATGGGCTTTTAATGCAACAAGTATAGATGCGATTCTCCTTTAAATGTTAGGTTTTTTAAACAATTATGATGGCCCTACAAAAGTTTAAGATATTCTAGATTAAACAGAGTTTCTATTTTGTTGAGAGTGGAAGTCAAGATTGAGTGAAGCTATCCAAATGGCAAAATTCCTTAAACTCAGTTCATAGGGAACAGAACATGGGCTGAAGAGGGAGGAGTCTCAGGTTCTTTGCCACTAAGTAGCTGAGTGGCAATGGGCAAATCTGTAAAATGGGATGTTAGACTAGAAGGTGTCCTTCCAGTTCTAAAAGTCTGATCCAGTGTAGGGGCAAACTCCTGACTTACCAAGAAAACCGTTTGTTTGACCTAACTTTATCTCCTACATGCTAAGAGCCAGTCTATCAGGAGAACTTTGGGAAAGAGAAAACTCCAGGCCATGCATCTGCTGAGCTGGGCTGTCCAGCGCTCTCTTAATGAATTCTCTCTCTCCTCTCTTTTCTGTCCATCCCTTCCTCCCCCACTCTCTCCTCTCTCCTCTCTCTCTCCCTCTCTCTGTCTCTGTCTCTCTGTCTCTGTGTGTGTGTGTCTCTCTCTCTGTGTCTCTCTATGTATGTGTATATATATGTATATATACACACAGATGTGTATATTTACACATATACACATCCACCCATCTATATAATTTCTATCCCCACCCCCACCCCTTTACTACTTAGGAAGGTGAGACAGAGGTTAGCTATCTTGGCTAATGTCATGCACAGATGGTCCCTAGATGAGGATTCTAAGGCTCATTATAATTTGGAGAGTCTCTGGTTCCTCTGTGGGGGCATTTCAGAGAATGGTGATCATTCAGTCAGTCAACAAGCATGACTGCAGTACTTAGCATAGTACATGGCATCTAGTAGTCACTTGCTATGTGTTTATTGATTTATTGATTATTAAGCACTCTCTGTCTACCAGAAACTATGCTAAGTGCAGGGAATACAAAGAAAAATCGCCAGACAGTGGTCTCTGCCCACAAGGAGCTCTTCTAAAGGAAGAGATAACATTTAAATAAGCAGATACAAACAAAATATGATCATAGATACGACTTGCAAGTGGATTGGATTTAAGTGAGGCCGGGCTGTGCAAAGTCACCAGCCTCACTTTCTCCTCCAGACTCGTCTGGGTCTGGTGGCCAGTTAGAGATCAGGATGATGATGTAAGTAGAAGGTAACTTCTGAAGGAAGGTCCTGGAGAGGTGGGGCCAGGGGAAGCTTCCTGCCCAAAGTTGGACTTCGACTGAGTCCTGGAGGGAGGGGGGAGTTCAAAGAAGACAGTGAGGAGGCAGATGCCTTTCTGGGCTCCACATTTGTAATGCAACATCTGTCTGAGTTGTATGCATCCTCGGACCTGTTGTTCTTGTGAGATGTGGAAGGACCCTTGGTTTCCCTAACTTACTTTATTGTAAAAAGCTCTTTTGCACTATTCCCTGAATAATTTTGATATTTTGAAAGGTGACCTGTTTCATAACTCTTTGGCTTATTTTACAGTATAAGTAATGATGAGAATAGATTTTGTTTATCTTGGAAGACCTCTCTTGATCCGTGGGATAAATCATGCTTCTACAGATGTAGCTCCAGGGTACCGGGACTACATTTTTAAGGTGTCTGTGTTTCCCCATTCCGGTGTCCCACCACACAGCTTAACTTACTGGGTTCTGAACCATCCTCCAGATGTCCCTATGTTTAATGCTTTATTTCCAGACATCCTTATTACCTCAGTTTCTAATATATTCAAAATCAAAGAAGGAAATTTACCCCCTTTTCCATTTGGGAAAGTCCAGAATTGGTTTTATGGCTTTTGTTGAAATATAATGTGAACTGAAATTTCCAAAAGAAACTAATCAGAAATGAGGTGATTGAAGTGAGTGAGGGTAGTACCTAATTCTTGAGATGGATCCCGGACCTGATTCAGCAAATCATAAAATTCTTCTTACGACCTATGGAAATATGGAAATCATCAGAAAAGTGAATAACTGAACCTTTAAAAAAAGTTTTCTGCGGTTACATCCTTTAGATTGAACTAGGTACCTCTAGTGTTGAACTTACCCCCAAATTGATTCAGTGGGACAGCCTTATAACATAAAAACGTCTTCATATATGAGGTGAGGGAGCAAAAAGTCTGTAGTGGTTTCTTTCCAATTATAGGATAATTCTCATTTCTTTTAACTATTGGGGCGTGGGGAAGGATTTTTCAGTTTGCTACTGAGGTACCATCTCACTACAGGAATTTTCTGGTCTGAGGCAAGTCTTTATCTCCCAGAGTTCTTGGGTGATTTGCTACTCTGGAATATGTTGCCATATCTTTGAAATGGAACATTTGTGACAGCACACAGAGCATTTAGCATGATAAATACTGACCAATAACTAAATAAATGGTTTGTAAGTAATGACAGAGGCACTTGCACAGCCTTGTCCGGCAGGTCAGCCCTGTGTTTGTGTTTGAGTTGTGGTGAGAGGCTCAGGATTTGTTTATCTAGGAAGTGGACTGGAGAGTCCCAAATGAGCCATGTTCCAGTCTGATCCCCCACCCTCTCTGCCTTTGGCTCCCTCCCCAGCACTCCCCACAAATCAGATGCTTTTGGAAGAATGATCTTTAGGAGATCGTTAAACTTCTTTCTGTTCTAAGGCATTAAGATTCAAGCATATGGCTATTTTATCAAGTTAGATATTGTTTAGATTAAATTGGAATTATAATTGAATGCTTTCAGTTAGGAGAATGAGTTAGTGCCAGCTCACAATAGTATCAGTTTCACTGTACATCTTTGAGATCTTCTTTCCTCATCTTTCCTTTTTTCTCTCCTTCTTCCTTTCCTCTTTTCTCCTCTCCCCTTTCTTCTCCCTCTTTCTTGACTTCTCTTCTTCTTCTTTCTCTCTTTCCTTTTCTCTTCCCTTTACTTCCTTCCTCTTAGCCCCTCTCTCTTATCCCCTCTTTCCATCCTTCCACGTCTCTGTCTCTTTCCATTCTCCTTTGCCTCCTTTGCTTCCCCTTCTTCCCCCCCTCTTTCCTCTCCTTCCTAATGAGAGTCTAGGCTCTTTCGTTTATTTACTACTTAGGTTACCCTGGCCAAGTCTCATCCCCTCTCTGGGACTAATTTTCCCATTTCTACTTTCCAAGATTTCCAAAGCAGCCTCTTCTTAACAGCCTGATGAGACAGATGGTACAAATAGAATTATTCCAAATTAAATGTGAAGATCAATAGCAGGTCTTCCCTTGAATTCACATTATATGAATCTTATATGTGGATCCCCTTTCCTCGGTATGAATGTGGGGAGGGGCAGCTTGCTCCTAATACTCCACCGTTTGTCTGACTTCACACTCCAGTGCAAGAAGTGTCCCTAGCTCTAGTCACTAATGAAAGTGACTTATCATCAAACCACAGGCCCTCTTTCTGAACAGAGTGAGCATTGCCTGGAAGTCCAGTGACTGTGGTTCCCGTGGTTGGTTTTCTCATGATGCCTTTGGGAAGGGAAGATTTCTCCAAAGAAATTCTCTGGAATAAGTTTTGGAGAAAGAGCCTTGAGGAACCACCTTGCTGAAAGTAAATTGGCTTCCCAGAGACTATTTTCCTGCAGATTTCTGAGGGTAGAGCATTTGGGGCTTTCCCATCGAGAATGAAAACCATTTTCTTCTGAGAGCTGGGCTTTCTCCAGAATGCTTGGAAGGCTGCTGGCAGATTGGATGGCACCAATTCCTTCAAGTCCTTCAGAAGTTGTCCAGAGCCCAGTGCCAGGACAGAGAGCAGATGGACCCTTTAGCTCTTGACTGTCTAACCATGAAGAAAGACTTTTGTCTCTAAAAACTAATTGCCCTTTTTCAGGGTGGGGGAAGGACTGATTATATTCTGCTTTGTCCTTGTTTCAATGGCTAAAATAAATCTAAAGGCAGGTGGTGGCACAGTGGGTTGTACTGGACTTGGAGATTTGGAGACCTGGCTGCAATTCCTGCTGAAATTAGTTAAGGAACACAGGACAAGTCATGTGACTTTGATCAGCCTCAATTTACTGTTCTATAAAATGAACACTTCTAAGGTCCTGTTTCCCTTTTGAATTACAGTCTTATGTAATTAAATTACACAATGCTGTGTTTTATTTTCCGAGAGTATGTCAACTTAATCGTTGAGATGGATGTTACAGAACAATGAACTTTGAACACAAAGCACATCACATCTTGTAGGGTAAATGTTAATTTAAAGCAAATCATCAGGCTTAGTGGGTTGGCCATGTAGAGCGGAGGCAAGGATAGATACATTCAGAAGGAATACTTAATTGAATCCAATGGATTTCATGAGGATCCAAATTAAAGCAGTTCTAGGAAAACTTTAGCTAAAGCAGCTTTCCACTCTACCCATGATGTAATGGAAAACATGCCAAGCCAGGTGATGGCAGAGATGGGACCTCAAGTCTGACCTCTAATAATTATGAACTGTGTGACCTTGGACCATTCACTTCAATTGTATGAGCCTCAGCTATCCCATCTGTGAAAAGAGGATTATTAGAACACCTGCTTTGAAAAGCTGTTCTAAAGGTCATATGAGGTGATGGACAAAAAAGCACTCTGCAAACCTTGAAGCAGGATACAAATATCTCTATATAGTAACACATCAGAACTGTATTTGTTAAAATCAAAATCGATTTCTGTTATCTTTCTTTGTACCCCCAGAGTTTAACACATAGCACAGAGCCAGGCACATAGGCTCATCATCATCATCATCATCATCATCACCACTACTTTTTGGGATAACTCTGTTTTTCTGTCATCATTCTATTGGTGCAGGGCTCAATGGTCTACATCTTATAGATAAGTCTTAGGGACTTGCCTCTGTCCTAGAGATACTGAGTCACTTGTCCCGGGTCCCAAAGCTGGTCAGAGGCAGCATAGAACCTCTGTCTCTCTGCCTCCAAGGTTAGCTGGCACTCTGTGCTTTCCTCTGCTTCTTCCATATGCACATATCTTATTCCCCACCCAGGGTCTATCTTCTGCTGGGCACAGAGCCAAGTACCATTTTTACTAAATGAAAGACCCCCCACACAGGGGAATGCATCAGGGTTTCAGCATTCCCAATGCCTATAAGCATCATTTTGATAAATGACCAGCACCAAGACCCCTTTTTGTTTCTATATGATAATTTAGTCAGTCTGGGTGTCTAAAACACTGGATCATTATCTCATTCATTTACCTTTTCTCCACCAGTTTCAAGATTTTTATAAGGAAAACCACCATTTCTGAGAGACCATATTTCTCACCGTCGGAGGCACACAGCCAAATGTACATGTGATACTTGGGAGAGATTTTACTCTTCCCAGACTTCTGGCCCCCTTAGAGGCTTTGGGATCTCATGGAAGGACTTGGGTGTGGTTAGCCAACATGCAGAGAACTTGCCCAGAGCATTGCCTGTGTCCCCTTGGCTGAGTTTCTGCTGGTGACCTCTGCTGTTGCCCACCCTCCAGGATGGGGGCTGAGAGCTGAAGAATCCATCGATCCCCTTGGCTACAGCCATTCGTACAGGGATGTTTTGCATTGGCCCCCAATTCATTCCCTTTCTGTGGGAGGGAATACTGACATGAAATGCCCTGGTCTTTGGGAACATGTTTTCCTGGTTAAGGCTTGGATCCCATTATACAATTAGCTTCAAGACAAAGGAAGTGGAGCCTCTGCTCTGGAATTCAGAGCAGAGGCGAACGGAGGAAACTGGCGCTGTTGTTTTGGGGGCGTTCTCGTGCAGCCCGGTCAGGCACGGGGGCGGGTGGAACGAGAGCATCGGGATTAAATGTTAAGGATGGAATCTGGGCAGCCCCACTGTCTGGTCTGCTCTGTGCTTTGGGAAGCAGTCACATGCTGTAGCCTGGACAGGCCACAGGGTGGCGTGGTGTGGTTGGGAGAAGCACCAAGGCAGGGATGCTTTGGAAGGGGACCTAGCACCAGATGACCAGTTCAGCCCAGGCCAGGCTTGTTGGCTCGGGCTGGCCAGCCCAGCTGCCCCCGCTCACCTCGGGTGCCGTCCATCTGTTGCACACAACATCTCTGATCACTCTTGCTCTTAAGGAGGGCTGGGGATGACGCTTGGGCTTGCATGGGGCCCAGATCTCTAGGTCTTCAGTGAGAATATTTGGAGCTAGAGCTTCATTACTTTTATCGCTGTGTTGTCCTTTTTGTAGTACGTTCATCCTCAGATATGACTCTTACCCTGCCTGGAGGTCATCCCAAAGAATATTTTTTTTAAAAGAAAGAGAAAAAGTAGTTCTGCAAAATTAGACAGGAATCAAACCAGTCCCGTGGTAGATATGCAGAGTTCCACACCCATATTCCCCTGCCCGATGAGCAGAGAGAGGAGGGAAGCTCATTTTCTCCTTCCTTCTTCTGTCAATTGTGCTTTAAGGGAATGTGGGGTTAAATTGTGGCTGGGATTATATTTCTTTTTTTTAATGGGCTGAGTAAAATAATAATTTAAATCCCATTGCTGTTAAAAAAAGGTCATCATATAATAAAGATCTGGATGGTTTTGAAAGCTAGAACCTGCACTTTTGCCAACATTCTTTTTTCTCCAGATAGAACTACTTGCCTTAATGCACCAGAGGTTTCTGAGAGGCCGCGTGTGACCTTTGCCATTTCTTAAAAGGGCAGACCTTTCAGGGGGCTGAGGGACTTGCACAGAGAGGGTTCTGTTCAAAGTTTATTAAACAGCCAGTTGGCACAGTAGAAAAAGTGCTGGAGTTGGAAGGAGCAAGACCCGAGTTCAAATCCAGCCTCAGCAGTTACGAGGTATGTGATCCTGGGCAAGTCATTGAGTTATCTGAAACCTCAGTTTCCTCATCTGTAAAATGGGGTAATAATAACGCCTGCCTCAGGGATGTTGTGAAAATAAAAACAAGAACTTTAAAGTGTTATATCAATGTTAACTGTTCTTATTGTCAGTAAGTGACAATTAGACGCATTTGATTGTTCTGGGAGCCAAGAATAATAGGGATAAAGATAATAACGCCCCAAAGTCACCCAGCCCCTATCCCCAGAGAGTTTAAATTCTGTGAACAGAGTCTAAGATGAAAACCAAGAAAAGCCCAAGTGGAGCGGGCTTGGCCAGAGGAGAGGCGGAGACAATGTTCTCCAGAAAGACAGACTGGAGAAGGCGCTAATGAGGGGAGACACATAGAGCTTGGGGGGTGACGTCTCCCTCCGGGGCGGGAAGGGAGGGACCCTGAAAAGGGTCTGTGTGCAAGGAGGGCAGTGTTTTCTCTTTGGGTAACTCTTGTCTCCGTCTCTTTGTAGGTACACCCAAACAATCCCAGATATGTACCTTTTAACAACCAACCAACCAACCAACCAACCAACCAACCAACCAAATAAATAATGAGTAAACCAATAAACAGAACTCTTTGTTATACCAGGTCCTTAAATTGGCCCTTAATAATGATGGCCAGAAAAAGGAAACATGAATGTGCTTCTTGTGTAGTCAGGCAGTAAATATTTACTAAGTGCTGGGCATTATCCTAAGAGCTAAAGAGAGGAGGAAAGGCAAATGACCATCCGTGGTCTCCAGGAGCTGCCTTTCTGTTGGGGGAGAGGGCGTGAAAGCAACTCTATTCAATAATTTATAGACAGGATAAACAGGAGATGATCGTTGGAGGGCATGAAGAGACACTGGAAGAGGCTGCTATAGAAGACAGACCAGGGCCAGCACCGCATCTAGTCCTAAAGAGTTGCCTACAAGGGAGATAAATAGGAAATACTTAGTCAGCTGGTGAACGAGCATTTATTGGGCACCTAGTGGGTGTCAAATACTGCTCCAGGAGCTGTGGATACAGAAAAAGGCAACAGACCATCCCTGCCCTTCAGGAGCTCACTTGCAGTCTAACAATGAGAAAGGGAGCTGGGGCGTCTCCAATAGTGTTGAGCAGGTGGCCTCAAAGGCTGCCTTTTGTAGCTGAAGAGAAATACTGGGTGGAAGCGTATGCTCTGTAGATTCACTGAAAGTGTCTTTAGACCCATGCCAGTAGCAGCATGCACTGCGGGGATGGATGGTGTTGCTGTGGCAAGACAATCAGTTTTATTACTGTTGAGTACATAAATCAGTAAAGATGTTCATTCCTTCCCTATTGCTGTGGGCCTATGCAGGGCCTCAGCCAGCACCCTCTGGGGGGCAGTAGGCTTCTGACTCCGGGTCATTTCTCACAGAAAGCAGGTGGTCCTCTAGGCTTCCAGCCACTGACTTTGTAGCATTTTGTGGTGATTCAGAGAAGGGAAAACAGACTTTTTAATGTTCTAGTCTGTTGTTGGCCTCAGGAGTGCGAGGCAGGGTGGGTTCTCTTTACCTTTTGATTGGCCTTGGGCAGGACTGAGGGAAAGGACGGCTCAGGGCTTGGGGGTCACTGCCCCTTGGCCCTTGAGAGGGAAACTTTTCTTAAAGTGACTTTGCTCAAGCCAAGAAGGGAGATACAGTGGCCGTCTTCACCTGTCACTCCAGACCACATCTCCAATATGTCCTCCCTGGCCTCCATTCCTTCTGTTCAGGGTCTGTTTTGGAGAGCTTTTCATTCGATGTAGATTAGAGTTTGTGGGCAGCTATTAAAGATAACACCCTTGCATGTTCACGGGCTAGCGGTACATCTGGATGATGCTGGTGATGAAGTATGCCAACAATCCGTTTTCTTCTTGCTTTCTTTTCATAGGAGGTCGGACCTGGAGGGATGTTAGGGGATGGCTCTTCCAATCTCATATTTGACAAATATGGGATTATATGGAGGGTCAGAATGTAATTGAAGTTTCCTACTGACCCCTGCTGTGGTGTGGAGGGCCTTGCTGACCATGTGTGTTTGATTATGACCTCTAGAGACGTGGGCCCTACCCATTCCCCACTCTTGTGAGATCTCGCCTCCCTGAATCATGAGGCTTCACACATCAGCATGGGGAGCAGTGATGCTCCTGATGCCCCTTTTACTTTATAAAGAAACCATCCTCAATATACATTTAGTCCTCACAATAATAGATGAAGTGAGAGGATCAGTGTAATCATCCCCATTTGACATATGAGAATTTGGCTCCAAAGATGGAGTTACTTGCCTTTGGTGGCAGGGACCCAAAGTGGTTGAGATTGAATCAAGCCTATGAGACCCTCCAGGGGGGTGCCTCATGAGCACTGCAAACTCAGAATCTCCAAGCCAAATGTATCCTGTCTCCTTCAGATTGCATTCCTGTTTCTGACTTTGCTTGTTTCTGTCTGTGACACCTCTATGTACCCAGCTGGCTACATTCTAAACGGTGGGGGTCTAACCTATGACTCCTGCCTTACTTCTCTCTAACCTCCCACCCATCCTAGGCAGCCTCAGCCTTGCAATGTCCCCAGCAACTCCCTATAATGGCAAAAAGCAGAGAAGGTACCATTGACCTGTGTGGGCAGAGAGAGTTCCTGAGCAAACATTCTCTGAGCAAACAGATCTCATAGATCTGGTCAAAATGCACATACTTCTATGTGTACAATAGAGATTCATGTGTACGTATGTAGGTAGTTTTATATACACATATATGTAATGTGGATCCACATGCATGAATAGACATGGATTGGTGTAGGTATTTTATACACTCTGTATAGACACACATGCTTATACCGACATTCCACACACATATACACACAAACACACACATCCACATTTGAACAATGCATAGGCACACATACCTGCCCAGTACACATTGCATACCCAGACATGCCCATAAACACATACTCATATGTACATATTATAATTCATATTTATGTATGCAACTATTCTTATACATTTCATCTCCATAAATACATTCACATACACAAATAGACCCATGCCTATGTACATGTAGATTTACACATCAGCTTAGGAACACATCACATATATGAAGATATGGATATGCCCATATGTACCCTTGGGCACACACCTAGATTCATATATATGCACATCTGTGTTGATTCATGCCCATATATAGACACAGGGGTCCAAACACATGCCTGTATAAAGACAAATACAGAGTGTCCCCCAAATCTTTGTGTAGTTTTAAGCTTTTAGAGACTTTTGGGCCACCTTGTCTAGACACATAGATTTGCCCACACATCTTTTTATCTGTGGGCAGGTGGATGGTGCTGTGGATGGAAGTCATGAGTGTAAGTCTGGCCTCACACACTTAAAAGCTGTGTGACCCTGGGCAAGTGACTACACCCTTTGCCTCAGCTTTCTCATCTGTAAAATGATCTGGAGAACAAAATGGCAAAACCACCCCAGTATCTTTGCCAAGAAAACCCAAATGGTGTCAGGGAGAGTCGGATGTGGCTGAAAATGACTATATCCGCACACACATACATATATACATACATGTACCCACATACACACATGTATGTATGTATGCATGCCAGTAGTCCTGAATAAAACACTATGCGAGTCAACGAGCCAACATTTCTCGAGCACCTGCTCAGTGCAGGGTCAGGGTACCAGCCGTTTTAACCTTGTGGCCTCTCTCTCTCAAAGAGTGACAAAGCTCAGCTTCCTACTGTCCTTTCTTGTCATGCCGACCCTGGCTGGAGAGGAGAATGCCTGGGACAGGAGGCAGATGCTTGCAGGAATTGTGAGGAAAGATGTCCAGGAGCAAAAAAGACAGGGGCATATGGGAACTGACTGGGCTGGGTGAGAGTGGGGGAGGAAGATGTCTGTGAACAGAAGACAGATGTGAATAATGGAGGAGACTGATACGCCCCACATTGGTGCATTATACAAGAGACAGATGTGCTCCAGTGAGGGGAAAAGAGACTCCCAGGGCTGGAAGGGACAGTGATGCTGGGGGGCGGGGAGGGAGGAGAGATGGAGAACACAGATGTGGTGTTGGGTCAGAAGCAATAAAGGCAAAAAACAGGCCGAGATACACATAGAGCGACGAAGAGAAGCCGTCAGTCAGAAGCGGTTAGTGAACGTCTGCTTTGAGCGAGGTGCTGTGCTTGTGCTGGTGGGGAAACCCAGAGGCCCCCCACTTCTACTAGAGTTGGCCTTTTCTCTGGCTGCTGAAGGGCTGTTAAGGCCCAGACGGTTTTGCTTCAAGTGCAGTCCTGACGTGACCAGCAAAACAACCCAGAACAATGACAGGAAGGATTCACCAGCACCAGCAGTAGCAGCAGCAGCAGCCCCTGCCCCCAGGTTACTAGGATTGCAGACTCACCTTCAGGTCTCTTGGAAGCTGAACCTGCCTTTGCTTGTACCTTTCTGGACTGTTAGGAGCTGTGCTCACCTTGACAAGGCCAAGTGGCCAGCTAGAAATGGGGACATTCTTAACAGCAAGGAGAAATAAGTCTGGTGGATCTCATTAGACTGTGACATTTCTGCTTATAAAAAGCAGTTAAATGGATTATGTAAGGAAAGAGGGAAGCTCATCCTAGCTCAGGGGCTTCTAACCTTTCTGATGTCAGCCAGGTGAAACTCAGGGACGCGTTCTCAGAATGTCATTTAAATGCACAACATACAAAGGATTTTAAAGGAAATCAATTATATTGAAATTGCTGTCAAAATATTGGAAAAAATAGCCTCTCCATTTCCAGATGTCAGGCTAGGAGCTATTGAATAATGGAGGCCTCACTTGGGAGTATGCCTCAGTGTTCAGTGGCTGGGCAGGCCAAGCTAACCGACATCTTGTGACCAAAAAGAATGCCAAGTAGTTGTAGGTGTGACTGCAAGCTAGTATGGCGGCTAAGGAGAATTCTTACAAGACCAAAAGAGCTACGTTTGTGTCCCTTACAGTAGCAAGGGGCAGTTACAGGTGCCTGAGAAACAAGTTGGCTTTTCTCTTAGCAGAGAAGGTGAAAGGTGAATACCTCTTTACTCTCTAGGCTTTTAGGGAGAAGGGAATGGTCTTTGAGGGAATGGAAGATATGTTTCAAGGAGGAAATTGAGAAGGTATAATGTGGAGGGAGGGAGGGAAGGACCTCTCCCTTCTGTTAAGAGGTGGGGAGGAGGAAGAATGTGCCACAGGAGAAAAGGTCAGAAGGTCAGAAGGACCTGTGTGGGAGAAGGGAGCTGGATAGTCTTTGGAGGAAACAGCTTCTTGTCCTGCTCCACCCACCCCCAGAATGAGGGCATGGACCCACAGGCCATCAGCTGGCCATTGAGGGATGACTGAAGAAAAAAGAGATGGGCAGTGCTGCTGGGTAACTTCATGCCCAGAGGTCCCCAGGTACCTGTGCTTCAGTCTGAGCTAACCAACAGAGAGGAGGGATGTTCCTGGGTCTTACTTGACTGAGATGCTCTTGAGACTGGTTCAGCTTGGTGATTCATGTGTAGACATGACTACTGTCACAAGGAACCCACCTAGGAAGGAGGGTTATGAAATCTGAGGGGACAGGGTGAGACATGAAAACTCCCCCCAAATCCTCTAAAAAGACTGGGCACTCAAGGGTCGCGTGTGGTGCTGTGTAGTAAAGGAGACAGATGGGCTGGGACTCAGGAAGACTTGAGCTCAAACCCTCTGTATGATCCCAGGCAATGTATGTTTTCATGGATGGCTGTTTGCCTCAGTTTCCTTATCTGTAAAGTAGGGATAATAATAGCTCCTATTGTTTGTTGATAGGATCAAAAGAGATAATTTTTGAAACTGTTGTAAACCTTAAAGCGCTCTATAAAGACTAGCTATTTATTATTATTAGTGTTGATTGAAGGTAGGGGATTTAAAAGAGAAGATGGATTTGGGATATGAACAGCTGGCTAATAAGATAGTGTCTGAGAACAGGATTTGGGTTTCTGGCCCGTGGCTTAAAATGTAGAAATGATGGGCTCTTGGCCTGGGATGTTGTGTGTCTAACAAGGGCCAGTAAAAAAAGTATTTTCCAGAATGCTTGTGAGTCTGGACCAAGGGGGCCTTAGGCTGAAAAGGGAGGAGGAGGAGGAGGGAGCAAACGACCCCCATAGATCTGCCAAGCTAGAGATCACAGAGACTAGCGGCTGCATCATCGGAGGGAGAAGGGCCGTAATTCATGGGAGACAATATCTAGGAAGAGAGCCAGCGATAAAACCCATGGCCTCTGGGGTTTACACAGATGCTCTGAGTATGGAAAACCAGCCGGGTGGATGTGAGAGCCTCACACAGGGAGGCGGATTTCAGAGCCAGAAGAGCTCCGGCATGGAAGGGACATCATAGGTCATTGAGGCCCAACGAGGATCTCCACTTCACTGCCCCCTGGGCAAACCTTGGCTTAAAGAGCTACAGTGGGGGAGGGGGAGGAGAGTAGGCACCACCCCCATGCCTGCCCATGCCAGCTCTCATCAGTAGGAATGTTTTCTGCCCTCTTTGCAGCTTCCATTGGTGCTTTGGCCTCAAAGGTATCTCTGAGGCTTGGTAGTCTGAGACTTATGTCTGGAATATGGCTCTAGGAGAGAGGGCTCCTTATTTAAAAGGATCCCAGAAGATAAAAGGGGGGGGTGTGGAACAGCATGTGTAAGAAGATAAACGGGTATGAGAAAATCCAGGAAACTAGGGGAGGAAACATGATGGGGAACATTTGATTGAGGACCAACAGAGGGAGAAACAGAAGCTATGTTATTGTAGGAGAATACTATAGACCACCTGGACATAAGGAAGAATGATATGAGGCATTCAGGAAGTATATCATCACAGTGATAGGCTGATAGGTCCACAGGCATGTTTATACTGATGGGAGATTTCAAAGTTTCAGACATCTGCTGGAGGCAGGCAGTCAGTCAGTCAGTCTCCCCGTCTCTCTCTCTCTGTCTCCCTCTCTCCCTCCCCCTCTCTCCCTCTTTCTCCCTCTCTCTTTCCCTCTCTTCCTCTTTCTTTCCCTCTCTCCCTCTCTCTCTCTCTCTCTCCCTCTTTCTGTCTCTGTCTCTCTCTCTGTCTCTGTGTCTGTCTCCCCTCTCCCTTCCCTCTCCCTCCTTCCTCTCTCTTTCCCTCTTCCTTTTTTTTACTTTATTTTCTCCCCCTTTGCACAGCAGCTGAGAAATCAATGGCTTGACTTGATCATTTAAAGAATGATTAAACAGATGGATGAAATGATAATGGGAAGTACTATTCTGGACCTCCTGAGATGAGAAGACAGCATCTGGTTGCTGAAATAGAACCGACAGCAACCTTGGAGTCAAATCGCCAATCTGTCTAGAGTTCATGAGAAAGAAGGGGAGGAAATCCAGGCATAGTTGAGTTGAGGGTTGAGTTGGGAGAGCAAAGCCAGGCCTTAGATTGTACAGATCTAAGCGAATGATGCAAATGGATTAAAGGTTTTGTAGAAGGGATAGACTGTATCCAGTAATATAAGATGGTCCTTGAGGGATTTAAAGCTGTCAGGAATGAATCCTGAAGAGATACATGCAAGCAATTCTGTTGAGGAAGAGAATGGAAAGCTTCCCGAAGTGACTGACTTCGCTGCACAGGGAGCAGATTGATTAATTGGAGTTTAAAGAGACGTATAAGTGATAGAAGGAAGTAGAAGTAAGTGAGGATGAACACCGAGGAGCAGCATGGCCCAATGAGGAGAGTGTCAAGAATGCCGATGTTTGGAAACAGCTGAGGAAGATTGTGGGTGCTATGGATTATGGTAGGCTTTTTTTTTTCTTTAGTAAAGGTATATTGGAACTGAGGCTGATCTAAGAACAGGTAGGATTGCTGCTAGGGGACGTACCTACCCTGATGGTAATGGGCAAGTATAAAAAGGACGACCACACTGGATTCTCATTTTTCTTGTTGGATTTTCCAGGAAGAATAGTCTTTGATCTGGGGAAGGGTAACATAAAATTTTTAACAAGGCTTCCTTCAATGAACTCAAATCAGGCACATCCCGGTGGATGAATTTAGGGTTTGGGTTAGTTAGCAAATGGATTTGCTGAACTACTTTTGGTGACATTTGAAAGATCTTTGAGAATTGGAAGAGGTGGCAGAATCAGATGATGGCAAATGTTCCACTTTCTTCAGTGGGAAGAGGAAGGAGTCAACTAACTCTGGATCCATGAGCTTGATTTTTATTTCTGGAGAAATTCTAGAACACATTATCAAAGGAAGGTTTTGAGAACATTTTCAGAGAAAAACAACGATGCTCCAAAGTTAGTATGGCTTCATCAATGATCAGTCATGCCACTCTAATCTGATTTCCTTTTCTTCCCATTAGTCTGGAGGAATACTACAGATATAGTTTAAACATATTTCTGGAACTCATTTGATAAAATCTCTCATTCTACCACAGTGGAAAAACAGGAGAGACGTGAGCTAAGCTGTCCATTTGGCTGTATCTGGTAACCACTGGGTGTCTAGATCCACAGAATAGTCATTAATATGTATATGACAAATACAGAGTAAATTGTGTAGTAGAGTGACCCAAGGATTTGCCCCCTTAGTCCTTCACTAAGATTTGTTACTAGTTTGCTTGAGTGAAGACATAAATATCATGCCTGTAAAATCTGAAGATAATCTGAAGGGGTGAGGGAGGGATAATATTTTGGATGACAGATCTAAATAGATCTGAATAGTTCAAAATTATGCATTGAATGTATAGGAAAAATAATTGATCAGTCAAACAAAAATATTTCTTAAGCACTTAACGACATTAAAGGGACTATGCTGAGGACCAGGGATACCTTGACAAAAACTATAGGGAGAAGTGGATGGCTTCAGTTGGAAGCATCAGATGTGCACCAGTTGCTGAGTTTCAAGACACCCAACTCTCACTGGTCAATCCTTAGGGTCAGTTAGTTAGGGTCGGTTGGCCCAGACCGTCCCTTGAGAACCAGTGAAGCCAAGTATGCCATCATTATCATCGAAGAAACTACCGTCTGGGAGTCCAAACTGTGGTGCTCCCAGAGCAGTTAGATCAGATTTCTGCAGAACTGATTGTATCTCAGGAACATTTCAGAGACTTGTAGGAGGCTACTGGTTGTTTCTGGAAGCAGGCAGAGTCAGCCACTTCCTATCTGCTTCCTATCTGCATAGATAGCAGTTGAGACCTCCAGTTTTCTAGACTGGATTCCCCATAGCATGGGCTAAAGTGTCTATCTGACGAGGCAGCACCAGAAGTACTTTCTGTCTTACAGCAAATGGCATTGGTGACCATCCCTTTGAACCTGAATTGACCGCCACCTCATTGCTAGTTCAGGCAAGGATCTATGATGGAAAATCCTATTATGTCAGTTACCACCCCCTTCTTTACTTCTTTATCGCCGAGTTGCGGCTCAGGGACTCTTGGCACTTTGGCTACTTTATGATATAAGCATTGGGTGTCTGCCATTTAGCATAAGGCCTTCCTAGGGACACCTCCTCCAAACCCAACTTTGTTCATTCTCTCAGATCCTTATGTAGCATTAAATATCTCTGCTTCCCCACCAACACCTTCTTTTCCACACCATAATCCCATTACTACCACCACTGGTTCTGCATTCAGTCTGTTGTGATATGTTGTTTTGGTTGAAGAACAAAGTCTGGTCTCACACAGTTATATAGTTGAAAAAGGGGAGAGCTGGGGTGGCTAGGTGGTGCAGTGAATAGAGTACTGGCCCTGGAGTCAGGAGGACCTGAGTTCAAATGTGACCTCAGACACTTAACAAACACATACACACACAGCACACACACAAAACTAGCTGTATGACCTTGGGGAAGTCACTTAACCCCGATTGCCCTCCAAAAAAGAAAAAAGAAAAAGGGAAGAGTATTTTAACTGGCAAACAGTATTTTAGTATTATTGTGAAAATAGTTTTGACTTCACTGACCACCAGAAAGGATCTCAGGGATCCCCAGAGCACCATGTACCACGTTTTGAGAACCACCTGCCTTACTGTATAAATGGCTAAAAAAAGGAGGAAAAGACACATTTATAAATTAAGAAACTCTGATGGCAAGCAGTTATTGGAAAGAATAGTCAGACTCACTGCTTATCAAAGCAATACAAATAAAATAACTCTGTGGTGCCTCTTTACAACTATCAAATTGAGAAGAAAGAATTAAATGAAACTCACTGTTGGCGAGTCATGGAGAAACATCCTTCATTGCTGATGGAATTCCAATTTGGTGGAATGTTGGAAAGCGATTGGACAGCTTACTGAGAAAGTTACCAAAGTAACCCTGTCTTTGAACTTCTATGTAATTCTGTTGGTGGAAAAATAAACAGCTATCTTTGGAAAGTTATATGTAGCAGCATTACTTGTGATTGGGGATAGAGGGAGACACCACCTGGAAACAGCCTACATGTCTAATGACAGAGAACAGTGAAGGAAAGTATGGTCCATTAATGTAATGCAATCCTCTAATGAAATTAAGATACATAAGTATGATTACCAGGTATCATCCACATCTCTCCTGTTTTATGTCTCAGAATCCTAAAGGAGAGCAGTAACAGGAGTCTCAAGGCTAATAAGAACATGATTGGAGGAAATAACAAATCTAGAGTTTTTCTTGATGGCCAATGACAGAAAAACTTTTAAACATTTTGAAATGGCTTATCAAAATAACGAGGGCTGTCACAGATTGGCAAGCTGATTTGTCAAACAGGACCGACTTCATGTATAAAGAGATTTCTGTGCCAATAAAAACAACTCCCCGAGGGGCAGGAAAAAAGCAAGCTCCAGCTTTTGTAAACAGCCAGCCCTCAGACAGTTAGCCTCCAATATGTTTGCTTCTCATTGAAAATTTCCCCTGTGCCCGGCTGGGCTCTTGAGCCTGCTTTTACCTGAAAACTTCAACCTCTGGTGAACTCTTAGAGACTTGTGTCCTCCCCTCAGTCCTTTTGGTCCCTCCCACCATCCTCTGCCATTTTACACCATTGGTATAAAGAGCCCTGGCCATTTTCCTCTTCTATAGTCTGGTTTCTCTAAATCTCTCAGGCCCCATCTTTCCTTCCTTCCCTGCAGTGGATCACTGGCTGCCTAACTCATTCCTTTAAATCCAAAGGTTTTTTTTCCCTTTCTTTTTCTCTTTTTAGCCTTCTCTAGTCCCAGATACCCTATAATTAAACTCTGGAATTTCTTACATGTCTTCAAGCGGAGATGAGGGTGGGAGAAACTGTCCTCAGTTTCCCTTAAGTTGCCAGTGGCACTGTTGGTCAGTGCTCTTAGATGTGAGTTGGTTTCCCCTCAATTAATTAAACAATCAATCAATCAACAAGCATTTATGAGGCACCTACCATGTGCCAGGCTCTATACTAGGTGATGGAGATAGAAAATTAAAAGAAAAACAAGGAGCTGGCTCAAACCTACAGTAGCTCTCATCTAGTTAATATTCACTGTCCCCCCATCTCCCAGTAATGTATTGGGGGTCAGCTTATTAAAGATAAGAGAAGGGTGATATGCAGCTGGTCCTATCATTAGTCTCATATGAAGGGTGTCTCTGGTGCCCATTGCCCTGGACAATCATGAACCCTCCCTTGTTCAGTTAGCAGCAAGCTCCAGTATTCCTTATGCTTCCCAGCAGGTCAAACACAGAAGAGTAAGCAGTGACAGCACATTCAGTGCTTGTCCTAATGTCCCCAATCTAGTGACCCAGCTTTTTTCCAGCCAGCTTCTGGAACACTTTATTTATTCCAACTCTCCATCCGAGCATCTGATATAAAAAGCACCTATACATTTAGGGAATAATCCCCTGCCTTTCTCCAACAGGGTTGAGGAGGTGATCCTTTTGGCTGTGACACAGCTGCTGGAAACAGTCCTGGGCGTTGACTTTTAGGACATAGATTGAAGCCTGAATGTACCACTTGATTTCTGTGTGGCCTTAGACAAGTCATGTTTCTCTTGGTATCATTTTCCTCATCTGTATAATAGATGTTTATATGATAGATTCCCCCATCTGTTCCTCATAGACTACCAACACATGTCCTAAGGAAATTTGTGATTCAATAAGGGCCCTCCTACTCCTGCCTAAGGTAGGAGATATATCAGGCTTTATGGTCTATAGCCCACTGTTCCTCCAAATACTTGCTTGGTATGGCATTAGCACAGGGTCATGACCTATTCCTACCTAGATCTCCATATACAGGCCTATTTGGGTCCAGAATACATTTTTATGGTGACTCACATCTTTTCAGGCATCATTCACATGTTCATGTTTCCAGCTAGCTTTGGGTGCTAGACCATTCTAATCTCAGGATTGCTGAAAGCTCTCTTACCACCTTCATGGTGAAGGCCAGCCTTTGGTACAACTTGGTAGCCTGAGAACTCCTACTGGTGGAAGATATTCACCAGTGGTCAGTTATTAATAGGTGCGTCCTTCTCTATGAGCCACAAGAATCCACTGCTCCAACAAGAGCTCCTATCAATCCTGTACAATAGAGAGCAAATTAGTGTCACTCACTTGGGAAGGGTCCCAGAGCCTCTACTGTTCCTACCTACCAAGATACTTGAAGAAATGAATTGTTGATCAATACACTCGTACCAGTTTTGTGATTTCTTGGTTCCCTTTCTTGACCAGCAACAAGAGACTCCCAGTTGTGCTGGGCTAAGGTAATACCTTCTCTCCCTCCCTTAAGGATGCTGACTCCTCATTTTAAAAAAATTCAATTTCCTTTTATTTATTTTGTTACATATTTCCCAAATACATGTAAAAATATTAACATTTGTTTTTTAAAATGTTGAGTTCCAAATTCTCTCCTTTCTCCTTTCTCCTCCTCCTCCCCCACCTCTTGAAAAGGCAAGCAATCTGATATTGATTATACATGTGAAGTCATTCAAAACACATGTCCATCTTATCCATGATGCAAAAGAAAACATATACACACAAAATCAAGAAAAATAAAGAAAGCAAGAAAAGTGTGTTTCAGTCTGTACTCAGAGTTCATCAGCTCTCTCTGGAGATAGATACCTTTTTTTAAAATCACAGATCCTTTGAAGTTGTCTTGGTTTTTCTGAAGCCATCTCCCTCATAATTTCCTATGGAATAATAGTATTCCATTACAATCATATGCTACAACTTGTTCAGCCATTCCCCAGTTGATGGGCATCCCCTCAATTTCTAATTCTTTGCCACCACAAAAAGAGGTGCCATAAATATTTTAGTACCTGGGTCCTTTTCCCTTTTCTTTATTCTTTTTGGGATACAGACCTAGTAGTGGTACTGCTGGATCAAAGGGTATATACAGTTTTATAGCCCTTTGGACATAGTTCCAAATTGTTCTCCAGGGCATTAGTGTCCCTATTTCTTTATATGTCCTCTGACATTTGTTATTTTCCTTTTCTATCATGTCAGTCAATCTGATAGGTGTGAAGTGGTATATTAGAATTGTTTTAATTTGAATTTCCTAATAGTATTTTAGTAATTATCAATAATTAGCTAATTACTAGTGATTAATTGCTAATTTAGTAAATTAGTATCTAATTTAGAGTATTTTTAATGTGACCATTGATATCTTTGATTTCATCTTCTGAAAACTGCCAGTTTATATTCTTTGACCATTTATCCTTTGGGAAATGGCTTTCATTTTTTACAAATTTGGTTCAGTTCCCTATATATTTGAGAAATGAGGCCTTTTATCAGAGAAACTTGCTGTGAAAAAGTTTTCCAGTTTCCTGTTTTCTGTTTCATTTTGGCTGCATTAATTTTGTTTGTGTGAAAACTTTTTAAGTTTGTGTAATCAAAATTATCCACTTTACTTCCTGTGTTCCTTCTATCTCTTGTTTGGTCATAAAATTCCTTCATTCAGAGATCTAACAGGCAGATTTTACAGATTCCCCTAATTTACTTGTGATATCATCCTTTCTGTCTAAGTACATTTACCATTTGGATCTTCTCTTGGTATAGAGTGTGAGATATTAGACTGTACCTAGTTTCTGCCAAACTCCTTTCTAAGTTTCTTAGCAGACTTTGTCAGATGGTGAGTTCTTACCCCCAAAGCTTGAATCTTGGGGTTTATCAAACACCAGATCACTATGGTCATTCACTTCTGAGTATTGTGTATCTAAGCCACGCTACTGATCCACCACTTTCTTTCTTAGTACCAGATTGTTTTCACAATTATTACTTTGTGATATAGTTTGAAATCTGGTACTGCTGGGCTACGTTCTCTGACTTTTTTCCCCCATTCATTCCCTTGATATTCTTGACATTTTGTTCTTCCAGATGAATTTTGTTGTGATTTTTTCTAGCTCTACAAAATAAGTCTTTGATATTTTGATTGACATAACACACCTATTCATTTTTAATGTGCTTGTGTGTATGTGTGTGCATTTTGTGTACTTAAAACAGAAGAAATGGATATGGGAAAAGCTAGGACAAGTAAATTGTGTCCAGATAAAGATAAAGGGCAGAAAATCCTGCCTAAGGAAACCTAGGGAAATAATTTTCATTACTTCCATCTCTCTGTGCTCATCTGGAGACCACTTCCAATGACAGGTTTGATTTTGTCTCTGCTCTTTGGAGGTGATACGCTCTGCTCTGCTCTGCTCCCTGGTGCCGCAGCTAGCCCAGCAACATGACCATTCTCTTCTTTCCAGACCAGTGTCTGGACTCTTCTGGAGATCTGAACAGGTCTAGAGCTGGAAAGGGTTTGAATCCACATTTGAAATGCAAGGGAGTAGATAACAAAACTTAGAGAAGAACATTTTGACCCCTCTTAACTCTGGTGTCCTCTCTGTCTATTATTTTGTTATGTGATGTGATGTGACATTAATACATTATCCTACATGTAGCTTGCTTTGCATACATTTGTATGCATTTTTTCTCCCCCATTAGACTATAAGCTTCTTGAGGCCAGGGACCATCTTCTGCCTCTTTTTGTGCGCCCAAGGCTTGGTAGTGCAGTGCTTGGCACGTAGTGCTGGCCGAAGTAATGTTTATTAATTGATCATTTCACTGGGATAAGCGAAGGCTGGGTAACCCCTTACTAGGAAAGCTGTTGTCTAGAGGAGCGCTGTTTAAGCTGAATTAGACGTCTTCAACTCTGAGATTCTGTGATTCTGTGACAAAGTGCCAATCCTAGATGTTTGGAACTGTGTCTTTGCATTAGATGCATATTGGAAAAGATCCTTTTGGAATAATTGCAGGGAAATCTCATTGCACAATAAAGTATTTTGAATGGACTTATCTCAAAGCTTAGCTGCCTTCCCCCCTAGACATTTTAAAATTCTTAATAGGAATAAACTGTTTGCCCAGTGATTTTTAAAAGCCCTTAGATAAGGAGTACACGATTGGAAAGCGAGAGAGAATAAAACCATGAGTGAGAGAACAAGGCTATGTATGCCCAGGAGAGGACCCTTGCAGCTACTAATGTGTAAAACTTATCATTTACAGTTCCTCCTGCTTATTCAAGCTGAAGATAATGGAGCAAAGTAGCTGGTTAGATGCCAGGATAGCATTTGTTTGCCAAGTGTAGTGTTTAGTACTTGTTAAATTTGATTTATATCTCAGGTTGGTCCCATTAGTGGTCTCCGGGTGATAACCTAGGCAACTTGGCCTGTACATTCCTTCCAATAATTGCAGCACAAACTATTTCCTATTGAATTAGCACATACTGAATCATACTGGAAGGCCATCTACCTGACCCACATAACTGTGTGCTTCTCTTTGCATCGTCTGTGTCAGAGGCTGCTGTGCCTTTAATGGGTCGTCTCCAGAGGTAGTAGATTCCCCCTTCTTGGAGGTCTCCAAGTAAAGGCTGAATGACCACTTCTTGAGTCTCTTGGAGGTGGAATCGTTTTTCAGGTATCAGTCACTGAGGTCCTTTCCAAGTATCGACCACTGAGGTCTCTTGCAGCTTGGTGATTTGGCCATTCTTGTGAGATTTTGGCCAGTGTTATTGGGAAAATGCCTGGAATCCCATTTGCATGGAAAATACAAAACTTTCTACCAGTGTCGGCTTTAGGAAAATGAGACTTGTGAGAGAAGGAAGATGAATGGAATTGGCATCATTTCGAGAAGAAGATGGGGGGGGGTAGTGAGCAATAGTCAAATATTGGGAATGCTGTAATTGGGAGGATGGTGCTTGTGTTTTTGTTCTGTTCTTTTTCATTGCCAGAAAAGAGGGGAAAAATGATACTAAGTCTACTACTAAAATGATACAAGAAATATGAGTTAGATGTAGAAAAAGACTAATGGCGGGATTCTAGTACATGGAAAATGATTGGCAATTTAATTTATTTATAAAGCATTTATTCTGTGCCTACTGTGTGCTAGGTGCTGTGGTAGACAAACCTCCCAAAGTTTCTGCCTTCAAGGGGCTTCTGTTTTGTGGAGGTGAGGAGTGGAGAAGCCTGCGTGGACACAAGAAAGGCGCTAGTCTATGCACACTGTATACAGTATAGATGTTGCATCCTTTCAACCAGGGTCCAGATGGATCAATGATGATGGAGAGCATGAGGAGAGGTCAATTGCAGGATGTGGCCCTTGGGGCCCCTGGGTTTTGGAGGGACCTGGGGGATGCATGAGACTGAAGTGAGAAGGGAGAGTATTCCAGGTGTGGGAGGCAATCTAAGGGAAGATGCAATTTGTGAACAAATGTGGACCAAGAAGATGTGGGCAGGAGAAACTGGAGATGATCGATGGAATGAAGGGGAGTCGAAAAAGGCTTCCTGCGGCCAGTGGGGTTTTGGGTGGGACCTGGAGGAAGCCAGGAGAGTTATGAGATGGACATGTGCAAGGAGGGGATTGTGGGCATGGGGCAAAGCCAGGGGAAATGCTGAGAATGTCCCGTGTGACCAGCCATGGGGAGGGCAGCGTTATGGGATTGCAGACAATGGCGTGGCATGGTGCAAGGTATGAAGACGCTGGGAAGGAGCATGGGGCAGGTAGTGCAGGGCTCTCAGTGCCAGACAGAAGGTTTCATATATCATCCTGGAAGTAATGGGAAATCCCTGGAGTTTATTTGCTGGGGATATAAAATACGAAGAATGAAGCAGTTGCTACCCATGAGGGTCTTGTGGCAGTGTTTGGGATGGACTGCAGAGGGGCAAGGAGATTTTAAGTAGAGATGGAGACCCGTTCCAGGATGAGAAGTATTATTGTGACCAAGGTCTAGACTCTAGAGTGGAATTAGCACAAATGTCCTTGCTTGCACCATGAAGACATTGTCTTGTTAGTGTGAGATTTCTTTGCCATATTGTGATGGAGGCCAGGAAACCTACCACTGTGGGCATCTGTGTAACTTTGGGGAATTCCTTTGATCCCTCTAGGCTTCAATTTCTCCATTTGTAGTAATGTTATGTTCATATTAATGAATAAATGACTAAATTAAAGTGGTTAATTGCTCATGTATTCCAGGCATTGTAATAAGTGCTGGGGGAGGGCAGTGCCTGCCTCCTTAGAGCTAACATTATACAAGGAGTGGGGAGGAGATTACACATCTTTGGAAGTCATGACCCAGGAAGGGAGTCCCAGGCTTGGGGAGATGATCTGTTATTGCCATGCCCTTTCCAGGAGCAATGGTAATATTGGTTTCTAGCAAGAGATGGGGAGGTTGGGGTCAGGCAGTAGGCAGATGGCAAGGGGCCTGGGTGGACAGCTGGATGGAATGGGAGGCATGGTCTGCTATGGTGGCCTGGGAGTGGCTAGATAGAGTGAGCTCCCTGGAGAGCAGGTTCAAAGTTGAGGGGACTAACTCATGGATACTTTCAGTAATTTTCCGGGGGTACCTCTCTAATACCTCATTGAAAGAATAGTTTCTAGTTTGATGTGGAACCTAGTGTTTCCTTTCCTGTACCTATAGACACTGATGAAATTACAGGGTTGGACTTTTTGGGTGACTCACACCCCCCACCCCTGTCCCCAGCACCAAGACTTTATAATTCCCAAATATTTTTAAAGGATTTATTATCATTTGAAAGAGTGTTTGATTCACAGTCAGAAAACCTGGGCTCTAATCCCAGGTCTGTCAGTTACCCCCTGTCACTTGGGCTAGTGACTTTGGCCAAGGTGACCTCCAAGACCCATCTGAGTTCTCCATTGTTGGCCCATCTGGGTGTTCCCTACTGGACTAGGACTAGAATGCCAGGCTCTGTCCTCTGTTGCTCCCCTTGTCTTAGCTGCCAGTGTTGATGTGAGACCATCCGTTCCAAAGGAAGATCCCAGTACTGTCTTCCGAAGTAGATTGACTCCCCTGATTTTTGTCTTTTTTTTAGATAGAAAACTTGCAAGAACAGGTCAGAGACAAGGACAAACAGCTGAGCAACCTGAAGGACCGGGTGAAGTCTCTGCAGACGGATTCGAGTAACACCGACACGGCCCTCGCAACCTTAGAAGAAGCTTTGTCTGAAAAGGTAACTTCCTCCAGACCCTTGCTTTACAGGGCTTGGTATAATTACCAACCCCGATCCACTCCCTAAATCAGGCAAAAATGAAACAACATGGCGCCTGTCCTCAAAGAGCCTCCATTCTACTGGGACGTTGGGGGGAGGGCACTTGCCTTGGTGCAGAAACCCCTGCCTGAGAGGGGAAAGAGAGGCTCACTGTTAATGGGAATGCCAGATAGAAAATGGTGCCAGGCAGGTACCAAGTGGGACTCTGATCCGGAGGAAAAAGCTTTCTGGTGGAGAGGGGATTTGGCACCTTACCTTTCAAAGCTACTTTATTAACATCAGTGTGTTTTCAGGCCTAACTTGAAACAAAAGGCACATTTAGCACCTCATTTTAGAAGAAAATAAAAGTTGTTCTCCTCAAGAGGTTTGTTCCAATTTAGTTTAAGATGTTTTAGTTGAGTTAATTTACCCAACAATAAACAAACATTTGTTAAGCACTGACTGTCCTAGGGTGTTAGGTGCCCTGGATACAAGGACAAAAATGGGCACAGTCTCTGCCCTCAGGGAGGCTACATTCTCTTTTGGGGAGAAAATATGTATTAATTGTGAGTAAGCAAAGAATAAATATAAATGAATATGTAGTAGTTTGGGAGGGAGGGTGATCACTGGCAGCTGGAGGAGAAATGAGGAAGGACTTCCCACAGAAGGAGAGGCTTAAGCTAAGGCTTCAAGGAAGAGAAGGTTTCTGAGGCAGAGGCGAGGAGGGTATGCATTCTAGGCCTAGGGCACAGCCAATGCAAAGGCATGGGGATTAAAATCCTTTCAATCATAGGAAGTAATAGCAAGGACAATTTTGAATGGATTGTGTGTGAAGGGATATAGAAGGAGTCTGGAAAGGTAGGTTGAGGCCAAGGAAAACATTGAGATTTTTTCTCCATCTTGGAAAGATACTTTTGGTCCTACTTTCTACCTCGAAGTGATGTTGCCGTGTGCCATATTCAACACTGGTTGATGAGCGACGGTGGATGAGAGACAGCCTTGTATAAGGGAAGGAGTCTTGAGCTGTGTCCTGGCTGTGGTTCAGCCACGCTGCTGGGCAGCTGTGGGATCTGGAATAAGACATGGCTCTTTTCTTGGACTCAGTTTCCTTATCTGTAAGGGGTTCTAAAGTTCCTGAGCGTTCTAAAGCAGTCCGGCTCTGTGCGGCGTTACATATAACTTTGTGAAATAATCAAAATGACTTTTCAAGGCAAGGCAAGTAGTTTTTCTGCATTAACAGGTTTATTTCAAGAAAACGTCAAGTTATTTTATGTTAAAACTGGGCTTTCCAAGCCATACAATTAAATCATTACTTCTCTACTTATTTGGCATTTCATTTTGAAGTGGTGTGACAGATGTTGGGGGTCACCTCTCTGTGCCCTTTCTTCCAGTCTGCTGAAGCGCACGTGTGGATGGACCTTAGAATATTTCTGCACACGCTTAGTTAAATGGGATCCTAAGTGTTTCTGAAATGTTTGATCGGTCGCTTTTTTTTCAACATCACAGTCGTTCACCCTAATACCAGCTCCCTCCATTCAAGCCCCTCTTGTAACATGGACAAAACAGTCAAGCCAAGTCAGCCCATGGTGGGCAATGACTTTAGATGGTGTCTGGCACCTTCTGTCCCATCCTTCTATTGGAGTGAAGGCAGAAGTTTCCATCCTGAGAGAGAGACACAGGAGATAGAATGCTGGACTTGGAATTAGAAAGACCTGGGGCCGAATCCCACGTTTGCCCCTCTGGGAAAATCACTGGACCTCTCTGAACTTTGGTCTCTAAAGTAGGAATAATAAAGTGCCTGCCTCCTGGAGTTGTGAAGACACAGACCAGGAAGGGCCGTTAGAGCCCGTCCCACCCCCTCATTTTGCAAAGGAAGACACCGAGGCCCGGAGAGTTTAATTGACATGTTAAAAGTCACAAAGCTAGGAGGAGCTGGGATTTGAACCGGGGGCCTCTGACTTCAGAGAGGCCCGTTTGTCCGCTGTACAGATTCTTTCTGCAGAAGGCATTGTGCGGAGCCGAAGGCGTCCTGCACAAGGGAAGCGGGCGCCGTTCTTCTTCTCCACTTACACCCAGCTCCGTCTCGCAGCCCCCCTCACACTCCGATGCACCATCGCAGTTAATCGGAGCTCGGTGGCTTCTCAGTGTCATTTTGCTTTGTGTTTTGGTGGTTCGTACCTCCCTCCTTGTGACTCCGTGTTCTCTCCCCCAGATTTCTCTGAATTTGTCTTCACCTCCATTTCTTAGAGCACAGCAATGCTCCAGTTTGTTCATGGGATGCCCATATTGTTTCCTTTCCTC
This sequence comes from Pseudocheirus occidentalis, assembly GCA_028646575.1. NCBI lineage: Eukaryota > Metazoa > Chordata > Mammalia > Diprotodontia > Pseudocheiridae > Pseudocheirus > Pseudocheirus occidentalis. The sequence continues at coordinate 10,452,076 of CM053599.1, read as the reverse complement.
TTGGGAAGCAGGGGGATATTCAAGCCTCTCTTTAGCTATGTGACCCTGGGCAAGTCACTTAACCTGTTTGCCTCAGTTTCCTCATCCATAAAATGGGGGTGTCAATAGTATCTACCTCTCACATTGTGAGGGCCCGAGATAATACTTGAAAGCTCTCATCGTGTCTCACACACAGTAAGCCCCTATCAGTGTTTGCTCTCATTATTTCTTGCCCCTCTTAGCATTTGCCTTATTTAAGACTCACTTCCCCCCACTTTTTTTAAACTCCTTTCTCTAAACAAGTGATTGAGCTCTGTTGATCTCACATTGCCTATTCTGACACATTTGTGATTAATAAATTGGGTCAAGGTCAAGGTCAAGCATTTAAGAAAACCTGAGAAGCAAAGTGCAGACATGGGGGTGACCTGGGCTGGGCTTCAGGCTGTCTCCCGGCATATGGGCATTCTGCTTGTATTGCAGAAGGAAGTGCTGAGGAGAGACAGTGGAGGTCCTAGAACTCCCTAACTGGCAGGTCCCTGAGCATTTATTAAGTAGCATTCTGAGTGTGTATTGGTCCAGTCAGCCACAGGTGAACACACTGAAACTTGATTCTAGCGCAGTGATGTCATTTCGGTCCTTTTCAAGAACAAGGGACAATAACCAGCCAACTCATGGAGTGTCCAGGATGGGAAGGGCCTTGAGGATGTGATTCCAGAGTCAGGCCTCTGGTCCCTGGTCCTGTGTGTCCTCTCCTGTTCTGCACTGACGCCCTGAGATGGCCCCTCGGTCCCCAGCCTTCCTGCTCTTCCCTGTCTTCACAGATGGCAGATGTGGCATCATTTATCTCGTGTGATCATGGTGAAACACATATGCAGAGAGAAAATGAGTCATAGGCACAGGAATTCTAGGGTTGGCAGGGAGCTCAGAGGCCTCCAAGCCTGCTCTGTCACTGAGCCAGAGGCTGCTCTCCAGTGATGAGGAGCCCCTCCCTCCTGAGGCCCACTGTTCCACTCTCCACGTCTTCGTCAGCCCATGTTTCTGCCTCTGCAGATTTTGCCCATTGCTGCTATTTGGGGGTAGGGAGACTCATTTATGTCTCTCTGTCCCCAGCACTGAGAACAATGCCTGGGGCACATAGTAGGTCCTTAATAAGTATTTGTTGATAGACTGATTAATAGCTTAATTCTGGGCCCAAACCTATTAAATTGGATCAGTCATCTAAATGATGCCCATTTAAGTTTTTGAAAACCACTTTTCAATCTCTAAATTGTCTCTTCTTCAGGAAATAAATGTTTCCAATTCCCTCCAATAACCATCGTATGGCACATTCCCTGGTTCTCTCATCAGTCTGGTCACCTGTGGCTGGCTATGTTCCAATGTATTTACTGTCTGTTTTCCAGAAAATGTAGATGTAGTCAATCAATCAATAAACATTTATTAAGTGCCTACTATGTGCCAAGCACTTAGTCTGGCCAAAGCAGGGTATACATAAACTAGCCCTTCTTTCTGGACCTCTCTCAAAGTAGTCAAGAAATTCATTGACTGCCACAGAGTACCCTTGGCTTAAGTGAACCTGGCAGTCTGCTGGGGCCAAGCTGCTGGGAGCAGCTATGTGGTTGGACAAGAAGTTAAGAAGATATGAGTTCAAGTCCTAGCTCAGGCATTTCCAATCAAATCCAGCTGTATGACCTGGGACAAGTGACCAAACCTTTCCTGGCCTCAGTGTTCTATGTAAAATGGGGATAATTATCCTGCCTGCCTCAAAGAGTGATTGTGAAGATCAGTGAAATAATGTCTCTAAAGTCTCTTGTGCACTTTGAAGTGGTGAAGAAATGTTAGCCATCCGTCATCATCGTCATGGTCATCCTCCTCCTCCTCCTCCTCCTCATCATCAGTCTTCCTCCTCCTCTTCCTTCTCCTCCTCTCCTTTTCGTTCTGATACTAACCCAGAAGTGAAAGTAACAGTTTTCAGAAGGCAATATTTAGAAAGCTGGTCTCACTGTGTACTTGCTGTGGCTGCCATCTGATAAGGGGCTGAGGAAGGCTGATGGGGGCCTGTAGCTAACTGCCTGGGGCTCTTGCACCTAAGATAAAGTGGTCAGAGATTAGACCCACAAGGAGCAGGATTCAGGCTGAGGGGCCCTTGCCAATGCAAATAGGCTGAAAACAAGAGCACATTGTTGGGATTTCTGTAAGTTTGCTGTTAATCAATTTGAACATGGCGTATTAGGGCCTTTTAACACATGTTTTTGACATCTAGCCTTCTGTATCTGACAGTTAAATTAGTCGCCTCATGATTGACGGAGAAATATTTTAGGCTTTCTAATCACCAATAAAGCAGAAAAATATATCACAGTCCTGGCCTTTTGAAAATAATCTGGTTCTAGTAAATAAAATCCTAGAAGCTGATAAAACCTGCTAGGTTTATATAGACACACACACATATATATGTACACATGTATATGTGTGTATATGTATATATACATATATGTGTGTATGCATACCACTGCACAACACATATATACATACACCCATACAAACACATACATGCAAGTACTGACACACCTTTCTATGTAGATGCATGCATGAATACACACATATGCACACATATACATACATATTTTCCCATTTAATTCAGCAGACTTTCTTTTAAGCACCTACTAAGGGCAAGGTGCTCTCCAGAACTCCACTTGCACATTTCTGTTTCTAATGCTCTTTTTGCAATAAAATCATCCTCAGTCCATGAAGAAAAATTGACGCCAACCAATGAGAGATGACTTAGAATTATAGATTGTAGATTGAGAGGCAGAAGGTATTCAAAAGCCATTAGTTCTAGTTCTGACATTCTACAGATGAGGAAACTGAGTCACAGAGAGGTAAATGGACTTGTCTAAAGTCACGCAGGTAGTTGGAAGCAGAGGTGAGACCCGAATCCAGCTTGTCAGACTGATTGTAGGGCTCTTTCCACTACCCCATGTTTTCTCAGGGCAAGAAGGCATAAATCTTTGTACTCGTGCTAACATGGAGCTGTCACAGCTTCGGAAGCCACAACTCAGTGAATACTTAATGCCCAAAGTCTAACACACTTCATTGGTCACTACTAGTATTTATGGAGCCCGAGCACCTTTTCTTTAAAAATAACAGAGATTGAAAGCTAGGCGTGTTCCATAGCTCCAGGAATGTAAGAGCAACCACACCCTCCATCATGCGCTAAACTACCAGACAAATTGCAGAGTCCCCGAGGGAGATGGGCCCACAGAGTTTGTCCAGCTTCGCCAGGACTGGGCAGGTGACCACCCAGCTTCTCTGTGCAGGTCTTCAATGAAGTCTGTTTCCCTTAAAAAAAAGAATATAATGTTTTACATTTTCCCCCAATTATATGTTAAAATAGTTTTTAATTTTTTAAAAAAGTTTTGAGGTCCATATTCAGTTCCTCCCTAAATTCCTTCCCTACCCCCTCCCTGAGATGGTAATCAATCTGATACAGGATATACATGTGCAATCATGTAAAAAGTTTCTGTATTAGTCATTTTGTACAAGAAGACTCAGAAAGGAAGGAAGGAAGGAAGGAAGGAAGAAAGAAAGAAAGAAAGAGAAAGAAAGAAAGAAAGGAAGGAAGAAAGGAAGAAAGGGAAAAGAGAAGAGAATGAAAGAAAGAAAGGGAAGGAAGGATGGAAGGAAGGAAAGAAGAAAGAGAAAGAAAGAAAGAAAGGAAGGAAGAAAGGAAGAAAGGGAAAAGAGAGGAGAATGAAAGAAAGAAAGGGAAGGAAGGATGGAAGGAAGGAAAGAAGAAAGAGAAAGAAAGAAAGGGAAGAGAGAGGAGAATGAGAGAAAGAAAGGGAAGGAAGGAAGAAAGAGGAAGGACAGAAGGAAGGAAGAAAAGAGAAAGGGAAGAGAGAGGAGAATGAGAGAAAGAGAAGGCAGGCAGGAAGGAAGAAGATAGTTTGCTTTGATCTGCATTCAGATCTCATCAGTTCTTTCCCTGGAGGTGGATGGCATTTGCATCATGAATTCTTTGGGATCAATTACTTTCCCTTACATCAAACTCAAATCTGCCACCCTGAAACTCATTACTTCTGCCCTCTGAGACCAAGCAAAACATGACCAATTTCTCTTCCATACAATGTGGAGAGTGGAAGAGACTTGTTAGAACTGATGACAGAGTCAAGAAGACTGCTACTGTTGGAATGATCGGGGCTTAGCTGAGAAGTTGAACCTAAAGTTCTTCCCTTATGTTCAGGTGACCGATTTTGCCAGTTCAGAATTCAGGAGACACAGAAACCAGTTCTACCTAGCACTTTAAAGCTGGCAGTGTTGTAGTAGATTGCAGCCTTAATATGAATCAGCAATGCATCAAGGCAGTCAAGAATGTAAATTAAAAAAAAAAAAGATTGATCTGTGCTTTCATAGATGAGGAGGCAACTCCGTCTATCAAGGCAGATTTAACCTGCTTAGCACTTACAGCAGTGGTTCTCAACCCATGGGGGTTGAACAACCCTTTTACTGGGTCGCCTAAGACCATAAGAAAACATGTATTTCCCATGGTCTTAAGAACTGAGACACTGCTCCTCTATAGTTCTCCAGGTGGGTCCTCCCACATGCAGACATGGAGTATTAAAGGGTTGCTGCATTAGGAAGGTTGAGAACCACTGACTTACAGCCTTAGAGAACTGCCTGGGCTATTGAGAGGTTTAGTGACTTGTCCAGGGTGGGCCGGTGGTGAGATGCCAACTCAAGCTCCTCTGTGGTCACATTACAGGGCGTATTGTGTGCAGGACCGGAGAGGCAGTAGCTCAGCTGGCCTCTGCCCTGCTCATACCTCATCTAGAGTCTTGTATGGAGTCTTGGAGACCATCGTTTTAGGAAAAACATTGATAATCTGGGGCTTTGAGCTCAAAACATACCAAGATCAGTTAAAGAAAATGGGGCTGGTTTGCCCAGAGCTAATATTCGACAGCTGCCACGTAGCTCTGTGTGAGTACTCGGCAAACACTGTGTCTTTGGATGCTTCCAACAACCTCGGGAGGCAGGTCCTGTTATTAGCCCCACTTTATAGGTACAATGAGGTAAACAGGGACTTGCCCAGGGTTACGTAGAGAGTAAGAGTCGAGGTTAGAGTTGGATCCTGAGCCAGCCGTGACGCTCTATTCACTGAGACATTAACTGCCTTCTCAGAGATGAGGAGATGAAATGCTAACTGTATTTACAATGCTGCCGAGTGGATAGATAGGTAGAGAGAGAGATAAAACATTTATTGTTTACTCTGTGCCCGGGCATTGTGCTAAATGCTAGGGATGTTTGTGAGTATGTATGTATGAATGTATGTATATGCCAGTGTGTAGGTGTATACACACATACATACACACGTACATGCGTATGTACACACACATTAGGCAAATAAGATAATCCCTGCCCTCAGGACATTTGCACTGTAGTAAAGAAAGACAACTCACAAAAGCAAGCTGAAAACCTTTGGACGGAGAGAATGGGAGGTAAAGCCGCCTTCACAGCTCAAGTCAAGAAGATGCCAAGGAGTGACTTGGGAGCCGCTTTGTTACTCAGCTCTCAGCATGGGGACAATGGTAGTGGAAGAGATTTAAGCTTGTTTTGTGGACCCAAGCAGGAGAAGTAGGAAGAAAATTGGCCATCGTGTTAAGAAAAAACAAAATGAAACAAAGATTGCTTTATGATAAGAGCCATCTACAAGTGGGCTGGGCTGCCCCAGAGGGGATGGTTTTCCAGCCAGAGGAGATCTTCAGCTAAAGTTGGGGTGAGCTTTTGTCTGGGTGGGGCCCAGGCTGGAAGGGAGATGGGGGGAGATCCTTGATCAGATTCAAGTTGGCCTCGCTGGCATCTGAGGTCAGGATGTTGAATGGGATGTAATAAGCCCTTTACTTTAGATCCCAATGACACATAAGCCATTCTGGGATTTGGTCCAATTCATCCTTTATTTGGCAGGTCATTATTCTAATCTAAACCAACCTCTCCCAAACAGGATCCTTGGAAATTATTTTGCCTGTTAATCAGTTTCATCCAGTACATCCAGAAATCTTGAATCACATATGAACAAGGAGACAGAGTTGAGTAATTTAAAGAGGTCTAATGGTTTCCTGGGACTTTGAGAATTTCACATTTCAAAGCAAAATAATTAAAATAATAACTGACGATACTTTGGAGTTTGCAGAAAATTTTGTTATGCATATGATCGTATCTGAGCCTTGTGACTGTGTGGTGGGAAAGTGTTATACGTCTTACTGATTTTATTTTATAAATAAGGAAGAAGACTTGAAGGTGGAGTGTCCTTGCCCCATCCTATGGCGAATGGGGAGGTAAATGATAAGGGTGCTGGGTGTGGAGGAGAAGGCTTGGCTTGGATCCCAGCTCCCTGTGTGACCCCAACTTCACTTCCTCCCCCTGTTCCTCAGTTTACTCATCTGTCAAATGAGGTTCAAATGAGATAATGTGCAAAATAGAGGGTTGTTTTTGCAAACTTTACACTGTTGTGTGTCAGTTATCATTATTCAGTATTATTTTGCATTGAACTGTGAAATTCTCAGGACCCAAGACTGCTATTTCTCATTCTATGATCTGCTTTATTTTTATTTTTTGCTTTTTGGAGGGGAAAAGGAAGGGCAATTGGGGTTAAGTGACTTGCCCAAAGTCACACAGCTAGTTTTATGTTAAGTGTCTGAAGCTGAATTTGAACTCAGGTCTTCCTGACTCCAAGGCCAGTGCTCTATTCCCTGTGCTCATCTCACTCTATGATCTTAAGTGCTGGGGTGAAATTGGAACCAGGGGCCCCCAGTTCAGGCATCTTGGTCACTATTCTTGGCCACCCTTTCTTATCTTTCTTATATCTCTTGAGGTTTAGTAGGAAGAGCAGTGGATTTTGAGTCAGGTGCTTCAGATTAAAATCTTCCCCCCTTTTATTTTTTAACCTACAAGGAATATGACCCGAGAAACTCTCTATGTCTCTGTCTTCTCATGTGTAAAATGAGCAGGTTGGTGTAGGTGGTTGCTCTGGTCTCTTCCAGCTCTCTCTCAGGACCCTGTGAAATCCCTTGACGCCATCTGCCAGACATTCACACTTGTGGAGGGTAGTAAAGTATAAGTTATTGGTTATTTGAGGTGAGTGCAAGGGAGGATGTACTAATGCCCTTGACAGTAGCAGGGAATTTCCGAAGAGGCCCAAGTTTTGGAGGGTAAGGGATCGTGAGTTCTATCTTAGACACAATGAGTTTGAGATGTCTCTGATATATGCATTTCCAGAAGTCCAATGAACAGTTGGTGATAGCAGACTAGAGGTAAGGAGAGAGGTAAGGGTTGGATGAAGAGATCTGAAAGCCATATACATAGAGAGAACAAATGAACTCACTAGAGTTGATGAGATTATCAAGTGGGATGGTATAGAAGAAGAAGAGAAGGAACCAAGGTTAGAGCCTTGGGGGACATCCATGGTAAGTGGGCATGACAGGATTGTGTTGGGAAGGCGATCCTGAGTTCTTGGAGGTTGTATCAGAAGAGTGCCAACACTAATAAATCTTACTGAGCTTGAGCTAATGATTTGGAATATGACACTTTTGATGGATCAGCCTTTCTGTTTAGAAGAAGTTGTTATCTACAAGATCAACTACCAGTTGACTTTTTTATCTGCAAAAACTTTAAAGATGTCATAAACTTCTTGTTGGATAGAATGGCCTCAGTTTCCTTTTCTGTAAATCTTGTAACCTCCATTCTGTCTCTAAATATTTCATCCTATGAAATCCCAAGTCTTTCCAAGTACATGCTTCTCTCTTGGTATGAGGCAGTTGCCACGTATAGAGGCCCAAAATAATGTGACTTAATTAGCCATCTTATTCCCTGAATCAAATTCTAGCTAATGGAAATATGGGTATAGGTGGGTACAGATTAGAAGATGAGTATATTTTTTGGGGGGTAGAATGTTGATAAGGCGCATGTGTTAAAAAGCTTTGTTTTTATGTGATCCAAAAGTTGGCTAATATTAAAGGTGAGTCCAATTCGTTAATACTTTCTAGACTTTTCTTCCTCCCAACTTCAAGAGTCTTAAAACTTCAAGGACTAGAATTCTTGTGTAAATAGGCTTGGCATGATGGAAATCCAAGAGTTAGGGCCTCCTCAGGGCTCCCCATGGCAAATCCCTACCTGCCGATACAGCTCCGTCATCTGCTCTATCATGAAGGAGACCTGCTTGATGAGGTCTGGAAGGAGTGCCATGGTGCAATTTATAAAGTCAGGAAATATATTAGTTTAGCATAAGTACACATTGCTCAGTATTTTTTTTAAATCTGTTGCTCTATTGACATAAACCTGCAAGACTGGTGATTTAAAAGTCAGAGAATTCAGGAACAAAACTGAAGGTGTGTGATTTCCTTGAAGGCGACAGAGAGAGGCACTGGACTTGTGATTTCATTGGCACTGGGAACTTCCAGGTGAGGGAACTCCCTCTACCAAGAAATCAGTAAGCATTGCTTAAGCACCACTGTATACCAGACTCTATGCTAAAATTTGAGAATATAAAAAGAAGCAGAGGATGGCCCCTGGCTCAGGGAGCTTACGATCCAGCAGGGCCGAGGCAGGTCGGTCACCTTCTCTGTACCCCAGCATCCTAGAGAGTCGGCTACGCAACCGAGAGCACCTGACAGAAATACTTTTGAAGAAAAGCTTTTTAAAAATCCTCACTTTAGCGTCACATGTTATTATTACAGTTATCCTGCTCGGGTTACAACCTTTAACCCAAAGTTTTTGGCCACGAACCTCCCTGTCTCCTTATTTCTGCTGCTGGGAAGTGCCTGGGTCATGCAGACAAGGAGCCTGCCTTCTTTTCCCAGGGTGACCCAGTGTCCAGTTTTCATGCTTCTCATTGCATTTCCCCCTTATTTTCTTTTTCTTTTTGGAAGGGCAGTTGGGGTTAAGTGACTTGCCCATGGTCACACAGCTAGTAAGTGTCAAGTGTCTGAGGTCAGATTTGAACTCAGGTCCTCCTGACTCCAGGGCTGTACTCTACTCACTGGGCTGCCTACCCACCCTCTCATTGTATTTCTCTTCTGCCACAGGAGAGAATCATTGAACGCTTGAAAGAACAACGGGAACGCGATGATCGAGAACGCCTAGAAGAAATCGAATCTTTCCGAAAGGAGAACAAAGATCTTAAGGACAAAGTCAATGCTCTGCAAGCTGAACTCACGGAGAAAGAGGTCAGTCTGCACAGTCTGGCTCAGTGCTCATTTGCTATCATTCCATGTGTTCAGTCTCACTGTGACTTTTGTGGGAGGCCTCTTGGACTCCCAAGACTCCCCTGAGACGGGAGCCCGTGGCCTCTGGTTTTTAGTTGTAGGCATTCAGAGGGAAGTATTTCCTACAGTTCTCTTCAAATAAGCAAACGTTTCACAAACACCTCCTATGTGCTAGGCAGCGGTGGCATAACCAATAAATTGCTGGCCTTAGAGCCCCAAGCCCCAAGTTCAAGCTCTGTCACTTTCCCAAAGCCCTTCACCTTTCCATGTTCCAGGTAATATTTTGCTGGTTGCAGAGTGTCAGTTTGTATTAGCAGAGGGAGTTTCCATGCTTGGATTTCCCCTAGCCAAATGAGATCATAGCTCTAGTTCAAAATATATTTGCATACATGCAAATATATGTATCTACTATATCTATCTACTAATATGTATCTACTAATAAATATATATCTAGTAATACACACCCTATATACACACACATATATACCCATACCCATATACATATATTCATATACATGCACATATATATACGCATACATACAGATACATGCATATGTATGAATTACAAACGTCCTTTGTCTTTTGGACGCTGTTGCCTCTGTCACCATCACCCATTAGTATCATCACCATCAGTAAGCGTGGGCCTCATGCTGACGACAGCAGCCACGGGCCACGGTTTTACCCTCGTGGTACTACATATCACTGGTCCTTGATTCTCCAGGGCTTATATATTCATTTTACAAATGAGAAAACCGAGGCTCCTTAGAAAAGGTGTGGCACTGTGCTTTGGGTCACACAGATAATAACTATCAGTGACAGGTTTTGAACCCAGATCTCCCTACTCCCAAGTTTAGCATCTTGTTCACCATTTTGTCCCATTGATCTTAGCAATTTCTCCCCTCCGTCCACACAGAGGATGACAGTTCCTCTTAAGAAGCTTATAATTTAGTTAAAAGATGAGACAAAAATAAGAAAACAGAGTGGGAAGTTGGATTTTGAGGTTCCAGAGTCGGCTCCTAACACAGCCACTCCCAAGCTGTGCTGGGCTGGTTGCATTGTCTCTATGGGACTCACCTTCTTCATCAGGAAGGAGGGGAAGGGGCATTAGTCTAGACTGCCTCCCAGGTCCCTTAGCACTCTACACCTGGCATTCTACAGTGTATGTGTACAACTGACCCAAACAGTTGGTGTAAAAGTCAGTTGACAGCTTTGGCTGAGGGTGAGCTCTGGTCATTGCATGGGGGTGGGAGTGGAGCAAACATTTATCGAGTGCCCGTTATATACCAGGCCCGTTATATACCAGGCACTGTGCTGAGCACTTTGCAGATATTATCTTATGGAGATGAGGGTGGGGTAGGGAAGGCAGCCAGATGACATACTCACTGCCAAGTATCTGCATAGAGATGGAACAGTTAAGTCAAACATCAGAACATTCCATCTCTTCAGGCTTGTTCAAAGACAGAAATAAAGGGTCTCCTTTCATCTGTGGGCTACTAATTATCCATCTCCTGATTTACTCTGTTTAATTTTGTCCCTCCTCCCCAGCCCTTTGATTTCATCTGGATGTTATAATGGACAGGAAGCTAGATCCGGAGTTAGGAAGATCCAGGTTGAAACTGTCTCGGGCACTTCCAAGATGGTGACCCTGGCCAAGTAACATCTCTGGGCCCCAGCTTGCCCATCAATAGAATTAGGAGGATACAGTTAGCCATCTCTAAGATCCTTTTAAACTCTGGACCTATCATCCTTAGAGAATTTGTCTACCAATTGAGATCAACAACAACTGATTTAAATATTCTTTAAAACTGGATATCTTTTATTTTCCTATTTTCTCCATTTCTGACTCTCTCCCTCGGGGGCATAGAGGAATTCAGTGAGAGGCCCAGACTTACCCAGAGGTGGCACTCGAACCCAAGTCTTTCTGTCTCCAAGGCTAGTAGCTCTTTGGCCTTTGCTTATAATGATACTTAGAGTCAGAACATTCCATTGGAAAAGGGGCTCATTGTTGATGGATGCTAGTCTTACTCCCGTGTCTTTCCTGTTTCAGTCTAATCTAATTGACCTCAAGGAACATGCCTCCTCCTTGGCATCCGCGGGCCTGAAGCGAGATTCCAAACTAAAGTCCCTGGAAATAGCCATAGAACAAAAGAAAGAAGAATGTAGTAAGTTGGAAGCGCAATTGAAGAAGGTAAGTCAAGGCCAAGAAACTGCTCCCCTGAAAATGAATGGCTGTAATGGAGAAGGACGAGGCCCGTTCTCAAAAACAAGCAGCCCGCTTATCTTTGGCCGTCTGCTGATAGGAGAATTAAACACTCTTTATTCTTAAGGAGCCTGCCTCAAATCTGTCTGTGAACCTGAAAAGTTATGTTAGGTTTCCTGTCTAAAGAGTGCTTGAAAAATTGATGAAAATACCAGAGTGGAAGTGAAGGACATTATAAAAACCAGCCGTCACTCGGCGGGCAAATCTAAACTTTGGTCAAAGATAAATGTGAATGTTTGCAATAAACCAAAGAATTAAAGGGTCGCATAGTAAATTATACACTTCCACTCCCAGCAAAAGGGTGTCGAATTCTTGTCCTGAAATTCTGCAGAGTTTTCCCTGGATAACTTTTAATCTGTAGCCATCGACCAGTCTAGTCAATTAGTGGACAGAGTTGTCCAGCAAAAGAGAATAAAAGTGGTGGGAGGGATGGGAGGGAGGAGGGACATAAAGCAAAAGCAAGCATGTTGTATGTATGATTCCTTTATGAAAGGCTCTTGCTGCATTCAGAGTTTTAAGTGACTTGAGTATTTTTTTTTGTGGATGCATTCCCAGTCACGCCTTGTTCTTTTGACTCGATTCCTGTGTCGTTTGGTTCTGTCTGCATTCATTGTTCGCACAACTCTGAACGTTATGACTTAAGTACTCTGTTTCCCTTCAGCAGCACCTTTATCAGCCAATCAGAAGCCCAGATAAAAGTTTCTTTGAATCTAATACTGCTTGGAGTAAAATTAAACTACTTACGTGAAGTAATCTGTAACAGAGTGAAATAGAGTTTTATTCTCTAAAGCTATGGAAATGTTGATAGGTGGATGATAAGGGAAAAGCGGGGATCATATGTGAACTGTGAAATTATTTTGAATATGTAAAAATGGTGTGATGGAAAGTATAATGGAAATGAAATGGGCTATCGTTTTTAGCGGCAGATTTGGAGAAATGATTATACGAGATTATGCTAATGCAGTCTGTGTATGACATAGATGGAACCCATTCATGGAGACATGGGGAACAGGTCAAAGCCCCTTATGACTACAATGATTGCCAAGACACAGACACCATCTTGTTTAGTCAACAATATTTTGTGTAACCAAGTTGCAATTACAGCAAATTAAGTAACTTACCTTTGTGAGATCAGAACTCTGCAAGTCCAGAGCTGGAAGGACCTCAGTAGCCAACAAATCCAATCTTGAGCTGCATGGAACATCCCTCTCCAGCAAGTAATCACCCAGCAACCATTCCAAAGAAATCCAGTCTTGCAAAATCTGTTACCTCTCTGTTTGGATAGTTCAATTTGGTTTTTTTTTTTCTTACCGCCAACCCCAAACTGCCTTCTTGTGACATTAAACATTGCTCTAAGATGTGCCCTAAAGAATCCGAGTTTACCCGGAGGCTTTTGGCCAAGTATATAACCATATCCTGCTACTTGTTACATATATGGTTTAAGGAAGAAACCCAGCAGGAGCCAGAGGACTTGGGTTCCAATCTCAGCACTGCTGCTAACTTCCCATGTGACTTTGGGCAAGTCACTGAATCCCCAAGCCTTAGTTTCTGAATCTGTAAAAAAAAAAGGGGAGGCTGGATTAGATGGCCTCTGAGAGCTCTCTCAGCTCCAAATCTACAATACCATGATCCTACAAAGTCCACAGAGTGAGAAATTGATCCCCAATGTTCCTTTCTGTTTAAGACATATTTATACCTCTGTGTGTTTTTAGGTTATAGTATTGTTTTAAAAGAAGTGGAATTGAGCCATGAGTTTTGGCTAGCCAAATGATGTATCTTCCCTAAAACTGCGATCTTTCCAAAGAAGGAGCAGCTTTAAAATTACAATAAAATCCCTTTCCCTCTGTCCAAGCCCCTTGCCACCAAACAAAATATAGGCATTTATAAAGATTCCACTCTAGTACTATCTTGGAATTTCCCTCCTTCTTTTCTTGGTTGTCTGTGCGAATGGCATGCTTTCGATCTCAGCTTGTTTAGGAGTCTTTTAATCCCCGCAGCTCTTTGAAGGAGGAGTTTTATATGTTTTTGCATGTAACTCTCATACGTTGCATTTGAACGATGTGATAAATCAGTCCCTGGATCATTCACGCTACGTTCTCCTGGCGCTTTCATGGTAGCCACAGTAGAAAAACCTGTGGTTTTCCCTCCTGACTCTCAAGCAGCAGCACAGAGGACACTTTAGATCCCCAGCCAAACGGCATCATTCCTGTGAACATTGAAAAAATTCATTCTTGTCATTGGCACAAGAATTAAATTAATGCACAACAGCCACCTGACCACATAGGGAACATTGAGTTAATGGAAAGGTCATTTGGAGGTGTCAACAAATCTTTGCTCACACTATCATCTAAACAAACCGATGTCCATATTAATGGGGCAAAATAGGGTAATTATAATTTAAATATTTTTATATCCAAGGCTAACCTGCAAATATAATATTGTTATTTTTGGCCATATGTCATTAACTGAATTCAAAAGTTTAAAATATTTTTCCAGTAGTCTTTAATTTTTGGTAATAAATAGTTCTTTTAAAACCTCAAGTACCCATCACCTAAAAAAATGGAAATCTCCATGAAATATTTGAAATTTTAAGCCAACATTTTATGAATGTATGTATAAACACATCATTTAGTCATGGAAAAGTAAGCAGTTATAAAAGCCTGAGAGTGTTTGGGTGGAGAGAGAAAGAGAGAAGAGAGAGAGAGAAAGAAAGAGAGGAGAGAAGACAGAGTTGCTTGTGACTAAAAATGCAAAGATTTACTAAATGAAAACTGAAAACATAATTTTATTATACCATAAGTACAACATGAATTCCCACTGGAAATTTGCCCTAGATTTGTAGGGGCGAAGCAGTTTCTACCATAAAATTCAGGGTAGTATTATGTTTTTCATTTGTCTTTTTTTTCACTTCTGAGTGGGAAAAAATATCATTTTTTATTGGGTTGAAAAGAATGGAGATTATTGGTCTCACCTCTGAAATTTACTACCTATATGAATATAGACAAGTCACTTAATATCCTTGGGTCTCCGCATCTCACCTGACAAATGAAGAGATTGGACCAGAAAGCCTCTTAGGTTCCTTCCAGCTCTGGATCTATGATTCTATCATACTATCCCACATTGTAGGGAAAATATATTTTAATGCCTAAAAGGGCTCTTAATGTTGTATTAATAATTATGACTAGAAACAAGGGGTTGAGAGGACACCCCTTTAATAATCGAACTCTTGTACTTGACACTCCAGTCCCATAAGTCATTAAATTGATATTTAAGAGAAAAAGAACAGAAGTCTAACCCCTAGGAACATTTGCAACATCAACAGCCCATGAAACATCCTATGTGTTTTTTCTACAAAAATTGTAACAGGAGAAATTTAAGGATGGCTCTAAATAATTGGGAGCATCGTTATATGAAGGCTCTCTTAGAATTTAATTTCCTTCACTGATTCTGAATGAATTGTCCAAGAGAGAGACAGGCAATGAATCATTTGGGATTTGGGATAACTTTCCATCTGTTTTGTCCACTTGAAAATGTTTTACTCTTTTGTCTTACGGTTCCTCGCTTGCCTATATTTGGCCATTGCCAATTTGCTGTTTGCTAAGCTCTCTCTTTCCGAGAAACAACAACCAAAAAAACCTTTTATTGAATAGAAAATTCAGGCTTGTGTTAATACAAAAGAAGAGCCATAAATTCAGTGATAAGATTTAATTAATCTTTTATTATTACCGTCTTTGAAGTTTGGGTGATAAATTGCAAGCTTGGCCGAAAGCACTCTCAGTGATTCATTGGCGCAGCCCCGCACTTCATGCATCATCCCAAGTGGACAGCTTTCTTTATTTCACGGGCTATTTGACTTGAGAAAGGGAAAGTAACACAAACCTTAAATTTCTTATTCCAGCTCTTCTTTTTAAGGAGCCAAAGTCAACATTTCTGTTCTCCTACCGCCTCTCACTTTCACGGTGGAATGTTTAGCAACTGAAATTTCTTCTTCTTCGTCTTTTTTTTTTCCTTTTCTTCTTTTCTTTTGTTAAATGACAAATTCTGTGCAAACACACCAGGTTGGGTTGAGCTAATGCTATTTTCCTGAATCTTTCCTTCTTTCCCTGTCTGTGCTTCTTCCCTCCTCCCCAACTTTGCAATGTAGCAAGCTGAGCAGTTGTTCAATCAGATGTACAACCCCGTAAGTCATTTCTGAAAGTCCACCGCTGTAACATACGCAAGCATGAGGATCCTGTGAGCCAATATGGCATTGTATCTGCCCTTCCTTTGAGCTTTAGCGTCTGTCCTTGATCATTTCTTTATTTTGGTTTTATCTAAAGAAATGGACTGGGGGGCTGGAGAGGCTATTTCTTTCAAAAGTGAAATTTGGAAATGAACAATCTCCCCAGATAAGTTACTGCCTGAATCGAGGTCTTCAACCTTACCAGGGTAGAACATTCCCAAAGGCCACTTTTAAACCTAGACTCCTAGAATACTTTTTTTAGATCCTTCAAACACTTGTCAATCTTTGTTAAAAAAATACCTTCAAGGACATAGATTTATGTAATAATAAATGGAGTGTATGTATTATTGTAAATTAACAGTGATTCAAATGGGTGTGGATGTAAAAACTGCATTCCTGGGATTTGACATTAGACAATGCTAACTTTATAGAGAGTTTTTAAAAGACCTTAAAATCTGCCATTGCTGCAGGATATACAGTAATTCAGCATAATGGTAACAAATGATAATGAGTCCATTTGTAGCCCTATAGAGCAGCATCTAAAAGTTAACCCAATAGAAACATTCCCATTTCTCTTTTCAAAGACCTCTCCCCCCACCCCCATGGCTGAATGGATTATCCATCTTTGCAGAACAATCTGTTTTTTGTTTCTTCCTCTTGTTAAGGAAGAGAAAAAATATTTTTGGCCTTTTGAAACTTACAGAACAGCTACTTTTCTATCTGTTACTTTGTATATGACCACCGTTTTAAACTTGGCCAAAATTGCAATACAAGAAAGCATGCTATGCCATTAGTAAATAAATGAAAAAAAAAACACATTTTCTATATTTACCATGTGACAAGCCCTGGAGAAAGAAAAAAAAAAGGAAAATGGAATATGTGAGACAGATGCTGCCCACAAGGAGCTCCCACTCTTGGTTGCCCATGATACTATGACTCCCATCCATCAACACAGTTTTATAGATAAAGCCAATGCCCCGCCCCATGACTAACCAAATTAACAACTAACATTTACTAAATATTCCTTCCATGCCAGGTACCATGTTAGGTACTGAGAATACATAGGTAAAGTCAAATAGACCTTGGCCCCAAGAAGCTTAAATTTGTCAGGGACCACTTGTACCTGCATACAGGGTAACTGTTCGGGGCGATGGCAAGTCACACATGACCAGGGAGGAGGAAACAGGAACAAATTCACTTAGAGCCAGGGGTTCTTAACCATTTAGTGTCATAGACTACTTTGGCAGTAAGGAGAATCCTATAGACTCTTCTGAATAATGTTTTTAAATGCATAAAATAAAATACATAGGATTATAAAGGAAAATGTGGAAATAGTTATATATTATATATTGTGTATATATCTAGTATATATATGTAAATATATAATATTTCTGTGTCTTTCCAAGAGAGTGCCCCAAAATGCTGCTTCCTAGTATCTTTTTTTATCCTACATAACCTCTGCCTAAATATAAATATAAAGACCTCCATTTTCCCCTCTTTGTTCTTGGATATGCCATTGTACGTGCCATAGCTAGCTGGCTTCCTGGCATTCCCAATGGGCCTCGTAGTCTCATTTCTCACAACCTTCACTTCTCAGCTATGTGACTACTAGTCTTTAACTCCCTGGGCCTTAAGTCTTGCCGTTATAAATATTACACATGCTTTTCTTACTTATATCTTTTTTTTCTGTCTTTCTTGATTTTTATTCTGGCTATATACAGGGTAGCCCCTGTAGTTTTAAACTATTAAAGTTGAAACTGAACTATGCTGAAAAAGTTGAAACCTTCCCAATACATTTATACTGATTTTCATTTCTGTGTATCTGCCGTCTTCTCTCTCTCTCTCCATCATCCCTCCCCCCTTTCTCTCTTTCTCTCTATTTTTTCCACCTTCATCTATCATTATATCTCCATTGTCTTTCTATATCTGTCATCTCCCCATATTCATCTATCATCATTTCTCTATTTATCAATCATCTCCACATTTGTCTGTTTATCACCTCTCTTCATCAGTCTGTCTGTCTGTCTGTCAGGTAGAGGTTGTATCTTTATTCTGAAACTTTTACAAAATTCATCCTTGCTTTTAGGACATTTTTTTTCGCGTCAAGCCCTGTGATTTAGTCACTATAAGGAGTGCCTAGTATGGCAGTTGCCTCTGTTAAGAAGGATTGACAGAACTTCCCTATAACTTAACATCTTGGAGAGCTGCCTGTGGCCCTTAGAGCTCAGCTAAATCACCCAGGGTCACAATCCAGTATGGAAAGAGGGATAATTTGGATCAGGTCTTCCTGAGTTGGAGGCTCTTTCCACTTTGGAACGTTGCTTCTTATTGATCACAGTTAAAAAAAATCATAGTCTAGGACATTTCATAAATATCTCACACATCTTGAGACTTCCTAGTTGGCAAAATTTTGCATTTCATATGATGACCTCATTAACAGGTGGCAAGAGAGACAGTGTCTTGTGTTTGATAGAGCCTTGGCCTTTAAGCTGGGAAGTTTCTGGTGTAAGCCCTGCTTCTCATATTTACCCTGATGGTGTGAACCTGGCCAATGACCTGATGTCCTAGGCAGGTGATGGGTTGCATAGAAGGTGCCAGTCTGCACTATGGAAGGGAGTTTCTTTTTCTTCACCCAAGGTTCCCTACACCAGCCATCTCACAGGACCAAAGAAAGCAAATGTCTCACAGCCACAGATTACTCCCTTCCCACACTCCTACCCCTCCTTGAGTCTTTTTATCATCCTTTCTAGATATTTCGCCACTGATTTTCCCTGTGTTTTTGCTCCTTAATAGTAGAATTTGTTATTTAATTCCCTGCATTAAAAAAAAGCACAGTAACTTCCATATTGGTCTGTCTCTTGTAAATAAAACTTTTTAATGTTTGCAAAAGAATAAACAGAAAAAAATCTCCCCCTGAAAAAAAATAATCCAAGACTTTCCCTTTATACAATGGAAATCTGAAATTGTCTCCAGTGACATTATGTTGAAAAATAGATCCATAGGGTATGCCCCAAATCTGAAGACAGTTTTAAGTTAGTAAGTATAAACACATTCTTGGGAAAGCCCATCATGACCATAACTTTCTGTGATGGCATATCTTTTCTTTCAGCCAATTTTTGAAAATTAAATTTCTCTACTCATTCTCAGAACCAGTGTAATCATTCAGAATGAAACAGAGCATTGCTTCAATGTACCAGATAATTCTAGTCTTTTCTTATAGTCTTTCTACATCAACAACAACAAAACCGGAACATTACATTAACCTTCATTATTTGAATATTCAAACACCAGTATGTTTTGGGAATGTATGCACAGATTGCTTCTCTACTTTGCTGATGGAGGCTTGATCTCAGTCTTTATTTTTTTTAATTGGTCTTTTGGGAGAGGACATGGTATTTTAACAAGGTGCCTTATTCTGAAATTTGAATATAGTCATAAATGTTTGAAGGGTCTTAAAAAGTATTTCCTTGCATGAAGGTGATACTCTTTTTATTAATGCTGTCAGGAAAAAAATCACTTATTTCCTTACCCATTTCCTATTTTCCTTTACTATGAAAAGATAATACTCTTAAAAACCCCCAAACAATCGAAATTCACACCATCTGGTACAACTCTTCTACTAGATTGTAAATGTTTCAGATGAAACCAGTTTAGATCCTATTACGATGATGTTTCTAGATATAAGAACAATGAGAGTCACTTTATAAGGTTATTATTTATGTAGAAGTATTTTATGTGGTGTTAATCTATAGATTAGAGAATAAAAAATAATTCAGATGATAATAAAATACATCTATACAATTCTCATTCTCTTCAACGTACTCTGTCTCTTGCTCTAGTCCCATGGAAATATTCTAAAGAATAATATTTTATGCTCTTCATCTAACAGATTTCTAAAAATTACTCAAGATTTTTCAGTTCTGCAACTTTTTTTGAACATGGGATTATTTTATAACTTCAAAGGCAGTTTCTTTGTTGGGTGTTGCTTTTAATGAGGTAAATACTGGTAAAACACTGCCCGCTGTCCCTACAACCCCATAGCTATGACACTTGGCAGTTCTTTAAAAAAGGCAGTATATACACATGTCACCACTAAAAACCCAGAGTGTCAGGATAGAACAATCATCAGGCTCATTCCTTAGGGGCTGTTTATGCTTTATTGTCAAGGCTAATCATTTGTTTGTTTGAAACCCAGGGCTCTGTCTTCATGAAAATTCTTAGGTCCCATCATTGAGTGAAAACATGTTATAATGTCACAAGCGGACTTTAGATCTAAATGGGATTTTAAAGGGAAAACCATCACAGGTCTCTAGCTCAGTTAACACTTTGCTACCCTGACACCTATAGGGAAGGAATAGTGTTTTAGTTAAGCCAACAAATAGTCATGCTGAGCGTAGTGTAAACAGGATCTGATTTCTGAACTTTGCAACTTGTAAACCTTCTTTGTCTAGGGAGTGTACTTTCTTCAGTCTTAATGTATGCCCATGCCATTTGTTAGACAATCCCACTTTTTCCCTGCAGCAGTCCTATCTTTCTTTCAGTAACAAATGTGTAGGGACAGTTTTGCATGTCTCTTCCTAAATGCCATTTAGATGCTCCTTTGGCATTTCTGCTTGGCTTTCAATAGCTATTTGTAGCCACTAAACTGGACTTTCCCACATCAATGAAGCTCAAAAGTTGGGTTTGTTTACTCCCATTTGTGAATGCCATACTGCCACATGGCAGTGGATGAGACCTGACTGAGAGACCCTTGACATTTCATTTTGAAATATGTAATATAGACATTGATGCAATACCAGATCTAGAACATAGGGATTATAGACATCGATGAAAAAATCTAGAATCTGCTTAAAAGTAAAATTAAAGCTCACTGATATATTGAGGAAAAAATAATACTCAGATTAAGCTTTCCCTGAAGTCATTAATGAGCAAAATTCAATCTTATATTTCCTCTGAGTGAGTCACTTTTAGAGGCCTTGGGATCCCCTGTGAGTTGGGGCTTTGTTTCACAGTAATTAGGGTTCATTAAATAAAAATGCTTTCTGAGTCCTGGTAAAATATTTACTAGAAACTATAAATGAACAATCCCTAAACATATTCTAAACCCGTACTCTCCTAACTGTGATTCTTGACCACTGATGAGGGACTACAGAAAGTTATTTATAATGTTCTGTTTAGATGATCAAGTTCAATAATGACTTTTGTACCAATTGGGAAGAAGATGGCAAAACTGAAATCTCTGTAGGAAATAAAAAATGCCCTTGGCTCTTGGAATTAGTTGGTGAGAGCTCCTAATGTTGGCAGGCAACTGTGAGGATGATTTCTAGGAGGGAAGGAGAAACAGGAAGTCAACAGGATCTAAATCAGTGCATTTCAGCCCTTGCCACTGGAGGTGAGGACAAATAAAAAATAGTCTTAAGCTTGGAGATCTCCAAAAGGAAGGGGGAACAGCCCTATTGAATTGTAATTCTTTACTCTTAACCTTTGCACCTGGATTCTTGGCAGCCAAGGGCAGTACAGATGAAATTCATTCCAAACCTCCTTGTCAAAGTCCAATCAAGATGAGGCTTGATGAAGCTCATCAGTAAGGGAGGCCAAGCCAGTGCCTGTCAGTTAGGCTTGGCCAGTATTCATCCAGTGGAAAATGGCAGTTTTGTAGGCTATGCTTATTGTGTTAAAGTAATGGGTTTAATCTGAGAGCTGATTTTCCCCCAGATATTCTTCAGGAGCTTCACAACTCAAGGGGATTAGGGAATGCCTAGGTGCCTCTCATCTGAAGTATTCCTCATTTTTCATGAATGAATCCATGTGCCCAATGGTAGATGCTAGAAAAGTCACAGTTACCATCTTTAAGATCATTTTGAAAATTTTAAAAAGCTTTTTGAGAGCGCAAATTAGTCAAATAGTATTGAGCAAGAAGAAGCTATCAGAGACACACTCAGCAAATGATGCTCGCTCTTCCATTGTATCTGAGTTTAGCTCTTACCTGACACGTGCTGATGGTGGGAACTTGGTTAAGTCACCATTAGAGCTCAAGGGACTTTCTGAGACTATATACATTGAAGAGAACCTACATGAGTAAAAGAAATTTCCTATCCCAGGAGTTCCTGATATCAATGAAATCACAGACCTAATCCCTATCCTTCTGTATCATTGTGGTGCCCAGAAGCAAACTGAAGGGAATAATTTTAAATTTTAATCACAAGCATTTAATATATGTTTTTGCCTTTTTAAAAAAAGAATTTTTCAAAAATTAAAAAAAATTCCCCCTCTCCTTTTTTGGGCAAATTTTTAAGGAAACTGTTTAAATGAGAGGGTTCTTAATCTTTTTTGTGACATAGATCCCCCTGGTAGCATGATGAAGTCTATGAACCCCTTCTCAGAATCATGCTTTAAATGAATGCAATCAAATACACAGGATTACAAAAGATATGATTATATTGAAATACAATTACCAAAATAAAAATAAATCATGGACCCCAGGTAGATTAAGAAACTTCACCTTCAAAGAGAGTTATGGTATTGGCCTTTTTTGTGTGACTCATAAAAATTACTAATAACATTCTAAAAGGGAAGGTGATTTTTAAATGGTATCTCCTGTTTTTAGTCATTTTCAAGCATCTCCCAAATTTTAACTAGTTCCTGGTTACAGTTATCTCTGATATTAAATGATTTTTGATTCCAAAGTTCACAACTAGATTAATCTATCAATCAACAAATATATAACAAATGGCTCCTTCGTACCAGATACTGTCCTGGGCACTGGGATACAAAGACAACAATGAAAGTTCTTTGCGTATTTTGCTTGGAGAAGCAATGCCAACACATATGAGTTATACAAAATATATGCTAAGTAAAAAGAGATTTCATGGGACTTAGAGTTGGAGGCATAAGTATAAATTATATCTATTTTTCTTTAGGTTGAGATGAATATTTTAAAACAATTACAAAAATATATTTTAAAAAATAGAAGTCCAAAGGACTAGATTTCCAATGAACAATTTTCTGACAGTTTTTTAAAAAGTCTGATAATCGACTTCAACTCAACATGTAAAATAGGTTAGAGGAATGGCTGTAAATGTATATTTTTGGGGAGATATGAGAGGCATGATTCAACTCAATGGAAAAAAAACTCAACTAGTTGCGTAATATTTATAGGATACTGAGCTAGGTTCTGGGAACACAAAAGCCAAGAGAGAACCCTCCCTGACTGTCAGAAGCTCCCACTCTAACCCAGAGGTCACCTGAGAATGCTTTATGCTTGGCCTATGTGCTCCCCTGTCCCCCTCTTTACTCATTGCTGGGTCCATGGAAAAATCAAGCTCTTTCATCAGAGGAATGGAACTTGAAAGCAAAATGATTTCCTTTCTTATCCTCATGCTTAAGTAATATGTTACATGCAACCAATTTCATTTTTAATAGAATGGTCATTTCTGCTATAAATGCAAGAGGTATTTCTGTTTATCCTAAGTTTTGGAATTTTATTTTTCTACTAAATCATTGCAAAGAGTGTCAACCTTCTCCCAGTAGATTCGTTTGGATTTTTTTTTCTAACCACGCATGTTTCCTCCAACTCCCTTCTTGGTCATAGCTTGCTTACCTTGTTCTTCCCTTGAAATTCCAACAAACATAACCTAACCAACATCCCTGCTGGACATAATCGGCTAGCAGAACAGCCTACGTTCTCAAACGGCTCAACGTTGTATTATTTTGACCTGTGGATTTTAAAGGGGAAAAAAAGTTTTCTGAAGTTCCTCTGTTGAATGTACACTGTGGTTAAACCCCTTGTTTTTCTCCTGCCTGCTCTTTGAAGAAGTCATTTAGGAATAATTGGAAACAAGGGGTAGGCTAAACACTGCTCTGCCTCCTTGTCGCCATCTGTCTGGGATGATTTCAGCCAAAAATGGGGATGCTTTGGCTGCAAATGACCCTGCAGTGTTATTCTTGTCATGTTCATGATGTCTGTGTCGTCTGCGGTTGTGTCCCCCACTCATGCATGTGTTTGCAGGTCTGTATTCACGTGCTTTTCCATCGTTCTCATATTTCAGGTTGAGGGTGACCAGTTGAAACATTAAAAAAAAAAGGATTAACGGGTCTAAATGTCGGTGAAAATCCCTTCATGGTTACTTTTAGAACACATCTAGCATGGAAGATTGGTATCTTCATTTCAACCACCATGGTCCATTGAAATGATTGGAATCAAAAGTCAATTTGATTAATGCAATAGACATTCATTAATTTAAATGTCTACTATGTGTTGAACATTGCATTGGGTACTAGGAATATAAAGACAACATGAAGAAAGAAGAAGGAAAGAAGGGAGGAAAGGAAGGAGGGAGGGAAGGAAGATGAGAGGAAAGGAAGGAGAGATGGAATGAAGTAGAAAGGAAGAAAGGAGGGAAGAAAAGAAAGGTGAGAGGTAAGGAAGGAAGAAAGGAAGGAAGTACGCTGGGAGGAAGAAATGTAGGAAGGAAGGATAAAAGAAAGGAAGGAAGGAGGGAGGAAAGGAAAGAAGATAGAAAGGAAGGAAAAAGGGAAGGAAGGAAGAGTCTCTACCCATAAGTAGCTTACATTTGATCAAATCAGACAGGTTATCTTCAGCGGCTAATCTACCACTTTCAATTTAAATCATATTGGTTGAAAGGTGATTGACCTTAGAGACAAAAAGATCTAAATTCAAGTCCTGCTTTTTGACACATGCTAGCTGAATGACCATGGGCAAGTGATTTTAGAAGCAGACATCAATGTACACATATATGCTCCATCAGCCTCTACAACTGTTACAGAAGAGTATTGGCAATTTTTATTAAAGGAAGGAGTTTCTACACTGAGAGTTCTCTACCCACCCTAATGAAATCCCCTGTAAATACCAACAAAACAAAAAGTTCTTATATACTTAATGTTTGCAAAACACGGTGTTAGGCCCCGAGGGGATGTGCCAAGTTTAAATAAGACCTGATTACAAGTTCCACATCCCATCCAGGAACTTGTAAATTTAGTTGGACATGTGACAAATAAGAGTAGTATGAAATCATAGCCGTTTTTCTATGGGGTAAACGGAACGTACAATTTGTAGGATTCACTAGCTTATAGGAGGTAGAAATTTAATGGTGTCTTTGTCCAGGATCTCTTGTATCTTATTTTATTTTTGAAGACAAAAACAAATGTCTTTAGTTCTTACAGAAATGAAACTTCTTCCATCTCTTGGGAAAATCTACTTAAAAATAAATTGTATAAACTCAGGTTATGTGACTGTTTTCAGACTAACAAGGTGATGTCTGCTTCCTGTCACTTAGCAACATTTTCTTTTTCAACTGACAGGACACCCAAAATCCTTTTTTTTTTTTTTTAATATTTTATGTGTTAACTTGCTTGGCCCTCAGTATTTCCACCTCTTACCATTCTAAACTGTTGTCTTGATTATTCCTTAACAACATAATGTCAAAGGCTCATAATGTCGAAGAAGACTCCAGGATGAACCATGAATTTGCAGATCGAATGAAGCAGTTGGACAAAGAGGCATCTTATTACCGTGATGAATGTGGCAAAGCCCAAGCGGAGGTTGACAGGCTGCTGGAGATCCTCAAGGAGGTGGAGAATGAAAAGAATGATAAAGACAAGAAAATTGCTGAACTAGAAAGGTAAGTTTTACAAGATTAGATTAAAAAATGAAATCTCTGGTTGAATTTCTATAGCTTGAGTTGCCCCTGGAGAGAAAATTCCCAAGTCTCATGGAACATTTAATTTGAATGACAAAGACCATAGAGAGCCTGTCTTGGAAACAAACAAACAAACCCCCCAAATCTGGGTTGGAATCTTCCCTCCAACACATTCAGGTCAGGTGACCTCGGCAAGTCTCTTAAGACTATGTTCTAGAGTAGTTTGCTGACCTGCCTTGGTAGAGGGAGCTTTCTCACCTGGAAGTAAAATGCCAAGTCCTGCTCTTGTATCCTATCCCGATATAGCCATGGGATATGGGCAGACTGGACAAGTAGTCGGTGTGTTTGGAAATTAACTTGATTTATGTTTTTATTGGGACTTTTTGCTATGTCTTGGTGTTTGGGACAATATTCGGAAAATCAGTGGTCATGTCTCCACCTCTTGGAATCTTTGGTTGCCTTATAGAGGCAGCTCATGGATGGATTGGATCAATTCCATGATCCAATCTACCATGTATTCATTTAGATGCATTATGTATATACTTATATGTGCATATGTCTCTCCATTAGGATGGAAACTCCTTCAGGGTGAGACTTTTGTCTTTAAATTTCTGGTATTTAGCACAGTACTTGGTGGCTAATAAATGGTGATTGATTGATTCCCTAAAGGAAAAAAAAATGATCACATTTTTAGAAGTTATTGGGAAACTTGGTGGGAGGGACAATCTGGCATGGTGGACAGTGAGTTGACCTCCAAGTCAGGAAGATCCAGGTGTCTGCTATCCTATACTGTTTTTTTGCGACCCTAGCAAGTTATTCAGCCTTTCAACCCCAGGCAGTTTTCTTGGAGTATAAGAAGCAGAGAGGGAGCTTTTTCAGCGGCTGTTTTCCATACTATTGGATGTGTTCATGGGGAATTTTGTTTTCACTGCCATCCTAGGGAGAGGACAAATACCTTCAGCAAGGAGTCCCAGGATCCCAGAGTTGGAAGGACCCTCAGAGATCATGAAGCTCAGTTTATAAAATAATAAAAATAATCCCCTCTGTGACTTATTGCTTTCTTTATATGAAGGTCTCCAAGGGGGAAAACCCTATAGCATGGGACAGTCTATTCTACCTTTGGAGAGGAGAGAGATAGAGAGTGAGACAGAGAGACAGAGAGAGAG
The DNA here is from genome assembly GCA_028646575.1 of Pseudocheirus occidentalis. NCBI lineage: Eukaryota > Metazoa > Chordata > Mammalia > Diprotodontia > Pseudocheiridae > Pseudocheirus > Pseudocheirus occidentalis. Next base: position 10,425,536 of record CM053599.1, on the reverse strand, counting down.
AGAGACAGCAACACAGAGGAGACAGAGACAGAGAGACAGAGAGACAGAGAGAGACAGAGACACAGATGGACAAAGACACAGAGGAGACAGAGACAGAGAGACAGAGAGAGAGAGACACAGAGGAGACAGAGAGACAGAGACAGAGAGACAGCAACACAGAGGAGAGAGAGAGAGAAGAAGAAGAAGAAGAAGAAGAAGAAGAAAAAGGAGGAGGAGGAGAAGGAGGAGGAGGGGGAGGAGGAGGAGGAGGGGGAGGAGGAGGAGGAAAAAGAATCTGGTGAATGAGAGAGAATGTAGTTGTCATTTCCCATGCCAAAATTAGAGGGATATTGGAATTATTCTCTTAAAGAGTCTTCCTTGCAGAACAATATTGGCTGGGCATGTGACCTTGGCCAAGACATTTGATCTCTGATCCTCCTGTTTTAGTTTCCTAAAATGTAAAATGGGAACACTGCTTCCTGCTTCACCTACCTCACAACACTGGGGTTGTGATCAGTGAACTCTTAGGGGAAATTACTCTTGAAGTATCATTCAGTCCCCAAGCACTAGTTAAGTGCCTACTGCATGTCTGGCACTGTGCCAAGTACAAAGAACTCTATAATAATAAGGATAGTCAGTCAGCATTTATGAAACAGCTGCATCTTGGAACTCCCAGGTTCTATGTTTAGTTCCTGCCATCTAGAAACTTCTCTGGCTTGGGACAGAGTTAATATAATATACTCAACATTAATCACTAGCTATGCCAGGCCATGACTGGCCAATGAATGATGCAGACACTTAACTCTACAGGAGTTCAGGTGAAAGGGGATTAGTTTGTAGGGGGTAGGGGCTCCAGGGTAGGCAGGTGGTGGGGGACTGGTCTAGAAAGACTTCACCACAGACACAAGACTTGGAATGGGCTTTGCATCTAGATAGGACATTCTGCTACATTCAGTTCAGCATTGGACATAAGATACTTTTTCAGTAGATATGTGGACAGACCTATGGACAGAAGGAAAGAAACTATGTATAGAGAGGATAGTATATTCTACTGGGAGTCAGGAAGACCAGGGGCCAAGTCTCACATCTGACACTTAGTAGCTGTGTGACCATGGACAGATTGCTGAGCCTTGACCAGCTCTCTCAAATGACAAGCAGGTCACTCAGCCCAGGTGGAAAGAGTTCCCACCCTGATGAAATGGTGGGTCCTTGATATGAAGAGGTGGGCGACAACAGAGACTCTGGGCAGGTCACCTGACATCTCAGGGCTCTGGGCACTGTAGGGAGCCCTCATGGGGAAGGTTTGGACCAGATGGTCCCTGAGGTCCTTTCTCTGTAGGATACAGATGGTTTTTATTTAAGTCCAACAAAAGCTCTAGGCTGCCGGCTTCAGACAAGAGCATGATGGCGGGTAGAGCAGACTGCTCAGTGGTCTGGCATCACAATTTCATTTGTATTTGGAATTCTCTCCAACAATGTACATAATCACCTGATCTCCTGCTTTGAATCTCAAAGAGTTGCCTTGGACACCGAGCGGTTAAATTATTTGTCCAAGTTCATGCAGCCAACATGGATCGGAGGTGAGGCTTGAACCCCTGTCGTTTTGGCTCTGAGGTCCACTCTCTTTCCCATGTCATATTCCGGATAGGTCCAGTTCCTCAAGTGGGCTGTGGATTTGGGTTTATAAATTCATTGCAGCAATGTCTTCATCTCAAGCTATTCAGAATCTTGAAACCAAGTTGATACTATAGCAAAAGGCATATGGCGTCCTTGTGCAAAATTCTGGATTTTAGTAAGAGGTCCTGGGTTCAAATATTTACTCGGATAGTTCCCAGCTGTGTCATATAACATATTAAAGTCCCTTAACACTTTACAGCCCCTGATGATTGTGTAAAGTGAGAGAGTTGGGTTAAATCATCTCAAACTTTCTAGCTACAAGTTCTGTGAGCCTACAAGTGTCTCTGGCCTATAGTAAAGTTACAAGATCATTGAATTTGAAAGCTGAAAGCCACATCCACAGCCATCTAGTCCAATCCAGTCCAAGAAGCAGAATTCTTTTTGACATCTCTTAAAATGGAAATTCTTCTAGTCTTAGGGAATTCTCAGAAGCTAGGCAATACAGTCGATAGAGTGCCAGCCCTGGAGTTAGGAGGACCCAAGTTCAGATTCAACCTCAGACACTAGCTGTGTGACCTCAGGCAAGTCACTTAACTTTGCCTCAGTTTCCTCATCTGTACAATGAGCTGGAGAAGGAAATGGCAGACTGGCGCAGTATCTCTGCCAAGAAAACCCCCAGTGGGGTCATGGAGTGTCAGACACGACTGAAAAATGCCTAAAGACAATAGAATAATCTCTCACTGAGGTACTCACTGCAATATTGGTGGGATTCTATGTTCATTTATACTGAGGACACCGGTGGAGCCAAACACCCAGGAGTCCAACTGAAATGATTGAAACCACTGGTGCTTAGTCAAGGAAGGGCATTTTCCGGTCTCCAAGCTAATCATAAAGTGACTTAGAGCAGAATCTTTGCAGTAGATAGAGCCCTGGCCCTGAAGCCCAGAAGGCCTGGATTCAAGTCCTGTCACTGACCCACCATGGCTGTGTGATCCTGAGGGCCTCTCAGCCTCTTGTAGTTCAAAGTCTCTGAGTTATGGAGAAGGTGCCTGTGTGCATTGGTGGTTGGCCCAGGATCTCCACATACCAATGAGATTGCAAAACCATCCCCTACTCGTTTTGTTGTTGTTTGTTCACTTCATCCATAACCAACTCCTCTTGACCCACTTTGGGGTTTTCTTGGCAAAGACCCTAGAGTAGGTGGTCTTTTCCTTCTCCAGTTCATTTGACAGATGTGGAAACTGAGGCAAAAAAGGTGAAGGGACTTGCCCAGGGTCACACAGTCATTAGGTGTCTGGGGCCATACATGAATTCAAGAAGACAAATATTCCTGATGCCAAGCCTGGCTTGATCTGTATTCCCAATGCATCTCTAATATTAATAATAATAACAACTAGCATTTACATGAGGTTTAAAAGAATGTGTATTTATGTGTGTATATAGACACATATCTTCATATATATGTGTATATTGATGTATGAAATAAGATGTAAGTGCCTACTATGTGCAGTAGGAGCATTCGTGAGGTAGGGCTAATATCCACCTTTTGTAGCTCAGGACATTGAGAGTCCAAAGGCTTCCCTCAGGGCCACCCTCCACGTGTGCGTTGCAGGTGACAGTGGGACCTGGGTCTTGCTGACTCCAAGCCCCTGCTCCATCCACTGAACCACCGCTGCTGAAACAAGGCTTCTCATCATTCATTTGGTTCTAGCCTCATTGGGCAGTCAGTCTATCAAAGCCTATGGATTTCTCAAAATAATATTTTTAAATGCGTAAAATATTAAACATAGGAATACCAATTCTATAGAAATGCAGCTGTCAAAATGTTATCCCAACATAAGTCCATAGACTCCAGGTCAAGAACCTTTGCTCTGGATCTGATTGCTTTAGAGCCTGAAAGTATAAAGAGAGCTTTTGAAAAGCCAGGCAGCATCCTATGACAGGGGGCAACAGAGGGGATGCTGTCTTGATTTCCCCTGATAACTCCTTTCTTTTGCTGATTGAGAGAGAGAATGCTAGGAGAATAAGTGGCTAAGCAACGCAGGGTCTGAGACTTTAGCACCAGATAGCCTGGTCTTGCTGCCCCTTAGGGGCTTACACCTGACTCTTCTTTCCTGGATCCTCACTCACCCAAATCCCTCGGGTTCTGAAGGAGAACCCCAGGTTTTATGTAAATCCCCAGGGTAGATCCAAATTCCTCATTCATCTAGGAAAGACTATCCAGTAATATCTCTCCAATTCATTCGGTAACTTTGAAAGACTTTGGATACAGACTTTGATTGATTAATTGGTAACTAGGCAATTATCTATTTTCACCTGGTTTATGTATCAGGACATAGAGTCTTATACCTTCCTTCAAGTGGACTGGTATAATTGAGCTCCTGCCTCAGGGACCTCCACTGTTAACGTACAAATGAGTAAACTGAGGCCAAGAGGTTAAGTTATGTCCCTAGCTTGGTTGTGGTGTGTGTGTGTGTGTGTGTGTGTGTGTGTGTGTGTATGTGTATGTATCAGACCTGTGTTTCAGAAGGGTGATTTCTTCTTTCTGGAGATCTCTCAGCAAGGAAAAGTCTACTCCCAAGGCAGACTTTCATGTTGTACACAGATTATATATGTCCCCGCATTAAAATACAAGCTCCTTGAAGGCAGGAACATTTTGTCCCCTTTCTTTGTGTCTCCAGCATTTATCACAGTGTGCGGCGCACTGTTAATTACTTAATCAGCGCTTGTTTCATGACTGAGTCAGGTATGCTGGAATCGATCTCAGATCCGCCACCCTTCTTACCAAACCAGGCTGCCTCAGTGTCCGTGACAGTATAGTCAGTAGATTTCCAAGGTCAGAAGAAGCCCAGGTCATTCTGATTTGTAGATCCCTAAGGCCCAGTCACCCCATCTTTATTCACTCCAAAACTGAAGCAGTAATGTGTGCTGTATTCTTCTCTCCCAGGGGGACTTGGAGGCCCAATGACCTCTCATAAATTGCTTTCACATAAAAAAAGAAAGCCAGAGGAATGCTAATTAGTTATCAGGTATTGTATACATAACATAATTTTCAAGTGAAGAAAATAGGTCCTAAGTGGATGGGGCCTTTAAATCACCAGGGGGTATTAACATTTTTTATTTCTTCAATCTGGTGCGCATTAAGACAACAGGGATTTTTACAGGCATTTATCTTTATATATTTTCTGCACATTCTCCTTATCACCCTCCCTGTCTCTCTCCTTAAACCTGCTGCCTTCCAGGCATTGTAATTCCCAAAACCTGTGGTGGAGAGCAACTCTGTCCCTCTTCTCTTGCCTGCTTTGTCTTGAGTCCACCAGGGGACGTACTTTGTGGCATCTTTGCCTGAGCCCCAGCACACATGAAGGCAGGCTGCTGGGATGGGGGTGGTGGATTAGTATGGCTCCTTTGGGAAAGGAAATGGCCTGCTTTTGTGAGACATTCTCTGCTGGGCTCCACGTGGCTTCAGCCCTTCACTTCTCCCTTGCATTATGAGATGGCCTCCTTCTGATTAGGCCATATCTCATGTTCTTGGCTCTAACCCTAAAATTCATAGCTCATAAGATTGGGAAGCTGCAGATCTCTAAGCCGCGGGGACAAACATCTCCATTCCTTGCAGAGGGATGTTTGTAATTAAGTCTGGGATCTAGAGATTGGAAACTGGTTTTAAAGGGATTCTGTGGTCACCCAGGTGAAATGGCCAAAGACCAATGACCTGGCCAAGGAACCCGTTTTTTGAGCTAGTCCTGGGATCGGTCACATGCAAGGGAAGATATTGGGTCAAGAGCCTGCCAGCTCCCTGTAGCAGAACCCCAAGTTCCACTTTTTACCCAAATGGATTCTTTGCTTTCTTGAATCCATATTGTTAGTCTGGAAATCCAGCTTCCTTCTGTTCCCATTTGGGTCAACTCCACCGTTGCTCCCTTTCATAGACAGCATATCAGGATGTGTACTCATGAACAGACTCTTTAGTTCTTTGTGAAAAGAGTGTTCTTTTCATTTTCCTGTTAGCATAATTAGGCATTAGAGGTTGTTTTGCAAATAACCTGTTGCCCCTGTGTGATCTGCAGGCATCTTTTGGGGGGCCAAATGGTTTCCTTTCTGTGACACCTTAACTTCCCGGATCTCTTACCTGTCAACCGAGTGGGTGCCTGGAACCCAAAGATATCTGTTTTCAATGATGTTTTCCTTCTCCTGGTCCCTGAGAGCAGGTTCCAGGAGGGGCCGCTTTCCTGCTTATAGATCCATTTTTGGTTTCAGTAGAGTTGAAAGAAGAAGAAGCACCCTGATAATGTACTGGTGAGTACAGCAATGTAGGGTCTGTCTGTGCCTGGGAATAGGAATGAGAAGCATTTCAAAATTGATAATGAAATAGGAATACTTAATACAAATCCCAGGTTCATCCCCCCCCTTTCCCCCATACATTCTGGCTTCCTGAGGCAGGCCAGGTACTTCAGTTCTCAGTCCCCCCAGTAACTCACTCAGGCTTTCAGTTTCAGAGCAAGTACTGATATGCATTAGTAGAGGGGATTTCCTCATTGGGAATTCTTGCTGCAAAAGAAATTGTAGATGTGGTTAAAAAATAAAATAAAGCCAAATAGGTTGACTTTCAGGGATCTCATACCAGCTTACTATTATTAAAAGGAAGAACAGAAACAAGAATGGGCTCTTTTTGTCTCTACCATTAGTAGTGTCCCTACCAAAATGGAAGCCTGGGTCTTAACTTGTCCTTCTGAAGTAAGTTTAAGGCATTGTATGGAAAAGAAAGGGGTCACAGAATTGTGGGAGAGATAGATTCAGGGCAGCAGGGGTCTTAGAAAGCATTGACTCCACCTCTTTCATCTTACAGATGAGGAAACTGAGTCTGAAGAGAATAATATGCAAAGAAGGCTCGGCAATGGTTGTGTTTTCTCATAGAAATAATATCAGTACTAATGATAATGATGACTCTTAAGATAATGGTAATAATTTTAAAATATTTCTTTGAGTTTTGCAAAGTTTCATGCCATCAGCTCGGTGACTCTTGTTTAATTTGGCTCTTTTCAAGGAAGTCTGAAGCTTGGAGATGTAGCCCCAGAAGTCACCCCTCCCATATGGCTGTAGCTTCTAAGCCAGCCTTTCCTAGGGAAGGAGAACACGCTGCTTCAGAAGCAGCCCTCTCCACTTGGGAGACAACTATGATAATGAGGAGAAACAAGACAGGGGAGTCGATGGAGGGGGCCAACTTTGGAGTCAGAAACATGTGGGTTCAGTGGTGGAGGGAGTTTTCGGAGTGGGGACCCCTGACTCCAATGAGCACAAAGGATTATAAATTCAAATCTGGAAGGGGCCTCAGAAGCCAGTTCATCCAACCCTATCATTTTACAGGGAGTGAAGTCCATAGAGACCCATAGAGGTGAAGTGTCAGAGGCAGGATTTGAATCCAGATCCTTTGACTCTAAACTTAGTACATTTTCCATTATGCCATGCATGTCCCCTCATTTCATGAAATGATTTTGCAAAATTGTATCCGAAGCATTCTGTAGTTGAAATATATAAGTAAATATGAGTTGGAAAAAGGCATTGAATTCTACACAACAGGAAGAACTGATCCCTTCTGTTGCGTATCATTCCATAGAGGGGGTGGGAAGCTTATTGTACACCATTTTTGCCGGTGGATCTCTCTGAGTAAATATTATTAACATATTGATCGGAGATGATTTCACACCATTTTTGAGAGGTTAACAATTCAACCCAACGGAGGCCACATCTTCACAGGAGCTTTAATGGGGGAAAAAGTGATGAAGTTTGTAGTGGGAATTCCAGTAGTGGGAATGAATGTGCAGATGAAGGATCCAACTTGTGTCACTTACAGGTTATGCAATATTAGACAAGTCATTTGATCCTTCTTTGCCTCAGTTTCTCATTTGTGAAGTGAAAAGACTGAACTAGATGCCCTCAGGAGTCCCTTCTAGCTCAAATTACTTCTTCAGTAACTGTGTTCAGATCTTATTTATTTTTAGAAATCTCTATTTTATTTTCAGCTCCAAATTTTCTCCCTCTTCCCTCCATTGAAAAAAGCAAGAAAAACAACAATTCGTTACAAACACATATAGACAAACAAAGCATTAGCCATGTCCCAAATAGTATGCCTCAATCTACCCTCTGAGTCCCTTGCTTTTCTTTCTATCTGGAGGTAGACAGTCTGTTTCATCTGGCTCTCTGGCACTGTGGTTGGTCACTGTTCATCAGATATCCTTGGTCTCTCCAAGTTGTCCTTAAAACATCGACATATACATTGTTCTCCAGGTTCTGCTCAATTTCCTCTGCCCAACTTTGTTCAAATTGATCCAGATTTCTATGAAACCACCCTGCTCACCATTTCTTATAGCACAGTAGTATTGTATTATGTCAAAACCCACAACTTGTTTAGTCATTCCCCAATTGAAGGGCATCCCTTTAATTTCCAGTTCTTTGCCATCATAAAAAGAGGCTGCTATAAATATTTCATATTTATAGGTTCTTTTTTACTCTTTGTTGTCTTCAGCACATAGACCCAGGCACCATATTGCTGGGTCAAAGACTATGGACACATAGTTGAATAGCTTTTTGGGTGTTTTTCCACATTGTTCTCTACAATGGTTGGACTGGTTCAAGTTCCACCAATGTGCAATTCTTAGGGCCCCAGACACATCCAATCATCAGAAATCCTCTTCTTGCCTTGATTTTAAATACTAACATCAATACTTGCCGCTATTTTAAATTTCCTGGTATTATTTTCCTTTTGAAAAATCATTCGCTTCTTTTTTCCTTCCTACACAAATGGATGAGACTACTTTTGTCTCTTAGCCTTGACTGACTCAACCCATTGGAAGAAATGGGCTGACCCAGAAGAGAGGCAGCCTAGCTTAGGAAGTGGAGGGGTGGCCTTGGGATCAGGAAGAATCTGAGTTCAAGTCTCATTACTGATTTATGCTAACTGTGTGACCCTGGGCAAGTCACTTAACTCAGAGAGCCCCAGGTCGTGTTTCTAAGCCTGGAAGTTATAGCTGAGGTGAAACTGCACTGGGAGAGCATTTTTCTCTGCTGAGAGATTTCTGAAGAGGTGAAGTCACTTGCTTGAAGCAAACATACAAAACACACGTAGACATAAGTCCCAGCAAAAAATATACAGAGATTGAACTGATCTCAACTGGAAGGTAGTTCAAGGATGAGTTTCTGAGTTAATTTTGTTATTTTGTATTTCTAAAGAGTAGACAAAGATAATGCCAGAAAAATACCCTGAAGGTGCGTGGATGTGTGTGGATGTGTGTGTATCTCTTAGACAGTTTATATTATACAGATAGCATATATACATAGATGTGGGTGTAGCTTATATTCAATAATCTATAGAACAACATTTTTGCATATATGTGCATGTATAGATTTGTATTATAGTATTTTTACTGACTAATTGAAATGCTTTTTAGATGTTATAGTCTAAACCCATGGATATTTATAGTGATGAAATGTGAACTTTAGTTTTACAGTCAGAAAAAAATACTCTGCTTTCAGCTCTGGAAGAAACTCTTATCTTGTGGGGTGATGGTAGTAAGCGGGTACGTGAGGATGGGGAGGGGGTTGGAGGGGGAGGAATGAATGCCTTAACCAAAAGATCCCTGACTTTGTCTGGGATCGTTCCTAGGCTCATGACTTGCCGAACCCCTGAAATGATGATCGATGGGCCCACGTAGCCAGATTGCTCAGTCTCTTTTAATTTTCAAGCATGAAAAGAGAAATAGCTGAGGGCCTATGGATTGGTCCAGCCCTTGCTGGTTCAAATCATATCTTTGTGACCCCTGAGCTTATAACGAGATATGCTACCTCTGTGATTTCCACTTCTATTTATTAAATCATAAAAGTTTATGGACCTACAGATAGGGAATGTCTGTATAAATATTCATACCAGAATTGGCCAAACTCTGCCGTTGGTGGACTTGAGCGTACCTCTGTTTTGCATCAGAGGGGGCTGCACCGGGGCCTCTGAGGCAGAAATTAGCTTCCGGGGGAGAATTCTTGATATCCTAAATTGCAAAGTATGCTCACGGCCTTCCCAGGGGAGTATCGGATAGAAATGAAGTAGGAGCCATTAACCCAGTGCCTGGCACAGAGTTGGTGTGTGATCAATATTGATTGATTCATTGATTGATGCTCATTGTTTGCTTATGAATTTGCCTTATAGTGCCTAATTTGGCTGTTTGGAAACTAACGCTTTTTCCCCTTTCTTTTATTTTCTTTTTCATCCCTTTCTTCCTCTCTGCTTCTCCAAATCGCTGCTTCCTCCCTTGCTACAACCAGCTTGAATTCCAGGTCAGTACTTTCTGGTCTCTTGTTGTTTTTTAAATGCTTGTTCTTCCTAAGCCCAGCTTGTTCCTTACACTTGTTTTAAATGCTTTTCTGTAATGTTCTCTTCTGGCCATTTTTATGCCCTTATCTCGTGCCTAGGGTGGTCCGTTACATGAGTGTGTAGAATTGTAGGGTCGCCCCTTGATTTGTCCCTTCTACATGACGTTCTTGTTCGCGTGACTCTGTTGTGATAAGAGATGATAAGGTGGCGCACTTCTCTGGAAGATCTCTGAGTTTTGAGTAAAAAACAATGAAACATGGCGCCCTGCAAAATGAATGCCGCCTTCTAAATTTAATTCAGAAGAACAAAAGATTTGGCAGTGCCACTGAGACTTTAAAGCTAAACTTAACAGCCTGAGCCATTCAGACCTTTCGTTTAATAAATCACAGTGTTTTGAAAGATTTATAATGCTTTTTTAAAAAGTCACTTTTGAAAATGATCAGTGTGTTGGTAACATATTGTACACACATGTTATTTCCTGCCATTGTTTGGGTTTTAACTTTTTATCTCAGTTTTTATTAGTCATATGACAATTTTTAATTACTGAAGCTGTAGCACATGGGGGCAGCCTTCAAAATGGGTTCAGGTTTAGCTATGTGAACCCTGACATTGATCGGCACAATGTATGTTGTGTCATGGAATGTCCTTCACATTCAGCCCCAGGCAGGATCCTGTTTTTAAACTTCTAAAGACAGAAGGCTCAGGTCAACGTCTTGTTCTTTCTTAGGTCAAGCAAGGTTAGGTACCGGTTTTTAAGATACACAATATTTTTCTGTGATCTTATGTAATGTAATTATAGATTTCCTTTCTTTCCCTATACCACTTTCTATGTAGAATGTAAGCTCTGTGAGGGCAGGGGTTGCTTTTTTGCTTTGTCTTTGAATCCTTAGTGTTTTACAAAACATTTAATCAATTTTTGTTGAATTGGCTTTTCTCAATAGTTCTAGGTCAGTTGTCTTTTGAAATCTGTTTAAGATTCATAAATCTTAGCAGGCAGGAAGTAGCGAAAGCATCTTCAACAGCCACAATTTGTTTCTGAATTTTTCAGAACTCTTTTGAATGCTTGGTCCTTTTCCCTTTCTGGCACATACAAATGGGGGCTCTTGAAGGTCTTTCTCATGACAATTCAGAAAAACAAACCAAATGAAATGAAAAAAGCTTGCCATATTTTTATGCCAAAGTTGTCCCTTCATTGAGGCTTATGGCAGTTATAAAAAGGATAGGATGCCACTTCTCTTTCCCTGACACCCCCTCCCCTACGTAGGCACTGACTGACCGCCTTCAAACCAATAATGATGGAAAGAGCAAACTGTCTTGCCTTTAATGTTGGCTCATTCAAAGACTGAACCGGAGAAGGTTCCCTACAACTAACGACCAAGCTGAGTTTTACCAGGGTCTTGTTCAACTTTGTGCAAGCAGAGACCTTCAGTTGTGCATATGGGCAGAGACACACTCAGAAAGAATGACGGAGGGGAAAAAGAGAACATTCTAGATGGTCCCACCTCAGGCCTCTGGCCACGCGTTATCCAAACCTTGGCTTGCCATTTTGGATTGGCTTGGTTCACCCCTGCCTGCAGCATTTTTCTCTTTCTTGTTTTGCCTTTTCTTCTTTTTTGCTGAACTTAGTTCTTTTTTGTGCTTCCAGGTACTTCCCTCCCTAAGTCCAGGAACATCTTTCCCTCACACACCTCAGACCTTTGGGTCGGGGCTCAGCCAACAGATTACCAGATTGTTTGGCCGTGGTGGTTTGTGCAAAGGGGTGAAGTGAGGGAGAGTGAATGGATTTCCTGGATTCCCAAAGGATGGGAATGTCTGTGGAATCGGTTAATTGTTCAACAAAGATTTATTAAGGGAATGCAAAATGCCAGTCACTGTGCTAAGTGCTAAGTCACATTAGAACATGAGTGATACCTAGCTAGAGAGGGTAGGGGTGCCCAGCCTGGTTCAGTACAAGCAGGACTGGATGTAGAGTCATTGGACATTAGGCAAGTCACTTGACGTCTCTGAGCCTCTGTTTCGTCAGCGTTGACCTCTGAGGTCCTTGGCAGTTGTGTTTCCGTGGTTCGTTGGCATATATATTTGGGGATGGGTTGACCTTACATCAAACAGAGATAGGTCATCAAGTGGACAGGTCATCGTGGGAAGAAAGAGGCTTTGACTGCCCAGATTGATGAAGCTGCTTTTCTTAACTTGTCTGAGTTTACCAGAAAAAGAAAATGCAACATTTTAACAAACATCAGATCCACAGCCAGTGTGTTTTTGTTATGTGACTTCTAATCAACTTTTGTATAATCGGGTGTTTGTTTCCTCCCTTTCTCCTAAATTCTGAAATCTTGCTGGTGGAAGAGTTTGGGCCTGAAGAGCACTCTTTTCTGTAAAGAACCTTGTTGCCAGCCACGCTTGCATTTTAACAATCCTTATATACTTAGTTAAAAAAACCCCAAACCTAAGCAGATGTGTCAGGTTGTACATGCAGTCTTCCCAATCTGTTTCATGTTTTCTTCCTTTCCCCTCATCCCTTGCCTTTGGCAAATTTCATTTATAACAGAAAAGTTAGGCAAAAGCCAAGGTGGTAAGTGCCTGAGATCATCTTCCCTGTTGGAAAGCTCATCTCCACATCTGTCCCCTTCACAGATGTGAATAGAGTGGAGGGACATCTGGGTCGCTGCCTCAGTAGTCTTGTGTGACCGATGGCAGAGGAGCTCATGGGTGGGGCTGATCTAGATAATTGCCTATGGTAATTAGCAATAAAAATGGATCCTGGGAGAGTCCCCTCCATCTCCCCGCCTCCCTGCCTCCCCTAGTGACTCTTTCCACATGTGTCGTCCATATTTCAGGGAGGCTCTGTGTATGGACGGCCATATGCCTCCTTCGTGTGTAAACCTGCCTTTGTTGGGACCGATGCCTGGCAACACACATTAACACCCTGTTAGAGAGTGACTTCAAAACCCTCTCTCTCTCTCTCTCTCTCTCTCTCTCTCTCTCTCTCTCTCTCTCTCTCTCTCTCTCTGTCTCTCTCTCTCTACTTTGACCAAAATAAACTCTTTGTTAGGTTTCTCCCAAAGCCAAATATTGTGTTCACAGCCCCTCATTCCTCTGGTAAAAGATGAAGTCAGTCTTCTTGGAGGTCCACACCCAAAGGAAGCATTGAGAGTTCCATGCCCCGGGTATCCTGGCCTGCTTGGTCCTGTTCTGCTGGGTACAGTCCTCCCACACGGCCGGGTTCTGCATCTCTGTAAGGATGAAGAGAAAATGGGCCAGCGGCCCTCGTGGTCATGCTGGATGGATGGCCACTGGGTCTGTGTGTTAAGAAACGAGCAAGGGAGGCTAGGGATACCCCGACTCTACAGAATATCAGGAAACTCCAGAAAAATGAGGTGTCGGGGCTAAGCAGGATCAGAGAACTTGGAGATGGGAGGTGCCATAGAATTCATCTAGCCATTTATGTGTATGTGTGTGTGTGCACATGCATGTGTACATGTCAAATCAGTGTTATTTCTGGCTTCGGATTTTATATCATCTACATTTCCTGGTGCATCTCTCTCTTCTCCTCCCAGAAACCTATGGCTTATAAGAAAAAAAATTGAAAACAAATTGAGGAAAAAAGAGCAATTCAGCAAAACTAGCCAAGGCATCAAGCAGGTCTGACAGAGTCTGGGTTGTTGCCCATGAAAGGAGTTGGTGGGGGAGAGGAGGGAGAAAAGGAAGGAGGGAGGGAGGGGAGGAGGATAGAGAGGGCAGGGGGAGAGAGGAAAGAAAGGAGAGAAAGGATGGGGAGAGAAAGAGGGAGGCTTGGGAACTAGGGAGGGAGGGGAAAGGGGACAGAAAAGGGGATGGAGGGAGGGCAGAGGGAGGGAAGGAGGGAGAAGGGGGAGGAAGGAGAGAGGGAAGGAAGGAGGAAGGGGGCTGCCCCCCCTTATTTGGTCAGGATAACTTCATAGCATCCAGTTTCAATCCTGCTGTTTTGTCATTGTCTTTTGCATTTGCACCATTGTGGTTATGTGTGAGATTGTGGGGGTGAGTGTGTGGTTGTGTGCATGTGATTTTGTAGATGTGTGTATTTTTATTTCATCATTGTAAGGAAATCCCACAGTGGAAACTCCTTCCACCAATACAAATGGATGCCCCTTCTGTGATTTAAAATGTTGGAAAGTTGCATGGGATACTGAAAGGTGAATGGACTTCCCAGGATCATAAGCCAGGACAGATCAGAAGCAGAGCTGCTTTGCTGTGCTGACTCTTAAGGGTTTACATATGTATACATGAGTACATGCATTCATACAGACACACAT
>CM053599.1:10380843-10404354 GCA_028646575.1 Pseudocheirus occidentalis | reverse complement strand
CATCCTTCAAGAGATCCTCAAAGAAAATTGCCCTGATGTTTTAGAATCAGAGGGCAAAATAGAACTTGAAAGAATTCATCGATCACCTCTTCAAAAAGATCCCCAAAAGAAAACTCCTAGTAACTGTTTGTGAAAATGTGACCTTGAAATTCCAATGCCACTGGCACCTGCTGTTGGGGCAGAGAGCCTCTGTTGGGTAGCTGACCATTGGATGAATAGTAACCTTGATGTCCAAACTTGCTTTCTCCACCCCTGTAAGAAGGGTTTGGGGATAGCCAAGAGCCAAGCAAGGCACAGAGGTAAACAGCTGTTGAGAGAGATGTCATGAAAGCCTATCAGAAGATGTATGACAGACGCTGGCTTTTTGGATAGTAACGGTGACAATGCCAAAGATCCCACAGACCCAGGGCTTCCCAAGCAGCTCCTTCTTCTCCAGTGCTGTGGTTTTCTCTTTCCAGGAGGGACATAGCTTGCTTTTCAAAGTGCAGCATGGCAGAAACATTTCATTAAAAATAGAAGCAAAAACATCCATGGTTCCCTCCCTTCCACACCTATTGTCTTTAGTATCTATAGGAATCCCCAAATGATATGCTTAACTTATAGCTAACCAGCCACAAAGCATTTATTAAATGCATACTGCATACATGGCAGTGTGCTCAAAGAAAGCAAAGATATTCCCTGCCCTCAAAGAACATATTCTAATTGGACAGATAAACATGGAAGCATCTAGGAATATACAAGATCTATACTGAGTATTTGTAAGGTAAGGTCGGTAGATCTAAGATATTAGGAAAATGAGTCTGGCAGCTGAGTTGTATGAATTAGAGAGAGGAGAGACTTGAGACAATTAGTCCAGGTGAGACTATCAGGGCCTGAGTTAGGGTTGTGATCAGAGATGCTGAGAAGCTAAAACAACAGTGTTTGGTAATAGACTCTAAAGTTGTGAGCCCTGGTGACTTGGAGGATGCTACTGTTCTCAATATTAATAGGAAATTTTGGAATAGTGGAAGGTTTTTGGGAAAAGGTGAATTCTGTTTTAGATGCATTGAGTTTGATGTCCAAAAGGAAGTTAATGATTTGGAACTGGAGCTCAGGAGAGCGCCTAGAGCTGAATCTATACTGAAGAAATCATCTTCCTGGGGAGGAAAATTGAATGCAGTGGGGATAAGGAGATCATCAACTGTTACATCACAGATGTCCAACATGCAAGGGTCCCAGACAGAGCCTATGTCGTGGTTTAATATTACTTTTTGGCTTTGTCAAATCATTATAACCTATATTCAAACCTCAGCCTTCCCCCTACCCACAGCCCTGATCAGCATTTGCTGATCTAATCTTTTACCCCCTTAAAATAAGGAATACTCTTTCACTATCTACTTATAAGTCTTAAATAACAGATTACACTTTTTTGTGGAAAAGATGAAGAGATTTAATTAGGCAGTAATATGGATTAGGCCTGTTTTAAATTGAGTACTCATCTGAAAGTATTATTATTAATAAATGGTTCACTTTTCCATCTGAATGGATCCTTAGTATGGCATAATGGGTTGAATCTTGCATGATAAACTTCAATAAGGAGAAATACAAAGGATTATGTAGATTCAAAAAACTAACTTCCGATGGACAAGGTGTGTTCTGTGTGACTAGATCATTTCTTCAGGAAAGAGGGGTTTTTGTTTTGTTTTGAAAGCATATTGCAATCTTAATATGAGTCCGACTCCACACTGTTCAAAGCAAAGGCCCATCTTTTTTAAACAATGATAATCTTCTAGGGATATTGTGTTACTGTAATTGGTAAAATGCTTGTGTCTGAGGAATGCAAATTGAGGGTAATCAAATGCTCAGTTGAGAGGCACATGGTAGACCATGAATTGCCCGTGAGCAGTGATGTAAATAGTGCCATTAGCAAGAATCATGTCTGAAAAGTAGGTGGTTTGGTCATGAGGTAGGAGTTCGAGAAAACTCTTTGAAAGACAGGTTACCTGCTGCATTGATGGCTGCACAATGTCAGAAAGATGGTCCAGATGGTTGGACTCTCTGTGGAGAATTTATGGGAGAACATGGATGAGAGTCAGATCAGTGTGAGTCAGGGGCTATCTGCATCCCTGGAGAGAGTCTTCCTATTCAGAAGATAATAGTTCATTGTCCATGATTATTGTCTATTGAAGTTATTTCCCCAGGCACCTGTCTGTCTTTCTATGGATCTCTCTGCATATCTATCCACTGATAGGTGATCACTACAGACTCTCTGTCCAATTGCACAATGTGACTTGGCTCCTAGACATTTCTCATCCAGTGTGTCTTCCCATGTGACTCATTAGGCTAAACACTTTCACATGACTATAGATTCATTTAGGAGTTTCTGAAGTGTTCCAAGACCTGATGCAGCCAGCAAGAGGTCATTTTTAAAGAGCGACATCTGGAGGACCATGGCCTACCACAGAGAATCTTTCATCACTTGGACTCCGGGCTGGAGATGATCCACAAGAGTTAGAATTTGGCAAGCATATCTTGCTCTTTTCCCCCCTCCTTTGACATGAATAATCTAATTATAAGGTCTTGAAACAAAGTTATTTTTAAAAATTTCAATGATGATACATGTTTTTGATGCATGCAGGGGATTAGAGGAGAAATCGTTGGAGGCTAGTGTTCCTCTCCCCAATCAAATGATTTTCAATAGTCAGTCCCACAGTAAGTTGTATGAGTAGGAAGATGTGGTCCGTGGTGGAATATCAGTTGTTCCCGTTTCTGAATAATATCCTCAGGAAGGATATTATCCCTTTGCTCTATGTGCAGTCTATTCTATTTAAAACGTGTAAAGACAGAAGCATTGATGTGATAGAACAGCCATTGATATTTTCTTGGCAGCCTTTTATGCATCCATATTCTTTCGTATTCCTCTTTCATATTCCTTGAAAGTCATGTTCTCAGTCCCATAATCTTGCACTCTTTACTGTTGAGGAAGTATTAGACGGTAAGAAAAGTGGGAGCATTGGAGGCAGTCTGGCAGTCATAGAAAGGAAGAGCAGGAGAGGGAGACCCCCAAAAGAACCTTATGCAGAACCATAAGTCACTGAGTACATTTCAAATGGTGACTGTACCTGAGAACTTTCTATTGGCATTTTGTTGATAGGATAGTTTTTAAATTGGAGAATTGTAGACTGATTCATTGTAGACTGTAGAACTGATTTCAGTTCTACAACTCTCAAGATCATAGAATCTTTATCATCACATGTACTTCTTCTCCTTCCCTTCCTTTACCTTTTCCTCCTCCTCCTCCTTCTCTATCTCCTTTTTCTTCTCTTCTTCCTCATACAAGCAAGGTGATTTTATTTTCTGTCATTTATGGTACATGAAATCTTCTGTGTAGTTTTACCATTCCATTTCTTGAGCATTTGTGATGTTGAAGTATATACCTTTTAGAAGTGTAATATTATCTTTGGCTTTAAAAATATTTATATTTTTTCAATATATCTCCCCTTCCTACACCTCCCAGAAAACTATTGCCTATAACAATGAATGAAAAAGAAAGGAGCATTCTAAAATATGGTACAGTGTTATGGTACTCTAGTGCACTTGTTCTGGAGTTCAAATATTTCAAATCAAATGCCACCTCTTATGCTTCCTACCTACAACACATTGGACAAATCAGCTTACCTATCTGTGACTCAGTTTCCTCAGCTGTAAAAGAGAAATGGACTAGATGGCTTTTGAATACTATTCAACTGCATATCTCTGATTCTCTGATTTAAAAATTCAGACATTATATGTAGTCAGATATTATATCCACAGAGTCCTCATTTAAATATCTCTTCTCTGGTAATATGGGTTTGGTCACTATAATTTCAGAGTATTCATTTTGGTTGTTCTGGTATTATTCTGTCTATTTGCATTGTTGTAGTCATAATGTGTATTACTTTTCTGGTGATTTATTCTTCACTTTGCTTTGGTTCATATAAATTCTTCTGTGCTTCTCTTCACCTATCATAGAGCATCATACTCATTGTTTTATATAAAGAAGCTGGCAACATCTTGAATAAACTGTTGGATAGTAGATTCCAACAATTTGTAGAGGATTGGAAGGATTATTTCTATTCAGGGACATGGAATCTCACTAATCTCTTTAATGTCATTGGTGGGGTTGATTTGGCAAGGAAGAACTCTCTGGATAATTTATTTAGATTTCTACACAGTCTTTGATAAGAGTTCTCATCAAAGCCAGATAAAACAGATTTCCATTACCATAGAATCAGAGGTGGGGGATTCTTTGTCAACAAAAGAGAATTGGCTTGAAGACAAAACCAAGGCTTAAGTAAACTAACACTTCTTTGGATAGAAAAGTGCTAACAGTTGAGGTACTACAGAGACTAGAACAGAAGCTGATTTTTTTTCAGGATTGTCATAAATGATCTTGAAGGCAGCATTCCCAGTGAAATCTCCAAAGTGAAGCTCATCATCTGAGGTTTGGATTACTGAATTCAGTGAGGATAAACTCCAAGCAAAGCTCACAAAGACCTTTGGGAGTAGGCAGGGAAGTGACAGATAAGTATCAGTCAACATAGAGGTCACATCAGGCTAGAGACCTGAAGGTTGATGCTCATAAAAAAATTTAAGAAGGAATGAAAAAGGTGGATTGCAACTGACCAGTGATCAGAATGTTAGAATTAGGTGGCAGTTTTAGGGCTGCATATTTATACTTTCCTTTGTACTTGCTATGTTTTCCCAGTTAAATGGAAGGTTCTTGAGGGCAGGGACTGTGTCATTTCCATATTTGCCAGAATCCAGTGGTATGTAATTAAATTGAACTTGGTGATTCTTTAATAAAATAAACTTTCATAGTAGAGATCAACTTAGGATCATTAAAAGTGTGGTGAAATATTCTAATTGGCATCCAACCTAGCCTTCCTCCTATCTAATTTGGACTCTAACTCATTGTCAGCCATTAAGTGATTGGTATATGTGCTTTTATGGTCCAATTCAATGACTGCTCATCCAACTTTATGTCCTTATCTAGTAAATTTACATTTTTCAACTGCTTGGTTTTTACAGTGTGGATAGCTGAGTTTCAAGGCAAAAAGGCTAGCTCTTTCCCTTTTCAGTTTCCCTAAATAATTCTTATTTTTGCTTCATTATTTCTTCTTCCTTTATCAGTGGAGATGAGAAAAATCTATGCTGATCATAAGCCCACAAACTCAGGAAACTTGAATTAAAACCAAAGTTTTTTAATAATTTCCATGTGAATTATTCAGCATAGATTCTAAAGTCTTAATATTTTATGATGGTTTTTCTGCAACAATACTATTATTCTTTGATCGTTTTCTATCTTAATTTCATGTTAGTAAGTGTAGCATTCAAAACCTGGCTTTTTGCCAGCCAAGGTAGGTGAAAAATATCAGCTTCTAAGGAGGAATGGCATTCCATCAATTAGCCAACATGCCTTTATATCAGCGGTTCTTAACCTGTGGGTTACCCCCTTGGGGGTCAAACAACCCTTTCACAGGTGTTGCCTAAGACCATTGGAAAACCGATGACACCGTTCCTCTATCCATCTCCAGGTGGGTCCACCCACATGCAGATATACCCACATATGAGTATTAAAGGGTCGCGGCATTGGGAAGGTTGAGAACCACTTCTTTATATGGAATGAAGAAGACAATGGAACTTAGCACTGCTCCCAAGAAATTTATAATCTTGTTGGGAAAAAGCTTATATTTGAATGGGGAACATACACAATACTATATCTATATATGCACGTATATACACACACATGTATCTGTACAGATGTTTACATGTAGGAATCAACTAGGTGGTTCAGAGGGTAGAATGCTGAGTCTAAAGTCAGGAAGACTTAAATTAAAATCTGACCTCAAACACTTAGCTGTGTGACCTCAAACAAGTCACTTAACTTCTGTTTGCCTTAATATACTAGTAGAGGAGATAGCAGACCACTCCAGTATCTTTGCAAAGAAAACCCTGTGGACATGGGGTCATGAAGAGTAGAACATGACTGACTAATTGAATAACAACACTAGTAATTTATGTATGTATGTGTGTATACACATATAGTGGCCACCCACACTGTAGCACTTCATGTCTCTCACACGGGTGTATGAGACTCTCTCTCAGGGCTGGTTCTCTCATTCTAACCAGTTTTTGCACTAGCAGGTCAAGGTCCTTGGAGAATGACTAATGCTGCTTGGTTATACTCAAATTTACTAAATAGGATTCCTAGTCATGTCTTTATTGAAAGAGGATATACTTTTACTCACCTCTTCAGCTGTTGAGTAACCACTGATGGCACTTTTTAGTTCTTTAATATAACCATTTACTTAGAAGTAAAGCAAAGAAATAGCATCAAAGGTACTCATATATGAAAGCAGATGCAAGGATGATAAAGAAATCACAGTCCCCACATCAGTTTACAGTCATACTGTAAACATGGTTCACAGGAGACTCAGGTCTACTCTCTGAATACAGCAAACCATCCAGCCAAGTTCTTCACTCAAACGGGTCTTTACGTTGAAACAACAGCTATTTCTGAAAGGTTTCATTCAGCTTTTTCACATAGTCTCAACTCTAGGTGGTGCTGAAGAACAGCTACAGGAAGGCCAATGTTTATTCAGCCAATCAGGAGCTCTCCACTTAAGCTTTGTCAGTTGATTGGTCCAGTCTCTTCAAGTAGCTCCAATAAACTGCTTTTACTCTCCAAAGAAACCTCCTCACATGGTAATTCTTTTTTTCTTTTCTTTTCTTTTCTTTTCTTTTCTTTTCTTTTCTTTTCTTTTTATTTCTTTTCTTTTCTTTTCTTCTCTTCTCTTTTTTCTTTTCTTTTTTCTTTTCTTTTGTTTTCTTTTCTTTCTTTTCTTTTCTTTCCTTTTCTTTCCTTTTCTTTTCTCTTTCCTTTTCTTTTCTCTTTTCTTTTCTGTTTCCTTTCCTTTCCTTTCCTTTCCTTTCCTTTCCTTTTCTTTTCTTCTCTTTTCTCTTTTCTTTTCTTTTCTTTTCTTTTCTCTGTTTTAACCACACCAGTTTCAGGCTGTATTTAAGCCTGTATGGCTTAAATCTGAGCTTCCTGGTATTCATTAATTCATCTCTCACCACATTTTCCCTGTGAAATCAATTGTTATGATTTAATCATCCCTCAATCTCTGAATAATTAATGTGATTTAAAAAACTTTTTAAAATTTTAAGTCTCAAAGCAGTTATATGCAAATGAGTTTAGGGATAATGTCCCAAAGATCTTAGTTATTAACAGTCTCACATCATATTGTGTGTCCATGAAACTGTTTTGTTCATAATCACATTTCCCAGTTTTTGATAGCAAATGTTCTTTCTCTGCTGCTTTAAGCCATCAGACTGGTCATGTAAAAATGAAGTATTGCCCTACCTTTTTTTTACAATGTGATTTAAATCTTTATATGCTCATTTTCTGTCCCAAACCACTAAACTCCATCTGACAACTCTGTTTCTTTACACAGGTTTAGCAGAATTTATTAAACTAAAATCTTTTCCTACTTCTTTCAGGCATTAAACTGTTCTCATCTATAACAGAGGCAATATCTCACATCTCTCACTAGTTGGTATAACTTTTTCTTTACAAAAATATTTCCCCCCATCCCCTCCAAAACTAAAGTGCCCCATACAGAAAAGCAACATGTTCAAGGAAAGGAAGCTTAAAGGCATTATGGTACCTTACATAGGAATATGTGCAGTGTAAATCAAAGGTAATTTAGACAGGCACATACCAGCACCTTAGGGGTGGAGAAATCAAGAAAAATTTCATGGAGGACATAGTGCTTCAGTGGGATATTTTTTTTTGCTTTTTTGGGGGGGGAGGACAGTTGGGGTTAAGTGACTTGCCCAAGGTCACACAGCTAGATTTTGTTAAAGTGCCTGAGGCTGGATTTGAACTTAGGTCCTTCTGACTCCAGGGCTGGTGCTGTATTCACTGTGCCACCTAGCCACCCCATTTCAGTGGGATCTTGAGGGAAACTTGGGCATACAAGAGTGTAGGTGAGGAGTGAGAACATTCCAAGGCCAGGAGGTATGAGAAAAGGAAAATGAGTTTCTATCTGCAAAGGGCTTTGCAAATTTGCAAGCACTACATAACTTAATTATTGTTGATATTGTCATTGTGTGAGAAACAACACAACGACTATTTTGGCTGGGCCGTGGGGTGTGTGGGATTGAGCCTCATGCAACAAGACTCAGCCCTGCCTCCCTTAATCCAGTTCACACCCAAGTCAAAAGCTCAACCCACCGAGGGCATTAGTCTTCTTTTAGAACTGAGGACAAACAAGAGCAGGAAAGCTAGGAAGGGATCAGGTTGTGAAGAATTGTAAATGCCAAATGCCGGGGTTTATATTTGCATTTCGATGTAAGAGAGAGCCAGGTGAGTTTATTGAGGAGGTGACATGGTCAGATTGGTGCTTCAGAAGAATCACTGTGCCATGTAAGTGGGGGAGGGAGTAGAGAGGAGAAAAGCTTGAGTCAAGGGGACCCCTTGCTATTGAAGTGGTCTGAGAGCTGGTGATGGTCTGAACTACGGTGGGTTGGGATTGGAGGAGCAAAGGGGACAGAACTGAGAGATGTTATGTAGGGTGGGGTCCTCACAACTAAAACCCAAGATGTTGTGTCAGTGGAAATGGGGGAGGAGGGAAAGGAGAGCTAGACTGACCTACACTGTGAGGGATGGTGATTTCCTAAAGATCCTGTAACCATGGGGCTAGAACCTAGATCATCTAACTCCCAGTGTAATCATCTTTCCTCTGTATCAAGCGGCCTTACCTCAAATGGTTGTTTGTGGTTACAGAGACAAGTTCAAATCCTGCCTCATACACTTACCTAGGTATATAGCCTTGGGAAAACTCACTTGATAGTTTCTTCATCTGTAAAATGGGGAGATTAACAACATCTACCTCACAAATAAGTTTGTGCAAATGAGTTGGTGTGTGTAAAACACTTTGTAAACTCAAAAGCATCCATACACACACACACATACACGCATACAGATTCATACCTATACATACATAGTGAGCTACTATCATTATTTTTGCTGTTATGATTTAGTACGCATCTCTGGGTTCTGAGAGGTGGGGTGGCGATGGGAGAAAGTTTTGTTGTTAGTCATTTGTTGGCCCCCATGATTTGTGTGTGGTAAAACATGGTAGCTGTGGGCAGTACTGGGATTCAAGAGCCATTCTCAGCGTGGATCGAACCTGCTGCCTTCCAAGCCGGTGTGTCTAGAAAGGAGGCAATGGACTCATTTAATTGAGTCTGGCACCTGTTGAGGCAGCTTCTTGCCTCCAAGTCTTCTTCTCAACCTCTCCTGCAGCTCTCTGAGCCATGAATGACTGTTTGTTCTCTCCTAGACCCTTAGATGAAGAACATATGTCAAAGCAAGCGGAATGTGCACTTTGACCTCCAGCCACGCTTCTGTTTGGGCCCCCACTGGGGAGTGACTTTCACTTGTAAAAAAGGGGCCTTTTTCTTAGCTGATACTTGTGGTAGTGAATTAACCAGGCTGTGCCCTCCCCCATCCCCCATGTGCCTCTGCTTGGACTTGGAACACGAGTGTACACATAAATACAGCCCCCTCTCTCTCTGGATACACACACATACGTACAAACATATACATATACATACATGTACATATACAGACATGCCTGTGTGTATCATATATGATTAGTCAACAAGCCTTTATTAAACATTTACCATGCTCCAGTCAGTATCTATACAACTTGTATTCAAGACAAATACAGACTAGATGGGAGGCAGCCAAAGAGGGGAAGTCAGAGACATGTCTTCTCTCTCTCTGTTTATATTTCTACCTGTGTCTGTGTTGGTATCTATATAAATGTCTATACAGTTATAGCCATGTCATTGCTATCCACATGTCTGTGTTAGGCATAGCTATATTTGTGTCTCTAGTGATGTGCGGCTGGATTCAAAACTCCCAGATTTAAAAACATATGGAGAGACCTTCTCCATCTGATGTCTCCTTCTGTTTCATCGGGGTCTTTATTTTATGTCCGTATCTATACCTACAGAATTATATCCACACAGACACACAGACACACACACACACACATAATGCCGCCTCATCTCTCTGGACCTCATGGATGTCTTGTCCATATCTATGCGTTATCTATGTTGGCTTTGACATTGACCTTGGCATCTTTATTTGGTTACACCTTTAGAGTTGGCTTTTGTTGTCATTGCTAGGAAAAGTAATCATTTTTTCCAAAGGAAAACCCAGAAATGATCAGTAGGGATTTGAAAAGAAGGTAAGGACATAAAAAGAAAGCACCTAGTTTCATCAATGAGTTCAGGTTCCTGGGCCTGGATGAAACCTATGCTAAGATAGAATAAATTAATGGATATGATTTCTGAGCTACTGACAGCAGTCTCTCAAAGCCTTAGAGAATGGGAGAGGTGTCACAGGTGTAGCGAGAGGCAAATGTTAGAACTGACTGGGACCAGCAAACTGTGGATCAGTGAGGTTGGTTTGGGCAAAGTAGTGGGATGTATTATTAAAGGGATGGTTAGTGAACATTTAGAAAGGTGGTGACCATCATTAAGAACCATCATGGCTTCAAGGGAAGGTTAGTCACTCTAGACTAATCTTATGTTGTCATTCATTAAGTTACTAGATTGGTAGATCATGAGAAAGCTCTCAATATAATTTCCCTGTATATTAGTATGGCATTTAGCAATATCTCTCACAAGTTGTGTGATATAATAACTTTCAGGAATTCAGGAACATGTGGGCCTTAGCCTCATTTCAGATGCATACTGGTTATATGAAGCTGCCTGAACAAGTCATTTAACATCTGAGTGCCCCAAGGAACCCTTTAAGCCAGTGGTTCTCAACCTTCCTAATGCCACGACCTTTTAATAGTTGCATGTAGGCATATCTGCATGTGAGTGGACTTGCCTGGAGACAGATAGAGGAGGTTCCTAAGACCATTGGAAATATGTGTTTTCTGATGGTCTTAGGTGACCCCTGTGACTCCTATGAAAGGGCTGTTCAACCCCAAAGGGGTCACCACCCACAGGTTGAGAACTACTGCTCTAAGCCTATGTTCTCAAATAGTGGTGGATCTGCAATGGTAGACGGTTTCCTCAATGGATAGCTCCCTTCTCCAGTGAAATGAAAGGTCTGTGGTAGACAGAATATGGCAGCACCAAAAAGCATCATCAGATATGACATTCATGTTGTGTTTCACACTTTGCAAAGTGCACCACAGACATAATCTTAACATATAACTCACAGTAATCCTGAAAGGTGAGGGCATAGGTCTCATTACCTCCATTTTCTGCTGAGCAGAAATGGAAACTTATTATAGAGATGATATGACCTAGGGGTCAGAGATGGGATTTGAACCCAGTTTGGTGACTCCAAGTCTATTACTCTTTTCGGTATGCCAGACTGGCTTCCTGATATTGTTCTTATGGAAGAAACAGAGATGTAAGCTAGACAGTCGTACAAGTTGGTAGATTTGTGTTGGCCAAATGATTGGGTGTAAGAGTAGTCACTAAAATCAGTGTCCAATTGGGGTGCAGTGCTGTGACCCGCTGAATTTGACCATGTACAAAGGGGATATTTAAGCTGCAGAAGAGAATTGCCTTTCCTCTCGATACTTCCTTCTCTCTGAGTTTTCAAGACCCTTCTCTCTCTTGCTTCTCTTCCCTAACTATTCAATTTCCCTTCTCAGTCTCATTTGGAGATCCTCACACATATCACAACCAAATTATGAGTGTTGGCAAGGCCCTCTTTCTCTTCTTTCTATATTCTCTACCTTGGTGATCTAAGTCAGGGCTTCTTAAACTTTTTTCACTCATGACTCCTTTTCATATTTCAGGAGCATTTCTTGGTGTTACATGGCCTGAGGTGAGGGCATGCACATTGCAAAGTGCCCATTCTTTGTGTTCAGAACCAGGACTGCAGTGAAGTTTTGAGATGCATTGTGGACAAATGCTTCCAGAAGCAACTCAGATTCTTTAGGTGTTTAATTTTAAATTAGTTTTTGCTTTTTGTGTGTTCAGAAACCTTTTTACTGTTGCCAAATTTTTCATGACCTCGGTTGAGAACTACAGGTTAAGAAGCAGTGATCTAAGTAACTCCCATGGGGTTTAGTTTCCATCACTGAGGAGATGAGTCTCACATCCATCCATTCATCCATCCATCTATCTATCTATCAATCTATCTATCTATCTGTCTGTCTGTCTGTCTGTCTATCTATCTATCTGTTTGGTCCCACATTACTAATTGTCTATTGAACATTTCATATGGAAGTCCCATAGAAATTTCACATTCATCATAGCCAGCTCTGAACTTATCATCCTTCCCCTCGAATCCATCCTTTAGCTGAACATCCTCATTTCTGCCAAGGCCACGTCTGTCCTAGATTCTCACTCTCAGGGCTGTCCTTCTTCCTCACTGTCACTCATTCTATAACTCCTATCACTTGCCAAATATTATCAATTCTACTTTCATGGTCTCTCATATGCGTTCTCTTCTTCTCCTCCTGTGGTCACCCTCCTTGTTGAGTCCTTCTCACCTGGACTGTTGCAATGGCCTCTGATTGGTCTCTTTGCTTCATCTTCCCCACAGCCCAGAATGATTTTCAAAAATATAGGTCTGACCTCACTACTCTCTCTTTCAACAAACTGGTGATTCCCTATATTTGAACTTTTCAGTCCAATACAAAGTCCTGTATTCATCAGTTAAAGTGTGCCACAAGCTGGTTCTCACCTACCATCCCAGCCTCATATATTACTCCTCTCCATGTACTTTAAGTTGCAGCCACAATGGTCTCCATCTCCCAGTCACAGAAGTAGCGTCAGAGTCAGAATTTGGGCCCAGATCCCCTTATTCCAAATCTCATAGTCTTTCAGTTTCAGGCTTTGGACTAATCTTTACTTGTCCTCAAAAACCACACTACCATTAATACTGATTTTGTCAAAATTATTCTTGTACCTGAGGTTATGTCAGCTGAGCATATGACATTAATCTCTGCCTGTTTTAAAAGAACTATGTCCTGATACCACCCCTGATGCTCTTGGTAAGGTTTCCATTGTCTTCCTTTCTGATAATTAACCAGATTCATCAGTGAGAACAATTTTATCTTGTTTTGGTGAGTTGTTTTTCCTTCAGAATGCAAAATCAAGAGCGAAGGGGGAAATATAGACTTGAAATAAAACGAAACAGTGTCAAGATACACTTCCTGACAGTGAGAACTGTCCCAAGGTGGAATTGGCTACTTTGGGAGGGGATGAGCTTCCCAACACTGGGGGTTCTCACCAAGTAACTGGAGAACCACTTGACAGTAATCTTGTTGTGAGGATTCCTAAATTTAAGTGTGGACTGGATTGGATGGCCTTAGACATTCCTTCCAACTTGGAGATTTTGTGGTTCTTTGATGTTTAACTTTGATTTCCATTTTTAATAAAGTCTTCAGTATTGATTTGACCATGTCATTTTGAATTAATAAGTCATTTAAAAGAAAAACAAATGCATTAAAACTCAATTAATTAATTGTAAAGTAATTCAAATTTCTTCATAGTTATTTTCATGTTAATTAGCTAATTGCAATGTACAAAATACCACAAGAAATTCTCACTAGCTCCCAGTGAGATCCCAGTGGGATTCCTTTGCTTGTCCATTCATACTCTTTTCTCTTGTATATGGTAGGAGGTAGTGTGTGCTCCTTCTAGTTTATTTTTGTTACTTCACATTATTTCATACACATTTTTCCATTTTTTGTATTCCTCATCCCTGTTGGTTTTAATAACATTCTAGTACTTTATGATTTAAAGTGTGATAGCAAGTCACTGAACATCCCAGGTTTTTTTGAGAACTATATAGTTTAGTTGGAGTACGTGGCTTTTATAAGTCATTTTCAATGCTAGATCAGTGATCTTGTAAACTTTCTTGGGCAAGCCTTAGGGCCTTGGTTTCCCCAACTGTGAATAAGGTAGCTGAACTAGATGGTCTTTGTGTTTCCTTCTAGTTCTATAAGTAACCTTTGTCAAATCACTGACCGTCCCCTGACCACAGTTTTCTCCCATGTTGAATCAAAGTTTTGCTTTCTCTTGTCCTTTATACTGGGATTTGATGATCCTGCGTCTCACAGTCTTAGGTAGACAACTCTCTCCCTCCTCATCTCCCATCCCTTCTGGCCTCCATGGCTTCCGTAGAGTCTTAGCTGAAGCTGTACTTTCTTCCAACCTTTCCCTGTCCTTAAAGTACCTTCCTGCAGAGACACCTCAGATTTCTCTTCTAGGTAGCTTGTTTACACGTATGTCTTCACTGTCTCTCCACCATTTAATTTTGCTGCTTTTACTTATCTTCCGCAGTCTGATCAAATCCACTTGGTCCCTCAAAGTTGTTTTAATTTACACTCTTTGGTTATTGAAAATGAGCATTTTTCAAATCATTATTAGTCATTTTTATTCCCTTTATTGAAAATGGTTAGTTAAGTACTTTGATCATACAGCTGTTATATGCTGGGGATGAAATCTGTCATTTTTCCCACTATTCCTTATAGTTTTCAGTCCGTTGTGTTTTCCGTAAATGTTTTCCCAATCTGTAATTTTTTTAAATTGTTCTGTTTGTCTTAATGAATTCAGGTACATCTGTCTTGTAAATAATCACTTCTGCTTGTTGAAAAGGAAGAAAAAAAGTCAGCTTGTTTATTTCTTTCAGTAATAAAAAAGCACTTCCTGGGCCATCCTTATTTTTTGGGTCCATCCAATCCTTTCATAATTTTCATTTCTGCTTTTCATTTCATATTTGGCATGGTGCCTTCATGCAATTTCCTGCTGCTGACATTGTTGAAATTTTTAATGCATTTTTTAAAACCTGGAAATCATTTCCCCACATTTGTTCTTTTATTCTATGGCTCAAACTTGTTTGCCTTCCCCATTTATCCTTCCCTTCCCCCAATTCCTACCTGTTTATTCACAGGGATTTTACTGACGTGTCTTTTCTGAGTACTCTCTCTTTGCTTTGCCTTCTCCTTCTTGCTTCATATATTTTGGATACAGGGCAGATAATTTTTATTTTCGTCTTTTGTACCCTAATTCTCTTATCCCTAGCTTACCCTTATTGCCTCTCTAATATATTTTATTATAAAAACATTCTGATTTTGAGTATTAGGACAAATTCGATCAAACAGTGAAGTGTTCTAAAACACCTACTGTGTGCTAAACACTGGGGAGAAGATGATAAAATGAGTATCATGCCTCTTAAATTTGAATGCATATTTCAAATTACACTCAACTACAGATGAAAAAGGAAAAAAAAGATGGAAAAGGAGGAAAGATGCGGATTTGTGTCATTACACTTTCAGGCAAATTTGTGATTTATTTAATAATAATAAAAACAGCTAAGGTCTATAAAGGATTTAGAGTTTGCAATGCAACTTCACATCCATCTCTTGAGTTGACCAGATCAGTTGAGATTTAGACCTGGAGGCCAGTGAGTCCAACTCCTTAATTTCACAGAAACACAAAAAAGGTTCTGTGAGGTGGGCAGGACACATACTTCTTACGTTTTACTGAGGAGGAATCTGAGGCTGAGTGACGTTCAACTAGATGGCACATGGACAGAACACTGGACCTTGTGTTATGAAGACTCGAGTTCAAATTTGGTCTTAAATATTTCCCAGCTGTGTAATCCTGGGCAAATCACTTAAATCTGTCTGCCTCAGCTTCCTTATCTGTAAGTCTCCAAGTCTAGCTGTCTTCTTGCTCAGCTAATATATTTCAATATGTTAAAATACTTTTACTTATAATTTTATAACAAACAGAGTTACAGGATGGAACAAATATATCTAATGGTGTTCCCTTTTAGTAAAATCCTGTTTCTCTGCTGAGAAATAGAGAAGTACTTTTCATTCTTTGTCTTCCCATCTTGTTGGTGCATTATCAGCTCCTCAGCTGGCTTTTCATTCATTCTGTTGTAGTCACACTGTGAGTTATCCTTTGGGTTTTGTTTATTTCACTGCACATCAGTTCATGCAAAGTTTCCTGTTTCTCTGAATTCCTTGTGTCCATCATTTCTGATGGCACAAAATATTTCATTAAATTCATGTATCATACATAATTTGTTCTATTGTTTCCCCATCGATGGGCACTCACTTGATTCCAATTCTTTCCTTCCCCTGTAAATAATTTGGGTGTTTCTTTAATCTCTTCAGGCATATTTACCAAGTCTGTTACACCAAATTGGCAAGTGATTGATGACAGATCTATCCTTATGTCATGGAAGAGGCAAGAATTTAAGGTCATTTGGGATGTTCTTGACATCATACAAGAATCTAATGTTCACTTTGGCTGCTAACTGCTCTTTCACTTATTTCTTGTGAGCAAAGGGCTGACTCTGTTTTAGCTACTTTTAAAATGGTGTTGATGCTACCTTTGCAAATCACTGATACCTGATCCTTCTTTTGGTTAGGTTAATTTTTTGACTGTTTTTTTCAATTCCAACCAACTAGTTTGAATATTCAAATATTATTGTACTTCATAACACAAAACAAAAGAAACTAGGATTTTGCATTAATTGTCAGTTCAACGGACCGATCTTTTGAGTTCTATCATCATGTGCAAAATCAAATGAGCTATGAGAGCAAAAATAAGAGAAAACGATGAAAATCTTGGTACAGCTCAAGGTGAAGAACACAGTATAATATAGTACATATTCATAAGTGCCTAGTGTATGTCAGGCACCGTGCTTAGTGCTGGGGTTAGATCTAAAAAGAAAGACAATCCCTGCCCTCAAGGAGCTTACCTTCTAACGAGGGAAGGAAAGACAGGAAGGGAAGCTGGAAAGGGAGGGAAGAAAGGTACTTGGCCCAATAGCATGATGGTGGTGGTGTTGAAATCAGCCATCACAGCTGGATAGGAAATGCAGAGTTAGCAAGACTTAGGAGCCCTCTTTAAAGGGAGGCTTTGGGAGGAGTTTTTTGCCCTCAGAGGGACAGAGGCAACTGGAGACATTGAAGAGATATGACCACAAAAGCTGAAAAAGGTATTAAGTGTATATAAAAAAACCAACCAAACCAAAAAAAAAACCCTCAAACCTCCTGTATTTTCAGAAGTATGCCATGGTATATGTTAGAGAGAAAAGGGATGGAGGAAACCATCTCTGAAAATATTGCATTGGAAATGGGCAATTTGTAGCTCTTAGGAGAAAAGCATTGTGTGCATATTTCCACTTCTCAAGAAGATGATTTGGGACAATTAGATCCTTCCTGGGCCATGTTCTTTGCTGAGTGGGGAAACTCAGGGTGCCTGATGGAGAGTCCTTGTGTCTGGGCTCTGCTCCCAGGCTCTACAACCTTAGGCAAATGGTTTTGAGGGCTGTATCACAAAACTAAGAGGCTGAAGTAGATGATCAGCCAAGTTCCTTCCACGTCTGAATCTTTGTTTCTGTGGAAAGCCAAGCTCAAGTTCATGGGGAGTGATGTCAGAACTCAGATTCGCACCCAGGCCTTCAGCCTCCAAATCTGCTGCTCCTGTTTGCTGAGTCTCTTGAACAATCATTACGTTTGACCAGATGAGCTCTAAGGTCTCTTCCATGCTGAGGCCTGTGCTCCCAGCATTCATTTTTCTTTGTTGTGGACCATGGAAATCTCTCAAAGCCTCTGGAAAGATACCTTCTTGGAATAATGTTTTAAATGTATCAAATTAAATGTATGGAATTGCAAATGAAATCATTTCCATTGAAATTGTGTTCAGCATATTAAAAAAAGAAAGAAACCAAGTCCATGAAGCCCAGGTTGAAAGTCTTTAATATGGTACCCCTGTGTGTCCCTTCATCCGCCCTCTCTTATAAGTCACTTCTTTCCTTTCTAGAACCTTTCTAAGGCTCTGACAGTAGTTTCTTAAGGGGGAAAGTGTGTTAATTTTACATAGAGGTTGCTGCAGCATGAAAATATGAACTGAAATGCCAGAAGAAGAGGCAAATGGAAGTAATTGTCTGTGGATATGTTAGGAGCACCGCTAAGGCCTTTCCCATCAGCAGGAGAAAGAGGAAATGCTGGTGAGGTCACATATAAAGAATTTTCAGGTTTTCAGCATTGGAGCCTGGTTGTCTTTTGTCTCCATTTGTAGTGAAAGGGTGTAGGAAGGGGGGAGGACAGTTACCTTGCTAATCATGGAGTTATCTGCACACCCACATCCCAAGTGACTGAAGGCAATAGAGAAAAGAGTGTGGTATGTAGCAATGTGCATTCTTTGTATGGTTCAGGGAGGGAAGAAATCACCAGCATTTGTTTAAGTCCTTATCAGCACAGAGCTTCCCAGAGGCCTCCAATAGGGTGGTGATGACATCTGCTTGCATTTGCACCAGACGCGGATGAAAAGACAGCCACAATGACCAGCTGCTCTTCTGGATGCCCAGACCTTCTTGTTAATCATGGGAATTATATGTGTGAATCCCAGGGAAGACTCCTAATGGGCCAAAATACCCCCCTGAAGATGTCTGGATGGAGAGCTTGCAGAATGAGATTATTCCCAAAGCATTGCAAAGCAGTGGCTGAGGCCACTGATTATGGAACGCTGATGACATTTTAAAATGACAGAAACCTGGAATAAATTGCTAGAACAGCAGATGACAGTCATTAGGACTCAAAGAGATGTGGGAAGGTCAGAACACTGAATTGATTCTGGTGTGATAAAATTTAATAACTTTTAATGTAAAGACAAATACTTAAGTTCAAAAAAACCAATCTTCACCCAAACAAGATGTTGGGAGATAGGATTAGAAAGCCATTTGTCTGTACAAAGATCTGGAGGTTTAAGTGGATTGAAAGCTCATTAGGAGTTAATGGTATGATACAGCATTCAAAACACTTGACGACAGGGTTAGGATACAAAAGATATCTTGACAGGTTAGAATATTGGGACAAATTTGATTGGATGAAGTTAAGGCCAAATCACTATAAAGTCATACATGGGTTCAGAAAGTCGAGTTCACAACTAGAAGATTGAATGTGTGTGTGTTTAGGTTTGTATTTAGCTGGACTGGGGGGTTTCTGTGGATTTTAGTCTTGACATGAAACAACTCTGCCATTGAGAACCAGAAAAGTATCATGGGATCTTGGAGTTATAGAGAAAGGCATTGTGTTGGGGAAGAAGGAAATGCTTGTCCCATTGCCTTCTGTCCTAGTCAGATCTCACAGGAAGCATGGTGTTCAGCTTTGGGAACTATGTACGGTTCAGAAAAAAACAAAAACAAAAACAAAACCAAAACCACAAACCATTGAGAAGCCTGAGGAGATCCAGAAGATTGCCACCAGAGTGGAAATGGACCATGAGTCCATTCCATAGGAAGGCCTTGGAAGGGACTGAGCATATTTATCCTGAAGAAAAGGCCCAGAGAAGCCCTGATTGCTGCCTTTAAGGATATGAAGGCTTTACATGTGAGAGAAGGATTAGTCTTATCTTCTTAATTTCTCTTCCACTTTCTCCCAAAAGCCCTGAAAAATAGACAAGTGCCAGTCTGGAGACCAACATAGAACTCCAGGATTAGCATGATAAAACAGACAACAGTCAGTGGGTATGGGTTCAGTAATAGCCACTGATAACTAATATCTTTGTGACCTTGAGTAAGTCACTTAAAATCCTGGGACCTTAATGGTCTTATCTGAAAAATAAAAGGGTTGTAATATGTGGCAAATGAAGTCTCTTCATTCTCTGGCTCTAGTCTAGGAGAATGAATGGGATTGCAAATTCTGATGGTAGGATATAAGCATCATACTAAAATTATTAGCAATGTTCTTTTTCTTTTTTTTAAAGTTAATCTAAGACTTAATTGCTGTGTGATAAATATACTGGGTCATTTATAACATTAGAGAAAATGTTTCTGGAATTTTATGTTTACAGAAGGAAAAAAGCTTAGTCTCCTCCCCCATCTCTTCTCTCTTACTGTCTTCCTTTTCCCTGTACCTTCCCCACCCTCCATAGACCAGTTTATTGCTCATTTATGTTTGAAGAGTCCTAGGTGTGGGACTTCAAAGTTGGATTGTAGACCTTGCTTTCTTCCTAACTTGTTGTATACACTTAGCTAAGTTCATTGGGTTCTCTACTCGAGAAACTTTCCTCATCTGGAATAATCCTGCCACTCTTTATATTTCACCAATTTCTTTCTCTTCTACCACTTTCATTTGTTATTTGATGTTATCCTTCATAGAACTGAGTTTTAGAAGGAGATTGAGTGATGTTAAAATTGTAAAGAATATACATTTATTGTTGATGTATGCTTTCATGGAGAACATACTTGGAAAAAGTTTCTTTGATGCGTCAATTATTCCTGGGAGCTCCGCCATCGTGATATACGTAAGTTGCTATGGTTAAAGTGGTTTTGAAAGAACCTCAGGAACTTTGGCATGATGGGGAAGGAGATGTGGGCTTCAAGGGGAAGGAGTACAGTGCCTTCCCCCACCCTTAACAGAATATGAACTTGATGTGAAAAAAGAAGAAAGGATTTCACAGTGTGTTGAAGGAAATCAGGAGAAGGTGAAGAAGAATCATTTTGCAGTGTTCTAGATAGATGATCTAGAAAAGTTTCATTGTAATTTGAAAATACAAATTTAGTGATCGTCACTTTTACTCAGTTATTTTTGCCTTATGTGGGTGGAGAGAGTTCTTACCCCGATGAAATCACAGATCCTTGACATATTGACGCATGCCGTGGGCTGCGGTCTGTAATGTTGGACAGAATGTCCTGACTGGTGAGATCATGGGTCCATTGGAGTATGGAAGCATTCATGTATGCCCTGACTTTAGTGGCAGTTTTCAGTCTTATGCCAGATTACCTGGACCCAGTTGACACTCTTACCAGATCATTTATTTAAGGAGTTTTGCAAAATCAATGGGAATTACTGTTATTATTATTATCAGTGTGGTTGATACAGGAAAATCAAGCCTACTTGGCATTCAAAGCCTTGGGTGGCTATCACACGCTATTTACTCCTTTTTCTGCAGCCAGCCTAGCCAAAGCTAGAAGAGATATAGGATCTGTGATTCCTTCCCATGCCCAAAGTAGAACTATTGCCACAAAGCAGAATGAGGAAATTCTTAGAAGGCAAAGTCTTCCTTAAATGTCTTTTCTAGGTCAATGTCATTGTGGAAAAGTATGAAGTCCTCAGGTTCTCTCAAAGGTTCCTGGATACTTTTGCATTATTCTGAAGGGGGATTCTGTGGTCTAGCGAAGATCTTCATGATAAAGCATCTAATTGTCTCTGCTGCTGCCAGGGAAGATGATACATAGGCAGACAGCAATTCCCAACAGGTTGGCTCCATTTAGGCTAGTGTTTGGAGAGATACAGTTATCCATCACTTGTATTAAGCATGGAGTCATTAAGTTGGCAATTATAGACCTGTTTAGTGGACTTCATTCTTTTTTATGATAATTTAATATTTTATGATGCATACAAAATAATATTTTATGGTGAAAACGGCTAATTTCCTCCAAAAATGGTCTTTGTAAGAATTAGAAGTGGCCAATGTATCTTCACATGACCAGTGTTTATGGAATTTCAACTATGTACGCTGTCTGCTAGACAATTCTTGAGTTGACCAAAATGGAGGAATCGCAGCATTCCTTAGAGTACCTTCTAAGAGGAAAGAGACAAGTTCACAAATAACTCAATTTCAGAGAATCCACAGAGGCCGTGGTAAGAAGGAATGGGACTGCTTAGTAGGTGAAGGGATTTATTGCTCTGTTTGGATTCATGAAGACCTATATAAATATGAGATGATGGAGATGACGATGATGATGATAATGATGATGATGATGATGGTGATGATGATAACTGATGAATTTAGAGTTAGAGGTCTGGTTTGAATCTCAGATTTCTTCCTTCCTATGTGTATCACCTTATTATCTCCATTTTACAGAGGAAAAATCTGAGCCTTAAAAAAGTTAAATGATTTGCCTTGGATCTATAAAGTAAGGGAGGTGAGATGGAGGATCTCTAAGTTTCCCTCCAGTGAGTAACTGGATAAGGTCACTAGGGATGGCTAGCCTGTAGAAAAAGAGATTTGGTGAGAGAGAGAAGAAAGCTGCCTTTAAGGTCTTGAAAAGTTGTAGTGTAAGAGTAACCAGACTTGTTTTGTTTTGTTCCCTGTGAAAGAAGTAGGAGTAATGGCTGGAAACCACTAAGAGAAAAATTTAGGCCTTGCATCTTCACAAATTTGCTAAAAACTAGAGCAGTCCAAAAGTGGAATCGGCTGCCTTGGGGGCTGGCTATAGTGTATTGTCTTTGA
Organism: Pseudocheirus occidentalis; assembly: GCA_028646575.1. Classification (NCBI taxonomy): domain Eukaryota; kingdom Metazoa; phylum Chordata; class Mammalia; order Diprotodontia; family Pseudocheiridae; genus Pseudocheirus; species Pseudocheirus occidentalis. Next base: position 10,382,079 of record CM053599.1, on the reverse strand, counting down.
CTGAAAATCCTTTAGGAAGACTGGACAATAACTTGTGGCTGATTGTGTAGTGGATATTTCATTCTGATATGCCTTGGAGTAGATTAGATGGCTGCTAAGATTTCTTCCAAGTGGGCGAGTCTATGAAAGAGTTCTCAGAATCATGAATTTGGGAATCCTTCCTGTGGGTGAAGAAAATCACTCCAGTGTTCCTCAACAGAGATGAAGTTAGATCCTTGCAGAGCAGGGAGCAATTCTGTCTGTCTATAGCAGCTTTGTCTACCTGTTTTCACATGATACATGAAGATCTGTTGGAAGAGCTAGAGAGGCTTAAGCTGGAGATTAGAAGATCTCAGCAGGACCTGAGATTGGAAGGAATGCCTTGCAGAGTGTTGGGCTTGTCCTGTTTGCCCCCAAATTGCAGAATCAGGAGCATTAATGGAATTTTAAAAGAGGGTAATTTAGGTTTAATACCAGCAAAAATGTCCTTAGTATCATTCTCAGCTACCCCAAAGTACAGTGGTCTAACTCAAGACTCAAACCAGATGCTATCAAGCTAAGACTGGATGTTCACTTCTCAAGTATGTCATAGAGAGAAATGGTTGCTGAAATCTCTTCCAGCTATGCAAGTATGTGTTTCCTTACAACATGTTCTTTTTTTCTCATTTAATGTATGTTTATTAAATGTTTGGTAGTTCCAAAGGAAGGTAGACCCAGAGTTATTAAGTGGCTTACCCTGGGTCATACAGTGTCCTGTATAAATTTAATAGCAAAGTCTAGATTGGAACCCAGATCATCTTCATCCAAATCCAGTGGTCTTACCTCTGATAAAATGCCCTCTTAGAACATTTGGATTCTACATTTGCCCCCCTTTTTTCATTGACTTTTTTATTCACTTTTAGTTTACAAGATTCAGTTCTACAATCCCTTGAATTTCAATTTTTCTCCCCTCCCTATTTCTACCCCCTACCCTGCCCCTCCCATGGTGGCATGCAATCAAGTATAGGATGTGCAGATACTTTCACATTGTACAATAGTCTGGTTGCATAGAAGGGTTTTAACCAATGAAGTGAACAATGGGAAAGAAGAAAGAAAACCAAACATGGAAAAGAACAATAGCATGTAGATTGCTTTAGTCTCCATTTAAACTCTCTTCTTTCTAGATCTTTCTCTGAATGTAGACACCTCCTTCAATCCTGAGACTTGTAGAGTTGTCTTAAACTTGCGTGTTGCTGAGAAGAGTCCAGTTTATCAAAG
>CM053599.1:10360970-10380343 GCA_028646575.1 Pseudocheirus occidentalis | reverse complement strand
CGCATATATAGCCTTCTATATAGACATATGTGTAAGTATACATATATACATTTGTATTCTCTTCACCTATCCTCATACTAAGAAAAGTTTCATAAGTTACTATTATCATTTTTCCACATTGGCATGTAAATAGTTCAATTTTGGTAAGTTCCTTATGGTTTCTTTCCCATGAAAGTGCACCCTAGGACCACCACCCAAGACCATGATCCAGTTCCAGGCTGCTCAATGCAAGAGCCCTTGACCCTAATCAATCATCTCATCCCCTCTGCAGGGTCTGCATGCCAGGAGCTTTGAAGCAGCCCAGCGGAGCAGCTGCCAGTTGTAGCAGATCTTGCCCTTCCCCCACTGCTTCCTTGCCCTGGGGGCAGATCGGCCAGACTGCCTTTCCTCCTCCAAAATTAGCTTGAAATTTTCACTTTCACTGACCTTTCTTTCTCTAATCCTTATTGTTCCTGACTTGATAGATGTGGAGATTGCTCCAGGTGCCGTAGATCTTCTCTCCGGGGTAGACTCACACTGTGGCTTGGGAGGCTTGGCTTCTTCCAACCACCCTGGGGCCTGGCTGAGGTTAGGTTTGAGCCCCTCTTGCTAAAGCTGCCTTCAGCAAGAAATGTGTTTCCTGTATTTTTGTGAGTTTAGGAGCTCTAGAATTTTTTAGAGTCATATTTTATGGGTATTTAGTGTGGCTGTGTGGGAGTTGCAGAACTTTGCTGCTTTTATACCACTATCTTGGCTCCACCTCGATTAGTTTGTCTTAAAATCTTGAACTTTAGTATTTTGACTTGTATTTTGTACTTCGGTTGGTTCATGATTCTTTTCCTTGTCTCAGTTGATTGAGTGGCCATGTGCTTTAGAGGGTAAAGAGCTGGGCTGGGAGTCTGGAACTCAGTTCAATTTAACAAATAGTTTTAAGTATTTACTCTGTGTACAAAGCTATGCCAGAAGCTGTGGATACATACTTTAAAACAGGAGATTTCCTTCCTCCAATACAATTACATCATACTAAGGGGAGGCAATATATACCCAAGCCCCTAAAGTGTTCCTGCCACTGTCCTAAGTACTTTTCCAACTTCATTTTATGCTCGCACCAACCCTGGGAGGAATCGTACTGAGATAATTAGGGCGCACAGAGGTTAAGCATCTTGATGAGGGTGATACAGCTAGAAAGTGTCCGAGGCAGGATGTGAATCCAGGTATTCATGACTCAGTGCTCTATCTGCTGAACAAGATAGCTGCTTGTGTGTATGCTCCATGATATTGGAGCCAGTCACCCCACCTGTCTGCTTCTTAAGCAGCCCTTTGAAACTCCTCCACTGAGCAGCAGATATTGTTGGATGGAACTCTCAGAACAATGAAATCCAGACCCTTGATGTTTTGGGTAAAGGCTAATGTGTGGTCTATTTAGCAAAAAGAGTAGCATTTATCTAAGGGGACTCATTGAACCCATTTTAACTGTTATTTTAAAAGAAAGATCATAAAGTGTATTTTTTATTCTGTCCCGTCTATCTGCTGTATGGTCATCAAAGTAATACAAAGAGTGGTCTCGGTTCTCTGATATTCACATATTCCTGTGCCCCTGGCATTCACAAGGGTTCATGTATGCTTTCCTTAGACATATGAAGGACCAAAATAAGAAAGTGGCCAACCTTAAGCACAACCAACAGCTGGAAAAGAAGAAGAATGCCCAGTTATTGGAAGAAGTTCGCCGGAGGGAGGACAACATGACCGACAGCTCCCAGCACTTGCAGGTAAGCTTGCTCATTGATTCTCAGAATGCACCAGAGGATCTTTTGCCCTCAGATATCACCATTACTGCCTCTAAGATGCCGGAAACCCTGTATCATGGAATCTCGTTCTCTTGAAATCAACATGTGTAAAATGTAACCCCATTAAGGGTAATTTTCAAAATGGGGCTGAGAAAAACAAAAACAAAAACAAAAACACGAAAACCCAACCCTATCAATGAGCCCGTCAAGGTGAGTACTATTACCTTTGCTTGCCAATTCAGAGTCCCATCCACCTTAATCAGATATAATGGAAAATGGAAATGCGGGTTTTTAATTTCCCTAAATACCTTCATTTTCAAACATGTCTCTCCAGTTTGGTTCCATTATGTGTCTTTACTCAGTAGGGATCTCTACAAAGGTTAACGAAACTGTTAAATCCCATTATAAAGGGTTTTTAAAAAAAATTTGGATTGATGTGAATTATGTTTTATTTCTGGGGTAATACAAATCATTCTTAGGGAGAAGCATGTCTCCTTGTAAATCAGAGCCCTCAACCACATAGAATGTCAGCTTTAGCACATTTGGGGACAACAAAGCACCTATGACCCTGTACCCCATAAAATGGTGTACTTAGAAGAGCCAGCTCAGTTCAATGGAATAAGCATTCGTTATGCACCTTTTGTGTACCAGGCATTGTGCTAGGAGAGAGGATATTCCACATACGGACTTGCCCCAGTGTATGCTTGAATAGACATGGCTCTGCTTGACTTTGGTTCCCATTCATCTTAAGTTCTTCGCAAAAAAATTGCTCCCATTTAGACAGCATTTCAATGTTCAGAAAGGAATTTCCATAATTTCACCATTTGCTCTTCCTGTTGAGGTTTGCCTCTTGCCTTCCCCATGAGCCTGTTAGCTCTTTGATATTGGGGACCAGGGATTTCCCTTTCTTTGCATCCCTAGTACTTAGCCTAGAGTCTGACTAACAAGGTTTAATAGTCAGTTAATAAGCATTTATTAATCACCTACAGTGTGCCAGGCTCAGTGCTAAGCACTAGGAATACAAAGAAATACTCACTGCCTTCGAGGAGCTCACAGTCTAATGGGGGAGACAGCCCATAGATTCAGAGAAGAAAACTGGAGACAATCACTAGAGTTAAATGCTCTTTGATGAGTGGGCTGACATTGGAGATGAACCATGGCTTGGTAGATAGAGAACTGGCCTTGGAGACAGAAAGACTCAATTCTAGTCCCTTTTCTCTCACATGCCAGCTGTGTGATCCAGGCTGGCTCTTAGAGAGTGGCCAGACAACTCGCCACGATCTGAGTGGGAGAGGGACTCTGCTGCTTGGGAGTTCCCCATATCAGGGACTTCACAAGTCTAGTCCTCATCCCTGTTACAGATTTGAAAGGTCATTGATTCACCTAGAGTGACTAAGCCAATCCATGTCAGAGACAGACTTTGAACCCAGGATTTCCTGAGCCCAAGTCCGTTGGTCTTTCCCTTACAACATGTCATTCTTTGCTTTGTTGAGGGTCTTCCATCTTTAGGTAATAAAGACTGAACTGATTAGAAAACTATTGGACAGCCTAAATTGTTAGCTGTTGTTTACATATCATTAAAAAAAAATTCCACGTTAAAATAAGTCTGTTCTAAAGGAAGAAACGTGGCAAAACCCTGCGCAGCCACAGTGTGCCTATGGCTGTGTGATGCTGGGGAGGCTACCTAACCTCCTCATCTGCTAAATGGGCATGGGGATTCTTATGCTGCCTTCCAGTGTGTGGGTTGGTGAAGGAAGGGCCACTGTGGCAGAGACGGTCCGTGATACGTTCCACGCAAGTGGAATCATTGAACGCTCCTGCTGTCCCAGTTGCCATTGGCCACAGACAAATCTGACCTTAGAGTATTTGTTCTGTCAAATATGATGTCTCTGGTGCTTGCTTTATGTTGAGAAGAAAGGTCAGAATGACATTTTCATGTGCAGACAGTTTGGAATGTTGTGAAGAGCTCTGGATGTGCATGCGAAGGGCTTGTATTTGTTTTCTTTTCGACCTGGGCCTGATTATTGATGCTCTCTGGGCCCCAGTTTCTTGATTTCGTAAAATGAGAAGGATAATCTGGGTTTCTCTGGGTCAAGGTTCCCTGTGTCTCTAAGTCATCGCTCCCATATAAATATGTGCTTTTCAGAACTATCAGACTTGTGATTTCATCAGTGTCGGGAGCTTTCCCAGAGGTACTTGCCTCATCTTTTCTGTAGCTTCCAGGCATGGAGGGTTTCCTTGGGGAAAGGGAGGTTAACTTGTCAAAGGCATCGCTGTTAGTGTGGAGCAGAGGTGAGCCCTGAACCCGAGTTAGCTGCCTCTGAGGCTGGCTCAGGCTTCATTTTGTGAGGCTGCCTCCTTCTGAAGTGTGTGTGTGTGTGTGTGTGTGTGTGTGTGTGTGAGAGAGAGAGAGAGAGAGAGCGAGCAAGAGAGAGTGAGTGTTTGAGTGTGTAGGTGTGAGTGGGTGTGAGTATGTGGGTGTGAGTATATAAGTATATGGGTGAGTGTATGTGTATAAGAGTGTGTGTGAATGTGTATGTGTGAGAGAGAGAGTGAATGTGAGTCTTTGTGTGTGTGTGTGTATGTGTGTGTGTGTGTGTGTACATGGAGCAAGAGTATTTATATATTTGAAGAGTACAAACCTCCCCTGATGGGATGTTGAAGCTGAGCTGCATAGGGGAGGCCCCTGAGCAGCCTTGCACTCCCAGGCTTGTGGAGTTCCTTCCTTGGGGCCATGCAGCAGCTGTCCTTGATGGAATGATCATTCACCTTTCTGCATGTCCTTTTCCTTATTTTGATGCTTTTTGGAGAGCAATTGGGGTTAAGTGACTTGCCCAGAGTCACATGGCTAGTAAGTGTTAAGTGTCAGGTTGGATTTGAACTCAGGTCTTCCTGACTCCAGGGCTGGTGCTCTATTCACTGTGCCACCTAGTTGCCCCCATGTCCTTTTCTCATCTGTGAAATGGGTGACTGACCTCAAAGATCCCTTTAAACTCTATAGTGATTCTTTCAAATATTATTTGAAATGTAGTGTCATTATCCAATAGGTCATCCTGCCTCTCACATATGAGTTTAAGTCATAGCATTATAGGCTCACAGAGCTAGAGGGATGGCGTCTGTGCCGACCCCCTCGCTTTACCGAAAGGTGAACTGAGTGCCTCAGCTCACAGTAAATAGAGACGGAGTCGTGGGCGTTCAAAGTCCAGTTCTCAGATTCTCAATCCTGAGCCTTTCACTCCCTGCCAGGCTGCCTTCCCGGACAGATTTGGCAAAGGATATGATGGATATAAAGGAGATTGAGAACTTTACAGGATTGTATGTGTGTGTGTGTGTATAATATAACATACCATAACATACCATAACATAACATGACATAACATAACATGATATAACATATATACTATACTATAGTATATAGCTATATAATATAGTAATATAATAAACATTTATGTTATATACACATCATGTAATATATAGTACAATATAATATATATTACATAAATATATATAATATTACATTTTACATATATTTTATACAATATAATATTTGGATCTTCTGCCTAAGTCTACATCACTCATGCCTGTGTCTATATCTGTACGTGGCTGTCCTTGTGTCTGTATCCATGTCTGCATCTACATCCAAGTCTTGTGTATGTGTCTGTTTCTATGTCTCTGCCTAGGTCAGTGTCTTTCCTATTCTGATACTTCATTATGGTGTGGAAAGGACCTTGTATTCTCTACGCCCGTGGTTCTCAACCTTCCTAATGCCACGACCCTTTAATACTCACTCATATGCGGGTGTATCTGTGTATATGTGGACCTGCTTGGAGACAGATAGAGGAGCGGTGTCTCAGTTCCTAAGACCATCAGAAATATGTGTTTTCCGATGGTCTTAGACAACCCCGTTTGACCCCCAAAGTGGGTTGCAAACCACTGCTTTAAGCCCATGTAAGGAGATGACAAGGTTTCTAACATCTTACCAGTTGAAAAGATTTCACGCACTAACGTATTCATATACTGTGCACCTGCCACCCGAGGACAAGGCTGTGAAAAGTGCATTTCTTGACATTTGATCCCCAGCTGATGAGTTTTTAGGGTATAGCAACATGTGGAATGTTGTCTCTAAGGATGGCAAGTGAACCCATGGAGATGAAGTCAGGTATCTTATATCAATATGGACTGTTTAGCATTTTATTGGCTCAAGTACATGCTTATCACAAGGGGAGCTGACAGAGCTGGAAGGACTGCACAATGCTACTGTAGGATGTAGTCGGGATCCAAAATGATCTCAGCAGGCTCTTCTTAGAACAGTTGGGCTGGTTCTCGTAAGATAGAATTGAATAAGGATGAATGTCTCTCACTTTAGCTCCAAACATAGATTTCATAAGTACAAGATGGAAAAAAGATTCATTAGCACTTTGTCTGAAAATAGATCTGGGGTTTTAGATGCCTCTCTCAGCTCAACATGAATCAGCTGTATGATAAGCTCATGCTGTCTTGTACAAAGGGGCAGAACTTGCCCAAATGAGGAGGTGGTAATGCCACTGCCCTGCTCAGGCTGTATCTAGAATGTTGTGTTCGTTTAGGGGCACCATGTTTTAGGAAGGACATTGATAAAGTGGTGGGCACCCAGGGGAAGGCAACCAGAATGTGGAGAGCCTTGAGGTCGATCCATATAAGGGTGTATTTAAGGGTTATCTGGGTGCATTTAGTCTGGAGAATCAAAGATATGATGACCAAGTTCAAGCATGTAAAGAACTATTATATTCCATTTGGCCCCAATCACCAGCATGAGGATCCACGGTCGGGTGTTGGCAAAAAAAAGGCCAACTAGGCTTTCCATAAAGAGAGAGAATCGCTGGAGCCTCTGAAAGTAGACTGGGTGCCACTGGGGGTTCATGTACCTCTATGCTTCATCCAGTGGTGGGAGAGAACCCTAAATTTTCCTCACCTATTAGAGATGCATGTGAGTCATAAAGAAAAAAAAAAGTGGGCTGCTTTAGAGACCTGGCTAATAGCCAAGGAAGTCACGCTCACCTTTCCTGAGCCATCAAAAATATGGGTGTAAGGTTGCTGAATATGCCTAGGGGTACAATGTGGATTTTGCATAAATAATTCTCAAATCTACATTAGGTAGTGAGAATAAAAATAAGAAATGGATGCTGTTGCACATCTTATTAAGAGAATGTGGTATAAATGGTTAGTGCCAAAATTATTCAGGAAGACCTGAGTTTGAATCCTGCCTATAAAACTTGTTAACTGTTATTAGATAAATCATTTTATGACTCACAGTCTAAGTCTGCCTCATCTGTAAAATGGTTGTGATAATGTACTCTGTTGTTGCAAGGGACAAATGAAGTAAACTATATTTCACATAAATGTCATCATTATGCATATAAATAATAACATTTATGCATCTGAGAGGCACTTAAGAAAGACGCTGATTATCACAGGGTTTCAGTGTTGGGAGGGTTCCTAGTGACTTGTACCCGATACATGAGAATTTATTTTTTCTAACGTGCTCGAGCAGGGGGTCGGCCAGCCTAAATGTGAAGAACTCGGCCCAGTGAGGAGGTGTCCGCTGCCTCTGGGGAGCCTACTCCGCTTGGGGGAGTGTGAGTAATGAGAATTTTATTCCTCCCTAACATTAAACCTGTGTTAATCTCTCTGCAGCTTCCCATTTGCTCCTAGTTCCAACCTTGGGGACCAAGTTGAACAAAGCTAATAATCTTTCTTCCATGTGCTAGGCCTCCCAACACTTGGTGACAACTATCATTCATTCCCCTTTCTCTGCCGAAACGCCTTGATGCTTTCAGGAGCTCATGACCGTGAACTCATGTCCCTAGGTGATGACTCTGGTCCAGTTGTATTAACATCCTTCTCAGTCACGTGGAAGACAGAACCGCAGCTCAGTAGCTGGACTCGGCACTGTGCACTTCTTTCACTCTCTTGATCCATGCAGAGATTTTTCTCTTTGATATCACAAGATATCAATGTCTCATTTTGATAACACTTTCAGGTTTGCAATATATTCTCTGAGGTAGGCAGGCATCTCCATTTCATGCTCTGACTCACTCTTCGAGAGCACAGCTGGCTACACACCCCCACACAGTTCTAGGGGTGGTCTTGGGTTGTTAGGGGTATGTCTTTTCTAACAGTATTGTCTCAGGCCTCCATTCTGGTGTTCCTCTTCATTATTAACCACCAGGACTTAACATCCCAGTCCCATTTAACCAGTTCACATCAATTATATTGTGCAAAGGGACATTTACTATGAAGAGAAAGCAAAAGCAGAAACCACAAACATTTTCCCCTGACACCTGGGAATGTGCCTCTCCCCTTGGTCTCTGAGGGGGTATGCCTCCACTTAATGAACTTTCTGCACTGGCCTTGCTAAGTTTACTTCCGAATACTGTACAGCCCTGGGATGATTCTGCCTCTCAGCCACTAGTGGTCAGGGGCTAGAAGGTCATTCATTTAGCCTTGACACTTGACATGATGGCCACAGACCTGGGCATGAATTCTGCTCCTGGACCTCCTGATAGTTCACTTTTGACTTTTCATGGCTTACAAGGTCATGGCCATCTCAAATCTCCTTCACCTAAAATAGGACAAAATAAATGCAAAATGGCAAAGAATTGAGGCCTTGCTTGTGTTGGCCTTATGTTGGGATTGTTCAAGACCTCTCCCTTTATAACATTGTCTCACTAGAACTCAGCCTGGAAGGAAAAAAAAAGACTGACCAAAGGATTGGCCCTGACTCCCTCATGCCTCTTGAATGTACCCCAGTTCTGGATACTTGCCCATTTACAAATCCATCCATCCATCATGTGGTTAGCAGACCAGAATCAGTTGCAGTCTGTCTGTGCACAGTCCCACTTGGGGATCAAGGCGGAAGCCAGCTCCCCAGTCTCTTCCATTTAGGGGAGGCATCATCCCCCACATTACACACAAATGGAGTAATGAAAGCTTAGGGGAGTTAAGGGACTCATCCGAGGCTTCATAGTAGGTTCAGGAGCTGGAATTTGAATCCAGAGCTATTGGCTGCAGCTCTTCCTTTCTTAATAATAACACAGCACCCTTATAGCACTCTCCGATTTACAAAGTACTCTTCAAACTGGATTTTCATTACTGAAATTGGATGCATTTTTTTCTGCTTTAGAAATGGCTCTCTGAATAAACAAGGCCTTTCGAAGACCACATGGGAAACTTTGTAGTTTTTGGCAAAAGTGTTCCCTGGCCAGTCCATTGAGTTAATGAACTAACATCTGAAGAGATGTAAAAGCCAATACTCCAGGCCAGTTTTTTGTTTGGTGTCTGCAGAGTTCTATTGAATTTATTGCCTGAAAACAAAAGTGGGCTCTTGCATGCTTCCGTTCCTGATGATCGGGTCCTGGGGGGCTGTAAAGTTTCTTCTCTGTGAGTAGTTAAACTGGAGTGTGATTGGTTAGGAAACAAGCAAGTATGCACACACAGGCTGAGCCTTTGCATAGAAGGACAAGGCCTGCCAGAAAGAAAACCTGGGTTTTCCCAATTGCCATCATCCAACTCTAGGCCCAGCATTGTGCCATGTAGATATTCTGTTTCTCTGCTGCCCGTCTTAGAGGGTGAGTGGACTAGGCAAAGAGCTGTAACTAATGACATCAGCCACAAGAATGCATAACTTTCAGCAAAATATGCACTTCATTATGGATTTCAGAAGGTTCACAAAGTCCATGCTTTGTGAAGGAAGCAAAATTCTTTATAGCAGCTGCCGCCATGTTTAAGCTTCCAGGTCCATGTCAACTCCCGAGTCTCCCAGGCTTGTGACCTCTGTGGTCATCCTCACCTCTCCAGACCCACTTGCCCCCATATATGCAATCCATTGACAACTCAAGCTCAACTTGTCCTAACTTCAAGTCTCTTGCATATATGCTCTTCTCCACTTGTCCAGGAATGGCTATCGCTGACGTCTTCCTCCCCTTTCACTGCCTCACCCGGCTACTGCAGTAGCCTTCAGACTGGTCCCCCTGACTTACTTCTCTCCCCACCCTAGTCCATCCTCCACTCAGCTGCAAAAGTGTTTTCCCTAAAGTACAAGTCTGGCCATATCACCTCCTAATCAGGAATTATCATCTCTAGGACAGAGTATGAGGTTCTTTGTTTAATATTTAATGTTCTTCCATAGCTCACCCTGTTTCCTTTTCCAGTCTCCCTCTACTAGCCTTTTTCCCCATGGATTATGGTCTAGCTTGACTGGCCTTCTGACTGTCACATGTATATGACCCTCCATCTCCTGAATATATGTATAGATGGGTAAAGACAGCAACCCTCTTCTTTTAATGGAGAGATTTATTGTTGTCATTGTATCGTTTAAGATCCAGAAACCCAACTTTGTTTTTGTTCTTGATTCTTATAAAGGGCTCCATATAGACAATCCAAGGAAATCTTCATCTAAAATAATTTTCTACTACACTTGGAGGACAGTTTGCAATTTTTTGCTAGTGTAATTCATAATCTGACAAGTTTTTCAAAGCACACTTGGTCATGGATTTTATGACTGATAATTAAAAGCAAAATCCATGTTGTTGTAAATAGCGTGGTTATGGGCGACGTTCCCCCTTCTCTCTTCCTCTTAAAGTATGACCTGTTTTTCCAAATGTGCACAACCCTGCATAGTTCTTCTGAGAAGCAGCCTCTGCTTTTCCTGAGGATTTGTGACTTAATCCCAGTCTGGGCCCCCATGGGTGTAGAGCCCTCCATGCAAACACTGCTTATTTCTGTGGAAATCAAAGGTCTTTCCTTGATCAGGTGCTGGATAATCTGCTCTGAACTCCCCTCCCAGAGGGAGAATTGGGCTCAGGATTCTTTCTTTATGGCTTTCAGGTTGCACCCCATCAGGGAACCTTCTGCTTCCACAGTAGAAGTAAATGTTTAAGTTGGAAAAAGCCACATATTTGTAAAATGAAATCATCATTGCTACAGGGCAAAGGAGTGATAGCTCTCTATGACAAACTGGGTCTGGGAGAGGGACTTCTGTGAAAAGTCTTAATACCTTCTTCATTTGGCTCAATGAGAATCTCAAGGTTCTCAATATGCATTACCACATTTATTAAAGAATAATCCCAGAGACAGTGTGGTATAGTGCGTAGAATCTAGCTGGCCTTGGATCTAAGAAAACCTGGTTTCCAGTCCTTCTGACTCATGCTGGTTGGGTATTCCTGGGCACATCTCTTGTGTTCTGGAGAACTAAATGGAATAAAGAAGGTGCTGATTTTCATTGGAAGAGGGAGGCCCTTCATCCAAGGAAATCATAGTTCCAGTGTTTATTCCTTTGTAAAAAAAAGATCACTGAACCTTTTCCATTTTAAATTCACTTTTCAATTTACCCTCTATGCAGCTCTTGAGAGGGCATTCCTAAACACAAGTCTTTCACCCTACCTTTTGTGAACTTATATTTACTTAATTTTAGCATTTAAAAATTGCATAACATTTTATTTTTTCCAATTACATGTAAAGGTAGTTTTCAGTATTCATTTTTATAAGATTTTGAGTTCCAAATTTTTTCTTGCTCCCTCCTTTCCCTTCCTCCTCATCAAGATGGCAAACAATCTGATATAGGTTATATGCAGTCATATTATACATATACAGTCACATGTATCTATATATTAAACATATTTCCTCATTAGTCTTAAGATTCATTTTTCAGAACGTTCAGTTCTAAATTCTCTCCCTTCCTGTAGCCCCTTCCTTACCAAGTGAGAAGGCAAGCAATTGATATTATCAATTATGCATGTGAAATCATGCAAAACATATTTCCATATTAGCCCTATTGCAAAAAAGAAAAACAAAGAAAGTGAGAAAATTATACTTCACTTTGCACTCAGAGTTCATCAGTTCTTTCTGTGGATGTGAATAATATTTTTCATTATGAGAATCCTTTGGGATTGTCTAGGATCATTGTATTGAGAGTAGCAAAATCATTCACAGTTGATCATTGCACAATGTTGTTGTTACTGTGTACATTGTTCTCCTGGTTCTGCTCACTTCACTCAGCATCAGTTCACATAAGTCCTTCCCAGTTGATCATCGCTACAATGTTGTTCTCACTGGATACAATGTTCTCCTGGTTCTGCTCACTTCACTCAGCATCAGTTCATGTAAGTCTTTACAGGATTTTCTGAAATCCACCTGTTCATCACTTCCTATAGCACAATGATATTCCATAGCAATCTTATATCACAACTTGTCCAACCATTCCTCTATTTACAGGCATCCCCTCAATTTCCAATTCTTTGTCACTACAAAGAAAACTGCTATAAATATTTTGGTACAAATAGGTCCTTTTCCATTTTCTTTGGTCACTTTGGGGTACAGACCCAGTTAACCAGAGGTCTTTTCAAATGACTTAATATATGTAAAGTGTTTTGCAAAGTTTTGACACTATCTAAATGCTTAGTCATTGTTCTTATTATTGTAAGAACAACAATAGTAATAATTAGTATTGCTCTTTTTCTTATTATTATGTCACTCTACTACCTAGAAGTCTTCAATGGTTTCCTTTTGCCCCAGGATGAAATATGGCTGTCCACTCATCCAGACTACATGTAGGCTCAGAAGGCTTGCTAGTTTGGTAGATTTGGTTCCCTACGTCAGCCCAACTGGCCTGTTAGTGGTTCTGAGTGCATGTCCCTCCCTCCATCTTCTACTTTATCCAGGACATGCTCTTACCTTCTAGATCCCCCTCCTTTCCAAGCACAGCTCAGGGGCCATCTTGGTTATCAGGCTGTTCTTGACTTCTATCTTTGACAATGGGCTCTCCTTTTTGACATTGCTTTGTATTATTTTTCTCTATTCTGTTTGTTACCCAATGGAATGAAATGCATCTTCTTAGTTCAACAGAACTAACCACGTGGCTGGTCCTGAGGATACAAAGGCACAAAGTAAATAGCCCCTGCCCTCAGGGAGCTTGCAGTCCAATGAGAAGCAATGGTGTTTTGCCAAAGGATGAAGAGATTAATGCCTTGTCTTGTGCATGGGCTCATGTGATCACATCTCATGTTCACTCCTCTTTTTCCCAAGGAAGGACTTCATCTGCTGAACATTTTTCTCTGCTTGTGGCTCAGTCAGTCAGCTGTTCATTTTCATGGTTAGTCTGGGGTGTGATGGAGGCAGTGGACAAGGGGATTTTTGGGGAAGCTTTAGAATAGGACAGTTATGTACCTAAATATAGAAATGGACAAAAAGGCTTTGAATCAGTTCCTGGTATGAATGCACATGGGTCGGTACTTACACTTGATTGACCGCTCTGTGGGCCTCATGGCTTCATTGAGAAGTGCCAAGCACAGAGCCACTGCCTAGGTAGACAGGTCACATCATGGGCACCCAAAAGAGAGACAGTTGTCATGTACAGCTTTGAAACCTGAAAGATCTGAGCTCAAGTGCTGTTTCACCCTCAAGTACTGTTTGACCCTGGAGGAGCTGCTTACCCTCTTAGTGCCTTGGGCAGCCCTCAAAGACTAGGAGCCTCAGAGAAGTTACCAGTTTGTGTAGGTGAAAGAGATTTCTGTACTGGGAGCTTCCTGTGCTGATGACATCAGAGGTCCTGTCTCAGTGTCATTCCTTTCAGACTCTGAAAGTGAGGCCAAGGTCCCAATGGACACTGGTGTTTTTATGCTCAGTTACTGGCTCCCAGCTATTGCTAGTTGAAGTGAGGTGATGCAATGGATAGTCTAGGAGGCCTGGAGTCAGGAAGACCTGAGTTCATTTATTACCTCAGACCCTCTTTAGCTCTATGACTCTGGTCCCATTGCTTCACCTCTGTCTGCCTCAGTTTCCTTAATAGTAAAATTAGAATAACACCATCCATGTCTCAGGGCTGTTGTGAGACTCAAATGAGGAATGGTTGTAAAGTGGTGCCTGGAACTCATTCATCAATGAATGCTTGTTGGTTGATTGATTGATCCTACTATTCCATTCCTTATTCTTGGGCATGCTCCATTGCATCACAAGACCTGGTAAAGGAAGGAACCTTTACTTGGAGCTACTGGCTCTGGCTGGTGGTCTTCCCTGACTGATCAGTCACTAGCCTCTCTTGTATACTGGACATTTCTGCTGGCTTGATCCTCCCCTTTTGTGCCATCCTCACTTCCACCTCCATATCTTTGCACAAGCTGTGTCCTGCCACGCCTGCATCACGGATTTAAAACTGGAAGGGTCCTTGTTAAACTTACCATTCTACAAATGAGGAAGCAGAGGCCCCACAGACTGAAATAACCTCTCCAAGGTCAGACAGGTGGTAAAAGGAGAAGGATTCAAACCAGGTTCTCTGACTCCAAGTCCAGACTCCTTTCCAATGGGCTGCCTCTGAGTGTTCTCCTTTCAAGTTTCTGCTTGTTATAACACCCCCACCTTCGAGGGTCAGCCCATGGTCCCTCCTCCAAGAGGCTTTCCCTGTATCTTCTCATTGTTAAGACTCCTATTCCCTAAGTTTACTTAGAATACATATGTGTATATGTATGTGTGTATGTATAGTGTGCATATGCATACACAATGCATACTTTTGTTACATGTATGCATGTGTACACACATAATATATGAATGCATATATGTGCACACGCACACAGTTATAGTTTTTATATATGATATATACATGTACACATTATATGTATATACATGTTTGCAGGTACACAATACCTATTTATATTATATATACACATTTTATCTATATATACGTATACATAATGTATATGTATATGTGTATACACACATATCTATATATCTGCATATCTATTTTTGAGTTGTTTCTACCCTGTTAGAATGTTTGGCAGGGGCTGTGTCCATGTTGTATTTCTCTCCCCAGTAGTAATGTTAATAATTGTTTGAAGCCTTCAAGGCCAACCAGGGGGAAGCTCAGAGAGAGAATGATGATTCAAGATTAGTGCACAGGCAGCTCCTTTTTTTTTTTTTGCAGAGAGGTGAGGGGCTATGGGTGTGGAAAACTGCATATACTATCATTTTCACTGATCTGCCTCCCATAAACCCTTTTATTCTCCTTTCTTAGGGAGATAGTTTCTGATTTAGCCAAAGAGTGGGGACATATTTAGAAATGAAGGTGACATGAAAATGAAAGATCACATACAAGGTTTTTAAAGAAAAAATGCAAATTTGAAAAGAAAAATAAATTCTCTAGGAATAACTACCGATGTTTACCTAGTGTGCCTTCTTTCTTTGTAACTTGGTTTGATGCCTGCATCCTGTGTGAACAAAGACTTTGGAAGGGGGTAGCCTGGAAGAGAACAGAGATCTCAGCCTACCCATTGCTGGTTTTTTTTCCCACCCAAAGGTAATTTTTGCATAATAACTCACACATGTGGGACTTGAGGAATCCTTAGGGGGCAATCAGGTTCAGCATGCATCAGAAGAAATAGCTCAGCTAAACCAACTCTCCTCATCCAGAACAATTACTGCGAGTTTGCTCCGAGATACACTTGCAGAGGTTAGTTTGGGGGGCGTCTGCAAATCAAGACCCATGTCAGCTTGACATCAATAACCTCTTTTTAATAGATGTTAGGGTTTCAGCACTTCGCAATGCCTAGGAGCCAGCTGGGGCCAAGGGACTTTTTTTTTTTCCAAATATCCATTTTGACTTATGACTTGCCCCAGACTTTGTTAAATTGTGTATTCAAATACTCCCGATTAAGTAAGTGGCGATCAATGACACTGTCAATGATTTAGATGGAAATTCGGCTAAATAAGCTCTACATCCCCAAAGCTGTTCCGATTTACAGCATGGGGGAAACTGGCTGGGGAAATTTATGACACTTTAAATGCTTTTTGTTGTCATTCGTTTCCCATGCATATCGTGCTGTTCCCTGAATATATGAAATCGGTATGGTGGAGTGGTGTGTCGAGTGCTGGGCTGGCAGAGAGCAAGAGCTGTCGTCAGATCGCAGCTGCGCCTGCCGTGTACTTGGGAGGGGACCCTGGGAAAAGCCCCTTTGCCTCTCTGGTCCTCAGTTTCCTCATCTGTGATATATGTGGCGAGGTTAGATGAGAAGTCAGACAGTTTGGTGCACGGGATTGAGAGCCAAAAGGCGTGGGTCCCCTTTTAGCCTTTTCTTCTTGCTGTCTTTGCAGTGGCCTTGGACAAGTGCTTTCCTCACTCTGGCTCTCAGCTTCTTTGTTTGTGAAATAAGGTTATTGATGATATCTATGACCCCTCTCAGATCTCTGTCAACCTATGCTGAGTCTATATCCATGATCTGCAGTAGCCCTGATGCGTTTAGGCCAGTGTCTGGCATGCAGTGAGCACTATATAAATGTTAGCTATTATTATTATTAATTATAAATTATCATTATTAATTATTATTGTTACATCCGTGTATAGCAGCTGTTTAGCCATTCATCGATAGTCGAACATCTACTTTTAAATGTCTAGTTCTTTGATCCTACAAAAGCACTATTATTAATATTTTGATGTAGATGGGATTCTTTTTACCATTGACATTCTTAGAGAATATGCCTAGCAGGGATCATTAAATATATGAACTTGAAGTGTGTGTGAGGGAGCACAATTTCCAATCACTTTCCAGAGTGACTGGACCAATTTCTAGTTCCTCCAATGGTGAGCTCATGTGCTTCCCACACTGACTATTCTGCCAGATTGTTGAGTAGAGGCTGTTTTGATGTATGTTTTTTTTATTAGTGATTATTTTGTTGGCTCATTCTTTCATCTGGTGGTTAATAGGTTGAGAGCTGCTTGTTTATCTCTATTAACTATTTATCTTTTGGGGAATGGCTTTTAGGTTTATATAGTTCTTTTAGGTGTCCATTTATTTTAGATGTCAGATCCTTGCAGTACCCATTTAAATAACTATTAGGTAATTTATGCACAATTCAGTGTCTCCCTCCAAATCCCCTCTCATCCCCATCCCAGGTAAGCTTGAAAATTGTGGTTTGTTTTTGTCTTTGTAGCCCCATCTTCTAGCTTTGGGCATGGCCCCACCTCTGCCCCCCAAAATGCTTAATAAAAGCCTTTTTAATAAGATCAGACAGGAAGGAGCATAGCAGGACAGGAGAGATCTTTAGATTGAATTTATGAAATGTGATAGATGTAAAGAAACTATTTTTGCCTTTGTCCCACACATAAATACACACACACATACACACATATACACATGTGCACACATGTCTACTCTGTGACTACATGGCAGAAAAAGATTTCAGTAACTCAGTGGATGGGTCAGAGTCAAACTGGTTGTGGCTGAACAGATCCAGACTCCTCAGTGCTTGGATCCTGATTGCTTTACCATTGTACCTCATTTGATCATCTGTGAAATGGCCAATCCCTGCAGAGGGATTTTTACTTTTAGCCCAACCTTCATTATCTGGCAGTGTCTGTAATGTAAATGAAGGTGTGATTTTCCATTCTTCTAGTTGGATCTAAGGAGTGAATAGTGAATTAACGCCCCCCCCAACTCCCCATTAGAATGAGAGCTCCTGGAGGACAGGGAACTGTTTTTCTGACTTTGTTTCCTCATCATTTAATACATTACCTGGCAAATATTGGGAGTTTAATAAATGCATATTGAGTAATTCAAACATCACCTCTGACAGTTACTCTGTGATCATGGACAATCCAGCTGACCTTCCTAAGCCTTAGTTTTTGACTCTGTAAAAGGGAAATTATCCCACTTGTAGGATTCAACGCAATACTGTATTTCTGTGAGTCTCAAATGAGATAATGTCTATAGATGGTTTTATAAACCATAAGCTGCTATATAAATGCCAAACATCAACAGTTCTTAGTGTTGCTGCTCAGGGTCTTAGTAATTGGGAATAAAAGGTAATTTGAAGAAGAGAATGTCTAGATGACTGGGAAGGCTTCATGGAGGAGGCAGAAAGTCAGTGTAGTCTTGAATGAAGAGAAGGTTTCTGAGAGATGGAGTTGAAGGAGGAGGGCACTTGAATTATGTGGGTGAACAGAGGCAAGCCCAAGAATGTTGAGTTTGGAGGAGAGATTGGTTTTCAATTTTGGCTGGGATATAGAGTACTTGAAGATAAGTGATGTGGAATGCATTTAATAAAGTAGACTGGGTCCAGACTGGCCCCAGTGAAGACTCATAAATTTCAAGGGAGGAGTATGCATTTTATCACTCAAGTAATCAAGAGTCATTGAATATTCTTAAACCAGGGGGGTGGTGAGGTGGATATGAGAAGTGATTCCAAATCCAACAGGGAAGGGTATACACTTAGGCTGTAGGACTAGAGGCCACCTGACTGGTCAGTTGTTCACCACTTGGTTCAAATCCTAGAGTCAGGGCAGACTTCAGATGGGATCTGTACCTAGGAATGGCATTCTAGGGTGAGGAGCAATAATGTACCTTGGACTGTGTGCTGAGCAAGGAACATGTTCAGAGACTGGTAGCAGCTGTGTGGCTTGGACCACAAGAGCGCAAGAGCATCTCAGTTCTAAGTTCTAGCCCAGGCTGAAACCTGGATGAGAATTACAGACCAAAGGGAACGTTATAGTTCTGTTACTCTGAACCCATAGAACTTTCCATTTGCCTGATAGTTTCTGGGTCCAACAGTAGTCTACTAAAATTCCAACTTGAGCAAATGTTCAGGCCTGCTTTTCAGCCCCAAATCCAGGTCAGGAACATATGAGCCAAAGGGGACAGAGAGCAAGCTTTGCTGTGGATTGGACCATGTTGGGAGAATTGAAAACTTAGGTCTCAATTCTGAGGTATTTTTGAGATCTTGGAATAAGACCACATTCTAATACCCCAAGAAATCAGAAGCAAGACCAGTCCAGATTTTCCCTCCAGACACACTCAGTTTCTGGCCCATATATTAAGTTCCAAATTAGAAGGTAGGCTAGAAGAATAAGCAAGCAGACAGGCAAAATCCCACCATGAAAAGCTATTATGATGACAGGGAGACTCAAGATATAAACCCAGAAGAAAAGAATGATTCTAAAAATACTTAGAAGAAAAGCCTCAAAGAAAAATACAGGTTGGGCACAAATTCAACTAGAATTCTTAGAGGCAATGAAGGAAGAATTTTAAAAAATAAAGTTTAGAAATATTTTTATAAAGGAAATAAGAATACAAGAGAAAATAGAAAAGAAATGAGATCTGTAGAAGAAAGAATTGGAAAAGGAATTAACAGCTTGGCAAAAGGAATACATAATCTTGCTAAAGCTACAAACTCTCTGAAAATTCTAATGGACCAAATAAAAGCTTCCATAAGACTACAAGGAATATTTATAAAACAAAGTCAAAGGACTGAAAATAAAAGAAAATATGTTACTTTGTAGCAAAGATAAATGACCTGGAAAAATATTTAGAGATAATCTAAGAATTGCTGGACTATCTGGAAGTCATGACTCTATAAAAAAAATCTAGACATATGTAAAAGAAATCTTAAAATAAAGCTGTTCAGATCTCTTAGAGGCAGAGAGAAAGTGGAAATAGAAAGATGGCACCACCAATCACCTCCTGAAACTGCTTATATTTTAATATGGGGCAGTTCAGTCATATCCAACTCTTTGTGATCTGTTGGGGCTCTTGTTGGTAATGGGTTGAATTGGTCCTCAGCTAACAGGAGGCCCGTGATCACCTCGGG
>CM053599.1:10327192-10360470 GCA_028646575.1 Pseudocheirus occidentalis | reverse complement strand
AGCAAGAAGCAAGCCCTGTGTCTTAAGTTTTCTGTGCAGCTGTTTCTCCTGGAGAAAGCGGAAGCCGGGAGCCGGGACGCGGGAAGCCTGTTGAGGAAGGGTATAGGTGAAACCTATACAGCCTGACCCCCAAAAACTGTAACAGTGATCCCTTTGTGGTTTTCTTGGCAGAGATCCTAGAGGGATTTGCCATTTCCTTCTCCAGTTCATTTTACAGATGAGAAAACAGAGGCCAACAGGGTGAAGTGATTTGCCCAGGGTCACACGGCTTCTAAGTCCCTGAGACCATATTTGAATTCAGGAAAGATGAGTCTTCTTGACTCCAGGTCTGGTGCTCTATCCACTGCAGTGCCACCTACCAGCCCAGTAACTTGAGGAGATGATACATGTATTCCCTTTGAATCCTATCATGATTAGTTTCATAGGATTCCAGTTAGACAGAGGACTTAAGGGTTGTTCTGTTATGTCCTGATGATCTTAAGAAGAGGAATGGAAAAGGAATGAAACAGAGCAAGGAAGAAGAAGGTTAGGGAAACATATCTCACATAATTAGTGCTTGTGAATAGAAGCCTATACAAACAAGAAGGAAAGGGTAGGGTGAGTGGCTGGCATTTCAACTTCAATTTTATCTTAATTGATCAAAGGAGGAAAGAATACACAGACAATTGGCTTCAGAAATACATTTCACTCAATAGGGAAATAAGAAATTAGAACTCAATGGTAGACTAGAAGGGCATACATATTATATTAATTTTATTACATTAATTTATTACATTTATCACACCATATTATATCATGTCATGTCATATCATATCATATCATATATCATATATCATATCATATCATATCATACCATACCATACCATACCATAGTTAAATTATATCACATTGTTATGTTATATCATACATTATATTAAATTATATTACTTATATCGTATCATAAAATATCCTATCCTAACCTTTATTTTATACACACACACACACCTGCCTACGCATACAGTCAAAGTTTTTTGTATGATCACAAAAACTGGAAAATGACAGAGTACCCACTAATTGGAGAATGGCTGAACATTTGTGGCGTAAAAATGTGATTGAATACTATTATTCTGTAAGGAATGAAGAAGGGAATGGTTTCAGAAAAACTTTGGAAGACATGTATGAACTGATTCAGAGAAGTGGGCAGAACCAGGAGAGCAATTTAAAGATATATAACTGAAGGATTTAGAACTTCTAATCAGCATAATGACCAACCATGATTCCAGAGGACTAGCATTGAAATATACTACTCATCTCCTGAAACGGAGGTGAAGGACCTGGCCTTGAAGATAAAGTGCTGGATAATGGATTCAGGGAAAACTGGGCTAAAGCCCCACCCCTGAGATTTCCTAGCTTTGTATTTGTAAGTCATGTAACCTGTCTGAGCCTTAGTTTCTCATCTATATAATGGAGACAATAACATCTACAATTCCTGCCTCTTGGGGTTTTTAGGAGGAACCAATGTAATCATGTATGCAAAGAATTTTGCAAACTTTCAAGCCTTCTATAAATGCCAGCTATTTTTATTAGGACAAACCATGCTGGTCTTTCTCTGAGTTTCTGAGATTATGGTCTACTGGAATGCATAGGGTATGACACTCAAGCTCAGTTTCTATTTCCATAGCATTTGCTAGCCAGCAATAGTAGGATGCTGCAAGGGCAGCAGGTGGTCCAGTTGGGATTTTAGGGTTAGAGTTCCCAGTAAGGAAATCCCTCACCAGGACAGCTTGGAAGGAGCCCTCTCTACAACTTGTGCTCTTAGTGAATTGCCTAGACACTGAGGAGTTAAGGGACTTTTCCAGGGTCACAGAGTCTTTGGGTTAGAAGTCAGGCTTGAATGCAGATTTTCTGGAGTCTGTTATCAGCCCTCTGTCTACTATGCCACTGACAAATTAATCTAGAATTTCACTTGCGTCTCATGTATAATAAGCAGGAATATTGTCTTTCTAAACACCAATGATAAGACATTGGGGATGTGTGTGTGTGTGTGTTTGTGTGTGCAGTGATCCAGAAATGACTCCATGCTTCTGGAGCAACATGAATCCAATTTCTTAAAAAGCCCTCCCCATCTGTGGTCTCATTTGGTGTCCATTTGTCTCTCTCTTTTCTGGCTGTTGAAGTCCACTCTGGCTGTTGATGTTGGTGCATTAAGTTACTGGTGAGCTGTCAGGCCCACGTAGGCATGTGGAGAATGAAGCACACAGCTTTCCTATGTCATTACACACAGATTGCTTTTTGTTGGGTTGCAGGTTTGGGACTCTGAAAGAGCCCTTATGAAAAATTAGAAAACCACGAATTTGACTATGCGAGCTGGTGAACAGTATTTTTGAATGTGGGCCCCTTCTAAGCCTGACCCCAATCAGAAATGTACCTGTAAATTCTCAATGAAGTACCCCTCTCTTGACCTGTTTTAATGATGAGTCTGCCCTTTTATTTATCTACCAAGGTTATTTTTTTCTTCTTACTCCAAGTCCAGGCTCTTAGCCTCCCTGCACTGTGGCCAAGTAGTTGTATATAATGCTTTCTTTTACAGGTTAATCCCCCTGATGTATCCCACACATCTGTCCTGTGAGACCAGGATGGCGGTCAGGATCCATTAGCTCATCTTTACTGCTTAGGAATGCTTTGGGATGTTCCTCTCCATCATCTACACAGTAAAAGGCTTCTACTGTGGTTTCCATAAGTTGTAACCCCTCTCCACGTACTCCCAACACATGAATTAGGGCTGCATCTTTTCCTGTGAAACGATGAAGTGACAGAAACATGGCTGTATCTCAATAGAGGTTTTGTCAGTGGCTTGCCTGGTTTCATTAATAATAATAATAAATAATAATAGTACATGTCTAAGGAGGGCTGTATGGTTTACAATATGTTCTTCCCATAACAACTTCCCAGGATGAACAGAGTAGTTAAGACCATTCACATTTTATAGATGAATAAGCTGAGACTCCTTTGGTGAACCAGTTAACAGACATAAAGAGTTACTGAGTCCTTGCTATGTTCCAGGTGTCCTGTGAGGAGGCCCTAAGGAGTAGAAAGACTGAAACAAGATAGTCCTTACCCTCAAGAAGCTTACATTCTCTTCTCTTTTCTGAAAAAAAAATATTCACAGCACCTTTTTAAATAGTATTTCATTTCCCCCCAGTTACATGTCAAGATAATTTTAGTGCTTGTTTTTACAAGGTTTTAAGCTCCAAATTTGTCTTCCTCTCTCCCCTCCCCCTTCTGAAAATTCTAGGCAGTTTTATGTAGTTTATACATGTGCTATCACGTAAAACATATTTCCATATTAGTCACAGTTGTGAAAGAAGAAACAGATCAAAAGGGAAAAAAGCTACAAAAAAGAATAAAGTAAGTGAAAAAAAGAGTCCCTCAGTTCTTTATCTGGATATGGCTGGCATTTTCCTTTGTTGGTCCTTTGTACCCATCTTGGATCATTGTGTTGAGAAGAACCGAGTCATTCATAGTTGATCATCACACAGTGTCACTGACGCTGTGTACCATGTTTTCCTGGTTCTACTTATTTGACTTTGCATCAGTTCATACATTCAGATTGAGCGGCCAAATGACCTTCACCTCAGAATCTGAGAATTGGATGATGCCTCAGTGGCCATCGGCTTCTACTCATTCCTGCTGCTGAGCTATTTTTACAGCTACCTGCGAAGTGGTCATCTAATGAGGGGGCACCGGCTGCACCCAAAGCCAGCTCCATTGGCTAGCTCTTATTGCTAGTTAGCTAGTTTTGGTTTATTTGATATTTGAAAGGAAGAGCTTGATTTTCCTCCTCGTGCTAACCAGTATTCTTATCATGGTAATGAGGAGATGCTTAATTGGGCTTATAAAAACACAATTTCTGACTCTGTTCTTTTGGTGTTTGGGGTAATCAGGGTGTCTTTGGTCTGGTGGAACCAATTGCACCTTTCCATTCCCTCATCCTTTTTGCATCTCTCTCAAATGTCGCAATCTCTTTCTACCAAGGCTGATGTTAACAGAGACACCTTTCACCTTCAACTTTGGAAGGAACAGAGTCCTTTGTTCCTGCTTGTCTCTTTCAGATTCTTATTCCATCCCTTTTATACTTGCTTTTAAATGTTGGGCTCCCTCTTTTCTCATATCAGAAAAGCCTCTATCAAGTGCTTCCTGCAAGCAAAGCCCTGTGTTAAATTCCAAAGATAAAAATGTAAAAGTAAACCAGCCCTTGTCCCCAGCAAGCTCTCCCCAAGGAGGGTGGGGGAGAAAAAGACCTAGAGGAGGTTTCACTGTCAGTGAGAAAGAGAAGTCTGGTGATCCTTAGGCTACAATGGCAAAACAGATGGGCACGACTCTGTTTGAAGGTCATTTCTAGAAATGAAATCCTATAATTCCTGGGACTAACATGGCCATTTGACAGGACCAGGGACTTTGGTGGCCAGGACGTATTTTTTTTGGGGGGGGGAGTGTTTCAGCAAATGTGACTTGTATCTTGCATTCATCATATGCATGCTGTTAGTGTTGATTGAGAGTTGGGGGCTGGGGAGCTTAGAGTTATGCATTCACCTCCCCTTTCCCAACATCATAAATTTTTAAAGCTTTTCTTCATGTTTGGCAACAAGCCGTAACCTCATTGTTTGTATCACTCTTTTTAAAAATCCTCCAACTTTTCTTTTCTTTCCTAGAAGTTTCTTTTAATTTTATTTGTTGACTCTAGATGGCTTGCCACCCCTAAATTAAACACCTATGGAATCTGATGCTCACCACCAAAGTGGTAGCCTCAGAAAAGCTGCTGCCTTTCCCTACATGGGTCTTTGAGACAAGAACGCCTTTCTTTTGGAGAGCTTTGTTGGTCTGGGGCTTCACCTGGTGGAGGGGATTGGGTCGACCAGACCTTAATGTGGTCTCCCAGGCCCATGGTCTAGAGGTGGGCAGGTAATTCCCGGCAGTATCCAGGGTGGCAAGTTCTTTGGGGGGGGGCTGTGACAGTAGTACAGAATATTTCAGGGCCTAGGAGGCTGCCAAGGAAGTGGGCTGGCTCCTGTGGCTGATGAGTTTGCCCACAGTCTGTTTGGCTTGTGTGTCTTCCTCAAAAGGAGCTTTGACTGCCGCTCTCTGAATGGAATTGATCTAGAAGGGGGATCTGGCTTGTCCCCTCCCCCACTGCCCTTGCCTCAAACTCAATTCCCCTGAAAGTATTTATCCCCCATGTCTGTGTGTGAATCCTATAGGCTAAACTGAGATTTTAAAAGTTCATTTAGACCCAGAGGTGACACTGAACTTTTGCAGCCTATGGTTCTTACTAGACATAGCTGAAGATGTTTTACTTTTCACATTTGGCTTTCTGATGTACCAGCAACTCATCAAGAAAGAAACAAAAAAGTAAGAGGGAAACGGAGTGAAAAAGCAGTATGAGAAAAATAGAGAATGGAAGAGGAAGAAGGAAAGAGGGATAGGAAGAAAAAGGGAGAAGGGAGGAACTAAACAGGGAGGAAAAGAAGGAGAGAAAGAGAGAGAGGGGAGGAGGGAGGGAAAGAGACGAAAGGGGGAGAGAGGAGTGTGTGTGTGTGTGTGTGAGAGAGAGAGAGAGAAAGAGAGAGAGGGAGAGGGAAGGAGAGAGAGGAGGGAGGGAGGAAGGGAGGGAGGGAGAGAGAGACAGAGAAGGAGGGAGAGAGAGAAAGAGCAAAACAAAAGAAGGATGGAAAGAGAGGAAGTTAAAAAAAGAGAGAAGAAATGGATTTTGTCCCTAATTTCTTCTTTTCTCCTCCTTGTGAAGAATATATTTTCTTTTTTTGCAGTTTTTTTCCCTTACCATGAAAGATTTGATCCCATGGTCTGGCTTTTTCTGGGTCAGAATTGTGGTTTTTTTTTCTTTCTTTCTCATAGTAGGAACCAGCACATTCCTCCTGGCCAGGCCCGTGTATTAATTGCTTGCTTTTCCATGGATCCTTGACAAAAGGTATGCATATTGCAAGATAGATGGCTCTGCTGCAGCCATGTATTTATTGAACAGAATTCCAGGAAGAGTATGTCATTTCGATCATCTGTTGCTCATAGGATATTTTTTTTTCCACTACTGTTGTTAGGAGGAAATAAGGAATCATTGTCAGTTCAGTGATTTCCTGAGGAATAATATTTTTTGAATTGGTACCAGGAGGAGGAAGATGGAAATGCGTGACATGAGGAGTCTTAGAATAGTACTGATATTTCTCAGGTTACTTTTCCTCGGGAGAACCCTGATCCTGGGTCACGGAGGAGGTTATCGACCAGTCTGTATCTATGTGTTTCCTGTGAGTAGAGAATCACTGCATTGGATGGACCCTACATAATTGTAACCAACATTTCTATGTCGCTTGAAAGCACTTGACATATGTTATCTCTTACTTAACCCTCACAACAGTCAGTGAGATAGATGTCTTTTTTATTACCATTGTACAGAGAAAGAAACTGAGTCTGAGAAAAGAAAAGTCATTTGGCCTGCTTCAAGATGTCCAAGGCAGGATGCTGGCTTAGGTCTTCCTCACTCAGGTGTTGTTTTCTGTCTGCCACCCCCCTTGGATGCTTAGA
This sequence comes from Pseudocheirus occidentalis, assembly GCA_028646575.1. Taxonomy (NCBI): domain Eukaryota; kingdom Metazoa; phylum Chordata; class Mammalia; order Diprotodontia; family Pseudocheiridae; genus Pseudocheirus; species Pseudocheirus occidentalis. Next base: position 10,353,897 of record CM053599.1, on the reverse strand, counting down.
GCTCAAATAAATTAGAAAAGTTGAGGGCCAGAAGGGGCTTGTCCAAAGTTGAAAAGCTAATTGATTCACAAAGAGTGAAAGAGAAGCCAGGTGTTCTGGTTTTCTCTTGTTTCTTTTTGATGCCACTAACATATCATAAATTTAGAGCCAGAAGGGGCCTTGCAGGGGTCACCTGGTCCTGCACCCTCATTTTAAAGACAAGGAAAGTGATACTTGGAGAGAAAGGGCTTCTCATGCAGGTGGTGATTGGAAGGAAGCAGAGATTCAAGATCCAGGTCCTGACTCCAGACCCATTGCTCTTTCTCCTCCATCATGCAGGCAGCTCAATGGTGTATTGGATAGAATACTGAGCCTGGAGTAGGAAAACCTGAACTAAAGTCCTTCCCTAGATTGGCTGTTTGGTCAAATTGGGTAACCTTTCTCAGTATTAGTTTATTCATCTGTTAAATGGGAATAATAACAACAGCACCTTCCTCGCTGGATTGTTATGAGGGTGGAATGAGCTAATATATATAATTATATATCAATAATGTATATAAAACTCTGTTTACATGCTAGCTCTTCCCATCCTAAGGCAGATGATTGAAGTCAGGAAGACTCCAGTTTGAATCTTGCCTCAGATATTTACTAGCCTTCTGGCCCTGAGCAGGTCACTGAGCCTATAAGTGCCTCCGTTTTTAGCACCTACCTCACGGGGCTGTTGTGTGCTTCCAATGGCAAATGTACAATTCATCTCAAACTGTACAGCAGCCATCTGAATGCTAGTTGTTATGGTTAATTAGTATTATAAAATATTATGATTTACAACAGAGGATGATGATGCAAGGTTGGTGAAAGGTTTCTAGGCTAGTTAACATTCTTTTAAATTGCATCTTAAGACCCTACCCGCCAGACCAGACCATTTTCTTGAATATAAAGCACTGGGAACCTGGAAAGGTCATCTTTCCAATGTATGATGCCACCACTGATTTCAGGGCAGAATGTGTCTTCTGCCTTACCAAGTATGAAGCTGTTGAGACTACTTTCTGGGATTTAGAATAGCCATAATGATAATAAAATAATGGTGATGATAATAACAATAGCTAACATTTCTACACTGCTTTAAAGTTAATGAAGCACTTTACATGGATTAGTCCATTTGAACCACACAAAGGAGGGTGGTGCTATTATGGTCATCGTTTTACATATGAGGAAACTGAGTTAAAAAAAAGGTTAAGTGAATTGTCCAGGGTCTCATAATTAGCAAGTGTCTGGGTCCAGATTTGAACTCGGGCCTTCCCATCTTCAGATCTAGTGCTTTACCTACTCAGTCACTAGCTACCCACCCTTTTAAAACTCTTTTGTAGATTATGATGACACTCAAAAAATTGTCTATTAGCTTATGTCCTAGAAAAATATTATTTCATATTTATCCTTGATGATGGGAGAAAGAGGTTTTGTCCTCAAATAAGATCTAAGTTATTACAAATGTGTACTGGAAGTTTAGCACAAGATGGTACTTGGGTAGCTTTTTGGCCTCTTTGACCTGCAGATTTCTTTTCCTTTTTTCTTTTTGTACATAATAGTATTTTTTTCCAATTACATGTAAAGATAATTTTTGACATTCATTTTTATAAGATTTTGAGTTCCAATTTTTTTCTCTCTCTACCTTTCCTCCCCTCTCCCCAAAACAGCAAGCAATCCAATATAGGTTATACATGCACAATCGTGTTAAACGTATTTCCCCATTTAGTCATCTTGTGAAAGAAGAATCAGAACAAAAGGGGAAAATCATGAGAAAGAAAACAACAAACAGCAAAAGAAAAGTAAAAATAGTATGTTTCAGTATTCATTCAGAAATCACAGTTCTTTTTATGGATGTGGTTAGCATTTTCCATCTACAAGTCTTTTAGAATTGCCTTAGATCATTGCATTGCTGAGAAGAGTCACGTCTATCAAAGTTGATCATTGCTACAATGTTGCTGATACTGTTTATACTGTTCTCTTGGTTCTGCTCACTTCACTCAGTATCAGTTCATGTAAGTAATTCACAGATGATCATTGTTACAATGTTGCTGTTACTGTATACAATATTCTCTTGGTTCTGCTTGCTTCACTCAGTATCAGTTCATATGAGTCATTCACAGATGGTCATTGTTACAATGTTGCTGTTACTGTATACGATATTCTCTTGGTTCTGCTCACTTCACTTTGAATCAGTTCATATAATTCTTTCCAGGTTTTTCTGAAATCCACCTGCTCATCATTTCTTATGCACAGTAGTATTCCATTACATTCATATGCCACAACTCGTTCAGTTATTCCCCACTTGATGGGCCATTTCCATTTTTTGACACATGTGGAGCTTTATTCTGATGAAGACTGTGGACTCACTGAGGGCAGGGACTGTTTTTGTCTTCCTTTGTATGTCTTCTACATAGCACAATACTGGGCATGTGGCAGATACTTACTAGCCACTTGTTGATTGGACTTGATGATGTACATCCCAACCTGTCTGTACCTTCTCATTCTGTGTGACTCTTCTTCCTGACTCCCTGAATGTCTTCACTTCACCCACCCCACCAGTTATCAGCCTTTGTTAAGACCTCTTGGTGTTCCATGGAAGCCAGTGCTTCATTGAGGCTGCCTAACAGTGGCCTCTCCACAATTCTAGTCTACCTTTTAATTTAATTTCATAGTAACTCTTTGGCATATATTTTAATACCAGTAACAATGATGGTGGTAACTTGTATTTCTATTCTGCTTTAAGATTTACAAATGATTTTCCTTCCAACATCTTTATCACCTTCGAGTTGAACAACATGGCCTCTGAGGTCCTTCCAATTCTGATACTCAGGGGATGCTGTGGAGTCTATGAGGTAGGAAGCACATCTGTTACTCATGTGCTGGATTGTTTAAATGCCCTCCCCCCCAACTTTCAAATTAAAACTATAAATGAGAAAGGTTAAGTTAATGACGAAGATAAAACCTCTTGGGGAAGTTACTATAGCCAGTGAACATCTCTAAAGTTTGAATCCTCATTTAAAAGCTATGGGAACAGTTTGGGTCTAAGTGCAAAAGCAACCCAAGCTGATTATTTGGCACAAGCCAGCTTTTTCATCAGATTCCCACCAATTCTGTCTTTTTTGGAGCCAGAGCAAATATGAGAATAGACATTTTCCCTGGTTCTTAACTATCAGTGCTTCAGATCCAAAAGCAAACCGCTGTCTTCAGGATCATGGGGATACACACAAACAGAGCAGCCAGGCATTCATTTGTGGAGCTCAGAAATAAGTGGGGTTCAGTGGGATCCTTGGAGACAACATTTTATCTTGGTCGGTTTTCTGAAAACTCCATCTCTCTAGATGTTTCAAGAGGCTTTATTTTTCCTGAATGCAGAAATACCCACATAAGCATGGAATGTTTTATGGTCAGGGGACTATTTGTGTTCTGTTCTATATAATGGTGTTGCAGGTGTGGCTGAACTTGCAGTCTGTGTGATTTTATAACATTAAGAAAGTTATTTTTCATAAAATATTCAACATGGTTGACCTTTGGGCCAACTTGCTCGGCTGTTGGTTGAATCCCATAACAGGTTCTGAGCCCAAACTCCCAATTGAGATAGTTTCCTTACAAATACCAATTAGAGAGCACATCCAGGTATTCAGGGGAAGCTTTGTGGTCAAGGGGATGGGGGAAGGACTGAAATGATGCTTAGGCTGTCTGTGATCTGAGCACTGCCATTCAATGACCTGTAGAACTCTGAGCCAGGATGATAATATCCAGTGTTTACATAGTGTTTTAAGGTTTGCAACGGACTTTATATCTATAATCCTTACAATAATGCTATGCTATAAATGATATCATCATCTCCGTTTTACAGAGGAGGAAAGGGAGAAAAGTTAAGTGACTTGCCCAGGGTCACACAACTAGCAAGTGCCTGAGGCTGGATTTGAACTCAAGTCCTCCTGACTCCAGATCCGCTCTACCATTTGTCTTTCAATAAGTAAGTCACAGGACCTTTCAGTATCTCCATTTCCTATCTATAGGTTCTGCAAGAGGATCTTGACAGCTGCCCTCCAAGTTCACCCGGAGAATAAAATGAAATCGTAGGGATGGAAGCATATAGTATTTACTTCGATACTTGTCGATTATTCTTCAGTCATCTCAGTCGTGTTCCATTTTCTGTGACCCCATTTGGAGTTTCTTGGGAAAGGCAGTGGAGTGGTTTGCCATTTCCTTCACCAGTTCATTTTATAGATAAGAAAATGGAGGCAAACAGAGTTAAATTACTTTCCCACAGAGTCTGCGTCCAGATTTAAACTCCAGACTCAACACTTTATCCACTGTACAGTGTAGATGAGATCGATGATTTCATCAGTTTGGGCGTTCTGTTCACCAGTGCAGATACGAAGCCGCTCATGCCTCTCATTCTGCGTGATTCCTGTCTTTTCCTGTGAATCCATAATCTTCCCCAACATGGTGGAGGTGTTTTTCCTAGCTCTTTGAGTATTTTATGGATGCTGGGGTACTATGTGGGCTTTCTGCCTTTTTTTCCCTCATTGATATAGAGGTGGCGTAGTTCTTCTGTTGTGGTACTATTGTCATCAGTGAGAAGGATAGACAGCTATATAGAAATGCTGGTAGATCTGTTGCTTTTCACAGCTAATTGATATCTTTCCACATAGGAAAATATAATTTATCTAGAGCAGCGGTTCTCAACCTGTGGGTTATGTTCAATTTGTAACAATGAAAATACATCCTGCATATCAGATATTTATGTTATAATTCATAACAGTACCAAATTACAGTTATGAAGTAGCAATGAAAATAATTTTATGGTTGGGGGTCACCACAACATGAGGAACTGCATTAAAGGGTCGGGTCATGGCATTAGGAAGGTTGAGAGCCGCTGATCTAGAACTTCATTGCTATCTATTCTAAATGGTAAGATGTTGTATCTCCTGAGCTTTTTTTAGGCTTGATTTTTCCCATTTGTTTCATTGGTTCATGAAATGTTCCTGGTCCTAGCCAATCTTGATCCTCTATTGTATTATTTTACAACTGAACTTGTATTTGAAATCACTGTTGTTCTCACCTGCCATGGTTCTCTACAAAGTGGATGAGTATTTGTGGGCTGAGGTACTCCCTGTGTTTCTTAGACCTCCTAGTTTTTCTTAAACTATATTTCTTTAAGAAATTGTGGTCAGTAATCTGATAATTTCTTCATTTTCTAATTTTTAATCAGTTGTTTGGTCTCTTTTTTAGTTCCATATAATACGTTTATATCTTCTCTTCTGTTCTGGTGATTTTTGACCTTGGCTTTAACTGGTTGGTCTGACCACATCCAGAACATTGTTTGAGCTGTGTCCCCAAATCATTTCCTCCCTGTTAAGATCTGGTCAATTTTAGTTTTTGTTATTATTTGTGGTCAAGTCCATCGCTTTCTATAATTTTCTCGTGGCCAAGTGCATCATAGAGGAAAGAAATTTTAAAAAATAATCTGGAAGAAACCGAAGAGACTACAGAAGCCATTTTGAGAAAGATGTGCATGCACGCGCGCACACACACACACACACACACACACACACACAGAGGAAACATTGTTTGCTAAGAGTCCAAACACATGTATAGAAATGGAGAAAGTGTAATTCAGGAGAGACATTGATTTGGAAGCAGAGCTAGTTTTTATGTGGGCTCTTCCATGAGCGAGTTCTGGGACCTGATGCAAGCCGTTGGATCTCTGTGTCTGGGTGCTCTCATCTGTTTCATGAGCAGGTGACTCTAGGAGCTCTCTAGTGTCCAATAATTCACTGAATTTTCAGGCACACTCTGTGCATGTGGTTTTATCAGAGGGTCCAACCTCATCATTTTATAGATAAAGGAATGTGAGACATGCTGAGGCTAAGGAACCTGCTCATGGTGGTCCCACAATAAGTAAACACCTGAGCTGAGATTCAAACCTGTGTTTTTCCTGATTCCAAGTCCAGTGCCATGTCCACCATGTCAGTCAAAATGAAAGCTTGATTCTTAACAAATAAGGCATCTGTCAGAATTTCTGCTTCCTCTGTAGCTCCTGGTCTGATATGGGGATCAGGACAGAGGGGCCCTTGCCTATAAGCTTTTTTTCCCCCTATGGGATGAGAAGAATCTGAAAGACTATAGGAAATAAGAGATATATGAAAGACTCTGCTCCTTGGAGAGTGGGGTGAAATCAGACCACCAAGTGTTAGGAAACTCTGTCTTCAAGTCCATGAAAAATCGGGATCTGAATGGAGGTATGGCTTATGTTGGATCCCACGCTCATAGTGGGTAGGGAGTGGTTTCACCATGCTTAACTGTTCTCAAGTCTATTATCTGAAACAGGCATATCAGGAGCCAGTGTGCTGAGAGTAATCTATTCCAGACCCAACAGAATTAAATGATACCCTTGGGCTCCTTCCAGTTCGTAGCCAGTGGCTTTTGCTATCCTTGTTTTTAAATCTAAGTTTTCAGTTGAGTCAGCAATCAGAATGGAAATGCTGGCATCTGGGGACATCATGTGAATTGGTGGCACACTCTGGAAATCCTAAGGGTCAATAAATGATAAGCTTGGGCTGCATCCTGGCATTCTCAACTGTGGGAGGCCATTGTGTTTTAGCAGGGATTAATATCGTGCCCAATTATGTCATACAAATTGATCCTCTGATACTTCAGAATGACATTGTATCCAATAATTCAATTAAAAATATATTAACCAGGGCCAACTGTACACATAATTTGGGAAATATTTAATTATGTGCAGACCATATTATCAATAGTATAAATTTTGTAAGAATAACAAAGTGTAAACCCAAACAGTGGGCAGTAACTCTCTGCAGAAATAATTTACAGCGTATGTAATGTGGTATAAATAGTTACTAAATTTCACATCACTGTTTAAAAATGCCATGTCGGGTGAAATACTACAGAATAGAAGGTAGCCAGCCAAGAATGTGGTCATAAATGTACACATATTTTTATGTATATAATATATGTGTATGTATGTGTGTGTATATGTATATAAATATATAAAATAATATGTTATTGCTCCATGTATTTTGTAGCCAGAACAACTGGAACAGGATACAATTAACATAATAATGTGAAACTTGCCCTTTTGCTAACCTGTGGTGGGCTTCCATCCAGTGGTCATTTCCACATTCTCCATTGTGATTTCTTAAACCTGGATCCAGGTCATGGCCAACCAGGATTGGCCTTTCAATCTTTCCTGTTCTGTAACCCGCTTTTCTTGACCTCAGGTTTGCTAAGTAGAAGACTTTTGGCTATAGAGTGAATTGTACAATGTGTCAGTCACACCTTTAATATCTTTAAAGCACAGTTTTATTTTATTTTATTTATTTATTTTTCAGAAAGCCGATATGTTTAAGAGACAGACTATTGCCCTTGGAATCTCAAAGAGTAACCACCCAATTCTATCCCAGATACTTACTAGCTATGTGACCCTGGGCAACTTATTCAACTTCTTTGTGCCTCAGTCTCTCCATATGCCAAATGACGGGTCCTTCTAGCTTTAAATCTATTGTCCCGTGTTCATCACATGAAATGAGAGATGATAGATGAAGGTGATTGACCCATCCCCACTCTATAGTGCACACATATATACCCATGTTTACAAATTGTGACTCATTCAAGTTGGGAAACTACACACACATATATGCACACACACATGCACACACACACACACCAGTGATGCCTCCATTTTTCTGTGTTATATAAGTGCGATGAAGCTAGGCATCATTAAGTCAATAGGGGATTAATCATGGTGTGGCATGTCATGTGACCTGAAGTTGTATTGAGAGACTCAGCATTGATGGATTAAGAGATGAAGGTCTTGTAGTGAGTGCTCTATTGACCCTGGTCAGACTACATGGAGTATTCTCTTAAATTCTAGGTGGCATTTTAGGAAGAACTTTGATAAAGTAGAGAGGTCTGACAAGAGTGAAACCCAGATGGTGAAAAGTTGTATGATACAATGAGAACACTGGTGCTGCAAATACAGGATCAGCTTCCCACCTCTGATGTTTACCTGTGTGACCTTGGACAAGGCATTCAGGTTCCCTGAGCCTCAGTTTCCTCATCTGTAAAATGAGGAGGTTGTACTAGCTGGCCTCTGAGGTTCCTTCTAGATCTCCATTTAGGCTCCCATTGTAGCATCACCTGTCCTGATGGAGAGCTGCCAAGGAGCCCACCCCCATTTCCCCAGCTCTACCAAGTCGGAATCACTTACTGCCTCCGATTTTGAAGAGGATTAGAAGGAAGAGCTACTCCACTTCTTTTTGTTGTTCCCTTTGTTCTTCTCCATTCCTTAATTTTCCAGTGTTGTTCTTTGCCTTGGAAATACATCAGACTGTCCCAAGCTCTTTGGCTCAGGAGTCATGGCTGGTGCCTGATTTTCTTTGCTCGAGAAGGGCTCCTGATCAAGGCACTGCCAATATTTGAAGGGAGAGGTAAGGGCTTGCGAAATGATTCAGTTCACCAGCTCAGGGCAGTGAGGACCAGGGGTGAGAAAGACGGCAGGATCATAGAATTAAGGTGAAGTAAGAGCAGAAAAGTAAGGTGAGAGTGGCAGGTAGGAACTGAGTCTTCAACTTTGAGGTCTCAGATGGAGTTGATTTACTGTGAATTTACACTCTTGGTACCTGATCTCCAGACCAACAGCAGCCCCAGAGGAGTGAATTTGGAGGGAGGACAGGGGCTGTCACAACCAGGCTCTGTAACCTCTGAGAGTAAAGGAGGTAACAGAGACTATTTAAAAATAAAGGGGGGGGGAAGCACATAATATAAGTTACTTTGTATTCCATTTTCTATCTGCCTCTTGCCCCTGGTACAGAGTAGAGCTTCATCCCAGAGCGGGTAAAGATGTATGACCGGACTTCTGAGCTCATTAGTATAGGGCACTCCTGGTGTGGAAAATCCCTTCAACCATCCAGTTTGGCAGCTTCTCTGTAACTTAGAGAGTTTTGTGATGACATTGGGAGGTTATTTGATTTGCCCAAGGCTGCACACCTGGTTTGTGTCAGAGGCAGGACCTCAAACCCAGGACTTAAGGACCTTTGGACTAGTCCTCCTTCCCCTTCCCCTTGCTGTTTTCCCAGGATTATTAGCTATATGGTGTGGTTCTGAATGAACCATACTAACATCCACTCTCAGCTAGATGCCTCCATCAGGGGGAGAGCACAGAAGAGGCAAGTGGATTTTCCAAGGTCACATGGAGGGTGGAGACCAGACTAGACTAGGATGTCATCGTCCTGTCCTGCAGTTCTTAGGGGAGGTAAAAATGTGTTGGGGCTGGCATTAGATGGAGTGCTTTTATCTTAGTTTAAACCATGACCCAGGGTTGTGCAAAATGCCGTGGCTTATATGGATGAGGTCCTCTGGTCCTGAAGATGTGAAATCCAAGGGTCATTCTCTTCCTTAATTTATGCTCCAGGAAATATTCTGATATGTTCAGGGTAGAGTTTGTGTCTAAATTTCCCCGTCTGTGGGCAAAAGGGGCTCTCCATTGTATAAGCCCTAGATGTATGACATGTGCATCATGGATAACCTATGGGTATTGGGTGTGGGATACCTTCTGTTCCACTTTTGTAGAAAATTTAAAATTTATACACACACAAACACATACATACACACATGCACAAATCTAATGGGAGCTCAAGAACAGATACAGAAACACATGGCGGGGAGGGGAACAAGCATTTATCAATTGTCTCTCATGTATCAGACTCTGTACTAAGTAAAATATTTCCTTTGAACCCTACAACAACCCCAGCAGTCAGGTGCTATTTTATCCCTATTTGTAGTTGAAGAAACTGAGGCAAACAGTGACTTGCCCAGGGGCACATACTAAATGTTTGAGGTCAGATTTGAACTCAGAGATCCTTGACTCGAGACCAGCACACTATCCACTGGACCCCTTATCTTCCTGCAGCACTCAAGAAATCCTACAGCCAGCCCTTGAATATTGAACTTGTGATTGCCATTGGGAGAAGCCTTTGGGATTCTGGCATGTTCCTCCACACACAGGATCACATACACCCCCCTCCCCCCAAGATGTTTAGCACCATCCTGTGGTTCAGACTCTCCATGGAAGTTCAATTACAAGCTTTGACAGCTGCCAACCAGTTATTCTTCTTCCCAACAAACTACTCCCATGAGCAGTTCACTGGTATTACTTCCCAAATGCCAGTCTGCTTCTTTGTTCCATGGAGGTGCCCTCCATCAGGAAAAGCCCTTCCCTCTAGTCTAGAGAGTCTGAAGCACATACTCTCAGACTCAGAATACTCACATTGGGAGTTAGCCACAGAACTACTGCTGAAGTAGGGAAACTCCTCTTGGGCTAAGGGGCTATCTATGTTCCTGCTTCTTGAGGTACTTCTGCAGTTGTCTTCCAACTGCAGTGGCCACTTAGAGTCTCTGTCTTTGAGAAAGTCTGCTTAGAAAGGGGTGTAGAATGGGGGAAGGAACCAGAAACTGGAGGCCCAAGAAGGCCTACTGAGCAAGCACATGCTTTGGTTGAGCCATCATTACCCGTTCCTGGGAGGAGAAATCCTCCTGTGCAGTGCCTTCCACTTAGGCCAAATGCAATGACATATTGACCTTGTGTGCTTCTCCTGCAAGCTCCCATCCACTGCCCTGGGGGGAGAAACTCCAGATGGCTTAGGTTTCCTTTCAGGCCAAGTGCCAGCATGGGCCCATCTCTTCCATGAGCTTATATTGCAAATCATTGTGAAGTGTTTCTGGGTGAGGCAGACTACCCCTGCTCTGCCTCCCTCCCCCACCTTGCAGTATTCCAGAAAAAAATGCAAAAGTAAAGAAGGGAGAAGGGGGGAGAGAAGGAGAAGAAGGAGGGAAAGAAGGAGGAGGAGGGGGGAGAGAGAGGAACGAGGGGGGGAGAAGAGAAGAGATGGGAAGGAGGGAAGGGGAGAGAGAGGAAGAAGGGAAAGGGGGAGAGAGAGAGAAGAGAGAGAGAGAGAGAGAGAGAGAGCTAGAAAAAACTAACTCTCCTTCAGACACTGTAGATATTCCAAAGAGAGTCTATCTCCCTAAGTTCCCTGTAGCTCTCACTAAGTTAATCAATCATCCTGAGTTCCCGTATTCTAGGAGAAGGTTCCCCTCAATATTTCCAATGGCCTACACTCTGTCATCTCATCAAGATAATTGAAGAATGCATCAACCTCCTCATGTCTGCTGAAAGCTCGCTCTCTGCAATCTCCCAGATGCTCTGAAGGCAGCCATTTGGAGAGGCATGGATCTGGTCTTCCCGGCTTGTCTGGCTCGGCTACTGGTTTTTAATGTGTAAGGTTGCTAAGGCATTAAGAACTAGACGGGCCAGCTAGCAGAGAAGAGTTGTCAGGCGTGGATGCTGTTCGCTGCCTTGCCCAGCTTCTCATTGGATCTTCACCAAGAAGAAAGAGTCCCCATTGGGGATCTGGAACTTCACTAGGCAGAATACTGTATTTGTATATGCCATTGGTTGGCTAAGGACCATCTTGCCATATGAATGTTTGCAATTATATGTTGTGAATCTAACATTTATAGCCAGTTGTTATTGGTAGTTTCTTTAAAAAAATCTCAAAGGCTAATTCATTTGGACATTACACTGGTTAGACATTTAAAGACCATCAAGCAGTCTATGAATGAGCTTCCTATGATCTTAATTACAAGGCATGGAAATGCAAGGAAAAAATAAAACTAGGTAAAATCAGAGAGCTTTGAAGTTGAGGAAGAAGAGGAAATGGAGAGGGAATAATCATCACCTCTCATCAGTTCTCTAGAGGAGGCTGTGGGTAGAGGGGTGTGAGTGTGTGTGTGTGTGTGTGTGTGTGTGAGTGTGTGTGTATGAGTGTCTGTGACTGTGAGAGTGTTTGTAAATGTGTGTGTGAGAGTGTGTGTGTTTGTGAGTGTGTATTATGAATGTGTGTGAGTGTGAGTCTTTATGAGTCTGTGTGAGAGTGTGTGTGTGTGAGTGTGTGAGAGTGTGAACGTGTGTGAGTGTGTATGTGAGTGTTTGTGAGTGTGTATGTGTGAATGTGTGTGTGTGTGTGTGTGAGGGAGAGAGAGAAAAAGAGGGGAGGAAGGGAGAAGGGGGAGAGAAGGGAGAGAGGAAGGAGAGCAGAGGGAGGGGGAAACAGAGCAAGAGAAGGTATATCTTCTATTTAAAATAGAGATGCCCAGTATACCCAGGCCTCACACACATATGTAAAATCTGAGGGTTATTTTTTTCAGCACCTTTGATTATCTTACTGTAATGACCATATTCAGCCCCTGTTACCTCAAGCTTCCTCCTCCCCACTCTGTATTTTAGTGAAGTAAAGGAGGTTTTTTGGTTTTATCATAAACATTATTTGGATGACCATGACTACTGGGCTTCCTGTCATGTTTCTCTAGCACCAAATTAATCCAGTTCTGGCTTATTAAGAGAGGAAATCTGCCTGCTAGTATCAGGTTCAGCTACATAATTTAAGGTATTTCAATATTCTTGTAATGGTGGATTGACTCCATTATACTCATGCCCTGAGAATGGGCTCCACTGGCCAGGCTACATTCAGCTTCATGGTTCCAAAAGTGTATCTCCATCACCAGAATGAAGACACGGTAGATCTATGACTTTACTGACATAGATACACTCTCCGGTGATTCAGAGAATGATCTACCCATAATGACCAACTCCTATCTATATCCTCCTCTATAATTCCCCCCCACCAATGAACCATTTTTTGATGAACTGACATTTTTTACCTCCCAGTGGGCCCTCAAATTCATTTTATGACCTTATTTTTTTCTGACCCTACCTTGTGATGGCATCCTTTATACCACTTTTCCTAGAGGAGTCCTTGTTTCTAGTGCACTGTGGTCTTCTTGCACCTACCATCGATCCATCAATGAGGAATTCTTAAACACCTTCTGTAGGTCAGGATCTGTGATAGACTTTGGCTATAGAAAGACAAAAAGGAAGCCATCTCTGTCCTCAAGGAACTTCCGTGTCTGGAGTTCTTTTCATCCGTATTTCTCCCCATTGGCCTCTCTAGCTTCCTTTAGGTCCCAGTTAAAATAACAATGTCCTACAAGAAGCTTTTTGGAGCCCTCCTTCCTTCTGATACCTCCCCTCTCTTAATGATTTCCTATTTACCCCACGTAGAGCTTTGTATGGGTTTTTGTGCTGGCTGTCTCCGTTAAATTGTATGCCCCAACCTGGAATAGAGTAGGTACTTAGTGAATATTTAATGATTATTATGGACTATTGACATTTTATCTGGGGAGACAACATGGAAATTCAAAAGTGCAAGCAAAACCCGAGAAATTGAATACAAGTTGTATGTGTGTGTGTGTGCGCGTTTTTTTTGGGGGGGGGCAGGGGGTGGAGGAATGGAGACCTGAGAAACTAGGGATGGGGGCAAGAACAAAGGACCTTATGTAGGAGATGGAAACAGAGCTGAAGTGAAAGAAAGTAGGAATTCTAAGAGGTAGAGAAGAGGGTAGACATTCTAGGCATGGGGGGCTGGGGGTGGGAGAAACAGTGCAAAGGTATGAAGAAAGAAACTAGAGCATCATGAAAAGAACACAAAGAAGGACTGGTTGAGTGTGCCACAGAGTGTGTGAAAAGGAGTATGTGTAATAAGACTGGATGGATAGGTTAGAACCAAGTTGTGAGGTCTTTCAATACCAAGATGGGTCAAAGCCAGATTGTGAAGGGCTTTCAGTACCGGGATAGGTCAGAACTTGGGACGTTTTCAGTGACAGATAAAGACACTTATATTTGGTCCTAAATGTAATAGAAAACCAGTAGAGAAGGGGCTGACATATCACAGTGTTCTACATCAGGTCATCTGAGTGATACTCTTGAGAATGCTGTATATCATAACTCACAGCCATATAACATCACCAAGAGGGGGAAATGCATTAAAAGGATGAGTATTTCTTTTATAGAGATGATTGGGGCTATTAAAGTTATTGTTAAAAGTATTAAAATCCACAAGCATTTATTAAGCACCTATTATATACTATGCACTGTGCTAAGGGTTGGGGATACAAAGGCAAAAAGCAAACAAATCCAGTCCTTGACAAGGTTATATTCTTTTGGGTGGGGAAATGCTATTTATGGAGAATAAGATATGCAACATAGGGGGTCCCAGAAATCTTAGTACAGTTAAGCTTTAATAATTTAAAACTTCACTAAGATTCCTTGCATATATGCCCTATCAATTTAGGGGAGTGGGATAGGAAGTGACCAATTAGAAAACTATTGTGATGATCCAGGTCAGGATGGACAAGACCCTGAATCAGCATGGTGGTCATTCATGTCAGTGAAAGCAAGATATATTGTGGATGTAATCCATAAACCTTAGAATTTGAATGTGAGAGGTAAAAGGAGGGGGAAGAGCTGATGAAGATTGTGAAGGATTGTGAAGCAGGATGGCTAGAAGGGTGAAGGAATCCCTCAACAGAAATAGATGAATTAGGAAATGGGCTAAAGTTTGGTAGAAAAGATAAAGAGCCCTGTTTTGGACATGTAGCTTACCCAACTCAAACTGTAATTTCCTAAAGAACATCAAACCTACTGTCATCCTCTTATTCAATTATAATCTTAGATCATTGTACAAAACTTTCATTTTCTGTCTCATGTGTTTACTTGGTCAAGGTCAACTTCTCATTTCTAAGTTATTTTAAGTGGTGCACACTGGGCACTGAGGATTTTGAATCCAAATGTGGATTTATTTCTCTGTCATTCATGATGAAAATTGATTACTACAGAAATTTTTCAAGACCTCTTCCATTTTTTCTTGGTTATATGTTGTATTCCTTCCAACTTCATCTATCAGGGCTTTTAGGATAATCTAGCTTAGAAACACCACATTTCCAAAGACTTGTTTCCTGTCCTCTTCTTCACCTCTCCTCCCTGTTACCATTCTTTAGTATTTCATAAGCTGATACTGCCCATTAATCTAACTTTCTCCTCTAATGTTTTAGACATCCATTTATATTCTAAACTAATGAAGTTCTTTCTTGGCATGGCTCTTTCCTTGTCAAAGAGATCACCAGTTTGTTGGCTACAGTGATATCTGGGTTCAACCTTTTCTTTGTAGTAGATTTTTTAAAGGTAAACTTACAGAGAAAATGGTTATAGTCAGTGTCTTTACCTTTATCCATTTCCCATTTCAGGCATCAGCAGCTCGCATTGTATGTTGGAATTATAATAGCATATGTATCTCATCTTTATTCCTCCCTCTGCTTTGGTGTAACTTTTGACCCATGTTCTAATTAGTGAATGGCCTTAATGTACACAGAAAAACTGATTTTGAGATAAATCCCACATTGCTAACCAGTTGTTTCCTATGAAGATATGGTTAATTCCATGTTTTCTGATGTTCTTCAGTGCTTATAGTACTCAGTGTAATCTGACTCTCCTTTTGAAGAACTGATGCATGGTACATTGGTTAGGCTTCTGATCATCCCCATGCCTTTGGCTGCTTTCTTTTCTGAAATGACAATGTTCCTTGCCATATTCCCTTGTGCCCACCTTCACAGTGAAGTCAATGAGGTCATAGCAGGAGAATCTATGTGTCACAGGTTGTGTTAGAGTGTGTGTCATCTACTCCATCAAGATTCCTCTCTAGAATGTTCAACATAAATCATCATTCAGTCTTTGCTTAATGAATTCTAAGGAAGGGAACCAACTTCCCCATCCCTCTGTAACGCAGGCAGAATATCTGCTTGGGACTTTATTAAAATGTTGTTCCTGTATAGAGATGCCTTCAGTGTGTGGACTCCTCTTCTCAAACCTCCATTTGCCCACATTCTTGTCATGCTCACTTTTAATTCGGTTCCTGACTCTTCAGTTAATTCCTAGCTCAGTTCCTGAGTTCCTCAGTTCTTTAGACTTTGCCACCTTGTGCCCTTCCACTTGCCTTTTGAGATCCCTTTTATGCTTTGTCTCCCGCTCCCCACTAGAATATTAACTTCTAGAGAGCAGGAACAGTCTTTTCTTTTGGTTCATATTTGTATTCCCAAAGTTTAGCACCATGCCTGGTACAGCTTAATAAATGCTTTATCAACTTAGCCTAAACCTGCTCCTTTTCAACTCCCTGGCCATTTCCATCCAGTTATTTCTCAGGAAGAAGATGAGAAAACTTGGTCAAATGCATAAGGATTTAGAGCAGTTTGTCCCCTTCTTCATAGAACCTCTCTGCTTCTTCCTTCTCTTCAGCTGATGTTGATGCAAAAGCTGTGAATATTCTCATCATGATTGTTTGGCTTATATTGATTTGCAAGGGGAGCTAACCAAGTATCCACGCGAATGCTATTTCTTATAACCTCGCCAGTTCAAATAAACTCCTTGCATTTTAGCATTTACTTTATCAAGAAGAACTTGGGACCTGTTATTCCAATTACCTACAACTTTCTTTTCTTCTGGTTTCATTTATAATGGGCATATAAATGTTTATATAAGTGATCCCGTCATCCCCTATCTCCTCTGGACATGTGCCTGTTCAAATAGTGTTGTTCACTCCTGAATTTTCAATTTCTTCTTATCCACTAGCTTTTCTGTATTGTCTATGAGTATACTCAGATCTCCTAAAAACAAAACAAAACAAAAGAAAAAAAACTTTGTTTAATCCTATCGTTCTTCAAGCCAGACATCTAGCAAAAACAAATTACTAGCTATTTTTCTCACCTCCTGCTAACTTTCAATCCCTTGCAATCTGACTTTTGTCCTCACCAATCAACTAAAACTGGTTTTTCTAAGGTCCCCAGTG
Organism: Pseudocheirus occidentalis; assembly: GCA_028646575.1. NCBI lineage: Eukaryota > Metazoa > Chordata > Mammalia > Diprotodontia > Pseudocheiridae > Pseudocheirus > Pseudocheirus occidentalis. Next base: position 10,337,122 of record CM053599.1, on the reverse strand, counting down.
ATATTTTCATTGCTGAATCCAATGTCCTTTCCCTAATCCTCCTCTCTCATGACTCCTCCATAAAATTTGGCATGGCTGACCACTCCTTTCCACGTTGAGATCCTCTCTTCTCTGAGTTTTCATGTTGTTCAATTGCCTTGGTTCTCTTCCTTCCTATTTTGCCAGGTCACATGTCCTTTGGAAGGACTGTTGTGTCTCTCCAACCCCATGTGTGGGGCATGGCCCAGGGCTGGCCCCTCTTCTAGACTTACTCTCAATTAGTGTTCTGACCAGTCACCCTGTGTTTCATTGTCATCTCCATGCAGACAACTCTAGAGTTCAGTCTCACAACACCACCTGCCTGTTGGACTTTTCAAACCAGGTAGAGTGTTGGCATCCAAAATTCAGCAGACATCATTAGCTTTCATTAGCTTTCCTCTCCTGAGCTTTTCTGATTCTATTAAGGGCTCTGCCTTCCTTCCCATCCAGTCATCTTTGCTTCCTTACTTTCACTTACCTGACATAGCTAATCGCTAAATCTGTGACACCACAATATCTCTCACATTCTTCCATCCTCTTCTCCCCACTCACATAGCTACCACACGTATTCAGAACCTCCCCACTTCTTGCCTCGACTGTTACAAGAATTTCCTAAATGATCTCCCTACCACCTTTCTCTTTCTTCCCCAAAACATCCTACATGTGACACTTATCACAGTGCCTGACGCATAGTAGGTACTTAATAAGTATTGACAACAACACAGCTCTCAATATGATATTCCTAAAGAGCAGGTCCGATCATGACACTCCTTTCAGGAGTCTCCAGTGGCTCCTTCTTGCCTTTAGGATGAAGTGCACCTTTCTCTATTTGGACCTTAAAGACTTTCACAGTCCCTTTTGGCTGTTATTTTGCCAAGCTTCTTGCACCTTCTGCCCTGTCACATATTTTATGTTGTAATTTCTTCTAATGTTCTCATGTTATAATCTGGCCACCTGGCTATTTCCTATCAATTTTATTCTATCTCCCACTTCCAGCCTTTGCACAGACCATCATTCCATTCCCAGGACCCTCTCCCCAGTCACCCTCTGAGAACTCCTACCTGCCATCAAAGTTGAACTTGAAGAGACCTTTGCTCATTCCTCATGGTGCTCATATACACTATTAATGCTTCAAGTGTGAGGTATAAGATAACTGAAAAGGGAGGGGTGGGCAAGGTTATAAAGGATTTCAAATCCAAACTAGATGATTTTATATTTGATGCTGGAGGTAAGAGGGAGATCCTGATGTTCAGAGTAGGGGAGGAAATGATCAGACCTGGACTTCAGGAAAATCCCTTCACCACCTCAGTGGAAGATGAATTAGAGAGCCAGGCAAACCAACCAGCAGACTATGCATTGGTCCAGGCTGGAGGTAAGGAGGACCTGCACCAGGTGATAGCAGTATTGCAGGAGTGATGGAAAAAACCTTCCTGTAGATTATGACCCCAAGGCTGAGTCCTGAAGGACATGAGGAATTCTAAGAGGTGAATGTGAGAAGGAAGAACCTTCTAGAAATGGTAGCTAAGTAGTACAAAAGCCTAGATGTGGCTGATGAAGTATCATGGTTAAGCAATAGCATAAAGGACAGTTTGGCTGGATTCAAGAGTGTGGGAAAGATGGTGATGGATAACACGGCTGGAAAAGTAGGTTGGAACCAGAGTGTGCCAAATGAGAGTTTGTATTGAATCTTATAGGCCAGGGGTTCGCAAATTATGGACAATGGCCTAAATCTGGTCTACTACCTATTTTTGTGTGTTCTATGAGCTAAAATAATTTTTAGATTTTTTCAATGGTTGAAAAAAATCATAAGAATACTATTTGAAAATGTGAAAAATTATATGAAACTCACATTTCAGTGCCCGTTGCTAGAGTGTTGTTGGAAGGTAGCCATATTCATTCATTTATCAATGATCTCTGGCTACTCTCATGCTACTGTGACATAGTTGAGAAGCCACAACAGTCAGCATGTGGTGCTCTCAGCACTACTTACCCAGCTCTGCCCACACTCACTGCAAGGTACAGTGATGCCAATACCATTCAGCAGAGTTCCAAGCACTGTACGTTACTGCATGGTGACATCTTCTTTTGTTTCTATTACAAATGCATCTGCCATGTCAAAAACAGGAAGAGAAAAACATACTACTCCAATGTTTTGAGCTTAGGGCTAAGATTACAATTTTTCTGAATGAGAAGAACCGTCTTCAACCACTATTCCCAAATACTGTGAGTGGCTTTGGAAATTATTTTTTTGCTGCATATTTGCTCATTTTTAAGGTTGTATTGTCTTTTTAATTTTTATTTTGTTAAACATTTCCAGATTACATTTTTTCCATACACTTGTTTATTTACTTTTAGTTTACAAGATTCAGTTACAAAATCCCTTGAGGTTCATTTTTTCTCCCCTCTTTTCCTTCCCCCTCCCTGCCCCCATGGCGGCATGCAATCAAGTACAGGAGCTGCAAATAATTTCACATTGTACAGTAGTCTGGTTGTGTAGAAGGGTTGTAACCAATGAAGTGAAAAATGGGAAAAAAGAAAGAGAACCAAAGATGAAAAGAAGGATAGCATGTAGATTGCTTCATTCTCCATTTAAACTCTGGTCTTTCTAGCTCTTTCTCTGAATGTAGACATCTTCTTCCATCCTGAGACTTGTAGAGTTGTCTTTAAACTGTGTGTTGCTGAGAAGAGTCCAGTTTATCAAAGTTGGTCATCACACATATGATGTGTCTGTGACTGTGTACAAATTTTTCCTGGTTCTGCTCTTCTCACTTAGCATGAGTTTGTATAAGCCTCTCCAGGTGAATATAAAGACCATCTCCTCCTGGTTTCTTATAGCACAACAGTATTTCATCACATTCATATACCACAACTTGTTTAGCCATTCCCCAATTGATGGGCATCCCCTTAATTTCCAGTTTTTTGCCACCACAAAGAGAACTACAATAAATATTTTTGTATATATGGTTCTTCCACTCACTTTTATGATCTCTTTGGGATACAAACCCAGAAGTGGTATTACTGGTTCAAAGTATTAAGTGAATACAGGAAGGTGACTCTGTACATAATGAGATGGGAACAATTGTTAGAGTACATATACATATACATATACATATATATATATACATACATATTATATGTATGTATAAATGTGTGTGTGAGTATATATATATATGCAGTGAACAAGGCTTGGTTAATTGTAATCATTCTATTGGGTGCATGCATGTTGATCAATTGATTTACATATGTATATATCCCTAAAGTAGTATTACCTTTTAATTCTTTACTTACTTTAATTTTAGTTTACTAAGTAAAAAATATGCAGTTATTTATAGCCCTTTGGGCATGGTTCCAGATTTCTCTCCAGAATGGTTGTATCAGTTCACAGCTCCACCAACAATGCGTTAGTGTTCCAATTTTTCCACATCTTCTCCAGCATTTGTTATTTTCCTGTTTTGTCATCTTAGCCAATCTGACTGGTGATATATGGTACCTCATAGTTGTTTTGATTTGCATTTCTCAAATCAATAGTGATTTAGAGCATTTTTCATATGTTTATAGATATCTTTAATTTCTACCTCTGAAAATTGCCTGTTCATATTCTTTGACCATTTATCAATTGGTCATTTTTCTTAATGAACTCAACCTAAAATTACAAGGTTAAACAGAACTTATTTGCAAAATTTATATCTTGGCAAGGTCATTCTACTGTAGCTAACATTGTTTGAGTTATAAGTAATTTCAAGTTACTTTAGTCACTTCCTGGTCTGTTGAAAGTTAAAACAAGAAATGAGAGCTCCATTCCCACATAAATTTACTTTAGATATATTTTCTGAGCTCAAACTACAGTTCCAGCCCTGTTTTTCAGGATATGATACAAAAACAAAAGCAATTTCTGTGGTTCAGATTACTTTTAACTGCACAATGAGGAGCTTAAACCTACCCTCCAATTTGGTGATCTGCAATATAATGACAGCCCAAAGGGCAATTAAAAGAAGACTATAATTAAGTTCTATCAGTGTCTTCCAAGCAATGAACATGCTTAATTAAAATGATAAGACCATGGATCAATATCAGAGTTTGACAGTATGTATCTGAGTCAAAAGGTGTTTTTAAAGATAAAATATTTAAAATCTCACTAAAGATCAGCATTAATAGATGAACACTTGTAATCAGTTATAATGAAGAGAAGTACTAATTTTATCCTCTATGATGCACTATTATATTTTGAATTTAATTTATAAAAATTATGGAAATTTATTTTTCCCTTGTTATATGAGTTAGAAATAATATCCTAGATTTTTCTTCTTGGACCATAAAGTCTAAAATATTTACTATCTGGCTCTTGACAGAAAAATTTTGCTGACCCCTGCTAAAGACAGTAGGGAATCAGTAGAGTTTACAGAGGAGTGGGGTGAGACCTGGGCTTTTGGAAAATCACTTTGGCAGCTGTGTGGAAGATGGATTGGAGAGGGGAGAGATGTAGCAGTGAGACCAATTAGGAGACTATTTCAGTAGTAAAAGTGAGAAGTGATTAGGGTGACGGGAAGGTGACTTTATACATAATGAGATGGGAACAATTGTTAGAGTACATAGACATATGTGTGTGTGTGTATAAAATATGTATATTTAAATGTGTGTGTACATATATATATATATATGCATATATATATATATATATATATACACACAGTGAATAAGGCTTGGTTAATTGTAGTAACCCTATTGGGTGAATGCATGTTGATCAATTGATTTACATGTGTATATATCCCTAAAGTAGTATTACTTTTTAATTTGTTTTACTTAATTTAATTTTAGTTTATTTATTATTAGTATTACTTAAAATTTTTTATTCTGAAATGAAATGAACATTTTTGTAATCATTATAAAACAGGAGAGGGTTCTACATAAAACTGAATATTCTATAGCCTTCCTTTTAATTTTTCGATATATAACCAATTCAATGTGTGATGTTCAAAGCTGTTTTGCTCGTCTTTGAGTCCTGCTGGTTTTCCTTCCTTGTTTCCCCTTCTCATTTAGGATGATCTTTAAGAGAGCAAGAATTTAAAGAAATCAAAACACCTAATTAGAACTATTAGGGAGCACAATTGACAAAGTACTAGGAAGGGAGTAAGGGAGACCTGAGTTTGAATTGAGCCTTAGACACTCAAGATATTTGTGTGAACTCGGGGAAAGTCACAGGCTCATCCGCCTTGGTTTTCTAATCTCTAAAATGGGAATAATAATAGCGTCTACTTTCAGAATTGTTGTGAGGGTCAATGAGATGTTTGAAAGGGCTTAGCAAACCTTAAAACACTTTATAGATGCCAGTTGTAATCAGTATTGTATTTCTGCCTTTACTTAAGGATTGATGCATTCCTCCTGACTGAAGTAAACTGTTTTCTATTATTGAATGTGGATAGAGATGCTGTGGATATGGGGGCTGCACACTGGGTTTGGGGTCAGCAGTCCCTGGGAAAATCACTTCACCCCCTTTGCCTCAGTTTCCTCATCTGTAAAATGAGGGAAAAGACCAGATGGCTTGTAAGTTTCATTCATGTTTTCAGCTCATTGTGTTCTTATTTCCTCCCAGGCTCAGTAGTGCTCACTTTGAAGTTTCCAAGTTTGGACAAATAGTCTTGGCCAATCTACGGGTCTGTTCAACATGTTGGAGACAGTGAGATCACAGAATGATAGTGGAGGGAATGGGGTGGGGGGATGATCCCCAAAAGCCATGTCATCTATCCCAAGCCTGAAAAAAATCTCTTCCTTTACTTTTCCCACCAGTTTTCTCAAGTCTTCCCCAGAATTCCCTTGTGGATGTTTACTGAAAGGGGTGGTGGTGGGGCATTGTGCCTTTGGAAGCTGCCCAGGCCACTTGTAGACAGCTCCAATGGTTAGGAAATTTCCTCTAAATTCTTTTCCAAATTGGTTTCCTTCTTACTTCCTCTTCTGTTTTCCCTCTGGTGTCTAAGCAGAGCTCAGCTAATTCCTCTTCTCTTGTGTCTAGCCTTCAAGTACTTAAAGACAGTTATTACTTCTCCTTATCCGCCTTTTTGTGGAAGACCAAATAGCCCCATTTTCTTTAAACACTTTGATTTCTGCCTGATATGCTTTAGGTTTCTCTTCTTTGATTTTTGTTTCAGGGAGAATGACATTATTAAGGTCCCCATGCTGAAAAGTCTTAAGTACTTATTCATTATCTGAGAATGGGAGATTAGACTTGACTGGAAGCCTCTGAAACCCCTCTCCCTTCCTTTCCCTATAGGGTTTTTCTCTGCCATTCTTTTTCCTACTTTATCTGTTTATAGCCAAAGTGTGTGTGTGTGTGTGTGTGTGTGTGTGTGTGTGTGTGTGTGTGTGTGAGAGAGAGAGAGAGAGAGAGAGAGAGAGAGAGAGAGAGAGAGAGAGAGAGAGAGAGATGTGTCTGCTGGGTGTCAATTTCTGCATCTCTCTTTCTCTTCATTCATTGGTCTTTAACTCTTAGAAAGACAATATGATACAGAGAAAAGTCTGTTGGATTCGAACTCAAAAGCATTGGGTTCAAATCTCTCTTAAATCTGGATGACAATAGACAAAGCATTCACCTTCACTTTTCTCTTCTGCAAAACAGAACTAAAAATAACCATGGTCCTACTGGTGAAGTTGTGTACAGGCTCAAATGAGACAGTTTTGAAAACTTTAAAATGCTACATAGGGAGTCCCAAAAGTCTCAGTACCATTTATGAGAGCTTGAATCTGCACTGAGACTTTTGGAACACCCAGGATAGCCTTGTAAGATTTGTAGAGTTCTTTCTCTATGTTTGTGTTATTTGAGCCTGGGCCACAACCCATCAGTAGGAACCATGGTTTAATTAGTCCCATTTTGTAGCTGTTGAAGCGAATAGTTTCTGTAAGATTTTTGGTACACTGTATAAGTATCTCCGATTGACACGTGTACTATCATAACCATCATTTGTCATGAGGGCATCGATTGATGTCCTTTTTAGTAAAAGAAAAGAGTTAGGTGGGCAGCCTCCAAAATCTTGGTGACTTTCAAAAGAGTGGTTTTAGTACAGATGGGGGGGTGGGAGATGGCAGGAAAGGCAAGTTGGGAGGGCTTGAGCAAGGAGAGGAGGCGGTTGGACGAGGTAGAACTTGAAAGTTCTTTCTAACTGTGAAATTCTGTGATTTCTAGATCTGTGGTTTGGCTTTGTTGAGAAGAACTTAAAGTCATTTGAGATCAAGCAATTTTAACACAGAATTCTTCTCTAACAAGCTCAGCTCTTAGAGTTTTCCAAAGTTCCATTTTGATGAACTATATGAAAACCATTTCAGTTGGGTAAGGAATTCAAATGAAAAGAAATGACCAAACTTTTAAGTACCTAACTTGTTTAGGATTAGAATCAATATGGTCTAGTAGATATACTAGATGGGCATAGATCCAAGAAAACATGGATTTAAATATTGCCTCCCCTTCTCTCACTCTCTTCCTCTCTCCCTCTCTCCCTCCCTCCCTCCCTCCCTCTCTCTCTCTCTCTTTCTCTCTCTCTCCCTCTCCCTCCCTCCCTCTGCCCCCCCACCTTCTCTCTCTCACTAGTTATGTGTCTCTGGGTAAAGCAGCTAGGTGGTACAATATCCAGAACACTGAACCAGGAGTCATGAAGATCTGAGTTCTAATCTTGCCTCTGACATTGAGGCAATACCCCTTCTAGGGCTGTATCCCAAAGAGATCATAAAAATGGTAAAAGAGCCCACATGTACAAAAATATTTATCACAGCTATTTTTGTAGTGGCAAAGAATTGGAAATTGAGGGGATATCCATCAATTGGGATATGGCTGAACAAATTGTGCTATATGAATATAATGGAATACTATTGTGCTACAAGAAATGATGAGTAGGCGGGCTTCAGAAAAACCTAGAAAAACCTTCAGAAAATCTGGAAAGACTTGTATGAACTGATGCTGAGTGAAATGAACAGAACCAGGAGAGCATTGTATTCAGTAACAGCCACAGTGTGATGACTGACTGTGATAGACTTTGCTCTTCTCAGCAACGCAAGGACCTAAGACAATGCCAAAGGACTATCCAGGTCCAGAGAAAGAACTTGAGAGTCTGAATGCAAATGGAAGCAGACTATTTGCTCTCCTTTTCTTTTCTTTTGTTGTTTTGTTTTTTCTTTCTTGTAGTTCCTCCTGTTAGTTCTAATTCTTCTTTACATCATGATTAATCTTAAAATATATTTAATATAAGTGTACAATCAGATTGCATGTGGCCTTGGGGTGGGGGAAGGAAAAGGAGGGGGAGAACATTTAAAACTCAACATCCTATGGAAGTGAATCTTGAAAACTAAAAATGAATTGATTGGAAAAAATAGACGAAATAAATAATGATAACATTAGAGCATTAAATATCCAAATAAAAAACATCTTACAACTTGCCACCAACAGAGTAATATCAAAACCAATTGTACAAAGCATAGCATTTTCAGGGAGACAGTTTAAACCTATTATGCTTATTTATGGCCTTAAATCATTGTTCCTGAGAAGGAAGGAAGGAAAGAGTAAGTGGAAAAAGTAAAAGAAGGAAGAAAGGCAAGGAGGAAGACAAAAAGGAGAAAGGGAAGAAGAGAGGAAAGATAAGAGCGAGATTTATTAAGCACCTAATAGAAATCAATGTCTTTCAAATTAAAGAAATCAACTCAAAATATCATTTCAACTGATCTATCTATCCACCTATCCATCCATCCACCCACCCACCCATCCGTCTGTCTGTCTGTCTGTCTGTCTATCTATGACTTACAGCTAGATGGCAAAACACAAAATAAATAACTCACACAACTCAAGGAATCTTTCTCCAGTGGTTTTAGAATGTCATTTGATTTGTTAAGTGCAAATTTCACAATGCATCCTAAAGAAAGAAAGAAATTGAGAGCTTCAAGCTTGAGTCTGGAGACTCTACTCAAGCAATAATGTTACCTACAAACACATTGGGTCTTCTTTTGGAAAGGTCCATTGAGCTCAAAGATGTCAAGGAAGAGGTTATGACTGAATATATTAAAAGCCTTCTTGACATTTTAAAGTCAAAACTGAGCATGAAGAACACTTTTAAAGGTTTTAAAAGTTATGTGTTATCAGTCTTATTGTACATCCTTGGAATTGTAAAATAGATTTGGAAAATATCCCAACTAAAACCTATGCAATATGACCAATAAATTGGGCTCATCTTAAGGCAGCTGTTAAAAAAATTAACACTTCCTCTCCAAACAGGAAGAAGATTGATAGACATTTTGCGGGCACTTGACAAGTAGGTTATTAAATGAAAACCAATCCCTACAGAAATACTTTTAGAATATTCAGCAATGACTTCACAAAACATTAAAGGCTGGTAACAAGTACATGTGGTTCTATTTATCAAATGTAACTGTGAGTGGTTTCTCTTACCATCTGGGTGTTACAATGGATAGCACAGAGCTGAACCTCAAGAACACTGAGTTCAGATCTAGCCTGAGAAACTTAGTGCTTGTGTGACCCTGAGTAAATTATTTGTTCTTTCTCTATCTCAGCTTCTTCATTTGCAAAATAGAAATAATAATATTATCTACCTCTAAAAGTTCTTGTGGGGATAAACTGACATATTTGTAAATTGCTTTAGATCACTATATAAAATATACCACCACCACCACCACCATCATCATCACCATTGTCACCACCACTACCACCACCATCATCATCATCACCATTGTCACCACCACTACCACCACCACCACCATCATCATCACCATTGTCACCACCACTACCACCACCATCATCATCACCATTGTCACCACCACTACCACCACCACCACCATCATCATCACCATTGTCACCACCACTACCACCACCATCATCATCATCACCATTGTCACCACCACTACCACCACCACCATCATCAC
>CM053599.1:10295817-10326692 GCA_028646575.1 Pseudocheirus occidentalis | reverse complement strand
ACCACCATCATCATCATCACCATTGTCACCACCACCACCACCACCATCATCATCACCATTGTCACCACCGCTACCACCACCACCATCATCATCATCACCATTGTCACCACCACCACCATCATCATCATCACCATTGTCACCACCACTACCACCACCACCATCATCATCATCACCATTGTCACCACCACCACCACCACCACCATCATCATCATCACCATCGTCACCACCACTACCACCACCACCATCATCATCATCACCATTGTCACCACCACCACCACCAGCACCAGCACCAGCACCACCACCATCATCATCATTTTCATTACTTGTGGATGGAGCTCATAAACCTGCTAAGATCCAAAAGTAGAATAAAAAAAACATTCATAGATTACATGCTAAACTTTAGTTCACTTTCCAGGCCTGACACTGTAATCACGATTATGGTGCCTACCACATAGAGAACCTTTACTTAATGCTTATTGACTGATCGACAGATGGAGAAACTTCGGTCTGATGACTGAATCATGCAGATTTATTTTTGTAAATGGATAGTTTTAGGATGTAATTCAGGATCAGGTTAATGCCACAAGAAAAAACCTAAGGGTAAGGGGGCCAGACTTGATGATCAATACAGATTTTACAAAGAAAAAATAGAAACGATATAATACACGGCTGCACATTTTAAAATTTAGTGCCCACCTGATAGCTAGCAAGACATGGCCTGGGGGGCTGGATTTACACATCAGCAGCTCCTACTCTTTTCTGGACAGACAGGTGACAAGTCCTCATCCTACAAATAGAGACCTGGAGAGCTCGGCCCATAAATGGTACTGGAACTGCACCATTATCACAAATTGCACTAGAGCCTGTAACTGCCCAGACAAAACACTGAGTAGGGGGCAGCTAGGTGGCGCAGTGAGTAGAGCACCGGCCCTGGAGTCGAGGACCTGTATTCAAATCCGTCCTCAGACACTTGACACACTTACTAGCACGCTTACTAGCCATGTGACTTTGGGCAAGTCACTTAACCCCAATTGCCCTCCAAAAAAAAAAAAGCAAAACACTGAGTAACCCAAATTTAAGAATGGCATTTTTAATAGGTGTCACCATTGTCAATACTCCAAATTTCTAAGCTATGTGCAACCAAAAACCTTCAAAATATAGAGACCTAGTAGAAGAGATGAAAGACATGGGAACAGGATGACATGAGTCATTTCTGTCATTTTTGCTGCTATGAAAATCATGCCAAGGCTGGTTTCGGTGCCTGCAATGGGTGAGTTTACAACATAATCCTTTGATCCTACTTGAAGAAGCTGTTATTTCTTTTCACCTGTCCAATGTTACATAGAACATTAAATACAGAAGATGAATTGTCTAACGATTTGCCCCAGGCTCATTTCCATTTTATATTTATTTTAAAAGATTAGGAAAATGGAATAATTATGCTATTAATAATAGCAGAATTTCTGAGTTTTCCCTGTTATTCATGGGCCTAAATTTCACTGTCTCTGACACTCAGAGTTCCCTCATTTCTGACATAGAAATACCTTGGGAAGAGGCAGTGACTCTGAAGGATTTTCCAGTGATATTGTCACTGACCTACTGATCCACATTCTTGACTCTGACTTTCCTTGGGTTATCATGCATGTGTTTTCCACTGTCTACTGAACAGGTTTGTGTGCTGCTTCAGATTCCTGAGCCTGAGTCAAGGGAAATTGAGTCAGTGTGTTATGTATGTAGAAATGTGTCATGTATGTTTCAGTATCTGATGCTGCCTACTGAGCCCTCTCCCCTATTCCTAAAGAACACCTTGTTGTGGGCACTGGGGCACAACAGGTTTGCCCTAAGCCCTTTAACTTTTCGCTCAAACAGCAAGACCACTTTTAAGTTAAAACATACGTAGCGACTGTCTCTAATAACAAGTCAAAAATAGCACAATGAAAGAATTCTCTTGGTTTTAGTGCTGATAGATATGAATAAATTAGGGTTAATGCCTTCAGCTGGAGCTCCAGGCCTCCATGGCTCTATTGGAAAATGTCTTTATCTAGATGCTTTGGCAGTTTGTTTCTTTGCAATACCTGTTCCTAAGATGGTTAGGGATATTTTTCTCCTCTATCCCTAAATAATACCTTCTACATTTGCCTAAATGACCATGGCCAGCAATTAGCATTAATCTATTGGTCTTTAGGCCAAACAGTCAGAATCAGAACAAGAGGCAACTAACAACCAACATCATGAAACCACTCACTTCCTTCCCCCTTTTCAGTTGCTTTCCCATTTGCTCCAAATCCCTGGACTGATTGTCAGCTTGGTCACTGTAATTTATCTTCTTCTTCCTCCTCCTCTTCCTTCTCCTCCCCCTCCTCATCATGACTTATGGGAAGAACCAGTGTAGAATGTAGGACCAACAGGGATAACTTTTTTGTGATTTCTTTGATGATTGGATCCCATATTGTACGATCTCTAATGCAACTGGCTGGCATCCTTCTGCAAACTTTAATCTAAGCCAATTTCTTGGAATGGATATCTGATCATTCCACAGAGTACTTTTAAAAAAGAGGTCAGAGAGGGAAGCTTGGTAGTGCATATAGTAGATAGGGTGCCTCTAATCAGTAAGACTCATCTTCATGAATTCAAATCCAGCCTCAGACACTTACTGGCTGTGTGACCCTGGGCAAATCACTTAGCCCTATTTGCCTCAGTTTCCTTACCTGTATAATGAGCTGGAGAAGGAGATGACAAACCATTCCCATATCTTTGCTAAGAAAACCCCAAATGGAGTCATAACACAACTGAAATGACTGAACAGCAACAATAAAACCATATAAGATAATTGATGTATGTAGGACCCTTTGTAGCCCTCTGAAGTGCCACATAAATATCAGACATTTTTATTACTATTGTTTATAAGATAATTGATTTAGGCTGGGAGAAACCTTAGAAGTCAAAGTCAAGGGATTTTGCCTGAGGTTCATAAATTTATTTACTAAATTTTTTTATTTTATTAGAATGCTGATGTCTATATTTCAATATGAATGGTTTCCTTCATAATCTGAGGTATTGTGATTTATGCATTTAAAAACATTATTCTAAGAAGTAGTCCTTCTATAGACTTTGCCAGATTGCCATAGGGTAGTATGACAAAGTTAAGAACTCCGGTTCTAGGTCAATTTTCTTGTGTTACATAGGAGAAAACTGAAGCCCGGAATAGGAAAGAGGCTTTCCCAAGTTCACTTATATGGTGGAATTTGAACCCACAAAAGCTGGACCCTCTGACTCCTTAGGCAATGTTTCTTGTGGTAAGCTGCCTGTTGACTTTCTCTCTCACAAGTCCCCAGAAGGACTCTTGGTGTCATGGTCGGGTTTTTCCTTGGAGCTTTTGTTTGTACTATCTTCTCCTGTGAATGGCCCTTCCTCCCTCCTTCTCTGTCCCTCTGCATTCTTTAGCGCTTGCCTTTTCCATACCACTCCAGTTTTGTAATCTCTACCTTCTCTGGAATGCTTCAGTACTTGCATTTGTACCCATGGCCCATCCCTCTCTGAATCCCTCATCTTTATCTGCTGAACCTCTCCCATTGATTTAACATATTCTAACTCATTTCATAGTTACACATATCTATGTCCTATCACGACTAGATGATAAACTTCTTAAGGTCAGAGATTACACCTTTTTCTTCATCTTTGGGACTCCATGCCTTCCACAGAGTCTTGAATGGAGCCATTGTTGTTGTCTGCATTAGTTCTCTTATTTTGATATAGACTGATGGCTTCCTCATTGTAGGCAACTTCCTGTGTGGAATCTCTCTCCACAGATACAAATTAGAAACTGCTACACTTTATAGTCTTGGGGAATTGCCTGGAACACCAAGAGGTTAGGTGACTTGCCCAGAGTCAGATAGCCAGAGTATGTTAGATGTAAAATTTGAACTCAGGTCTTCCTTACTCTAAGACCTGCCTTCTATCTAGTGGCACTAATGATATCATCACCATCATCATCACCATCAATCATCATCACCACCACCACTACTACTACCGCCACCACCATCATCATCATCACCATGATCACTACCATGCACAAAATCATGAAGGACGATGGGAAGGATCTGTGATTTATTCAGTGTCTGAATCTCCCATGTCCTGTATCCAACAACATGGACCATAGACTGAAGCTTAATATATGAGTTCTCTTCTCCAGAGTTTTGCGAAGCATAGGTTAAGTGACCTGCCCAGGGTCACTGAGCTATTTTCTGAGGATTTAAAACCATTCTTTCTGATTCTAAACCGAGTACTTACTCTGCTCCCCTTCCCTCTCATCTCATACTTCTGAAGAAACTGAGACCTTTCATTAAGAGCTCGCTCTTGTGCCCTCCTCCTCATCTTCCCTCGGGTGTCTAACCTCACTGTCTTCTTTCACCCTTCTCTCACTTGAAGAGGTAGAAGTTTTTGTGAAGACAAACCCTCTAAGTACACATGTGATCACTTCTGGACCATCTTCTCCAACAGATGGCCTCCTCCATCACCCTCACTCTCACTAATCTTCACTCTCCTTATGCACTGGCTTTTTCCCTGCTTCTTACAAATACCCTGTGTGTCTTCCACCCTTAAATAACCCTTGCTTCACCCAACCATCCTTGTATTCTACCCCCCTAGAGCACTCTTCCCTTACATGGTTAAACTTCTTGAAGCAGTTGTCCATGATTGGTGCCTTGGTTCCTTCTCCCCTGACTCTCTTTTAAACCCTCTGCAGCCTGGGTTAGACCTCATCACCCTTTGGTGCTTCTCTCTCCAGAGTTATCTTTTGCTTGTTAAATGCAGAGGCCTTTTCTGAATCCTCATCTGTCCTTAGCTCTCTGAAGTCTTCAACACTATAGAGCACACTTTTCTCCTTTGTATTCCCTTCTTTCCAGGCTGTGGGGATGCTGCTCTCTCTTGGGGCTCCTCTTGTCTGTCTGACCACTCTTTGGTCTTCATCGCTGGCTCTTTGCCAAGGTCATGCTTCTTAAATGTGCGTGTCCCCCATGGGTCTGACCTTGACCCTTGTTTCTTGTCTTACCTCTTGCTTGGTGATTGCAATTTCCATGGCTTCAGTTAGCATTCCTAAACATGACAAACTGAACATGTCTACAACAGAGCTCACAAGCTTCTTCTTGACTCCTTCCATTTTCCCAGACTCTTTATTAATAATAACAGCGTCATCATTCTCTCACTGAGCCAGGCTCCAGTTCAGGCGCCTTCCGTGGTGTCTCCATCTCTCGCTCCTTCTCTCCGCTCCATCCCTGTATCTAGTCTGTTGTTTCTGCCTTTGGAACATTTCTTACGTATATTCCTTTCCTCTAACATACTCACCATTCTGGAACACACCCTCGTAGCCTCTCCCTGATTCATCTCTCCCCACTCCTGACCATCCTCTATTCAGCTCCCAAAGACACCTTCCTAAATCCCAACCTGACCATGTTACTCCCTACTTAAAAAAACTAGCGGTTCCCTACTAACCTCCAGGATTCAAACATGCAACCGTCTTTGGCTATTCAAGCGCTTTATAGCCTGGCCTTTTCTTGCCTCTCCAGTCTGCTTACACTTTACTCATCTCACATGCTCTATGGGCCAATGGCACTGGGTTGTTTTTTTTTTTTGCATTCTTTACATACAACTCACCATCTCCTGCCTCTGAGCATTTGTCTTTCATGTTTGGAATGCTCCCCCTGCTCATCTTTGCCTCCTACCTCCCTTCAAGACACAGTTCACCTCTTTCTTCAAGTGACCTTTCCTGGTTTTAAAGAAAACCATGAATTCCAAGAAATGATGGTAAGAAGGAGGATCCCAAAGAAAGGGGTTAGACAACCTGAAGGTACGCAGATGGGATAGATAGTCTTCCATGTGAGGAACAATCAGGAGGCCTGTGTACCTGGATCATGGTGTATGTGGAGGGGAACAGATTGTAAGAAAACTAGAAAGGTAGGGTAGGGGAAGGGTGAAACTTCAAACAGAGGAGTTGCTATTGAACTTCTAGGTAATGGAGAAACCACTGTGCTTCACTGAGAACAGTACTGACAGATCGGACCTGGGCTTTGGGAATATCACATTGGCAGCATCTTTGTGGAGTCCAGATTGGGTTGGGGAGGGCCTGGAGGCAGGGAACCCCAAAATAGGCTGTTGTAATGGTGAGAGTCAATGAAGGCTTGGAGGGGGCAGCAGCTGCATGAAATAAAAAGGAAGGACTCCTGACCGTAAAAGCACTATTTTCTTAATAGTTTTACTCCAACTTTGAAATGCTAAAATATTACATTTTATATGATGACGTATCCTCTCTTCCTGTGCCCCCTCTAGGAGAATGGCCATTTCCATAGGGCTCCAAGTCAAGCTGGATCAAAGTCTGTCAAAATGTTCTTTCAACTTTTAAGGCTTAGAGCAAGATTAAGGGGAACAAGAAGGACTATTCAGTTAGAAAAACTTGCATTTTTCGTTGTGTCTGAATCAACACAACACCATGAATTATGGTATTTTGTCCATGGTCCCTGGTGATGATTTTAATTGGGGGAGGTGTTTCAGAGGAATTTACATCACTGAGGGAAAAGGAATTTTAGCATCCGTAAGTTCTTTCCCCTCTTCACAGATGGGCTCCTGAAATCTCATTCATGTTCTACGTAATTGGAGAAATTGGATATTTGGGAATGGAAATTGGTGGTCTTCCAGGCAATATGGGATCGAAAAGTGCTAAATCCTTTCATAAACAAACCTTGATTCAGACTGGAATGTCTTGGCTTGATCTTAAAGGTGATATTATGGGAGATGTATAGCCGTTGCCTAGTCTTAGAGATAATTATCTGCGAATTCCAACCTTATTCTGCCGCCAGCAAGGCCTGAGCTCTTGATGAAGTAAATGTTATTTCCACTTCAGCTATATCATACTTGGACAAAACTCTAATCTCAGAGCTTCCTATGAACTGTTCTTTACTGGTGAACTATTAAAGAAGAAATCTGTCAATAACCATAACCATATTGTTCTGAAGCTTAAGTTACCAGTTATATATGTTGCTATAATGTTTCATTATGTTTGAATCAAACTATACTGAGCTTAAATCGAAGAATTTGGGTTCTGTATTTCTCAAGCTCTCTATGTCATCTAAATCCCATCCATGATGGGTTGACATCTTAGACTGACTACTCTGTTTATTATAGATTGGGGAGCTTCTTTGGAGGGCTACACAAATTCATTGAGTCTGTGTTTGGTTTACGCCCCTCGGCTGTGCTCCGGAACTGATTAGACTGAAAGCCTGAGGTGGGTGGTTGATAGAGCAATAATTTAACATCAAAGGAGATTCACCTAGGGCTAACAGTGGAAAATACCCATTCCAGAAACCTTTATCCTTCACCCTCTGGCCCTTATAGATTCATTGATACAGACCTGGAATGGATCTTAGAGGATTTCTACTCCAACCCTCTCATTTTTACAGAGGAAAAAACCTGAGGTTCAAAAGAATTATAACACTTACCCTGGGATGATAGAATTATATAGAATTAAAGCTGGAAGGCCCTTTGACTTCCTTATTTTGTGAAGGAACCAGGGAGGTTCAGTAACTTTCCTGTGCTCACACAGGTACCGAAAGACAGAACCAGGATTCAATACAGATCCTCTGACTTTTGTTGATTTTATTGGATCCCTTTTCTGGCACATGTGTCAATATGTCACTAACATTCTTAGGAGTCAAAGCTTTTCAAGTACTTTACCTAATCAATCACTGGTTATAGCGCTCACTAGCTCTGTGAATCTGCTGTTCAGTCATTTTTTAGTAATGTCTGACTTCTTTGTGACCCCTTTCTGAGATTTTCTTGACAAAGATACTGGAGTGATTTGCCTCCTTAGCTCGTAAAGAAACTTGAGATAAATAGACTTAAGTGTCTTGTCCAGAGCCACATGACTACTACATTTCTGAGAAGAGTCTCCCTAAGTCCAGGCCCAACGCTGTTCCTGCACCACCTCGCTGGGCTGTGAGTCTAGGTGAATCCTCTAACTTCTCCCAGCCTCATGTGTAACATGATGATAATATCTGAACTGCCTACCTCATATAGGGTTTTCATGAGGACTTTGTGAACCTGAAAATGCCATATAAATATGAGTCATGTGGATAACAGTGATGTTGGGTAACAGAACGCCCTAGTTTCCTGAATGCTATTTCTGGGGCTTTTGAGGAATACTCTGGCATTTAAGGATCTGTTAAGTATATTAATAATTGTCATTCTGATAGGCACAGCCATGAAGCTAGTCATGTTTGGGGACTTATCCTGGGCCAGGTGGTTTTTGGAGGGTCTGGTTAATGTTACATCAAGCTGGAGAACTTTCTGTGAATGCTTTAGGTCATCCCTTGGGGCATGCAGGAATGCAAATAAATCTGTGTGACCCTAGAAGCAAAGACTTCAGGGACTTGAGAGCTGTCTTCAAGTATTTGAAAGGTTGTCCCCTTGAAGAGGGATTAGCCTCATTCAACTTGTTCTGTCCCTAGGACAAGACCAGGAGCAAAGGGTGAATGTTGCAAAGTGGTAGATGTCAGGAAAAAAACAAAACCAAAGAACTTCCTAAAATGAGAGCCCTGGAGCCTTAGAATGGGCTGCTCCTGGAGGGAATGAGCTTCCCCTCATCGTATGTGTTCAAACACAGCCCCATTGACCATCTCTCTGCTGAGTTATGGAGGATATTCTTTTTCAGGAGTAGTTTAAACTAATGATCACTGAGTTCCCTTCTATGCAAGAGGTTCTGTGATGCTGAGGTGTGTGCATCTCTCTCTTTGTGTCCCCTATGCAATGAGGGTCTACCTTTTAAAAATATTGAAATATCAAGAAAGTAACAGAATAAATACCATCTGGAGGCATTGGAATACCAGAAGGCTTTTGGGTTCCAGAAAAGTCCAATTTACCAGACTATGCATACTACAGGATTATATATTTCGCTGTGGAAGTAACCTCAGGGGTCACCTAGTTTAACCTTTCAGTTTTCAAACGAGGAAATAAAAGCACACAGAGGAGAAGTGACTTGTCCAAGGTGACGATGATGTCAAGAGACAAAGGTCTTGAACCCAGATCTCTTGACTGCCAAACTGTCTTTTGGTTTCTCAAGGTATTTAGTACCTGATTTAATCACCTTTGACCTCCCCCAGGGAATATGCTGGAGAAATGAATGGATGTAGTTTTCCATGGCAGCTGGCCTTCAATACTTACCCATCCTTGGGGTCAATTTTATACTTTTCATCTCTCTTGGTTTTCTTTTTTTCCTTCAACATCAATTCTTAGAGGCAACGAGTACTGGTAGCGGATGAGTCCCTTTGTAATGACACTGCATGGTTCCCAGTCACCCCTCCATCCCCCAAGCAGCACTGGATGCTGTGTGTGTGTGTAAACAGTAGTGACCGAAGCCAAGGCACTGCTACCTGCAGTTACCCATGATGGGACTGATGATGGATGGGGCTCTGGTTTGGTAGGAGAAAGGGAATGAATGTCTGCAGAAGGTGGTACAAGAAGCTTGATCTTCCCGCCTGTTCATCTTTGGTGGAAACGATTTAAGAGCTCATGTTTCCTGAAAAAAGAAACCCAAAGATAAAGAAATGAATTAATTGTACCAAGATCCCACCGTGAGGGCAGTTCATGACTGAACTGGGAATAGACTTGGCTTTGTCTTACTTCCTCCTCCAGCCCTCTGTCTTCTCCTTTCTTTCTTCCATCTTTCCTCACTTTATCCATGTGTGATTTTCCACGTGGGACTGATTCTCCCCACCAATTAATTTGTTTAAAATAGATTTCATTTTTGCATTGCCTGGATTTCTCCCCGAATTTGTTACCACTCCCATTCTAGAAATCTATGTCTTATAACAAAGATTTCTTTTTTAAAGCCCCCCTCCCCCCCAAAAAAGGAAGAAGGAGAACAGGAAAAACAAATCAAGAAAACTATTCGATATAAAGAAAAAACCTGCCATTATAGGTAAAGTTCCACAGCCTTGCAGTGTGCAAAGAAATTGGGAGGAGAGGGAAAAGTACCTTCCTCTACCTCATAGTCAGGGCCAGTGATCTTGATAATTTTGGAGGATTCATTTGCAGATTCTTTTAAGGTTGTTGGGCTTTTGGTTTATAGGGTAGTAATCGCTGCTGGACACTTTCAACATTTTTGAATCTTGAGTGGGATTTCATCCATGTGGGAAATTCCAGGTGTTCATAAAACCATAGATTTAAAATTGGAAGAGACCTAGAAGGCCATCTAAGCCAACCCCATGATTTTACAGATGAGGAAGCCGAGGTCCAGGAGTGTACAGATAGTAAGCCCCAGCATTAGGATCATGAATCCAGAGACGACAGCTCCACTCCCTTGTTCTGTGGCTCAGTAGGAATGCTCCTACTGAGTGTCCATGGCAGGTTTTGCACTTAGGCCCCCTGACTCCCAATCCAGGACTCTTTGACTCATTCTTATCTAATTGATAGTATTGGAGAGTCCTCTGGAGCCTTGAGAGGTGGGTCAGAGCCAAGATGAACTCAGGTCTTCCTGACTCCAAAGTCTGCATGCTGCCTCGCTTTATTTAATAGGGCTACAAAATTGATTCATTCATTTTTTTATTTTTAAAATTCTGTTTATTTTATTCTGAACTTAAGAAATAATATCAGTATTTCTACAACAAAGTAGAATAGAAATAAAAGGTAATGTATATTTTTCTGACCTATATAGTTTGGCAGATTTTTTGTTTGTTTGGTTTTTTGCTTGATTCTAGCAACAACAGAGGGTTTTTCTCGTGCATTGTCCAGCTTGCACTGCCTGCCTTCCTGTCCCTGACTCATTTGATAAGTTGCTAGGCAGGGTTATTAGAGCCTGCCTCCTCTCCTCTGTCAATCTTGGTTGGGCCTCAGAGACTCTGTTTAGTTTATAAAGCCCTTCACAATGTGGCGCCAACTTATATTTAAAGTCTCTTTGGTCTTTACTCTCCCTTTGGCCTTTGGTAATGTACCATGATGCTCAGTCTGTCTCTTTGACTTTGACCTGGCCATTCACCATACCTAGTTTGCCCTTGTTCCTTACCTCTGCCCCTAAGAATTCCTTATTTCCTTTAGATGAAGCTTAGGTACACCTTTCTGGGGGCACCTCCCTTCTCCCAAATGGGAGTGCCATCCAAAATCAGTCTGGCATCTGTCAGTAGAGCCTTTGTTCACTTCTATGCTATCTACACACACAGCGCCCAATGGTGCTTGAGGGGATGGGTGATGGGGAACCATTACAAGGTGACTCTCCCGCTTCTCCATGAAACCTTCTCCCATCCCTTCAACTTCTAGCGTCCTCCCTCCCCAACTACGTCAGATTTAGCTACTTTGGATATATTTGTATTCATTAATTCTGGATTTATACTACACATTAAATTTTTTTTATCTTGTTAAATATTTCCCAGTTACAATATAAAGGTTTTTAAAATTTTCACTAAAACAAATAAGTTGCAAACCCTCTTTCCTTCTTGCCCCTCCCACACCCCTTGCAAAGGCGAGCAATATATTGATTATATATGTGACATCTTACAAAACTTATTTCCATATTAGTCATCTTGAAAAAAAACCCACCACACATATGCACACAACCCACAAAAGTTAAAGTCTAAACCCACAAAAGGCTGCTTCAGTTTGCACTCAGCATTCATTAGTTCTCTCTCTGGAGGTAGATAGCATTTTTTTACCAGCTGTACTTTGATTGTCTTTGATCATTTTCTGGATCAGAATATTCACAGCTGATCTAAGTTTTATACTATTGTTGTTACTGTAAACAATGTTCTCCTGGTTCTGCTCACTTCACTCTTCATCAATTCATATAAGTCTTCTCTGGCTTTTCTGAAACTATCCTGCTCATCATTTCTTATAGTTCAGTAATATTCCATCATGATCATATACCACAACTTGTTCAAACACTTCCCAAAGAGTGGGCATCCCCTCAATTTCCAATCCTTTGTCATCACGAAAAAGTACTACCTTGGATATGTTTGTGCAAATAAGTCCTTTTCCCTTTTCTTTGCTGCAGAGATATTTACGTATACTTGTTTCTCTCTTTAGAATATAATCCCTTTACAAGGGATGGTTTCATTCTCTCTGCTTGTCTCCCCAGTACCTAGAAAATGCCTTGTCATTCCTTAATTAATGTGTGTTGATTATTTGCCCAAACATTATTTTCTTTCTGAGAAAGGCCACTAGATCTTCAAAACACATATTTTCCTTCCTCACTTGTGATTTTACTCCTTCCACAAGAAAAGCTTATTTGAGGAGTCAGGTATATCCCTGCATGGTAAATTATGTTCCTTTAGCCAAAAAAGACAGAATTCCAGAAGAAAAAAATTATCTGTACTTTCTGAATCAAAACTGAGTCAGGCTGGATTTCTGTTTGGGCATCTGTATCTGGCCCATGCGTAGTCCATAACTTTTATTTTGCCCGTCTGAAGGCCTCCACTTCAGCATCCCCCATCCTCTTCTTGGCTATTATGTTTGGGCTGTGAAACCCAAGGAGAGTGCCAAGAATGTCATGGAGGAGATTCTCACCCACCGGAAGTTACGCTGAGCATGAGTGTGTGTATATATACAGCCACATTAAAATGCAGCCCTAGGTATGGCAGTGTGATATACCATATGAAAGGCAGAGGGTCTGGTAACCAGACTGGCCCAGACTGGAAGGAATATTTGGAATGTCAGAGCTCATGTTGCCCAAACATTTGGGCTCATTTTCCTTCCCTGTGATCTATGAAACTTAGGGGCTCTGTGTTTCCAGACAGACCCTGAGGAATCTCAGGCGTTCTGGGGATATGTAGAGTGGATACAGAGTGAGCTGTAGGCAGTGCATGCCCAGCACTCCCTGAGGGCCGGAGTACGCTGGTCTTGGTCACCATCATGGCGGGTGGGTGACTGGAGGATACCTTCCCCTTACCTGCAAAAGAGAAGCCTCAGTCCTCATCAGCTCTGTGGGGCTGGCTGGGTCTTTCCATGACATCATCTGCGTCCTGTATCTTTGCGGACAAAACCCTTTTGGGGTCCCCAAGAGTTACACACAACTGTAATGACCGAATGAAATGGCATAAGCTCTATGCGCCGTCTCGTTTTATCTTTCCAACAGCCCTGTGGGGCAGGTGCTGATATTATCCCCATTTTACCAGTAAGGAAACATTCTGAGAGCTATGAGAAGAAGTGACTTGGCCAGGGTCATGCCTCTAGTAAGTTTCAGAGGCAAAATTTGAACTGTGGACTTTCTGACTCCCCAGATCAGCACTATTTACTCTGCCCCCTGACTGCTTGCCTCACTCCTCTGAGGACAGCTTAGTGGTGTGATGTGTTACTTGACTTTTCATGTTGAAAGGATCATCACTATTGGTTTGGGAAGGAGCTTACTGGTCATGCCCCTCAATTCTGCCTTTTTCCAAATGAAGAAAGAAACTCAGAAGGGAAAGTGACTTAATCATAAGAATTACTGGCATGGATGTCATACTTGAAGTTTGGCCAAGTACTTTGCATATATTTTGCATATACTTTGGCCAATATATACTTGCCTATATTATCTCTTTTGATCCATCCAGCAGCCCCGGGACGTAGCTTCTTCTCCTGCCTCCTTTTCTCCTTTTGGTCAACACTTTTGATTTCACTGGCATAGGGAACTCCACATGAGGAAGTTCCTTCACAAAACAGTTCAGAATCATATGTGTATGTGTATATACATATATATGTATATATGTTGATATATGTATATATAATATATATTATGTGAATATATATTTATTATATGTAAGTGTTTATATTATATGCACATATAGAAATCTTTCTATCCATCCATCCATGTATGTATGTTTGTATATATGTATGTATGTATGTACCCATCCATCCACCCATCCATCCATCCATCCATCCATCCACCCATCCATCCATCCACCCATCCATCCATCCACCCATCCATCCATCCATCCATCCACCCATCCACCCATCCACCCATCCATCCATCCATCCACCCACCCATCCATCCATCCATCCATCCATCATCTACATATCATACTCTTAGTTACCTAGAGCTCTTAAAGATTAAAGGACTTTTGTGTGTCACCCATCCAAAATACATCAAATGTGAGACTTGAACCCAGGACCTACTGCCTCCAAGCAAAGGTTGTTTTTTATTCATTCTTCTGTGTTGACTCAGATACCAGAACTCCAGGTATTGTTTTTATGGTTTTATAGGTGAAGAAACTGAAGCCATTGTGACTTTTTAGTAAAAATAGCTCCAGATGATCTAGTTCTTCATGAGCTGCAAAATACTTTACAAATATAATATTTTATTCATCCTCAAAACAACCCCCTAGGGTTTTTGGCCAATCAATCAATCAATATTTATTGAGTGCTACTGTGTGCCAGGCAGTATGACAAGCCCTGGGGTTACAAAGCTAGTTTCTGCCCTCGAGCCAGCCTGCGTGGCTGTTATTAGCACCATTTTAAGATGAAGAGGCCAAGGCTCACACAACTTAACTGACTGGCTCATGAACTCTTGGCTAGCAACTGTCAGAGGAGATTCCTTCCCCAGTGTTCCTGGATCTATGAAAACTAGTTTAATATCCATAAAGACAAAGTTGGCTCAAGACTCATACTTAAGTCCTGTGACTCCAAATCTAATGTTCTTTTCCATTGCGCTACCCTGCCTCCTGAGGGATTCTATACAAACATTTTGTATGTGTACAAATACCTCATATGTAATACATGCTGCTATATACAAACATCTTCTATGTAGTATTTCATTAAATATAATGTGACTGAGTCAATCAATTGTTGTTTCCACCCACTTAGAGTAAGTTACAAGATGCTTAATCAGTCCATATCAATTTGGAATAAGTATGAAAAGTCTTTAACCCTTTGGATGAAATGAAGTGACTCCAGACAGGAAGTCTGTTCCAGATGGCCAAGAGATTTTGGATCCCAGATTAAAGCATCCAGATAACTGGAAGGAAGAGTTCCATTGAATGATGAGGCAGGAACAGGAGAATTTCAGTAAAATCTCTAAAGAAGAACTATCTGGGTGAGGGTGGAGAAGTCTTAGCCTCAGTCCTGGGCTGGGCCTCCTTCTCCCTTCCCCTCCAGCCAGAGAAGGACTTTGTCTGGAGGATGTTGGAGTTACTGTGCTTCCTCTGATGTCATAGCTACATCCCTAGATTAGCTGATTGAAGTATTGACATTGGGTGCCAAGGACAGACTAAGATAGATTCATGGATTCACAAGAGCCCTAGCAGAGACATCACACCTTCCTGAGAAGAATTTCCAGAGCTCCCCACAAATGAGAGGAAATAACCCCCCAGATCAGGAACTGTGAGTTATCTCTTGGCCTCCTTTGACTTCTAGCTGGGGTCCTTGTTCCTCTTGGTTCTCTCCATACTTGTGGGAGGGCACGTCCTACTTGGGGACTTCTCTTTTCTGCCATCTGTTCTTTACCTTCGTAAATACTTCCTTCTATAAGCTACTTAAGGTAGACTGATTCCCTGTGGATAATCTTAGAGGGAAGTATGCTTGAGCTGATGATATTCCCTTCCCCAGATCCCCTAGAATCCTGAGGGGGAGATGCACCTAGCTGGCCTTGTCAGTGAGAGTGGGCATTGGCATGAGAATTCTCAGAGCTTATATAGGCTAAATCTATCTATGCAATTTGCATTTAGGCCTCAAAGATAAAATATAAACCCCTTTCTTTAGCTTTCAAATTCCTTCACAGTGCGGCCCCAAACTATCTTTCTAGCCCTCCTGGGCACTGTTCTTCCTCCCATACTTTGTGATCCAGCTAAACTGACTTTCTTTCTGTTCTTCACTCTTGACAAACCGTCTTCTGCCCCCATGCCTTTCCCCTTGGCCTTCCACATTCTGGCATCTCTTTTGTCCACACCATCTCCTGAATGGTCTTTCCAGATCAGCCCAAATATTAGTGCCTCTCTTCCAAATGTTCTTCTGGAGTTTTGTCTTTGTTTTTTTCTTTATCTCCATCTTGTGTTCCAGCAGTCCCTTCAAAGTGAACTAAGACTTTTGGAAGCTGCTGTACTCTGGGGCTAGTTGTCGCATCCCCCTTACATTAGAATACAAGCATCTTGTGAGTAGGTTTGTTCCTTCTTTGTGCTCCTATCACCAGCACTTAGGTACAGGACCTGATACCAGACCTGTCCAACCTCTTCAAGAAACCTCTCCAGGAATGAAGCATAATGGACACCGAATGATGGTAGCTGAAAAAAAAAAAACAATATTTTGGCTGTTTGGAGCTAAGAATATGTTTAATGTAAAGGGTTTTTTTTTGGGGGGGGGGGTCAGTTTCATCAATATTGACCTCCGATTTTAGAACAGAGGGTCACCTTGTAGACCAGAAGACTTATGAAAACCTGGGTTCAGATCATGTTTTGTATACTTACTGGCACAGTGGCCCTCAGTTCATCTCTCTGAGTCTCAGTTTTTTCACCTGTAAAATGGGGATAATAATATGTCTACCTGAAAACACTGTTGAAAGGCACATTTGAGGAAATCTTTGCGCATGTAAAGGGCTAAATGAATCAGTAATTACTATTACTATGGACAAGCCATTCTTCTCATCTCTCAGAGAGGAACAGTGCTGAGAGAAGTTGCTGTCCTACTACTGTGCTTTTTACGTCTAGTGATCTGTCCCTACTGTCACTACTGTTCTATTACTGCTGTGGCTTTTGTTAGTTTGGTTTTTCTCCTGTAGGTTTCAGGGGCATAAAATGACAAACAGCAAGCTTTAGTTGCTTTCCCCCAGGTATGTGTACTCAAAACACAATAATGGGCTTTTATCATCAGCTTTTTGGCCTCCAAGAAGCAGGAACGTTGCCCCATCTGCTTGTAATTCCTTTACAGGATCTATTTGCAATTGGCACTTAATTTGTTATCCATACATTAGAACATTTCCCTGACACCTCCTGGAAGGATTTCATAGGCAAGACTTTGAGAACCAAAATTTGAACACTCAGGATCCTGGATTAATGGGAGGCCAGGAAGTCACTTTCAGCAAGGTAACCTCCTGGGCGAGGGTGAAGGCTCAGCCTTTGGCATGGAAACCTCCCCATTTGCCCTCTCTCCCAACAGTTGACCTAGTGGATGAAAGAGTAGATGTGTCTCTGATTCTAGGCATGACTTTCTCCAAAGATCAACATTTGTACACACTCTAGTCACCTTTTATACGCGGTGCTAGTGACATTAACCAGAAAGGCTAGACTGACAGGGCCCTGCTTTAACACCAGCTCCAGAGTGCCTGGGCAGGTCCTGGCTCGGCTCTGCCCAATGGTTTTATCTACAGGGACTAGGCCTTGAATCACACAGCCTAATTGTTTTTAGTCCAAAGAAACTATCTTCCAGATAGAGTAGCCTTTAGGCTTATGGGGTGTGACCTATTTAAATGTACATTTTGGGGAGTGGGGGTAGAGAGAAGCTATTTTAGGCCCTTGGCTAACTGTAAATATTGAGTCTGCTCTAAGTGTGGCTGCCATGAATTTATTACATGTGGACATTCAGGAGCATAGGTTGCCAAGTGAAAGGAACATGAAAAAAATGTTAAGAAAGAAGTTTGCATTTTGGAGAAATGGTTGCATGTTCTTGGATAAAAGGATAGGAGCATATCTTTAGACAAGTTAAATGGACATTCTGCCAATCTGGAAAGTAGGAGGGAACTGTACTTTATCATGCAAGTTACAAATCAGATGATGAGAGCCTTTAATATCAGATTTCTCTTTGGAAACCAGTAAACCTCTACTATCCGCATTTGTCAGTATGCAAAAGTGAGTTATTTGCCAGGTAGTTGGCTCACTTTAGGATTGGTTCCTTCTAAAAAGAGCTTCTTAGGAAATCATTTGGGATTATAGATTTAGACCTGGGAGGGGCCTCATAACCCATCTACCTCAACTCCTTGGGACCTGGAGAGGAGAAGCATGCCCAAGGTCATGTGGGGAGTAAGTGAACTGGCCATGATTTGAACCTAGGTCATTCGCTTCCTTGTCTAAACCTCTTTCCACTAGGTCACAGGGACACTTTTTCAAATGTATGAAAGAGGGATTGGGTTTTGTGGAGTGAATTAGAAATTAACCTGGGTCTAAAGCACAAATAACACTTTGGAGGATTTATTTATTTATTTATTTATTTATTTATTTATTGCATTTCCTCTGTTGATGCTTTCTACTTTCCTATCTGTCAGCAAATTTGTAATCACTTTAATGAGAATAGATCATGACTCGTCCACATCTGCCAAGCTTTGCTGTCTGTGCCCTTCTACAAATTCAGTCACAGAAGCCCCCACCTCCTGGCGATGGTGGCTTCCTTCCAGTATCTTGACACCAGGTCTACTGATGCATTGCCTGGTGTGTTCATCAACCTGCCCTCTGAGCTTTTAATCTAATAGAGATAAAAAGTTGATTTTTTGGGCCCAGGGGTATGACTTTACATTAATCTCTATTAAAATTCATCTTAGATTCAACCCAATAATTTACTCTGCCAATATCACTTTGGGTTACAGCTCTCCCATCCAGTAAGTTGGCTTCCTCTCTCAGCTTTGCTTCATTTAATAATCATTATGTAAGTCATTGATAACAGTGTTAAATCGCACAAAGCCAAATGCAGATCCCTGAGGCACCCTTCTCTGTAAAATCTCCAACCAAAATGACTTGAGTTCATTGCACACTGTACAGGTCATTCAACTGATCCTGATTCCTTCAAGTTTTATTATTGATTAGCCCACGTAGCAAGAACAATATGAGACACTTTGCCTAGATCCAATAAGTCATCTTTACAGTATTATCCTAATGTGCTAATTTAGTAACCCTTTCAGCAAAGGGAAAAAAAAACGTCAGCCTGGTAAACTTATTCTAAAGAGAAGAGGTTTTGAAAGGCTCTAAATGCCAGAGAAGTTAGTTGTTTTTGATCCTTAAGCCAATAGGCGTTAGAGTTTATTGAGTAGGG
Source organism: Pseudocheirus occidentalis (assembly GCA_028646575.1). NCBI lineage: Eukaryota > Metazoa > Chordata > Mammalia > Diprotodontia > Pseudocheiridae > Pseudocheirus > Pseudocheirus occidentalis. Next base: position 10,307,729 of record CM053599.1, on the reverse strand, counting down.
AAGTTGTCTACACACGGACACATTTGGAAAATCACTTCAGAAACTGTGTGTGGGGAGAAACAGCATAAGAATTGGCACTAGAGTCAGGGAGACCAGTTCAGTTCATATATATATACATATATATTTATATATTTGCTTTTTGGAGGGGGGAAGGCAGGGCAATTGGGGTTAGGTGGTCAGGTGGTCACATGGTTAGTTTTGTGCTAAGTGTCTGAGGTCAAATTTGAACTGAGGACCTCCTGACTTGGGCCAGTGCTCTATTCACTGCACCAGCTAGCCACCCCCAGTTCAGATATTTCAATAATCTTGATGAAAGGTGATCAGAACCTGAACTACATTATCATGCACTAAATATGAGGTTATACTAGCTGTGCATGTGACTGGACCCAAGGAGGAAAGCACGAGATGCTTTGGCAATAGAAACAAGACTTTGGCTAATGATTGACTATGTGGGATAAAGATTCAAGAGTGAGGAGGAGATTGTGAACTTGGATGTCTGGAAAGATGCCCTCATTAGCAAGAGGGATGTTCATAAGAAGGATTTGGAGTGGGGTAGAGGTTAAGATAATGAGGTCTACTTTGGGACTTGGTAAGTTTGAGATGCCTGTGAGGTATCAAGCTGAAAACATTGAAGGGGCACTTTGGGATATGGGGAGGGACTGAAGCATAGGAAAGGAGGATGTGATATATAAATGTGTGGAGAGGGACAGGAAGGCAAGAGAGACACAGAGACTGAGGGTAAAAAAGAGAAGAGAACCAAGACCAGACCATTGGGGAATACCCATTCTTAGGCATCATGATATGAATGAACAGCCAGCAAAGGGTGAGGAAAGGTCAGAGAGATGAAAGGAAAATCAAAAGAAATGAGTACTATGAAAATTCAGAGAAAAGTGAGTATCTAAGAGAAAAGGGTGGTCAGTAATGGCCATGACCACAGAACAATGAAGAAGGAAGAGAAGAGGCCATTAGATTTGTCCTTTCAAGAGTTTGTGGGTATTCTTGAAGGGAGCAGAATCCATTGACTGATGCAATCAGAAGCCAGATTTTAAGGGAGATAAGAGAAGAGAAAGGAGAAGCAATGAGTGTAGACAGTTTCTCCCCTCCCACCAACTGCATCAGGAATTTATTTAAGGATGTTCCAAAGATATGGGATGCTAGCTTGAGGGGATGGCAGTATTTAGTGAGGGACCTTTTGTTTTTAAGATGAAAGAGACTTAGAAAGTTTTGTGTTCAGAAAGGAAGGAGACAGTAGAAAGAGTAAGACAAAATACTAGAGAGAAGGGATGATTTAAGGCGCAATAAGCTTCTATTTAGGTACTTTCATTTTGTCATTATTGTCATAAGTGTGTTTGGTTGATTAAGGGAACAACAGCCCATTTAAACCTACAGAAAAAGCTGTTATTCATTAGGCATGAAAATAGCAGTGCTGTTTGGCTGCTGGAAGTGGGTGTGATTTAAATCATTTTGATGAATTTGAGGGCATCCAGCACCACTGTCATCACTGCCCCAGCCCCATCATCATCTTTTCCCAGCTTGACTCTAGTTCTCATACTAGCTTTAATCCATGACAGCAGAATGATTTAGTGGTCAAGACGCCAAGTGTTTCTGGAGTCAGACTTAAGTCCTGATGACTGCAATTCAAACTTTATGTTGCACTTCCTATATTATGCCCTTCATATTCTTTGGAGGAAGAAGAATCGTGGCTGAAAAACTGGTAAGTGCTGAGTAGGTGCCAGTAACTGTTGAGATACAGACAGAAGAATGAGGCAGCCTCTACCCGCAAAGAGTTCACACTCTCAATTGAGGGAGACAATCTATCTCGGAGGTAAATGCATCATTCATTTTAATTTCCTGCTGAAATGTTTGGAATCATAGATTTAAAGCTAGAAGAAACCTTAGTATTCAATCCCCTCTTTTTGCAAAGGAAAAACCTAAAGTTTAGAAAGAGTGAATGGCTTCTCCAAAATGACACTTTGGAAATCATAAAATTTGGGCTCAGGTTTTCTGATTCTGAATTCAAGGATCTTTGTACTATCCTTTGCTGCATCTCAAGAATGATGGAACGAAAGAGAGGAAAAAAGAATGGAAGGAGGAGGGAGAAAGGAATGAAGAAAGGAAGGAGGGAGAAAGGGAAAAAAGAAGGAAGAAGGGAAGGAAGAAAGAGGGAAGAAAAGAAATGAGGGAGGAAAGGAGGAAGGAAAAAGAAGGGAGAAAGGGAAAGAAGGAAAGAAAAAAGGAAGAAAGGAATGAGGGAATGAAAGAAGGACAGAGAGAAAGAAGAAAGGAGGGAAAGGAAAGAAAAAATGGAAAGAAGGAAGGAGAGAAGGAAGGAAGAAGAGAGGGAAGAATAAAGGAATGAGGAAAAGAAGGAAAGCAAAAAAGAAGGAAGGATTAAGTACCTATTATATGCCAGCCACTATACTAATCACTTTACAAATATTGTCTCATTTATTTCTCCAAAATATCCTGGGAAATAAGTACTATTATTACCCCCATTTTCTAGTTGAGGAAATTGAGACCGACAAAGGTTAAATGACTTGCTCAGGGTCACACTGCTAAGAGGTGTCTGAGGCAGGATTTGAAGTCAGGTCTTCATATCAGTAATCCCTGGCATTGGGAGAATTACAAGATGCACCTTAGAGGGACAAGATCTTTTTAGTTCCTTGGAGGGTTCAGCTTCACTACCAAGATTACAAAGCAAAAAAAGCAAAGTTCATTATGTGTGTGTGTGTGTGTGTGTGTGTGTGTGTGTGAGAGAGAGAGAGAGAGAGAGAGAGAGAGAGAGAGAGAGAGAGAGAGAGAGAGAGAGAGAGAGAGACGTCATCTTCAGTCCGCATGAGTAACAGTTTCTTCTGAGGGATCTTCATTTTGTTCCTCTGCCTGCTTCTTGGCCATGGTATGCCACAAATAGTTGTTTTTTTTTAATTTGCCATGAATAATTTTAAAGGAAATTTGATATCTTTAAAGAGAAAAGGATCCAATCAAAGTGAAATATTTCATTATTATATCCATTCAGTGTTGATGACTGATTTTTATAAAGCCAACAAAAATGATTTGGAGAAGTACTAGAGCAGGGCACTGTGAACCAGCTGCCTTGGTCAAGAAACATGGAAACACGGTGCCTTGCAAAGTAGCTCTTGAATCATTCAATCCTTTATTCATTCAACAGACACTGCCAACTTCTAACAGTGTAAAGCACAATGTGCTGGGTTTTGGGGAAGCTGGAAAGAAGCCTAAGCCAGGTTTCAACCCCAGAAAGGATGGGTTTGTTATGTAGAGCTGAGACTCCAACAGAAGAACTCAAATGGGTCTGCCTTCAAGGAGCTTGCATTCTAATCCAGGAAATAACATGTAAACAGGCACACCCATGATACAGACTGAATAGATGGAAAGCATCCTCTGTGTCCACAAAAACTTTGTAATCTAATAAAGAAACATATGTAATATATATGTACATATATATGCATACACACATCATTACATAAAGCACTAAATATAATGCAGAACCATCAGTTTATACGTTTAAGGCTGATAGTAACCTCAGAGGTCTTGGGTTCAACTCCCTCAGGTTGGACCTGATCAGGTTATATATGAGGAAACTGAGACCAGAATCAATGAAGTGAGTTACTCAAACAGCTCTGTCACACAGTATATGGGGTGTTGCACTTGGAGCTCCAAAGATCTGAGTGCACATCCTGTTCTTCTAACTGGACAACCCTGGGAAAATCAGTTTAGCTTTTCTGCCTCCATTTTCTTATCCATAAAATAGGGATTAGTAGCCTCTACCTCACAGGATTATTGAGAAAGGTCAAATGAAATAGTACGGGGGAAAAACATTTTGGGAACCGTGCAAAAGTAAGAGATAAGGGGAAGGCTGACTTTGAAAGAGGGAGAGGACCTTGCTTCAGTTTTCTGCTCTGCTATTTTCTTCCCAATGGAGGACCTTTGGGGAGTCACTCCTCTTCCCTTGACCTCTTTCCTCATCTGGAGAATGGGCGCATCAGCCTACAAAGACTCTTGAGCCTTTTGGTCTTCCGGAAGCTTCTCCCACCTTGTCCTTATGAGGAGCCATCTCAGCAAATGCTGATATCCCAGGAACTCAGTCTTATTTCAGAATGAGGACATTCACAACCCGCCAGCCATACGAATGCAACTGTCACCAACTTTTGTCAGCTACTTCGGTTTGCTGGGAGTGAAGGAAAACCTTTGTTTTGGTGATTAGTGATTTGCAGCGTTCTTTTATATGGTATTAATAAGCTGTCATTCTCCCGTGAGATTTTACTGTTCATATCTGTTGACAGCTTATCAAGAGGGAATTGTGCCTGGCAGTATCTTGTTGTTCAGTCATGTCTAATTCTTCACAGTCTCATTTGGACTTTTCTTGGCAAAGAGACTGGAGTGGTTTACCTTTTCCTTCTCCAGATGATTTTACAGATGAAGCAAACAAAGCTAAATGACTTACCCAGGGTCATACAGCTAGTAAGTATCTGAGGCCAGATTTGAACTCAAGAAGATGGAGTGTTTGACCTGGAATCAAGAAGACTCAATCTATCCACCATGATGTGTAGCTGACCACCTGATAGTATATATCGGTGTTAATTCCTGATATATCTTGTATAACAAACATAGAAAGAGTCCCCTCCCCATTAACACTTTCCTTTTGTACCCTCTCTAGAGTAGTTTTGTGTAGGTGCAAAAATCTTATCACTTTTACATGAACAACATTATTTTATCTTTTGTGATCTCTTCCATCTCTTATTTGGTTAAGAACCCTTTTTTCTTAGAATTGTAAAAAATCCTACGGTGTCTACATCTCTATCCAACCATTTTCTATTTAAAGCTCTTGATAAAACTTAAGGTGCTATATAAAATGCTGCTTGTTATTATTTTCATCATCATCATTACTATGGAAATTATTGTGGTAGGAACTATATTGAAAGTCCAAACCTGGCATGTGCATGCATGTTTGCATGTGTGTTTATGTGCACATACATGCATGTGCATGCATGCATGCATACGTGTGTATGAAACTTTTACAGTTTTCCCAGTATTTGGTGTCAAATAGAGAGCTAGGTGGAACAATGGATAGAATGTAGGACCTGGAGTCAAGAAGACTCATCTTCCTGGGTTCAAATCTGGCCTCAGACATTTGCTAACTGTTTCCTTCAGTTTCCTTATCTATAAATTGAGCTGTAGAAGGAAATGACAAACCATTCCACTATCTTTGCCAAGAAAACCCCAAATGGGGCCATGAAGAGTTAGGTGTGTCTGAAAATGACCAAATTACAGCAACAAAAAGAGACTTACCAAATATTAGCTTCTTGGGTTTGTTTAACACTAGATTATTGAGCTTGATGTTTCTGATGTATCTAGGCTTATTCGCTCATCTACTTTTCCATTTCTTGGCCAGTACATAATAATGTTTGATGACTTGTTTTATATTATAATTTGACGTCTAGTAGTATTATTCTTTATTTCCTACCTTTTCATTATTCCCTTGAAATTCCAGACATTTTTCCTAAAAATTTAGTTGTTAATTTTTCCTCATTTTATAAAGCCCTCTTAGATAATTCAGTAAAGGTGGTAATAAGTGGCGCAGTGTTTAGATATCTGGATTTGAAGTCTGGAAGATCTGGATTTGATTCCTGCCTCAGATGCTTACTTGCAGCATGATTATGGGGAAGTTTTCTCTCCTCTCTGACATTCAGTTTCCTTATGTGAAAAAAGTGGTGGGGTTTGGATTGGCTCTCTAGTGTTCCTTCTGGCTCTAATTTCAGACCTTATAATAAACTTCTAAATTAATTTATTAGTATATCATCATTTTATTATATTGGTAGAGTCTACCATCAGCATACCTTCCCTCCAATAATTATCTTTCATTCTACAGTGTTTCATACTTATCTACATCTTCAGTATACCTTGGTAGACTGACTCCTAGGTATTTGATGGATCTTGTAGTTATTTGGAATAGGATTTGCTTTCCTATGTCCTTCTAGGTTTGGTAAATGCATAACAACACAGAAACATGGGATTTAGAGCTAGAAGAGATCTTACAGGACATTGACCCTCTTCCTTCCTATACAAATAAGGAAATTGAGACTAAAAGAGATTAAGAGACTAAGACCACACATCTAGTCATTGTCTCTGACAGGATTTGAACTCAAGTCTTCCTGATTCCAATTCTAGCATTGTATCCTTTGTATCTCCTAGCTGCTGACAATTTTTAAGTATTCATTTTTTTTACTTTACTAAAGCTACAATTGTCTAATACTTTCTTTACTCATTCTCTGGAGTTTTCTAAGTATCATACCGTTTTCAAATGATAGCTTTGTCTTTTCTTTACCAATATTTATGCCTTGAATTTCTTGTTCTTATTGTTATCATTTTTATCTACTGTCATTCTTGAACTATGTCAGATAATTGTGTTTTAAGGGACTATACTTTTTTTTTAACTTTCATATCTATGGGGCATTTCCCCCTCAATTGCAAATAATGCTAGCTTTTTCTTTAGGTAAATACTTTTATTTTTCCTTTTGAATTTATTTATTTTTGGCTTACAACACTTTCACAAGTTTTTGAGTTCCAAATTTTCTTTCCCTCTCTCTCCTCCCCATACCCAAGACAGCACAGCATATAATCTGATATTGGTTGTATATATACCTTAACATTAAACATATTTTCACAATAGTCAAGTTGTAAAGAAGAATGAAAACCAATGGAATGAGCCACCAGAAAGAAGAAACAAAATAAAACAAAAAAAGAAAACAAGTAGTATGCTAGCTATATACTTCTGATTTTACTACAAATGACCCTTCTATGACTAAGGTGTTTAGCATAAATGAATGCAATACTTCATCAATAGTTTTCTTTTTTCTCATTTACTGATATAATCCTGTAGCTTTGTTTGCTTTTGCTTCTAATGTATTATTCATATCAATTTTTCTAATGTTGAACTGCATTTGCATCTTTGGTATAAATATAATTAGATTACACTTAATTCGTTGGGGGAGAATATGTTGCTATTATCTTTTTGCTAGAATTTTATTTCACATTTTTACAGTGATACTCATTAATAACAATTTCCATAGTTCTTTTTACCTTTGCTTTATCTTTCCATGGTTTATATTATAGTCTATTTGTCTAATTAAAGGAGTTTAGTAGAATATTTTAGCAGTTTTTGAGAATAAATCATGGAAGATAGGGATTAAATGTTCTTTCAACTCTTCTTATCCCAAACCTATATTGAATCAATTGTCAAATCTCATTGACCCTATCTTGAAAATATCTCAGTCAGTTGGTCAATATGTATTGAATACTTAACTGTTCCAGGTAGTATAATAAGTTCTAGAGATACAAGGAAAGGGGAAAACAAACAACCACAGTCTTTTCCCTCAAGGAATTCATATTCTAATGGGAGATACAATGTGCAGATACTACATACACAAAACATGAATCGTAGAGAGAAGGTAACCTTAACAAGACACATTAGAAGCTGGGGGAACTGGGAAAGGACCCCTGTAGAAAGAAGGATTTGGCCTGGATCTTGAATCCAGGGAAGCCAGTGGGTCAGAGAGCATTCTGGGAATAGAGATGAGCTCTGAAAAAGCATTGAGTTGGGAGATGAGCAAGGAGGCTGGTGTCATATGAACATAAAGTATGTGTGTGTGGGGGTAGACAAGGAGCAGAAAAGTTGAAAAGATAAGGGGGATCTGTTTATTAAGAGCTTTGAAAGTCAATCAGAAGATTTTATATTTTATGTTGGAGGTAAGAGAGAACCATTGGAGCCTATTGAGTAGGGGAATGACATGGTCAGACCTGTATTTTAGGATGAGAGTTTGTGATAATGCCACAACCCGAAGAGAAATCAAGAAGGATGGAGACTGAACAAGGGCCACTAGATCTGGTAAATAAGTGATTATTAGTGATTCAGGATGGAGCAGGTTCAGCTGAATGAAGAGGTCAGGAACCTTACTGTAGAGTTTAGAAGGGAGGGAGAGGAGAAGTGGAGACATGTTCCCTCTCTCTATCTCCTTATCTAGCCCCATTTCTAACCCTCGGTCTCATAGCACTTCCTCCTCTCTCTCCTTTTCCCTGCCTACCTTTTAGTTTAAGTAACATTCTTTTGTCATGTGTCTTTCCAATAAATTATTTTCTTTCTTTGACTTTCAGTCTCTCTGAATTCTATTATCTAATCTGTGGCTATTCTCATGCTTGTTCCTTCTTTGTCTCATGAGCATAGAGCTTCTGGAGTACTAGATTTGAACTCCCTCCTTTTCCCTTTTTAAACACTGTTCCTCCCTCTTAGATATGTTAATTTATGAATGAAATCACCAGGGACAATGAGGTTATGTGCTAATGGAAGTGTGTGAGCATCATGTTCATGGGAGTGTTGACCTATGGAGTCATAGGGATGGTCAATGGACACACCCATTCCAGGGATCAAAATCCTATTGTAGGATTGATTTAATTGTGGATTTCTAGACAGTATGCCCAAAGATAAGTCAAAGATTTTATGCCTCCCTGAAGAAGATGTTCAATAAAAACATCAATACAGTAACAACAAAAACTTGAGGACTGTGGACCAGAAAGTCATAAAAGAAAACTGCCTGGAATTTTTGAATACAGACAATAAGATATTAATCAATTGATCCAGATAGCCAATAAGGGGGAAGCGGAGGAATAGTGAAGAGAAGTATACTATGCCTCAGACTCCGAAGAATGTAGTCATTGAATTTTATAATTTCACACCACATCCAGCTGAGCACCCTTCAAATGTGACAAGTTAGAGTCTCATGAGACATCAAAAAGGCACCAAAACCAGAGAATGAGTCACATTCAGCTAGTAGTTTTCTGCATTCTCTCATCCACCTGGACATAATTGCCCTTTTCCCCACCTGAATCAGCAACCCTGAACCTATTGTCTGTATTCAAAATTTTTTTTTCTCTCTCTCTTAGTGTCTCTGTGATGAAATAGGTTCCAACTCAGGTTTTTTGCCTCGTTCCAGGGGACCTTTGGTCTTTCAGTCTCTGTCTTATATTTCTGGTAGTTTGTTTCTGGTTTTCCTCCTTACTTTTCTGCTTCCTCACCTTTCAATGTTGCAGAAATCCATCACCCCATTCCAAGGCTTGGTGTTCTTGATCTCCTCATGTTACAGAATATAGTGACCTGGCTTGAGGGTCCATGCCCAGAGGAAATTTCAGAGGAAGAGGATTGATCCCAGCTGAATTTCTTGTGGCTTTAGAGGGCTCAGGCTGAGTCACTGCCATGGGTGAACCAGACTCCCCCCACTAGACCCCAGAGCTATCTTGAAGCACAAGCCTATGAGGTTGTTAAGGAGGGTACACCTGGCACAAGGCATGAATTAGGGCAGGCATGCCAAGTAGGACTTCTAAATGTCATAGGTAAGTAGATGAAAAGAGAGGGATCCTTGATCTTCTCTCTCTTCATGTGAGTGATGCCTTGATCTTCTCTCTCTTCATGTGAGCGATGCCTTGATCTTCTATCTCTTGATGTGAGCAATTCCATCTTCAAACTCACCTCCTTTCCCATGCAAAATGAGCAGCGATATGCTCTTTTCCTTACGTTTTTGCTCTTGTCCTTCTCTTGTTTCCTTTGCTACCTGCAGAACAAAACTGTCTTTTTCTATTAAAAAAACTCCACATATTTCATAGCACTAGGAGGTAGAAGGCATCTGTGAGGCTTTTCCCGTCCAAATTCCTCATTTTATAGAAGAGCAAACTAAATTTCGGAGAAGTTAAGTGACCCATCCAAAGTCATAGTAGTAATAAGTACCAGTAAGGAGCAGAGGCAGGATTTGAACCCAAATCCTTCTTGAATCTGAATTGAGATCACTCTCTATTGTACTATTATGTCTTTCTATATGTGACCAGTTTCTGCAACATTCTAGTGCAGAACAAAATGCATGCACCACAAACTTTAATGCAAAAAAGATAAGAAAAGTCAAAAAGAAAAAAAAAACTATAAAAGTCGAAGAAGGGTCCACCAAGGCACGGATGCCGGAAGTCAGGGAAAACTTTCAGAAGGAGGGAGCATTCGCATTGCTCGTTGAAGCCTCTGTAGATCCAAAGGAGGAAATTCAGGGAGCCATAACACTAAGCAAAGAAACCAAATTGGCGTCATATTGATTGTTCTATGGAAATATAAGGTCATAGATTTAGAGCTAAATGAGACGTCAGAGGCTGTATCCAGTTCCCTCATTTTAGCAATGAGCAAATTAAAGCTCATTTACAGGATCATCAGTGAAGAGCTAGAAGGTGTCATAAAATCCAGCTGATCCAATCCCCTCATTTTTTAGACAAGGAAACAAAGCAGGAGAATAGTGAAGTTGTTTATCCAAGGTCACACAAATAGTAAATGGCAAAGGTCAAGTCTGAACTCCTGAGCTCTGATTCTAAACCTAGACTTCTTTCCACAGTGCCACGCAGAGAGTGTTCCAGTTTGGCTGGAATGTGAGTGACATGAGGCTGGGAAGGCAGGTGATGGCCACATCATGGCGAGTCTTGAGAACATGATGAGTGACACAGACTTTAGAGGAAATGAGGAATCGGTTCATGTTCTCATCTTCTTTCTTGTGCAGAGATGTGGTGTAAGGGTGAAGCACAAGTGGGGAGAACAGACAGGAGGTGATCACATCATCTCAGGTCAGAGGATGTGAGCTCAGCAAATGGTGGGTGGTAGGAATGGAGTGGGGTGTGGGGCAGTGGTAAGGGATGTGAAAAAAGATTTGGCGCCTGATTGAATATGGTGAGTGAGGGAAAGGAGATATGCATGATGTCTCTGAAGTCTGAGCTTTGATGACTTGGAGTGTAGTAATAGAATCAATATGTCCAGGAATGAATGGATGATAAAAGCATCTATGAAACCTTTTCCACTGCTTAAGCACTTACATTGTGCTAAGTGCTGGACATACAAATAGAGAAAATTAGTGTCATGAAGAGTCAGATAGAATTGAAAACAATTGGGCAACCACATGGATACAGAATTTGAGAGCATCCTGGAGGTAATCTAGTACATTCACCTCCATGATGATTCATTCTCTCTTGGTTGTGTTAAGTTAGAAGGGACAGGCAGGATTTCCAGGGAGAGATGATCTGATAGGAGACTTTCCAGGTTGTCTGTGTGTATTCTGAAAGACAGAAACATAGATAGACATACACATGTGTGTACATATGCATAGGTGTATGTTTATATGTATACGAACACATATATACTAGAGAAATATGAGATGACTTTTATGATGTGATACAGAGTGAAGTTAGCAGAATCAGGAAAGTGATAGACATAGTGATTACAAAAATACAAATTAAAAGCCCCCAAATGAAGATGGCTAGCACGTTGTTACCCTTCAGAGTAAGAGATCAGGGAATGAGCCTCCCCCTTTTCACCTTGGAGCACTGGGCAGGAGGCTGCAGGCATAGAATACTACATACATGGTCAGATACTCGACATCGACATCGATTAATTTTATTTGGCTGCTTTTTTTGGTTTCAAGGAAAGTGTATATATCTGTGGGGAGGGGTATATTCAGAAATGACAGTGATGTAAAAGCGAAAGCCGTAAATAGATGAGTTTTTGTTTTGTTTTTGAGATTGATGATCAATTTGGGCAAACATATATTATGTGGATTATTGGGGAAAAGACAATAGGAATGGAAAATCTTGTCTATTGGGAGTTTGGGGGTCCCTTGGGAGCTATGGCCTTATCAGGACAGATGAGTAACTCATGAGGAACTTTTGTCATTTGAGAACAGTTGCTTTGGCTGTGCCAAGACTTTTAAATGATAGGCCCAGAGTCATCTTCTCAGAGGTGTGCCTGGAAGCTAGTGCTGCCCTTTGCCCATGTTACCAAGTTGCCTCTTCTGTTTATTGTGAATGGCATTAACAATAGAACT
>CM053599.1:10274772-10295317 GCA_028646575.1 Pseudocheirus occidentalis | reverse complement strand
CAAACTGGAATTGCACTGTGTTGCAAACTGGAATTGCACTGTGTTGGCATGAGGTGTGTTGAGCCGAATCCAATCTGGAATTAGGAATGCCCCGGGGCTTTTCTATAACAAACTGTCATTCATTTGCACTCCCCCTCCATCTAATTCCTCCCAGGCCAGAGAGTCAGATGTGCGTCCAATAAGTCATTTGTGTGTTGCCGGCCGCCTGTCTTTTCTTTATTTTCTTCTTGGGTGAAGAGATGTTAAGCCTGGAAGGACACACACACACACACACACACACACACACACACACACACACACACACAGCCGTCATTCTGGGGGCTCAGCCTTAGTCCACAGTCGCTGCAGCAGGAGGAACACACCGAGCACAGCTCCTCTGCTCTGCGCTGGAAGGGGCTATGGGAAGCCCCATTCCCCTGGAGCGGAGCTACGGACAAGAGCCTCCAGCCTCCGGCCAAGAGGCAACAGCTTCCTGATTTGACAGTTTCAGCCTTTTCCAAAAGGTGTCACTCTAAGGCAGTGTTGGCTGTTGAGGGAGGCTGGTGAGCCAGATAGGAGCGACAGATAGGAGTAATTGCCAAATAAGATTACGGCTCCTCGTCTGAAGCAGATCATTAAAGTCCATAAAAACACTCTTGGAAAAGTTGCATCTGGCTCCTGACGATGAGAAGGGATGTATTTGTCATATTCGAATCATAGTGACACCCTCATGGGATGGTTTTCAGAGATGTGGAAAGAGAAAAACTTGTAACAGCTTTTTATCCTCATGAGACTTCTCGGATTTGTTGGATCATTTTTCAGTCACATGGATGCTTCATGGACTCTGCGTTCTAGAGGGTTTGGTTCCCTTATGACCCAGCCTGGCTTCCCTGGGCTCCTTCTCTGGATCTTAGGGTAATGTGGAGGTAACCCTGGGTTCGCCAAGGCCAAGTGAGTCTTTATGCAGGCCTGCCAGGGTGGAATACAATAGAGGGCATTTTTCACCTGAGGACCAAAGACCAAATCTAGCCCCGCCTTCATAATTTGGGTGATTTTTGTCACAGTAAATCCTGGAGATGGCAGATTCCGGTCCAGTGGAGTCATGAGAAGCACAGACCAATGAAGAGTGCAAGGGAAAAATGGATGAATTTGGTGTTATAGAACTTTGGTTAGAATCCTCAGCTCTTACCTAGTACTCGTGAGATTCTGGACCAGTCACTTCAATGTTCTGTGACTCAGTTTACCCATCTGTAAAACAAAAGGATTGGACCTGCTGCTCTCTGAGGTCCCTTCCTACGGCTCCATAACTTTGTGGTATATACTGACACAAACCAACCATTGGGCTTCTTTCTTTGGGCATTGAGTCAGAGACAGTGAAAGAGGAAACTCTATGACAGCCATGATCATGATAGTCATTTTAAAGTAGAAGGGCTATATGCTTTTCAAAACACAGCTGAAAACCCGTTAAAATTCCAAATCATTAACACAGAATATATATGTCAACTTAAAACTGGCATTACACTCCTATTTTTTTTATTTTAGCAAAATATTTGAAAATCAGCTCTTGCCAAACCAGGCTCAGGAACAGTGTGGGGTATTTGTAATATGGCAAGTGGGGAAGTCCAGAGCCCTGAGCACAGATCTTGGCAGATAACTGAGAAAGAAGCTGGTTTTCAAATATTTAGTTAAAGAAAGTAAATGTATGTGTAAGTTGAAGTCTCCATATGTTAATGATTTAAGGTCTTAAACAGGTTTTAAAAGATCTGACCATGGAGCTTGAGTGGGATGGAAGCCTGCGATGCTAGCAAAGTGTGTTTGAAGGCCGTGCCATCCTGCAAAGGGCCCAGGGAGAGGCAAAGCTCCAGTAGGTTTCTCAAATATCGGTAGTTGGACTGGCTCGTGGTGTGTCTGATAATCAGCAGAAGAGAAGTGACTCAGGCTGCTCTAAAAAGAAAATTTGAAAAAATAAATTTTAAAATAGGTGACCTTAATGCATATGTCATTTGAGGATATTTTGTTTTTAAATCCATGATGCCAATCAAATATGGTTCCCATTATGGATCTGGTATCAGACTTCCTCCACATGTGTGCGTGCTCACACATGTATGCATACACGTGCATGTGTGCACACACACATAATACATATATTCTTTGTGAGAGAACAAGTCCAGGGAACTTGACCTTCTTGAAGTCTTAGGCAACATTCAAAGATTATAAAATTGTAAAAATGTTACTGCTAGGAATCAGTGAAGAATTCCTACTTTGGGAGTTTGCTCATCTTTAATAGGCTTAAAAGAAAATAAACAAATATGAGTGTACATATACATTTCTATGTCTAAGCATATATGTATGTGTACATGCATGAACATACAACATGTGTGTGAAGTTCCAGATTCCGTAGAAATTGACTTTAGAGTTGAGTTAGGAAACCAGCCCGACTTCCGAAAGACTATGTGGTGCCCCGTGGGAGCCCCTAGGTGGCGCCATCGTGCACAGAGCCCTGGACCTGGAGCCAAGAGCCCTCAGCTCAGTCCACACTCAGACTCTTCATACCTGGGTGGGTGACCCTGGGCCAGTCCCTTAACCTTTCTCAGCTTTAATTCCCCCTTCTGTAAACTGGAGACAATGTGGCTGTGATGCATAAATGAAACAATACTGGTGTGGATTATTGTATTTATTAATATCCATTTCTAATCTTAATTCTCCATTTTAAATCAAATAATGAATCCATAGGAAGGAGATGGATCAAGTATTTGAGATATCTGTGTATGTGTGCACGTGTGTATGTAGTGATAACTACATATGTGCACCTGGATGTTGTGTGCGTATGTATACATATATATAGAGAGAGATAGGCACACACACATGTGCAGGTTTACATGTGTGCGACCACATATACATGTGTGTTCATGCATACATACAAACACATACATATATGCATACACATATGCATGTGCATGTGCACACACATAAAACCAGGAGAGGCAGCACAAGCTTCAGAGTCAGAAAGGCATGGGTTCAAGTCTCATTTTGGCCCCAGAATGTCCCTGAGACCTGGGAAAATTCACACGACCCGTTGGGTGGCCCAGGGCAACTTTCTAATACTGGGAATCACATACCAGTGAAATTGTGGACAAATATACGTGTGAATATGTGTATAGACAGATGCACACATGTATCCACACATGTAAAAGTAGCCAGAGCGCATCCATGCACCTTGTTTGCATAGTGCATACATGTCACACATGCATGATACATGCAAACACGTGAATATGCAGACATGTATCACATCTATGTTGGCATAATGTATTATGTTCATGTGTATGCGCTGTGCATGTGTATATATGTAAATATAAATAGATACATGCTTGTACACATTGTATTTGTTTCTATAGTAGCACAATACGTGTCACAATATGTTGCATGCATGCAAACTTATTTAAGAAGCATTCTATGACGCAGAGATATAAAGCACATCCACACCCCCTCCCTCACCTCTGGCCCCAACCAGATTAAAATATAATTGGACAGTACTTTACAAAATAAATAAACTACAATAAAATATCGATGGCATCAGTCTGTGTTTTAGGTCACCGTGTGGCCCGTCAGCTTAGCACCCCAATCCTCTCTGAATTCAGCAGAGGTTCAGCTTAATGGGGTGGACCGAGGTTCCAGGCTGACCTTTTAGGTCGCCTCATTTCACTCCTAATTCTGCTCAGATGACCCCTTCTGCATGACAGCGTTTCTGATCCCCGTAAGCAGGGTAGCACCATGGATAGAGTCAAGAAGACCTGAAATCAAATCCTGCTTCAGACGTGTAATAGCTGTGTGACCCTGGGCAAGTCACTTGATCTCTTGGTCTCTTCTCCTTAAAAATGGAAGTAATGATGGTATCTACCTCACAAGATTGACATGAGGATGAGATGAGGCACCGTATGCTCAGTGCTTTGTGAGTGTCAGGGCACTGTATGAATGCTTGTCATTAGGGCGCTCACATTACTCTGCATTTGTTTGTGAAAACCCATTTCTCTGCCTGTTGTTTCCCTGGACTTGAGGTAGCGTCTGTTTCACGTTGGTCATCTTTGTACGGCCAGAGCCGAGCACAGTGCCCTGAGCAGCAGGTGCTTAATGTATTACTCATGGATTGATGAGATCCATGGTTTTCTTCCTCTGAACTCTTTAAAACCAACTTTCCCCTGATCTCCAGCCCATCTTAGGCCGAGTACACGCTTTCTTTCCTCTGTCACAAACTCAGGAGAAAGTTGTCATATCCCCTCAAAGTCCCATCCGTTTCCATTCCATCAACCAATCCATCCTTCTTATAGAACATCAGATCCCATTTCCAGTCTCCCGGTCTAGATTCAACCATCTTTTGAGGGTTAAAATGATCGGTCTTGATCACCAGCTCTGCCTTTGTCAGAGAGAAAGTTCCAACAGGCATCTGGGCAATTGGCTTCTCCCATCCCCATCAGAGAGTCTCTGTTTGACCGTTTCCTGGTCAAGGACCCCTCCCCATCTTTCCACCCATCTGGCATTACCCTCACATCTCTGCTTTCCCACTTTCCAGTCTAGCTAGTGACCAAGGTCTGGTCTTTTGGCTTCCCTGGCATCTGTCCGCTCACAGCCATTCCCGGGGTCACCTCCTGCCTTAACTATTGCAATGACCTCCTAATTGAGCATCTTGCTTCTGTCCCTCCCCAACACAATTCTTCCATCTCACAGCAACCAGACTGATTTCACCACTTTGCCGATCTGAGCCTTTGCCAGTCCCTGCACTATAAACCTTCATGGCTCCACATGGCTTCTGGAATCCGATATTCAGTCCTCTTTTGGATGGGAGACATTGGCCATCTTATCTTAGATCACTGGTTCCTAGATCTAAATCTGGATGGAACCATACAGACCACTGAGTCTAACCTTCTCATTTTGCAGATGAGGAAACTGAGTCCCAGTAAAGTTGCTCAAGGTCAGGTAACTAAGGTATTAAGTGTCAGAGGCACGATCTGATTCCAGGTATTTTGACTCCCAATAATAGATCTTTATAGAATGTGTTCTCCATGTAAAACATGGTAGTGATTGCTGAAAGGGGCATGCAGTGATGGCAAAATACATATGTGATTCATAGTTCAATGGAAAGGGGAAGGGCCCAGGTTCACATCTTGCGTGGATACAGTCACTTTGATGACTGATTACCTTGACCGAGTCTCTAATCCTTGTTTTCCTCATCTGTCAAATGAAAACATTGAACAAAATGGCATCAGAGAGCCCTCCAAGGCATAATCCTATAGTGTTTACTACAAGAAATCACAGCGATATCCCTTGGCCCATTCCTTTTAAATCTGATGGTTAACATCGAACTGATATTACACCAGCTGTATGACATACTGGAGGTCTGAGGCAGGGAAGCTCTTCGTTATGATGAGAGAAGAGACTGAGTTAGGGAACAAGATGGAATTCCCAATGAGTGGGCTCTGTGTTAGATGAGTGTGGGAGGGTTACTTTTAGATAATAGCAGGGGGAAGGAATCAACAAACAAGGGTGTCAGAGACAGCCTTTATCTCTGCTGTAGGAAGGCCTGTACTCATGTTGTCTTACACCCCAGCTGATTGCAAACAGCACCGGCAATTCACCAACATGGCCAGATACTTGGATCTGTAATATTCCAGCAGGCTAATGAGATTGCTGATACTCTCAGGTTTTTTTTCTTTCGCTGCTGGGTAAAGTTGCAAAAAGGAGGTGATAAATCTAAGAAGTTTAACCAGAAAATATGGCACAGGTTTCTCTAACATTGGGG
This sequence comes from Pseudocheirus occidentalis, assembly GCA_028646575.1. Lineage (NCBI taxonomy): Eukaryota > Metazoa > Chordata > Mammalia > Diprotodontia > Pseudocheiridae > Pseudocheirus > Pseudocheirus occidentalis. The sequence continues at coordinate 10,289,544 of CM053599.1, read as the reverse complement.
TAGTAGATATTGTCAATATGTGTCTTGAATAGACACTGCAGGTGAACTGGGATCTGAGATCCCAACAGAAGAGGAGGAAGAGGAAGAGGAAGAGAGGTGAAAGGAGGAGAGGTCCATGTTGTTTGCAGAAAGTGTTTTCTGAATGCTTCCCAACTTCTTTCTGAATGAAAAGGCCAATCTAGTCCTAGTATTCTTTCTGTGAACGCTCCAGATCCTGGATCCATCAGAGTTTCTGAAGCATTGAAGCTTTAATCTCCTATATCAGAGATATTAAACAGACAGTAAAACGTGGATAATGTTCATTTGTGGTTTTCTAAGTCAATACACCGCCCACAGGGATGCTTAGGTATGGTTGGGTTTCTCCTATTTCTGAGTTTGATATCACTGACCTACAGAGCAATGGAGGGGGCTTAATAGCCAGCCATTCACGGTCAGACTGAAACATTATAAAGTCAACAAGTATTTTTTTTTATTTCCTACTATGTGCCAACGCCAGGCACTGTATGTGAGCGCACGTGCGCATACACACACACACACACATACAATTATACAGTATAAAAAGATGTTATCAAAGAAACATTTTATTCGAAAGTAAGAGTGGCCGTTGCTTAATAAGAGCCAAAGATGACTGGTGCTTTATGGTATTCTTGTGATGAAAGAAGAAATGGAGGAAAGCCCTTCATGTGCTCGATTCGTCGGGCTGAAGTTCTGGGAGGACTCTCAGAAAGCCCTGTAGGATAGTCAGTCAAGGTCAAGGTTGGATTGTGAGCTGTACCTTTGGCCAAATACTTATGCTGATGAAGTCACAGAACCAGAGGAGAACTGGGGATGAACCATCATCTCAGTGGCAACCTCAGCTACTAACAAAGCGATGCTATAAAAAGGGTAGATGGGAAATTTCATGAGGGTCAGAGTACTGCACGGCAGTTCAGCTCACTCAGTGGTTTTCAGTTGATGATGCGTCTTGGTTCCATAACCCTCAGACAGGTGTAATTTGGTGAATTCCCCAATTTCCCTTTGTCTTCTTTGAATTTTACATTTTGAAACCTACTTCCCCCTTTTCCTTTTTTTGGCATGAGTCTGTATTTGCCTTGCATGCTTATGATTCAAAGTTTTCCCTTTTCTTGTAGCAAAATGAAAGGCTTTCTGAATCTTAAAAGCCTGAAATTTATCTTGGATGAGTGTTTTTTGCTTATCCTGAATAAATTCCATGTAGAATGGCATAAATGGTGCAGAAAGTATTTATGAATTGGGACTTAACATGTCACTGACACATTTTGAAGGGAGCTTTGTTGATCTTAGTGACGGGTGACCTCCTTCTGCCAAGCCAAGCTGGAAAGGATGGCTTAGAGGCCTAAGCATCAGTTATGGAAGACGGAGACTCCCTGGAACCACAGGTTCTAACCAACAGGGTCAATCCAGCCCTTCATCCGGGTGAGGGATTGCATATCACTAACTTAGTCCTTTGCAGCCCTTGGAATGAAATCATAAAAACCAGGCTGCCTTTGTTCTAGGTTGGCTTTAAAAAGCCCATGATGGTTTGTAGAGGAGTAAGCGTTTGCCTCAGGGCCCCCTGGTCCAATTTCTTGGGACCTGGCTAAAAACCCTGGATATTTGATAGTCTAGCTTATCCCTATAGTGTATTAGCACCCTATAAAAGTTACATTTCATTTATTTCAAGTTTAAGGCCCTCTCAAACAGCACGGGTAAACCAAACTTGAACCTTTTGTGGTTGGAATTCTGTTTACTCTTGGCCAAACATTGCTTCCTGGTTCAAAGGAAAAGGCCTCTGGAGGGTCCTTGGAAATCCAATGGCTTTTAGAAACCAACATTTTGATGGGCTAAACGTGAATGAATCTGAAACACATAGATTAGCTTCCTCTTAAAATACTCAGGGGCCTGAAAACGAAAGGAAATCGTGCTTGACAAAATGCATTTTGAACGTTGCTTTACCCCAACTGTGAGCAAATATTGGAGACATTTGCCAAGTCCAGGACCAAATGGGGTCTGCCCAGTCACCCCCACTTATAATAAAGAAGTTAAATAGTTTCTATAAAAGTTATTGGGCAAAACAACTGAATGGGGCCATTGGAAACCTGGTCATTTCTGAGCATTGAAAACACATTTTTTAATCAGTGGGAAACAAGAATGGTCTTCAATGAGATCTAGCTCCGATTTAGAAGGTTTGCATGGTTGTCTATGGGTTTACTGTCAGAACACAAGTAGACAAGCAAACGATTGTAATCTAGTGAACTCCCAATCATGGCAATGTCTGCATTTCAGTTAGAAGAGCTGATGAATGCCCTTGAAAAGACCAGACAAGAGTTGGATGCTACCAAAGCTCGCCTTGCCTCAACTCAGCAGTCCCTGGGAGAAAAAGAAGCACATTTGGCCAACCTACGAATGGAGAGGAGAAAACAACTTGAGGAAATCCTGGAGATGAAGTAAGTGCCAACGCCTCACTCTTGATTGATTTAGTGGAAAGTCCAGTGTCTTACGTCTTCTATGCTGTTCTGGAGATTGTTGGATCAGCTAATGATGGGAGATGAGGACTGAGGGGAGGGGGGCAGGAGCTCATCCTTCAAAAAAGAAAAAGAAATAGTAGGAAAATAGAAAAGCAACGTGGAGGAACGAAGGTTTTGGAATGATTGGATGAAGTTAGTACTCTAATTGTAATTTGTTGTAGTACATTTCTGGTTTATTAAGTTCCCATTTTGGTTCACACTAAATCGCTTTTTAAAAATTTGATTCATGTATACATATATGAATCAAATCGAAAAATATGTCTGCACATATACATATACATACACATATGTATATAGATAGAGATATAATGACAGAGCAGAAAAAAGTGATATCTTGTGAACCAAAATTAGAACTTAAGAAAGAACCCCTTTATATGGCCCCTTATCATTTGCCTTGAAGGTGATATTCATTGAGTTTGTCAACATGTCTTACATCATGGATGATCAGACTCTCAAGGAATAATGTTAATTGAATCATGTAGCTTGGGTCAAGATGGAACTTGGAGGAGAGATATTTCCTTATTATAACTCTAGAGAGAGCTAAGATAATGCAGGATCTCTCTTAATATCCAGTTAGGCCTCTCTTCCCTCTTCCATAGAATATTTGGTGGGTCACCTAAAACCCATCAGACATCTCTGACTGTCTGTATGGTCAGTCCCTCAGCCAAAGGCAGATTTCAAAGGAAACTCTCTTGCAATGTCTTTGGAGGATTTTGGTTTTGTTTTTCAAATTGAAGTGACGTGTAAGTCCATTGATTGCCTCTGCTTTGGGAAGTCCTGGGGTGGTAACAGTGCTGATCAGCAGTTCATGTATAACTTTCAGACTTACAACATTTTTGAGGTCATTAAGGACAGTCACATTGTGGACAGTCACATAGCTAGTGTGTTTCAGAGACAGAACTTAGAGCTAGATCTGCCAGAGTCCAGACCTGGCTCTCCCTCCATTAGGTCATGTTTCCTTTGCTTTGATGAAATTTTTTTCTTAGGGGTGTGTGTGTGTGTATTGGGGGAGGGGGGTAGATGGTTAGATCTGTGGTTTCATTTAGGAGGATCGTGAATGCATCAGGAACCAGATTAAAGTATAATTCGGAGGAGTTGAACAAAATAAATAAATTACAAAACAACATAGATAATGTTAATTTCTGGTTTTCTAAGCGTGGCAGGCTGGGATCCATTTCTGTTGGAGTCTGATACTCAGGTAGCTGAATCAACTATTCCTCTCCTTTGTTGGTGGGATTAAATAAGTGTATTACATTTTCTCCTTCCTCTCACCCATACAAATACATACACACACGTACATACATATTTATGTATATATATACATACATATATATGTATATATATGATCATTGTGTGCACATATATAATTAGATTGTGCCACACCGCAAGTCTGTGGGAGGTAAGAAAACTCTATAATGTGAAATTTATACACATACAGAACATTTTTTGCAACAATATTTTGTATTCCAAGAAGGCTATGAGAAGAATATAATCTTAGGCTATATGGCTACATACACCATTAAAAATGCATCATCTGCTTTAATAGAACACTTGGTAAAGAGTTATATTAGTATAAAATTGGATTTAATTTTCTGAAACCTCTAAACCCTTTTCATTTCTGTTTTTTCCTACTTACTCTGGTAATTTCAGCTAGCACCTAAGGTAAAGAGAAATAGGAGAATCTGTTTCATTACATCCTGTCCATAACCAGAAGGTAGCCTCTGGATCGGTTTTGTAGAGTGGGGCTCTCTGAGATAGGGCTCTCAGTAGAAGCATTGGCAGGGAAAGGCTGGGAAATACACCCTTGGGGTAGAGGCAGGTGAGGGGTAAGACAGGAACCAATATCTTTTATTTCTTCAATAAAACTTTGTTTCCATATGTTCTTTGGAATGAAAATGGTTCATCTTTTACTGAAGATAATGACATAGCTAAGTTGATCGATTTCCTGTTTCTGTTAAAAAAATAAGTAATTCCAAGAGGGTTCCATTTTATCATTTTGAGGAGCCAAGTAAGGAAAGGAAGGAAGCTCATTTTTAAACATAGGCTGCTATTATTATTAAGCTAAAATATTGCCAAAGGCGTGTATGAGAAGAAGTATTGTCTCATCTCCCAGTGTTCCACATTTTTTCCCTCTTTCTCTCTTTTCTCTTTCATTCTTTCTTTGGAGTTTGGCACTTCTCTATTTTTCCTTCCTTTCTTTACTTTCAAGATTAAGAACGAAGAAGGAAGACATTGAAATATAATGTGAATCTGATAAATATTATAAAGTCAGCATGACTAGATGTGAGTTCATTTGAAAATAATTTTGTGGGTTTAGTCAAAATACATAAGTGGCTAGATATAGAGGACGGACCTTCGAATGCTCCAGTCTGGCTGGTGTGGTGGGGTGTGGTGAAGGTTGAACATAGAACATTTTGATCAATAAATGATTTGGAATGGAATCTTTTGAAAGTTATGCTATCAAGAGCATGCTAAACCTTTATTTTTTATTGACTGCCTCAGTTTCTCCAATAGCATAGACACATTTTTTGTCATATACCTATATATGCTTAATGAAATAATATATAGGAACTAATAGAAATTTAATTTTAGGCATAAAGTAAAAAAGTCTTGCCCTATAATTGTTATATGTCAGTATGTTAATATTGGGGTGCAATGGACAAAATGCTAGAGTTATGTCAGAGGATGTTGGTTCCAATTCTAACTTTGCCATTTATTGTATTATCCTGGATAAGCCCCATAACTACTTTTATCCATAAAATGAGAGGGTTAGACTAGATGGACTTGTGGCTGATTACTGAAGATGCATTGATTTTGATAGATTCTATCTTTAGTCTTTTCTTGTGATTTCATGGGTCAATATTTTGTCCCCCTTTTTTCTCAGTTATGACCACCTTCATTTGCTGTTTTTAAACATCTATATGTTATATATATAAACATAAACATATTTATTAAACATATATATGTTTAAACATATATATATATATATATAATTAGGAATTAGAATGATATGACTTTTTTACATTCTATTCTTAACTAAAATATCTCCTTTCACCATTTTGGGAAATGTGACCAATTATCCAATGAAAATATACCATCCATTTGAACAGACCATTTGGTGAAGAGTAGCATTCATATTTTTAATTGTATTTATTTTTCTAAAGCCTACAAACTCCTTTTACTTGTATGTTTCCCTATCCACCTTCAGAATTTCAAAGAACACCTAAAGTAAGACCTCTTTTGGTTGCTTGCCATAATATTGCTGAAGTGTTTTCCATTTCTTACTGCTGCAAAATAAATAAAAATGTCCACTCTGCTTCCTTTGGCAAAAGGCAACAAGGCATGACTTTATTAGGCACAATGGAAAATGCCTTCAGTATGTAAGTTCCCCAGAAATTCCTCCTCTTGGCTATACTTGGCTTCATCTCTAGCAGGGTCTGCACTGTGTCTACACTGCAAATCTAGAAGGGCAAATATATTGATTGAAATGACCTGTTATGCCAGTCAACCAGGTAGTTAGAACCTTGAACAAACTTGTTCAATTGACTTTAATAAAAGAAACGGAATGTTCCACCAGGGCTACATTTAACGATCTTGACTTTGGGATGCAAGAATCAGAAAACACTTCAGGTAATCAGAATGAAGTGAGTCTTCAAATCAAATTTGTAATTCATGGTGTGAAAATAATGAAGTAAATAATCAAACAAATGTGTTTCTTGTGAGAATTAGTCACTCTCAAAGTTTCTTTGCTGCGGAAGGAGCCAACTGGTTGATATTTGTGACCTGTATGCTTTGGTGTTATGTTGCTAAGCCTCAGTGACTAGTTTAGTTATGAGTCTGCTGACAACATAGCTAATGTGATCACATGGTTAGTGATAATTAAATATGCATAGAAAATCTGTTTTTAGGGTTAGAATTCAAATATGACCCCCAAATTTTAGAATTTAGCTTCAGAAAGTAAGTTCCCTGTGCTGATACTTTTTGTCTCATGGTTTCCTCTTAAATTTAGATATGGAGTAGACTCATCAAGATTATTATGATGGTACTGATGATAGTAGAAGATACAGTAATTTTGATAATAACAATAATAGTAGCAAAAAGACAGTCGGTTCAATTGTAGAGAGAATGGCATGGTATTTGGTCAACAGATAAAAAGTTGTTTTCCATTTAAAATCTGCCACTAGCATAATAGTATAAAAATAATATAAATCATGACCTTTTTTAGGGAGATAGTTTAAGCCTATTGTGATTCTTTAGATCTATAATGATCGTTCTCTTACATAAAGCTAAGTATGACTTCAAAATTAGAGAGTCAAAGGAAGACATCTTATTAATGCCCTAATGTGTATGGATGACATTGAATCCGATAACTCCACTAAAAATGTATTAAATAGATTTTTCATCTCATGGACTCTCTAGTGAGACCACAGTACCATTCGAACTTGAGAAGGGTCAAATTCTTAATTATGTGTCAAAGAAAGAGAAATACGAAAGAACATTCCACAATCAAGAGGGTGTGTTTCGGCAATGGATGAAGATGAAACTTACAGATCTTTTGGGCTGCTCTAGGCAAGACCCATCAAGAACATTGGCCACAGAGGAATAAGAATGGGACCACAAATGACAACGCCTTAGCTTCTATCTGGACCTTATGAAAAAGATGATGAAAAAACAAAACCCATTTTCATAAAAATATTCCCAAGAACTCAAATGGTAAATGGGGACTTGATCATTATCACAGAATAATTGATTGGTAAACAGACTTTAAAACCATTTAATATCCATACTATATTGAATTTAAAGCTTTCAAAATAGAGAACTGGGGGTGGGGGAAGAAGAATAGAAAATAGAGAATATGAGGGTGGGGAAAGCATGTAGGAATAAAATGAGGTATATATCTTTCCCATTGTTCTATCACCTATAAGAATTGTCCTGAGGATGCTTGGCAGTAAGCTTACCCAGGATGAACCTACATGTTAATAGTTTTATTCAGCTATCGAAAGCATTCCTTTTTAATTTGACTGTGAAATACTCTACAGAATATTCAATATAAAAGAATGCCATAAGGATAATGACATGACGTTTCTATCGAAACTCTAGTGAAAAAGAGAAAAAAAAGAAATGAGATGACAATCGTAGCAGCAGCTGTAGTAGGGGTAGAGGTGGAAGTGGGCACATTCATGTTGGTGATGGCAGTAACTTAGATATTTTTTTAATCATCACAACATATGTTTTATAATCTGTACATCTTTTTAAGGCCACAAATTGACTCAATACCAGAAAAGACTTTTTGCAATTGGTTTTCCTCCACCTCTTTCCCTAATCTAATCAGTACTATTTGTTTAAAATTCTAGCCATCACTCATTCCCTTACCAGAAGGCATGTTCCCATCCCCCTCCTGTACCTCACTGAATTTTTACTGAAATTTATTGTACTTGGTTTTCTTTCTGTATCAATTTCTACTTCAATGGGCCCATGATTTTATCCATGCGGATCTCCCATCTGGTGGTTCTGATCATAACCCACACTTACCTCTTTCTCCCTTTTGATTTTTGCCCCCATCTTCCCATTCATATTCCAGAGACTTCAGATATTCTATGGGTACCTATGCTCAAAGCTATCCATATTCCAATAGTTTCACTCTATGGCAGTCTGACTTCTTCTGATCATACACGTCCATGACATTGTTCTCCACGCCACTTCTTGCAAACAAATCATTTGGAGTAATGTGCTACAGAAATCTTGTTGCTATCAAGCACCTCCCCATTGCACTTTGGGCCCCTGAAAATTTTGATTCTTTGGAGAAGGTGAATGATGAACCATCCTCCATGAGTGTATAGTGATATTTAATAGGTGAGGTTTTATGTGAAGGGATAATCTGGGAATCATTGGGAGTATTGGGTACCATTCAGTGCCTTCCTTCTATTTAATTGTGGGCCTAGTCTATTGTCCAGCTATGATGTCCCTCCAAGATATAGGTATAAATGGAAGAACTCAACCTATCTGCTTAACTGTGTTGCATCATCTGGATCAGGGAGATTTCTTTATATTTTTTTCTTTTTCCTGTGGGAATGGTCATGCAGGTCTTTTTGAAGTGGTTATTGACCTCACAGTGAAGGTTATAGTTCCAACAAGTTTTCTAGAGTATGCCTTATCTTTCTAGTAACACTTGGAAGGTCAAAGAAAATACAAGAACCCACCAAGATAGGTTCAGGGATTGACTTGTAAGCTTTTGTTTTAATTAATTAATTAGCTTTTAGGTTACAATATGCAGTTCCACAAGCTTTTGAGTTCCGAATTTTTCCCCTTCTCTTTGCTCTCCCCTCCCCCAACTTGTAAGCTTTTTGATAAAGAATAAATTGCTCCAAATGGCAAAAGTCATTGGTGGCATTATCATTAGCAAACAAATAAAGAGAAGACTGATCACAAGTCAGCGCGAAGTCTACCAACAGGTAATCCATACATGTAGTGACCTATCTGTAGTGCTTAGCGCAGACCCCCAGAGGTGTTGTCTGACCTATTTGACTCAAAACTCCTTGAGGGCTGGGACTGACTCACTTCTATTTCTGTATCTCAGCACCTATCTCAGTGCCAGTCACATAACCAGCACAGACTAAATATTTATTTTTCAATCATTCGTTTTTCTTTCATTCATATTGACTGATGTACTATTTTCACATCACTGTCACATTTGTGAGAACTGTCTTCACATACATAAAATTAGGACGTACTTGATGAAAAATAGGAATTCTTTATATACAGTAGGCACTTAAATTGTTTATTAAATTTGATTCAAAGTAGAAGACATATGTTTTTACACATACACCTGTATGTGTATGCATAAATATGTCTCCATATGTACAAATCAGTATCTATTCCAATCTATATGTGAGCCATCATCTTCATAGTCACAGAATTGATGAAAATATGTAGGTGATACAAAGCCTTCATGCTTTCATTTTTTTCCCTTTTCTTTCTTGATTAAGAACACTTTGAATCAGTGGAACCAAGATACTGCCTTAAAGACTCTTACCAAGATACTAGCTCCTATATATATTCTAAGGTTTGGCAAGATCCCTTGAGAGATGCATCTGCAGAGATACCTTGGTTTAAAGATCCCGTGATTATCAAAATTAAATGAGGAATATATATATATATATACATATACATATATACACATATATGTATATGTATATATATATGTGTACATATATGTGTATATATGCTTCCAAGCATCCAGCCACATATATATATATATATATATATATACACGCATACATTCATACATTCATCCAGACACACACACACACACGCACACACACACACACACACGCATGCACACACCAAAGGGGTTGGGCATTCTCATGGTAGATATCCAGGGAATGATCAGTTCCATTCTATTCCATTCCTCACCCATTTACATATCTCCTACTTTGTGCTAGGCACTATGTTGCAATCTGGGAATTTCAAAGAAAAATAGTAAAAACAGTCCTTGCTTTCAAGATGTACACATTGTGATATTTAATCAACAGACCTTTCCTGAGGACCTACTGTGTGCCAGGCACAGTGCTCATTTCCAGGAACACAAAGACCAAAGCCAAGCTCTCATCACTTTCAAGGATTTATGTCCCGTCAGAAGAGGGATTTCCCAGTAGGTGGTGAGACCCTCCATATGTTTCAGTGCCACTGATTGCATCAGGCCCCAGAGTCTAAGGTTATACATTTAATTTTTAAATATCTAAAGCCCTCTGCTAAAACATTTCATAATGACTTAGCTTTGTTATGTATACTTTGATGCAGAAGATTTTACTGAGAGACCATTATGAGCTTCATTTTGCATGTTTGGTTTTCTTAATGCCCATTAATAAACTTGCATTCCAGTAACCAGAGCCCAGTTATTTAATTTGTGGGAGATGAATATGATATCTGTGGCTAAAGTGACCAGCATGTAGGGAGATACTGTGCTTAAAATGTATCTGTGGGGTTTTGCTTTCGTGAATAAATCAATTTAAACTCCTTTATATCTTCCAAAGGCAGGCTGAATAACAGGTATTTACCATTGGGTTATTTAATGCTGAATTAATATAACTTTAAAAAAAGGTTTGTTTATAATCAAATGAACTTGGAGTGTGCATTTGTGAGCTTTTTCTGTGATTTCCTAGGCTTACTTTGTGGACAACTTTCCAACATCGATGTGAATTCTTGGCCCATGTGGTTGACGTTGGAAGATTCCTCTTTATTATGTTCATTTAAATCCATTGTTGGTCGTTAGGCAACTTTTCTGCTCTCATTTTGAGTCTCTGTGTATGTGCAGTTCTTTTAAGAAGTTTATAGTAAAGCTGGGCAGCAGCTTTATCTAGAGCCTTATTTCCTTGGCCTTTGGGGTCTGGAAATCTTTCCAAAAGGACCACTCTTTAGATAAGTGACCTTCCAAGGAGAGGTAATAGGGAGGGGAAGGGGGAGGCAAGTGCATTGGAAGAGAGAGATAAACATCGGTGTATTCCTCACTGTAAGTCAATGAAAGACAAGACAAATATTCTTTCAAGGAGGCCTCCAAGTACATTGTAATTCGGATTGAGTAAACCAGAGCACAGAACAGTGTAAGGGCAGCGTTTATTTAATAATACTGAGCCATCTCTGAAGGAGTGGAGCAGGACAATTTATATTTAGGGGAGAAGAGGGGAAAGATTATGACCTATTGTGTACATAAAAAGCCACGAGGTCTTGCTTGCATCACTGTAAAAATAGACTGCAAACTGAATATCAGTTTCTTTTGCTCTTTTTAAAGGCAAAACACCCATTTTCTTTCAACCACAATTTTTCTTTTTGCAGAGTCTGGGTACACGGGGAAATATTGGCATGGTTACTACATATATTGTTGGTTTCAGAATTTCTCAACAAGCCATTGAAAACTATTTAAATCCTCCTTAGATGGCTGAAAAATGTGCAAACAGCGAACAATACAAAATTGTTTATTGGATAACATACTCAGCACCACATGATATTTCTTTGTGTCATATCTTATCCTTGACACCCCCCAATCTCTAGCTGTAAAGTTTTGTTGCTCTTTAGCTGTTTCTGTTGTGCCCATCTCTTTGTGACCCCATTTGAGGTTTTCTTGGTAAAAATACTGGAGTGATTTGCCATTTCCTTCTCCAGCTCATTCTATAGATGAGGAACTGAGGCAAATAGGGTTAAGTGACTTGCCCAGGGTTACAAGCTAGTTAAGTGTCTGAGAACAGATTTGAACTCGTAGAGACGAGTTTTTCTGACTCCAGGTCTAGTGCTCTCTTCACTGTGCCACCTAGCTGCCTTTAGGAAAAGTTAAGAGTCTCAGTTATATATGGAATCAACAAGAAATTCTATATAGAGCAATGATTTTTTTAAAATTAAAGACATAAAAGGAGGGAGATAGTTTACAGGGACTTATGTGGTAAAACTTGTCTGTTTTAAAAAAACTACTTTGACATTTTTTCCTCATTGGAAGTCTATCAGCTGTGTCATCCTCTAGAGTCCAGGGTTAAGTTTGGGGTTCTGTATTTGAAGGGGCACGTGTTTAAAGAACAGGAACCAAGAGAGCGTAGTATCTCAAAATTGTGTCAGTTCTAGCAAGGGGAAGGGATGGGAGGAGAGAGGCATGTTGGCACACTTCAAATATGTAGGCGGTTTTATAGGTAGGAGAGGAAATAGATTTGCTCTGTGTGCTCTTGACCCATCTTGCTTCAGAAGGCTAAACAAAGAAAGACCATTGGGTGAAAATGACAAAGATAACCATTTCAGCTCAACAGGAAGATTCTAGCAATGAGAACTATACAACCATGGTAGAGACTTTCTGTCATCTTCCTTCAGGAATTTTGTACAAAAAAATAATTTGAGTGATTTGTAAGGAAAGAATACTTCGGTCCACAAGCAAGGGTGTCTGTGTGTTATTGTGCCATGGATCTCAAGGGAGAAGGAGGAGGTGGTCCTTTATTTTGGCATGACTGTATTTCTTTTCTCCTTGAGATTTTCTTTACTTTGTGTGGAAGCTACCACTGAATGTAGAGTAAAGCGAGGGTCCTGGCCTCTTCAGTGATGATCCAGGAAAACGTGCCAGAGAGGTCTGGAATGCTCTCTCTCCTCCTCTCTGCATCACAGCTTCCTGTCCGGAATCTCATCTTCTCCAAGAAGTCTTTCTTCATCCTTTATACTGGTGCTTTCCTTCTGTTGATTATCACCAAGCCAGCCTGCATGGAGCTTGAACGTCCATAGTCATTTGCACGTGGTCTCTTCCTTTTAGACTGAGGGCTCCTTGGGAGCAGGGACCATTGTTGACTTTTCCTTGTGTGGTCACTTACTAGATGAGGACTAAAGTCCCTTCTAGCTAAAAATAACAACAATAATAACAATTGCTAGATTGTATGGAGGCTTTTGAGGTATGCAAGCACTTCATGGTTTATTTCATTGGGTCTGCCCAATAAATATGGAGCTAGGTGGGATTATCGTTTCCTTTTTCTAGCTGAGGAACTGTATCTCAACAAGTTTGTGACTTGTCCAGGGTAATGCAGTTAGTCTAAGGCAGCTCAGATCTTCCTGACTCTTAGTAGCTGCCTGAATTGAAGCAAAATCTCAGGATTGAAAGTTATCTTAGCAATCACCTAAGACAGCACCTGCCTCTTGGCCACATGTATGAGGGGCCACCATCTGCTGTCCCTAATCTTTTGCCTCTTCTTACCACCTGGGTGCATGGGCTTTTGTCTTCGTTCCTTCCTCAGACTTCTCTTTATCTTCTCCTCCCTTCTCCTTCCACTTGGGTCTTTCTGGGGAGTTCTTCCCTGGGGCTTTGAATGCTGGGTCTCCTGCTTGAGTTTTGATGATGGTTCCAGAGCTAGAAAATAGAGACAGGGGTGGCAAAGGAGAGGGTATTACAAGCAGAAAAGAGGCTATTGAGAACATGGCTGGGCAGTAAAGGGAAGTGTGGTTGGAGCCAGCCTCTATGTAATGGGTTAGAAGACCCCCTTGCCATACCTGGGTGGGGGGGACTTCTGGAAAAGAGAGGGAAGAAGGCTCATTGGAGGCTTGGCACTGAGAGATGGAGTGAAGGGTCTTCCCAGAGTGGAGGATACTGTAAAGGTGAGGGAGGAAGCAGCTACTCGCCAAACCAGGGAGGATGCCATGGAGCCACAGGGGCCATCAGGTCATGGACCGGACAAGGAGGGTCAGCAGATCATGTGAGTGAAGCTCCTTAGAACCTGAAACCCCTCACCATCTCTCTCCAGGCAACCTCTCCAGGCTTTGTTGAGTAGCAATCTTCTTCACATCCTCTGCAGCTCAACCTTTTTAGTGAATAATGAATTGTTGGTTAATGACAACAGCAATTTAAAACGCTTTAAGGTTTGCAAGGTACTGTTTATATGTGAACCCTCAAAACAACTCTGTGGATTAAATGCTATTGTTATCCCCATTTTACAGATTAGGAAACTGAGGCAGAAAAAGGTTAAGGGAATGGTTAAGGTATAATCTAGCTCCCTACCTTTGCGTAGCTTGTTCCCCTGTGTTCAATGCAGTCTCTCCTGGGTGCTACCATTTGAGAATCCTGCAGGCAGACTTTTCCTGCCACCCAGGCCTTTGTGATTTCTTTGTCCTCATACATACTTACTCGTTCACAGGCTGCTATGCTCCCGAGGAGGACAGCTAAGGTGGTGTACTGGATAGAGTCAGGAAGAGATGAGTTCAAACCTGGCTTCAGACACTTCCTATATGTGTGACCCTGGGAAAGTCACTTCTTCCGGTTTGCCTCAGTTTCTTCATCTGTAAAATGAGGGAAATAGCCAACCACTTCTGTGTCTTTGTCAAGAAAACCTCAAATGGGGTCGTGATAAGTCGGATGTGACTGAACAACAGCACTATGTGAATGGATCCCTCCCTTCACCCTTAGGAGAAGTGAGACTTCTCATAGTAAAGATTCGAAAATGGGAAAAAAAAACCCCACATCCAACACATTGACCGAATCTGACTGCACGTGTGATCTTGTGGGCTCCTCATCTGTCCAATAAAGGGAGGAAGTACATTTTCTTTTTCTTTTTTTCTTTTTTTCTTTTTTTTTTTGCTTTTTGGAGGGCAGTTGGGGTTAAGTGACTTGCCCAAGGTCACACGGCTAGTTTTTTGTGTTAAGTGTCTGAGGCCGGATTTGAACTCAGGTACTCCTGACTCCAGGGCCGGTGCTCTATTCACTGCGCCACCTAGCCACCCCTACATTTTCTTTTTC
>CM053599.1:10245241-10274272 GCA_028646575.1 Pseudocheirus occidentalis | reverse complement strand
AAAAAAAGACCTGACCATTCCTTAACTCCTCCCTAATCCTGCCCTGACTCATCTAGTTAGTATATTTGGCACAGGTTATATAACTCGTATATAGTTATCCTATAGAGACTTTAACTGTTCCCCTCTAAGGTTGCAGGGTCACTAAGAACTCTTCCCTGCTGTATAGCATAACGATAAATCTTTGCCATCTGACTTAAAACAAGAAAACGAAAAATAAATTAACTTAAAAAAAAGAATTAGTGGGTAGCCTTAAAATTGGTCATTTAGAAAATGATGTGAGTGAAGGGAAAAGAGGAGACAATTAATAGAAAAGTAGTGAGCTGTGGGGGTGGTTGGGTAGACTTGGAATCTGTTATGATATGGATTCACATATCCCTTCCTGTGGTCATGAGTTGTGGGTCATGGGCAACTCACTTAATGTTTTTATAGATCTAGTTTCCTTAACTATAAAATGGGTGTGATAGTGAGCCTTGCCTCAGGGGAGACACAAGTCAGATACAATGGACCAAGTGAGGCCAACTTGAAAGCTTCTTAGTTCTTATTATCATTAGTGGGACACGTTCAGGTATTGTTCCTTGTGTCCTTCCTGGTGTTGGCTTTTATTATTATTATTTGGGGGCAATCATCATTTATATTTACATTGGTCAACTGTAATTGGATATGAAATTGTCAGGCTTACCTTTCCCTCTTGATGGTATCTAAAATAATTTATATATTTGTAAAAAGCTGGAACTTAAAAAGAAAATAGGATACTTACAAAGAAAAGAGATTCTCAGACCTAGCCTGCTTTTTTGGGGGGCAGGGGGAATACCAAGATGAGAAAATCTGATTTCCATTGCAGCTCAGAGTGAACTTTTAAATGCAGTTAAAAATGTATATACAAAAATGTTTAAGTGACTTGCTCAGGGTCACACAGCTGGTAAGTGTCTGGATTTGAACTCAGGTCTTCCCAACTTTTGCTCTATGCATTACACCACCTGGCTTCCTTAATAGCTTTTATTTCCAAAGCACATCATGGTGCTTCACCCTCCAGTCTTGCTTGCTTTACTACTCAATCTATTTTTTCCCCCACTAATAAAATCCCAGTCCTTCCTGTCTATCTCTACAGAGAGTAGCTGGTGGAGTTGGGTCTAAAAATGATAGGAGTGAAAGAAGAGCCGCACCCCTGCTCCCGTGCAGTGAGTGTATGACCAGAAACATTATGTAGGGAGCTAATGGGCAGAGCGGTTCCACAGCCTTTCTTCACGTTCTTCTTGCTCTGATTGGATGGTGCTCTTTGCCCCTTCTCATTTTTCAGAAATACTCATGTGCCAACCAATGTCAGGCATGGCTGGGAACTAGCTGAGGAAGTCCTTACGTGTCCAGATTTCTCCCAAATTGAGACCCTGTTGTGTGGTATAGGGTTAGTGGGAGAGAGGAGAAGTGCGGCCATCTTTCAAATGACCAACGTTTGAACCTATATTGGTCAAGCCATCATGGTCATGTCTGCTCTCCTCAGTCCTGCGAAGAAGGCAATGGCCATGAAACTGAGATAGTCCTGGATTTGGAGTCCTGCCCTGGCTTCCAATTCTACCTTTGTCCTTTACTATATAAACTTGAAGCTGTTCCTGCACTTTTAAAGCTCAGTTTCCTCATCTGTGAAATGACTTCTGGGATTAAAGGATGTCCAGGGCAACTCCTAGCTTGAAATCTGTGAGCTCAGGTCATGTGATTGCGTGGCCAGGACAGCAGATGTCACAGTAAAGTGAACATGGCCCAGTTAACCCTTGGCCCGTCCACAGGCTTGGTTCAAGGTGTCCTCTTCGTGATGCCACTTTTTTTCTTTTCTCAAAGGAAAGCACAGTTACTCTCGCTAGTAACCGTTCTGGGATATATTCATATTGGGGGGATTTGTAAAAGAGACAAATGCAGAATTTTTAAAATACCCTCAAGCCTCAAGGGGACTTAATTTTCCCCAAACAGTGGCAGTCCACTGTGTCAACAAGCAACAGTGAGAGAAAAAAAATGCAATTCTGATGAGATGTCTGTAGTTCAAGGACCCATGATTTCTTGGGTATGGAGTCTGATCCCATCAATGAAAATCCAAATGTCAGTTACTTGTGGTCTCTGAAGCTAAAAGTTTTAGTCCTAATCCCCCCACTCCCCCCAGCTACTTGTATTTCCTTAACCAAATCACCTTGTCTTCCTTCTATGTCTATTTATAGGCATGGTCATGGGTTCCAAAGACAGTAAACTTCTTGGTGGCAGAGACAGTCCATTTTTTGTCTCTGCCCCAGCTCCTAGGGCAATGATGCCTGGCACCCATTAGGGGATTAATAAATTCCTGTTGTTTGGTTGATTGGAGAGTGACTTGCTTAGGCTTGCACAGGAGTCACAGCTGGATTTGAACCCAGCTCTTCCTGATTCAAAGCCCACCTCTCTCTCTGTACTATATTACGCTGCCTCTTAGACTATCCTTTTTTTGATCAAGTGTAGAACTACGAAGTGGGAATTGGTTTTGCCACATGGGTACTACACACCCAGTCTTTAGCGGATATTTTTAGAGTTGGTATAGAAAATCAGAGATATCTTGAACCCTTCTGAGTGAGGTGATGTCTCTGTGGATTAGGTGAGATCTAAGGTCTGTCCTGGCTCCAATATTCTGAGAGAGTCTTTGGTTTTGTATTGGGAGGATTCGGTAAGAATTATTCCATACCATAGAGAGGAGAGAAGAGGCGCAGCGGACAGCTAAAGGCACTGAGTGACTCTGTGCTAGCACAGATGACAGGAGGGATGTGCCCTAAGGTCCCTTTAGCAGGGCTCACATGGTCTGAAGGATGCCCATTCCTATGCTACCCTGATTGGGGAATGTTTTCCATGTGTTCTAAAAGTGTTTGCATTCGAAATATTTCCACAAAGAGAGGAGGAAAGGGAGGGGGAAGTATGAGCAGGGCCTTTTATGGACCTGAAAAGGCAGTTAGTAGTCTGTTATAAGCACCCTCTATTCCATTATGTGGGCCTTTGGGAGCAGGAAGGAGTATGTGTGTGTGCATGTGTGTGTGTATGTGCGTGTGCATGCATGTATGCGTGTGCATGTGCACGTGTGTGTGATGAATGGCAACAGCTGGGCCTGCAACTGCTGTGGAGATTCAGTAGCACAGGACCAGACTTGATTACAATTGCATCTTCTGAATGGAGATGCTCCAAGACCCTCCTCTTGATGTCCAGCAGCCCCAGCAGCCTTCCAGATAGAACAGAAATTATACACATTTTCATACACTCAGTGGGAAAAAAACAAAAGATATTATTTTCCTTTTTTTAACCTATTAAGTATCAATTAAATTTTTTTCTGTATGTGAAACTTGACCTTTGACCATTTTTCCTCTTTTCCTCATAGACAGATTTTATCAAAGAGATCAGTTGATAATAAAGTACTAAAACAAACAATGTACTTTTTCTTTTTTTCTCTTTTAAATGGGAAATTTATTTGAAAAAATAATTCTGGTATCTGGAGACTCAATCCCTTGCGGGCTAGAAATGAACTGAAAGGAGTGTGAATTTCCCAGTACAGGAATCTTGGCCCATTTTGGATTTGCCCTCTTGAGAAGCGCCCACGCCCATGCTCCCATCTTGGAATATTGTGTTTAGTCTAATGTAAGACTTTGTTAGTCTATAGACTCAAACAAGTAATCTAATTAACAGATGAAGTTGGGAAATCCCTACTGTAATTTGGCATTGAAACGGAAAGGAGGGAATGGGGACCATTATCTATATTTGACAAGGAACTTCCAATTATATCTAATGGAACAATTACCTCCTTAAGAGGGGACTTTTACACTCTACACAGAGGCCTTAATCAGCATTGAAGGCAACCCTTGACCGCAGCATCAGACAAAGATGAGTTGGCCTGTGGACGTTCGGACCGCCCTCATTCAGCTCCATCAGCCTGACACGTGTTTTGGGGCTCTCTCTCCAGCGGCGATGGAAAACGTTGTGGACGCTGCTGTTTCAGTAAAGTGACTTGCCTCTTCTAGGAAAAGAAAAAGGGGGGTTGGGGGTGCTGAAGAAAAGAAGCGGGGTGGGGAGGAGGAAAAAGAGCAGAGCCAGCGCAGCCCCAAAGCAGGAGGCCTCTTCCTAGCCCATATGAATCCACTTACATGTAAATTGCTTGTCTCTCTGAATTAAGGTGAAGGTTATGAAAGAACTGCTTTGCTCTGTTTACGGGGGGATTTTTGACAGACTCTTTCCTCTTTCAAGTAAATTTGGCTTAAGTCCATAGTCAGTGGAGTTTTAAGTAAACTCCGCTTTTGTTACATTAACAAGGTTATAACATCACTGGGGCAGATTCCAGCTGCATTCACTGAGCCCGAGTATTTGGGGCTGAGGGTATAATTAAAACCTTAGGGTGGGAAAGTTAAACTATCAAATAAAATTGGATAAAAGGCTAATTGTCCAGAGCAACAGAATAGGGCTTTTTTCAATGGCTGTGAAATGAAGAGAGAGTCAGAGGCTTGTGATATGCCCTCCACTCTTCGGATCTGGTCATTGGAGGGCACCACAGAGGAATTGGGGAGACCTTTGTATGATGGAGAGATTTTAAAGGTGAATGACCACCCATTCAGAAGTTAGGGCTTCTTGCTTCCTGAAGATTTTCAAAGGCAGAGGAACTTCCTTTGAACCACAGAAAACTCTGCTAGCATGCCATGTAGGTCACCTAGATTTGGGCATCCTAGGATCCAGGAACTGCTGGGCATTTGGTCAAGTGACCACATAATATTTTTAAGGGACTGTGAGTGAGCAAGAAATGGAAGAGTTTGCATCCATGCCTTTGGGAGCCCATAGGCAGCTGCCATGCAGGCAAAGGAGATGCTTCATTGGCACACCCTTAGATTGCCCCATTGGCTAGGGATTGCAGCCTGCACTCAGCTCAATGAATTGTGAAGGCTCATTTGTTTTTCATTAGGAGAAGTAGAATTTGTTGTCTGGGTGGGGACCCTGTAAAATGGAGGTCACTTGGCATTTGTGTCCCTTTGGCATGAAAGGCAAAGGATGCCTTTTGCACAGTTTGCCGAGATGCTGATTTTGCAAGGTGCCTGCTATTTGTGATAATTCAGTAGTCCAAAAAGTGGCTTAAAGGAACTTAATGCTGCTGTGAAGGTTGGGGGTGGATAGCAGCAGCAGAAAGAAGGATGGTTGCATAGGCAGAGTCACAGAGCTCAGTGTGCAGCTGTGTCCCCTGGCAATGGCCATGGTTTCCTGTAACCCGGGAGCAACAAGTTTCTTGATTTTAATAGAAGCATAAATGCCTTTCAGTGATTGTTCCCTTGAGTGAGGAGCATCTGAAGAGAGGGAATATGAGCAGCATTCTTCTTTGCAATATCTCAGGAGCCACTGGAGAAGGGTCAGTGCTGGGGGACTGCTGGGGGGAAGCATCTGGGGCACCTTCTATCCATCAGAACTGCTCACATGTGCTGGCGGCACTGACGGTAAGGAATGCAGAGTGAACCCACATGAGGGAGAGAAGTGGGAGAGGAAGGCTGGACCCTTTTCAGAGGGGGAGTGATGCCTCTCATTTCAGTGGGGGTAGATCTGATGGAGCAGTGGGTACCCCAACCAAGCCACTTGAATCTCTGAGCAAAACTGCCAAACAAGTAGACTAGGGATTGTATGATTGCAACATGAAGTAGGCAGTCTGTATCAGCTCTAGGATATGATTAATTCCTCATCTGTAAAATGTGGATGAGAACAGCCTCTACCTCCCAGGGTGGTGGTGAGGGTCAAGTGAGATGGCCAACCTTCAAGCACTATGGAAATGTGGGCTTTGGTTTGGAGATTTTGCTTTTTTTTGGCACATGTGATAAAGTGTTACAAAATTTAATAGTCTCTTATTGCTTGTAAAATCAGTAAGTACGCTTTATGGGAGGGGACCCATAACAATGGGAGATGGCTCTTTTCCAGTAGAACTGAATTCTCAATGTTCCATCAACATTCTTTTGGAGCAAGAAATGTTTAACCTTTTCGTTTTGATGAAAAAGTCCTTTGAATGATTAATATGTGAACTTTGAACAAAATTTTCCATGTGTGTAAAATCAGTAGTAGTTTTTGTTGTTGTTTGGTCCAGACCTGTATTTTTTCAAGGAAAGGAATTCCCAGTAAGGTGTCTTCCTTCACTAGTAGAGATGACTGGTTTATTGGTAACCTAGAGCAGGTGATCATAGTGTGTGTGTGTGTGTGTGTGTGTGTGTGTGTGTGTGATGTGTGTGTGTATGTGTGTGTGATGGACCACTGGACCACTTTGGCAGCAGTCTGGTAAAACCTGTAGACCCTTTCTCATAAAAAAAGTTTTAAACATAGAAAACAAAATATGTAAGGTTGAAAAGGAAATAAACTATTTAAGCTAGTTATCTATCATCAGTCTCTCTATGTCTCTCTATATGTATCTCTGTACCTCTGAAGTTTGTATGTATCTGTCCTTACCTACCTACCAAGTTCTCAGACGTTTGTTACAGAGTTGTTTAGGGACACTGAATGAATGAATGAATGAATGATTTATTAAGTGCTTACTAGCTATAAAGCATCGTGCTCAGTACAGCAGATGTAGATGAGCAAGTCAGATAGATAGACCCTGCCCTTGAGAAGCTCCTGCTCTAACTGGGGAGAGAACGCTTACAGAAGATTTCAGGTACATGTCAGATAGAGAGGTCCGTGGTCTTTGGGGCAGCAGCAGCAAAGCAGATGTGAATGTTTCTTCTTTAATGTATTTTCCAATGATAAGATCCCATCAGTTTGTGATGTTAAACTACTGGACAAGGGCTTGGATGGTGAGACTGTTCCTTTTTGGGTCTTTGGTAGCCATGGCTATCAGTTATACCAAGCTGTGGCTGTCCAATTATACCAAACAGCATCATTTGTCATGCTGTTTCTCCCCAGAGGCTGCTTCCCAACCATGAAGATGGTGAATGGAAGCCTTGCTGGAAGCCTTGCTCCACCCAAGGCTTTTGGTCTCAAGGTCTTGGGCTGTCTTCATCGGAGTCTGAGGGGAGATGCTGCCTAGTGGTGGTGGCAGTTGGTTGGCAGTTGGTGCCGGTGATGATGAGTAAGGTAGGCTGAGTAAGGTAGGCTGAGTAAGAGGCTGAGTTGAAAGGAGGTCTAGCAGTTTCGGGGATGCTGCTCATCCCAAGGCTTCTGGATTCAGGGGCCTGTGCTGTCTTCATCAGAGTCTGAGGGGAGATGGTGGTCAAAGAAATAATAGGGGAGTCTGAGCTGATTGGTACATCTGCTACCCCTCACTCAAGGGATACTGCTGCCTCAGCTAGGCAAGCATGCCTGCTCTGTGAGAGGGTTCAATGATTTGCCCTTGGTAACTCAGCCAATATGTGTCAGTGGTGAGATCTGGACCATGGTCTTCCTGACATCAAAGCCAAGCATTTTGTCTACCAGGTCATGCTCCTTCTCTTTCATGAATGTCATCTTCTCCTTTGGAGTACTTAACCACCTTTCCTTTTCCAATTATAAATTAAGTTCTTTTTTACAGGTATGGGGGTTATTAAAGCATAGCATTATGAACCACATAATTGCCCAGGTTCTAAAGGCAGGGTAGACAGTGTGGAGAGATCATGGGAAGTGACTTGTGTGGCTATCTAGTCCAGACCCACCATTTTGCAGATTGAGAAATTAAGTCTCAGAGAGTTTGAGTGACTTGCCCAGGATTGCACAGCCAGTAGGTGTCAGAAGTGGGATAGGAGCCCAGGTCCTTCTGACTCTTGGTTCAACACTGTGTTTACTAGTCTGTGCTTTCCCTAGAATACTGGGACAAGATCAGCATCTGAAAGGCCTGCTTTCAAATCCTTTATCTGATAATTGTTGTCTCTGTAACTTTAAGAAAATTACTTCTTTGTTCCTCTGGCAGCTCCTTAGGATTTCTTTGGTGCAGCAGAAATAAGTTTGAGTCAGCGGTCAGAGGACTTGAATTTCTATCTCAGCCCCAACTCAAATACTGACTCTGCTAGCTTCTACCTGGTTTACCCTGGATAAGTCATTTCACTTTTCTTGTTCCTGGTTATATCATCTGTAAAATGGGTGGTTCAAGGCCTCTACATTCCCTTTTCTCTGAACCATCTACTCAAACATGGACACCTTAAAATCCACCTAGAAGAAGAGTGAGCAGCACACAGAAAGACCACCTACTCTGGGGTGAAAAGGACAGGAGTTCCAATTCTATATCTCATGTTCTGGTTCTACTTGTGTGACGTATATGTCATTTCCCTCCTAGGACCTTAGTTTTCTTATTTCTCCAATAAGGAGGTTGGACCAGTTTGTTTTCAAGGCCAGCTCTCAAGCCAGGATCTGGTCCTGAAATCCTCAATTCTCACATGTACAAAATCCCTGATCTTTCATTGGGGATGAAAGGTTAGGTTTTCATAGAAAGAAGACACCACCTTTTAGGACACTGAACCTGCTTTATCAATGAGCTTGTCCTAGGATGCATTTCAGGCATCTTTCTAATTTCTGCATTAAATGTGGGATTTAATGTTGTTTTCCCCTTAGGGGATATTTGTTTTCCACTTCTAACTTTGAGCTTTCACTGTTCTACATGTCATTAAAGGAAGTTAAATTAGCCTTTTAAAAAATCATGCTTTTTAAATGGAGAAAAGAAAAACTTTTAGAAGTGGAAATCATTCATATTTTTATCTAAAGTGTAGAAAATGCCTTGTTATGTTTCGGAATTGATCGATTGATTGATTTTTCTGTTGCTGATTTCCACTGTGGGTCAGAATGTGGAGCATATGGGTGGGAAGGCAGAGAGAAGAGCAGACACAGGGATGTGAGGGGGAGCCAGTGATCTTGGCCAAGCAAAGTGTTTCATGATCCTGGGATGGAATCTGGCCAACGAGGAGTCTGAGGAAGTTTCAAAGCAACATGCAGGTCTTCCCTACAGATAAAAATTTAAAGACCAGCCCTCACTTAACACTGATGATATTCATCTTCCCAATTAAACATTTATTGAAAAAAAAAGCTGAATGAGAGCTGGTCTGGGTCCCACAACTCAATCCCCCTCCACCTTGCCTTCATCTTTACTTTCTTCCTCAGAATCATTTTCAGTTTTCCCTATTAGTAACCAAAGTGGAATGCATCAATTCACTGAGCATTTTCATCTATTGCTTGCTGTTTCCCAATCTATAGGATCCCGGATTTGGGATTAGACGTGAACCTTAAAAATGGCTGAGTCTAACCTCCCCCCATTTTTTTATAAAGGGAGCAACTGGAGAACAGGAACTTTGGTTACTGCCCATGCTGACACCAGCAGTAAGTGACAGATGGGATTAGATGCTGGGCAAACAGAAGGCAAAAGACAGATAGTGCCTGCCATCCAGAAGCTTGTATTTGGTAATTCTAATACAGTAGATGAAGTCGATTTGGAGGGAGAGTAGAATGCTTCATGCCTCAGAGGGAGAGGGGTGCACTGAACCAGGTGACAGGTCTGTGTCTGTTTGGGGTCGCTTCATGGCTCAGTAGATAGAGTGCCAGGCCTGGAGTCAGGAAGACCAGTGAGTTCAAATCCAGTCTCAAACATTTATTAGCTTATGTGATCCTGAGGAAGTCACTCATCCCTGTTTGCCTCAGTTTCCTCATCTGTGAAATGACCTGACAAGAAAACCCCCAATGGGTTCAGGAAGACTCAGATCTGACTGAAAACAGCTCAACAACTGTATCTGATACTTTTTCCCTTTCTCTCTGGGAGCGCCGTGTCTCCTTTGGGCATTTCTCTCTTTTCGCCCATGATTGTCATCATTTGTTTTTCCAAAGGATGGACAGCACTGACAAAGAGATCCTTAAAGAGGCACAAGACCTGACTTCCCAAACCTTGTGGCTCTGGGCTCTTTCCAAGTGAAGGCAATCCTTGAGCTGCCATGTCCTTTTGTGATATAGATAGGGGAGAAAACCAGAGTTATGCTTTTGGGGCATACCAAGGTATTGGGAAGAAGTTTAAAAAAATAATTTGACAAATAGAAATTGCAACTGGTCAGTGCCAAGGAAAGGGGGTGGGATGTCTGGCCTTTGTTTTTAAAAATAGAGACCAAAAAGGGGTGTCTGAACCATATCCCATGTTCTTTCACCCTCACCTCCTGGGAACTATAGAATCATATGGTCACTGCTGCAGAGTTCAAAGGGGGCATGGGAGAGGACAGTGCATCTGGAATCAGAGAAACTAGGTTCAAATCCTGCCAACCATCCAGTTACTCCCCGGTGAGGCCCTCACTGGGTATCAGGCTCCTCATTTCTAAAATGGAGGGCTTGCACTAAATGGCCCCTCATGTCCCTTCTGGCTCCAAGTCCACGACTGTGGAATCCACTCATTACTTTTATTAGTAAGTAAATTATTTTTAATATCTTCTTTCATAAAATGGATGATAATTGTATTCAGAATATTTTCCTAAGACATGGAAACCTGATTTAACAAGTTACATTTGCATGGGTGGATTTCCTCTCCTTTCTATTGTTCCTTGGGGATTATTTCTTGAGTACAGCCAACCTCACTTCCTCAGAATGGATGTGGAAAAGTGGCAACACCAAGGATTGGCTTGTGCCATTTCATGGGCCATTTTTTTGGACCAAATGGAATCAGTTGAAATACATGGGTTAGCAAACCTCATAAGCTACCAGAGGCTGGCAGAAGGAGCCAACTCATGGCAGGAGTGGGGGGTAGGGAGAGGTGAAAACAGCCTCAACATACTTTGAGACTTTTCTAATAAAACCCAACTCTAATACTTGGGTGTAGACACTTAGCACAGGGTCTGGCCCACAGTAGGAGCTTAATACATGTTTATGGACTGACAGGATCCCATTATTATTATGGCTTCTAGTGGGGGCCCCTTAATCCAAAAAAGCAGGAGAAGGTTCTCATGCTACCAGCCTCCAGGCCAGGCCCCTCCCCTGGTTTATGGCAGATGAGCTAGAAGGAATGCGAATTGCACATTGGAAGAAAATTTGCATGGGCTCCTGAGCTGTTTAACCTTTCCTCACAAACAGGCAGTGACATGTATGGTTTAAAGGAAAATGATGACCAGGAGTTGGGTCCCAGACCACCCTTTGTCAAGACCAGGCTGACAGGCAGGATGACTTGCTGCTGATACGGCCCATGGCTCCTTTGGGGGGTCTGGGCTCAGCCTGTTTCCCACAGAGGTGGCTCTTAAATCAGGAGGGCTCCCAGGGGGCATGCCTTCTGGAGTCTGGACCATGCCTTGTGAAACAGCATCAGGGCTTCTTGGGAAGCTGCTTCTGGGATGTCTTGAGATCAGCGGGTGATTTTCTCAGTCCATGGATATTCTGCAGCCCTACCTCGTACTGTAACTTTGTGGTAAAATATGAGATGTAGGCACTGACAACTCTGAAATCCGGGTCTCCTTTTCGGGAGCTGGGCTGTGTCTTTTCCCTGGGTTCGCTGGTTCATTTCCTTTTAATTTGATAGAGCTAGGGTTGGGAAGGCTTAAGCTAAATACCGTCTCAAAATATTGACTAGATGTGTGACCCTGGGCAAATCCTTAATCTGCCTGTCCTTAGTTTCCTCATTTGGAAAAAGAGATTTGTCTTGACCATCTCTATGCCCCTTCCAGGTCTAGGGCTAGGATCCTTATGAGTTCTGTTGTGTGACTACCTCAGAAAGTAAGTATGGTGGATGGGGTAGAGAGCGCCCCAAAGAATGTAGATGCCTTAGGTGCAATCCCCACCCACTGGACTGTGAGTTCCTGGAGACCAGAGACTGTCTTTTGCTTCTCCTTATATCCCCAACCCAGAGCCTGACACAGTGTGTGCTTAATAAATGTTTAGTGACTATTGACCCCATACAGCCCTTCTTTCTTTATGACCTTGGGAAAGTCATTAAGCCTTTTGATGCCCTGGAAAATTATTACAACAATGACGAGGACTATGGCAATCACAGCAACTTTGCAAAGCTCCTTAAGACTTTGCACTGCAGAACAGTTGCTAACTTGCCCTGAGAGTAGGAAATCCCCTAGTCAATGAAATCAGAGGTCTAGTCCAAAAATAGGGGGGAAAGGGGAAAAAAGAAAGTGAAAGTCTATACTTACCTAACAGAAAAGTGGAAGTTGCCAGCTAAGTGTATTTTAAAGGTAAGCAAAGTCTGGGGCATTGCTTTATTGGAAGCCCTTTAATATTTTGGATAACAATATTTTAAATGCAGTCCTATGTTTGTATGCTTCAACATGTCAAAAAATCTCTAATTCTAATAATGAGGCCATTCCTTCAACCAGTCCAAACCACAATTCAACTTTGTTTCAGTGGATGATTCCACAAGAGACCTTGCCCCCAAGGTTTATCACTTCCTGGCCAGTGTGATGGTGATTGGCTCCTCCAGCCTCAGCAAGACTGGTCTTCAGATGATGGTCTAGGTCCAGTCTACATTCACAGAGATTATGTCTATCAGAGCAGAGAACACGTGCATCTATATGTGCATACAAAATGACTGCCTTTCTAGACCGTCCACTGAAGCATGGCCATCTTGGTGAATGGGGCCACTAGGAAGTGCTGCAGTAGCTTGAGTGCTAGGCTTGGAGTCAGGAAGACATGAATTGAAATCCAACTAAAAAACTTCCTAGCTCTACGACTTTGGACAAGTCATTTAACCTTTGTTTGGCACTGGAGATAGAAACGGCAAACCCCTCCAGTATCTACCAAGAAAACCCCATGGGCAACATAATCCACAGGGTCTCAAAAAGTTGGACATGACTGAAATGATTAGATTCTACCCAGATCTGGACTTTGTTGCCGTAGCATAAAAGGTCCAGGGTCCTTTCCATGAAGAAATAGTTCAACTTTGGAGATCCCATACTAACACCTAATACGGTTTAAGGTTACACGTATACATAATATGTATCTAATTGTGTATGTGTGTGGCATGGAAGAGAATACAGCAGATACAGTTTCTGAAGGAATCATCAGATGTGCAGATCCATGAAGTCAAAAATCGCTTAATCCAGATTTATCAACTCTGCGCCTCCATTATGTCGGGTGACATTAGCACATTATACAGGGTTAGCTGTCTTAGAGAGAACAGAGGCACAAGCTTCTACCGCCCAACTTTGATCAACTGTAATTACCACAAAGTGCTTTTCACCACCTCATTGTTGTTTTATGAAGAATAAAAATCACTAATTTTATATATGAGCATTTTCAGGCGTGACAGGGATCACTAGTTTAAAAAAAAAAGGCACCATGCAGCCTTCAAAGGCCCAGAGCCCATGGGCTCCTAAGTATGTCATTTTCTATTTCCATCAGGCCTGTTTACCCTGACCAAATATTTGCTTGACACCCAGGTGACCCGGTGGGCTGGTTTTTAATAACTCACTTTAGCTGTGGCCTTCTTTAACAAGGGTGTTCGTGCAGTGGACTTCAAAAAAAATTGGGTGAGGGTTGGAGGTGATGTCATCAATCATGGTGGACATATGAAACTCAAGCTTGGCATGCCAGTAATTGACATAGCTTACACTGATACGAAAAACAAAGTGAAATACAATATTTACTAAATAAATCCAGCAGAAAGGTAGTGGAAATGCATTTACGCAGGAAGAAACAGAAAAGAAAAAAACAGTTGGCACTTAATCAATGCTTATTTAATGAATGAGTATATTTTTAAAAGGAAGATTTTTATACTTCTTTTTTAAACTTGGTACTAAATCTTCCTTGCATGACCACCACCATCTACACGAGGACATTCTAAACATAAAGAAATATCACTTTTTTCCCTTTGGAAGCATGTGTCTCTTGTGAGAATCGGCTGCAAAGGGTATCAATATGTTCCAGTACATATTTATGTAAACTTATTCTAGATTAAAAAAAACAAACCTCAGCAGTAGAGGATGGGGGCAGCAGGGCTAAACAGCACTTTCTCTGAAGAAGATCTGGGGGCTTCAGTGAGCTGCAAGCCCAGAACAAGGCAGCAGTGTGATTTGGCAGACCAAAAAGCTAAAGCAGTCTTGGACTGCATGGATGGCTTCCAGGAATAAGGTCCTCTGTCTTCTGTCCTGCCCTTACTCCACCCCCAGGACTGTGCTGAGTTTTGGATGCCTCTGTTTGGGACAGCGCCTGGAGAATACTCAGAAGATGGCACCTAGGGTGGTGAAGGGCCTTGAGTCCACATCACGTGAAGGTCATCTCAAGTGAAAAGGAGATGATGAGACTGGGAATGAGAAGATGTGTTTCTGAGGAGGTGTTATGTTAAAAAGGGACAAAGCTTGTTCTTTTGGTACCAGAAGGCAGAACTGGGGGGAGTTTCTGGAAGAAGGAAAAAGGAACATTTAGAATTAATGTCGGGAAAAAACATCCAATAAGAGAGCTCATCTGGGGGCATTGTACGACTCTTTACAACAACAAGAATGAGAGTAGGGGTGGGGTGGGAGCTGGCACCGCTCAAAGGAGCCTGCTCTTTTTTAGAACAGGCTGACTTATTAAAAACTTACTTCCCTATATCACAACTAAGTTTGTCTCTGACTTTTGCCCATGTTTCTTGGTTTTATTCTCTTGGGGGATGGGAGGATAGGAATAGGGCAAGTCTAACCTAGATATGGTGGAGTGCAATGGAAAAAAAAACAAGCAAGCTAAAACGCTGTTTCCAGAGTCAGGGTTCAAATTCTGCCTCTGATACTCCTTGTGTGACTTTGCACAAGTCCCACTGCTGCCCTGGGCCTCAGTTTCCCCACATGTAAAGCAAAGCAGTTAGACTAGCTTTCTAGGGCTCTTTGAAATCCAGAGCTATAAGGCTTCAATCCTAAGCTTTCTTCCGTGTGCTAATCCTTCAGACAGTTGGAGATACCATCCTGTTCTCCCCTAGTCCTCTCTCCTCCAGGTTAAACATTCCCAGTTCCTTCCGCTGAGCCTGCCATGGTCTGGCCTCAGAACCTTCACCAGCCTGCCTCCCCGCTGCCCTTGGAATGCTCTCAGTGCCCCGACTACATGTGTCTGCCCAGTACTAATAACAGCTATTCACATTTCTCCAGGACCTCCAGGCTTGCACAGCTCTCTCCTCACAACCAGCATTATTCTCATTTCACAAATAGGGAAACCTCGGTTCTTCTGAGCCCCAGACTGATGTGTGTAGATGGCAGTGCAACTCTCTACAAGGGAAGTACTGGCCCAATTAAGCCCAGATAGTGATCAGTCAACTAACAAACATTTCTTAAGGACCTACCTATGCTAGGCTTTAATCATACAAAGAAAGAAATGGAACAATCCCTGTTAGTGAGGACCTTACACACTGGTCTGGTGATCGAAGTATTCCAGAACAATTAAAATCTGCCTTTCTATACTTCACCTTCTATTTTAATGTGAACAAATGGGTATATGAGAAAGTCTTAACCTTCCACTAAGAAACTCACCTGCAAGCCCTACTTCAGCCATGCCTGGCTGTGTGACATGGGTCAAGTCATTTGTCCTTCATGAGGCTCATTGACCTGCCTGGAAAATGGGGCCAATGATTTCCACTACCTCCTTCACCCTGCTATGATGAGGATCGTGCTTTACAATGGAAAGAGCATTGGATTTGAAGGCAGGGGGCCTGGGTTTGAATCTTGGCCCTATTCACTTTTTATCTGGATGACCCTGAAATCAGAAGATTGAGAGCTGGAGGGGGCCATGAGGTCCCTTCTAGCGCCA
Organism: Pseudocheirus occidentalis; assembly: GCA_028646575.1. Lineage (NCBI taxonomy): Eukaryota > Metazoa > Chordata > Mammalia > Diprotodontia > Pseudocheiridae > Pseudocheirus > Pseudocheirus occidentalis. The sequence continues at coordinate 10,258,624 of CM053599.1, read as the reverse complement.
GACCCTGGTCCTGTGTTGGAAAATGCTTTGTGGCCACAACACATACCAGAAATAGGGATTACTGTTATTGTGATTAACTATCATGATTCTCTCCAGACATCCCTGATGGGATTGGAATAATGAAGACAAATACCTTTGATAAGATTTAACTGGGGAAAAAACCCCACCACCCAAATCATAACTATTTTTAAATATAGCACTTGCAAGTATGTGCTAGACAGGGGAATAATAGTTATCTGCCTTCAGCAAATAATGGATGAAAGCAATCAGTTGACCTTGGAATAGTGGAAGCAATTGACATCTGAGTGCCCAGGTCATTCTGGACATTCACTGGAGCATGGAAAGAGATGAAGCCCATACTCACAGCATGTCCCTGGGCCTGAATGCCATGATTTCATCTGGTGATCTTCACCTGCCCAGTCAGCATATTTCTGGAAATATTTTAGCTGTGACCCAGGCCCACAGTGTCTGCCACAGGGGGATTGATTTGGACTATATTAGGCTATCCTGATGCCCCCAAGCTGGTATGAAAAAGGAGAGGTGAAGAGAAGTGTTGAGTATTTCTAGTGACTGTCTAGTTTGGTCAACCTGGATTCTCGATTTACAATAGGACAGAGATGGCAATCCCTCATATAATTAATTGGTTCAGGATTATGATCTCACAAGCTTCCACAAGGGAAGTTCTCACTCAGCAAGGCCATCCCTCTGTAACCCACTCAGATGCTAGCATTTCCTGTGGGGATGTGGGATGGGCATCTGAAACCCTTTGGAAGGAAGCTCTCAGTGTGAAGGAACTGGGCAGTGTTTATCATGGTAATTGTCTCAGGCTCTGTCTTTGAAGCACATGGCATGGACTCCCATTTAGCAAGGAAGCCAGAGATGACTGGCCATGTATAGCATGGACTGTTCAGCCTCTTTCTTGCCAGCTTCCTCCAGTGCATCAGTGTTGGCATCAGGCCAGGGGTCCTGTAGCACAGGAATGCCCCTTCCCAATGGTATCAGAGCTCAGATCATTTAGGCCTTGTTACTTATTTACTGCTAAAACAGTCATTTCAAATGAGAGCTTATGTAACCAAATGCCTTCTTAGAGAACAGGAAAATGTGCCTTTGTTGGCCAGAGGCATTCACTCTCTGGCCTCAGGAGACACCCCTAATGACAGTGTTTATCTGTTCTGCTCCTGGGATCATAGATTTTGAACTAGAAGGGCCTCAGAGGCCATTGGTTCAATCCCTTCTTTTTACAGCTAAGGAAGCTGAGGATGGGGGAGGTGAAGCAATTTGTTCAAGCTTACTCAGCTAGTAAGGTTCTACCTGAGGTGGGTTCAGGCCCAGATTCTCTGATTCCAGAGGCAGTGCCTTTCCTCCTGCCGCATGGCAGTATTAAGCAGATGTCTAAGTACAAAGGCAGCATGTTTTAGAAGAACACCCAGAATTGGGATGGTGCCTGAGCTTTCCCTACATTTTCCCCATGTCTCATTATTTTATGGAGAATGGAGCATGATGGGGCCCACTGGCCATAACCATGGATTTGGGAAAGAGTGCCACACCCAAAATGGCAGCCTGATGGAAAGATCTTTGGCATGATGTTCATGGCGACTGGCCACTCTAGCCATTGTTAGCTGTGTGTGGACTCAGGGAAACCATTTTACTTCACCCCCCCAAATCCTGATGTTTGGCTAGCAGCTTTTCAAGGTCCCTTCTAGCTCTGTCATTCTATAGTGCTCTGGGGCTCATTTTCAACATGAATAAGCTAAATTAACTGATGTGTAAGGGCCCTTCTAGTACTGGAGTGAATCCCTGAGAAACTGAAAATTCATGATATTGTTCAGAGGAACAAAATGATGAATTTAGGAGCCTTTAAAACAGAGAATACTCAGCATATTAATAGCCTGGGAATATCCAAACATTCCATACTTAAAAACCAATCAATCATCCAATCTGTAAGCATTTATTAAGCCCCTAATATTATGTCATGGACTCTACTAGAGATTAGGATTACAAAGTAAAACAATGAAGCCATTCTTGCCCTCAATGAGCTTTCATTCTGCTGGGAGAAACAAGGTACGCATACTAAATAGAGAGAAGATAATTTTGATGGAAAGGGCGAGGAGCTAGGGAATCAGAATAGGCCAGGAGCTGCTGCTTCATTTCTATTACTATAAGGGCCAGCTCTGCCAATATGGATTCTATATCTTCCATACTTGAGCAAATCTCTCAGGAGTTTCTATGGCAAATATCTATCCATCTATCTATTATCTACCTATGTACCCATCTATTCATCTATCCAATCATCTATCCATCCTTCCACCTAGCTATCATTCATCTCTATGCATCCATTGTTCATGTAAGCATTCACCCATCTGTTCGTTGACTTATCTAGCCACCAATCCAACCATCATCCATCCATCTCTCTATTTACCATTTATCTATCCACCCATGTACTGAGCAATATATGTACCCATCTAGCTATTTCTCCTTCCATCCATCTAGTTATTTATCATCTGTCTATTCATAGATTCAGATGCATATGCATACACACCAGCACATAGGCTGGTGCCAACCTTGCGGAATTTGGTTTGTCAAGTCTATATGGAAAGCCTTTTTTTTTTTGCTTCTTGGAGAGGGGGAAGGCAGGACAATTGAGTTTAAGTGACTTGCCCAAGGTCACATGGCTAGCAAGTGTTAAATGTCTGGGGCCAGATTTGAACTCAAGTCCTTCTGACTCCAGGGCAGGTGCTCTATTCACTGCGCCATCTAGCTGCCCTTAGAAAGCCTTTTTAGCCATAAAACGAAAGGACTAATGATAGATCTGACAAAAAAGGAAAAGGATAAATGTTGGGGGGGGGAAATTTCAGGCAAATGTTCATGCTAATACATTATTCTTGACACTGTGAATTGATCCAGTGAGTGTGGAGAGCAGGTTGGAATTATGCCCTCAAAGTCACTAAACTCTTTATACCTTTTGCCCCAGAAATGCCCCCAAAGAAAACAGGGAAAGAGGAAAATGACCCATATGTAAACATTAAAAAATAGAATTTAACAAAACATAGCACTTTTTTGTTTTATCAATGAACTTGAAACTAAGAAACATCCAACAAGTATGGAGTGATTGAAGAAATTATGGTGTGTGAATATGAGGAAACACTCTTGTGTCATAAGAAATGGTGAACAGAATGATTTCAGAGAAATTCTGAGGATTTGTATGAACTGACACAGGGAAGTGGGCAGAACCAGAACAGTTTATGCAGTAGCCACCATGTAGTTAAGACAAGTAACTTTAAAAGACTTTAGAACTCCAGTCAACATGATGACCAACCATGATTCCAGGGGAACAGTCTACCCACCCCCTATTAAAGAAGCTACAGAGTAAATGTGTGTTTTTGTTCATAGACAATGTGGAGATTTTTTCCCCTTGATTACACAAATTTGTTACAAGGATTTTGCTTTTATTTTTTATTTCTCCAGAGAGGAATAGGTAGGTGGAAGAGAAAATAAATGTGTGTTCATTGGAAAAAAAATAATGGGAGTGAAAAAAATAAATCAGCCTGGACTTCTATCAAGTTTCAAATAGATGATCCTTTGAACTAAGTCTCATTTAAAATTGGAGCATGGCAAGCTCCTTGATGAGATGGAAGAACTGCCATGATGGTTCTGAAAAGTGTGAGGGCCGCTATGAATGGCCTCAAATCTGTGGTCCAGGATGATGGAGGTGGTTCCAGGTGTAGATTAATTGGAAACACGACTACTGGATAGTCAATCTCAAAGGCAGGAAATGCTGGGCATACTTCCTGCCCCTGTCACATACTATCCATGTGACTCCAGGCAAATCACTTAATCTCTCAGTGCTCTAGGCAACTCTAAGAGTTGGAGTGTCAGAGCAGATGCCAAACTACATTGGTAGAAAGAGTTTCTTCATCTGGGAATTCCTTATATGAGTGAAATCATAGCCTCACTTCCTATCCCTATCTCTATCCATTGATGGGTGTATAATTTTGGGTCCTGGCATATTCTGCCAACACAGTATCATAAAGATAACACAGCTACAAAGAAAACCCACGTGATAGCGATTGAAGAAATTAATCAGAGTCTGCCAAGGGCCAGTCAGGGAACTTTTGGAGAGAGATGTTCAGAGAGGTCCTGGGGCATTATAGACAAGCCAGTCTTGGCTAAGAGAACAAACATCTTAGTATTGGATAAAAGTCGTGAAACAATGAGGACTTATTCCTACAACTGACTTACTTAGTGGAAACATCTTTTTTTAAACCTTCACATGAGAAAAAAAAACAACACAACAACAAAGACCTACCAGATAAAGATGTTTTTTTTTGTCAGGGGGGCTTAAAGAACATGTTGAAACCAAGGAACATCAAAGTCAATCTCATTTTCATCTTGGTACTAGAGACCATCACACACACACTAGTCGGACATCTCCAGGAGCTATAGAGTTCTCATGTTTTTGGCTAAAATTCAGAAGGATAAGTAATATATAGGCACCTGCCACATCACCAGGAGACTCCCATCCCAGCCATAGATCATCCTAATGTACTTGGGCAATACCCAGGATTAGAATGAATTTTCAACAGATTTACCTGAGCTATGAAAGTAAAAGAATGGCTATGGTGATAAATTATGTTATTATTAAAGATCAAAAGGAAGTGTTTCTTGCCAAATAGTCTCTGAGTGCTCAGCTATAGAAAGAGATGGAGGAAGTATAGCACTTATCTCCCTCCTGGAGCACTGTTCTCATTACCATTTGGTTTCCCTGTGAGATACTTCTCCGATGGCTTACAGAGGGGACCGTGGGTCCATTAAGGCTAAACCATTAGAGCTCAAGCATAGCAGCTTCTGCCATATGGGAAAGGTGACAATGAGAGCTGCAGTAGAAGATGAGGCTCCTGACCAAAGACCCCCAACGTGAATTATACACAAGAGGTTGGCCACAAGATCAGTGAACCAAAAATCATTTATTGCTTACCATGCACCATAATCTCTATTAAATGTTGCAGATATAAAGGCAAGTTCTGTCCCTGCTCTCAAAATGCTCACATTCAATAAACAATTGGGTACATTTAGGATCAATAGCAATATTTATATAATTTATAATCTATTTGTAGAGATATATACTCTTACACACATAAGCACACAGAGCAAGAGAGAAAGAGAAACAGAGACAGAGACAGAGACTTACAGAGACAGAGAGAGACAGAAACCAAGACCTAGGGGGTAGCCAAAGGACTCCAAGATAAGGTAGACTTTGATCTAAGTTTTGAAGGAAGCCAGAAATCAATCTCTTGGCCATGGTGATCCATAAAAGAGATAGAAAACATTAAAAAGTTCCCAGTCCTCTGTATCTTACTCTTTTTTTTCAACCTGATAGTGATAAAAAGGAGAGCACATGGTATTTATAATCACAATCTTTTTGAACCATCTACAGACCTAAATTGATGGTGATATCTTTGTCTAAGACCAAGTAAATGGGCATATTGATACTTATAAAACATAGCTTGTAACCCTGCACGTGTACATGTTTTTGCCCCTCTCCCCCTAATACAATGTAAATTCCTTGAGAGTAGGGTCTGTTTCATTTCTGTCTGTGCCTCAGTTCCTAACACAATGTCTGGTACACAGGAAAAGCTTAATGATTGGGTTGTTTTGTTTTTTTTTTTGCTTTTTGGAGGGCAGTTGGGGTTAAGTGACTTGCCCAAGATCACAGGGCTAGTTTTTCTTTTTTTGTGTTAAGTGTCTGAGGCCGGATTTGAACTCAGGTACTCCTGACTCCAGGGCCGGTGCTCTATTCACTGCGCCACCTAGCCGCCCCTTAATGATTGTTTTTAATTGGTTGATTCTGGCTATTATTCTTCCAACCAGTAAACTATAAGCTCTTTGAGAGTAGGAACTGCTTTGTCCTTCTGTATGTATCCCCTGTACCTGGCACAGGACTTAGCCCACGGCTAAAATACTGAAGAACTGGTTGCTGATTGCTTGATATTACTGAAGCAAGTGAACCAGCTCCATGTTGGCAATCTCAGTATAAATGAAAGCAGACTGACTGAAGACAGGGGAGCTCAGGAGATGGATGGCTCCCAAGTTCTGTCTGCTTTGGGAGGCAGATGAAGGCGTTGGCTGAGTTGGTTTAAACACTTCCCCCATAGGCAACAAGAAACCCCTTTACAAAGAACATTATCTCATAGATGAATGGGTTTTGGTCACCTTGCCTCATTGTGATGCTCATTAGCAGCCAGACTGCCATGAATCATAATACTAGTATTGATATAGTAAAAACCTTTCCATGTTGGTCCTCACAGCAGTAGCCAACTGAGGTAGACACCACACATGGCGTTAATCTCATTTTGTAGAGAAGGAAACCGGGCACCTACCAGACGAAGTGACCTGCCAAGGCCACTCAGTGAGTCAGAGGCGAAGTCTGAGCCTTGGCCTCTCTCCATTCAAAGTCCAGAACTGTGTCCAGTTCCCCATTGCTGATGCTATCCTTTTTTAAGAGGAATGAGTGAAGGGCTTCTAAGTAGAAAGAAATAAGTTTCAAAGTGGGGTTATCCATCCTTTGATACGTAATGACTCTGAAGTGAGGGTGGCCATCAGGATGAACACACCTGAGACAATAGATGAGCTTTTTCTCAGTATTGCAGTGATTATTGTTCCTGTTACACCAAAAGTGTTTGAAACTGTGCTTCTGAATTGAAAAGAGCCCACACATGTGGATCACTCAGGTTTATCACATACTGGAGACACTTTTGTAAAGAAGGCAGCTGGAAAGTGGGAGATATTGTGAGACATAAATAATTATAAGTAAAAGACTTCATGCTGGCTCTACCATAACAGACTAGAAGCAAATGGCTTCAGATAGAGAATAACTTCATAGTCATCTGCTTGGGCACATTCTTCCTAAGAACTCTGGTGTCATTGTCAAAATCAACAGGAAAAAAGAACAGAAAGTAAAAGACTGCAGACAAATATAAGAACTATTTAAATAAACTATTAACTCAGAAAAGGGGCAGTTAAGTAAAAGTCAATATATTGACTCTGATGATGATGGTTTCTCAGAGGTGTTTACCTGACAGTCCCTTGTCACCTTAAAAAGGTGAGAGACAAGGGAAACAAATCTGTCCCCAAAGCTGGAGAGGAGCTGGAATGTATTGAGAGCTTTGGAACAGTGGAGAAACCCCATAATTTACCAGAGAAAACAATCAAGAAAGGAAGGAACCATGACTAAAACCTGTGGCTCACATGCTTTTTTATTCTAATTCACAAAGCATGAGTCTTAAATGAGATGAAGAGATCCTAATGCAAGGAGACAATTTTGACCTCCTAGGTATCACTGGACAATGGTGGGCTGGAATCCGTGGTGGAATATGGCTCAGGTAGGAAATACCTTATTTAGAAGGAATTCTTTAGATAGAAGAGATACTGAGACTCATTACACATTAAGAAGATAGACTACAATGAGCAAATCCAGGGACCACAAGAGGGAATCGTTCTAGAGAGAATCAGATGAAGATCAACAGAGGTAGAAACAGAAGCAATATTGTCCAGGGAGTATTCTCCAGACCACCAGGACAGAATGCGAAAACAGATGAGGAGTTTGGGAAACAATTCAAAAGCCTGGCATGGAGGCATGATTTAATAGTGATGGAAGACTTCAATTATCTGGACATCTGCTGAGATGTCTCTGCCAAAAGCAGATCAGGTAGTAATTACTTAACTGCTTCTCCTGCACTACTATCTCCAGGGAAGGCTCAGCCTTGCTTCGCTTCACTCACTTCACTCCCTACTCTGCGGCCATTTCCCTGTCCCTTTTCATTCTCTCCTGTCTGAAGCAGGTTCTAGGAACAAGAACCAAGAACAAATGAAGCCCGCCTTTGTTGATGGATGGAGTGTGTTGATCTCTTCTCCCCCACTTCTACTCCGTCCTCTCCATTTTGTTCTATATTAAAGTCCCCCTCCTCCAGCCACCACTACCCTTTATGTATAGATCTTTCCTTCTGGAATAGAAGTTCCTTGAGGGCAGGAGTTGATTTGGTTTTGAATTGTATCTTCAGGATTTAGCAGGGATGTTCAGCGTAGGAAGCATTTAAATCAATGTTTTATTCCTTCATTCATTGGCTTAATGATAATTTCATCCTCCCAAACTGGAAGGAAGTGATGGACAACTCTAGACCCCAGCTCTTACCAACAAAGAAGAAATAAGTTGCCCAAGATGTTGGGGGAAAGAGGATGGAAACTTTCAGTTAAAATAACCAATCTGTCTTAAAATACTTAGAGAAGAGAGGCAAGCTGGCCATGTGGCCCTGTGTTTGGGGAAAGATGATTTAAAAGACTTCAGAGAAAAGGAGAGTAAAATGTCAGCACAAAAATTTTAAGGAGCGCAAGAGGGATAGAAAACTATGTTTTGTGTTTTTATTTTTTGCTTTTTGGAGGGCAGTTGGGGTTAAGTAACTTGCCCAAAGTCACACAGCTAGTTAGTGTGTCAAATATCTGAGGCTGGATTTGCACTCAGGTCCTCCTGCCTCCAGGGCTGGTGCTCTACTCACTGTGCCACCTAGCCACCCCAAGGGACCGAAAACTATGAAGAACAAAATCTGAAGATAAATACTGAAATTATTCCAGCAAAGCAGAAAGATGTGTGGGTACATGGGGCACAGAGAATCTGTCCAAATAAAAAGGCAAAAGTACATAGAATTCATGAATGAATTTAGCTTTCTAAAATTCACGTACCTTATATAAAAACAGGACTGATATAGGAAGCTGTATTCAATAGCATGGCACAGTCCCATAAGAAAAAGGTTAAGACGCAAAGTTAGAATAGTCTGAGGCTGAGGTGAAGTACTAAAAATGGTAAAGTGTGTGAGTGCATGTGAGTGTGTGCATGCATGTGTGTATGTGTGTATGTGTGTGCGTGTGTGTGTGTTTTAAGCTATATTAAGGGAAATAATAAGAATCAAAGAAATGGCAAAAATGCCAAGAGTCGTGGATGGGATGATGGTAATGGTGATGGAGTGAGGCCCGAATCCTTCAACTCCTTTGTGGTTATTAAAGTTCTTGTATGTAGTTCATATGAGCTTAATGACTTAAACATATCAACGGCAATAAGACACCGGCCTACTAATGCCTTACGTGTCTTGGATCTCCATTCTCTGCTAGCCAGTTTGGTCCAGTCCTTTCTAGTCCAAAGGTTATTCTCCTTGCCAAAGAGAACAACAGCAAAACAACATGTCAGGGCGCTGGAAAACCTGGTAAATATGATGCTGAGCCCAACCTGAGCTCAAAGGATCATGGGAAATGAGAGAAATGTTGTATTGTTTCAAAAAGAGGGTGGAGTCTGAAAAGGATAGGGTAGGGCAGTCAGACTGTTGACCCACAAGCATTTCCTAGGCACTTACTCTGTGCCAAGCACTGTGCTAAATTGTGGGTAGATATAAATCTCTGCACTCCAACAGGTCTGAATAGGGGAAGACAACTGCTAGATCCCTGAGCTAGTCTTTGTTTCTCAGTTAAGCAATAAATTAAAATTAAAGGGATTGAGATTGGGGATGACGAAGAGCCAGTGTGGCTTCAGCAATGGGATTTCCATTTTTCATGGGATTTGGACTGGGAATTCAGAAGAAATGTCATAGAGTCTATCTGGATTCCAGAAGAACCTTGGGCAAAATCTCTTCTCATTTCTGTGCTTAGCTAGGTGGGGAGCTGGAAGCTAGGTGATAATACACTGGGATGGATTCCTGTCTTGTGGAATGAGCAAGCCCAACTTGCAGTTATTAAAGTCTTGATGTTGACTTGATGGGAGGTCTCCAGTGAGCCACGCCAGGAGATATGTCTTGAGTTCTGTGTTGTTTAACATAATTTATCAATGACTCGGATTGTGGCATTCCTATCAAACTTGCTGAAGGATAACGAACATATTGCAGGTAACTAAGTGGCCAGGTGAATAGGGTGCTGGACTGGGAGTCAGGAAGACTTGAGCTGAGTTCCTACCTTAAGACACTAGCTCACTCTCTCAGCCTGTTTCTTCATATGATAAGTAGGGATGATAACAGTGCCTCCTACACATTTGTTGTGAGGAGCAAAGGAGATGTTGTTGTATAGTCATTTCAGTCATGTCCAACTCTTCATGACCCAATTTGGAGTTTTCTTGGCAAAGATATGGCAGTGGTTTGTCATTTCCTTCTCCAACTCATTTTATAGATGAAGAAACTAAGACAAACAGGGTTAAGTGACTTGCCCAGGGTCACATAGCCAGTATGTATCTGAGGCTGGATTTGAACTCAGGGAAACAAATCTTCCTGACTCCTCTATCCCATGTATCATCTAGCTGCCTGCAAATGAGATAACACATGTAAATATAAATACTTTGGTGCTGCTGTTGATGACACTTGAGATCCCAAAAGATCTCTGTAGGACAAATCTGGATCTAATGGAGGATATATAAGAGAGATAAAGCCCTACATTGGTTCAAAAACTCAACTTTACAAGTTCAAGCTAGAAGAGACATGACTAGCTAATCGTCTGGGAAACATCTGAGAACTTTAGCAGATGGCAAGTTCAATCTCTTTCATCAGGTGAATCAGCAGCTCCAACATGTAATGGATTGGTGATGGGCAGCATTGAGAGTAGACCCAGCTTCCTGGGCTCTGCCCAGGCTGGAGTGCATCTGTGATGTAAGCGATATGTTCTGTTGTTTGGAATGCATTCCAGGGAGGATGGCAGTGAGCTGGAAAGGCCCAGTAGAGAGTATCTCATCAATTGGTCAATAGGCATTTATTAAGTGCCTTCTGTGTGCCTGGTACTGTTCTCAAGCTAGGATTACAAAGAGAAGGAAAGCAGAAGAAGCACCAGTGCCTGCTTTCAGGGAACTCACAGCCTAATGGGGCAGACAACATACAGATAGCTGTGGACTAGCCAGAAAAAGACCCTCGTTGGCCTGTGAATTTCTTGAAAGCAGGGCCTGCTGTTTGTTTTGCCTGCCTTTGCTGTTCTACCTTTATTTAGCACAGTGCCTAGCACTTAGTAGGTGGTAACTGATAGGATAAATAGGATATAGTGTCTAAGGGAAACGAATGAGGCTGTGAAGGACTGAGCAAGACTTTTTCCAGAATGAAGGACTTTAGCTGAGATCTGAAGGAAGCCAGGGAGGCCAGGTGGTGGAGAGACCAGAGGGAGAGAGTACTGAACATGGTAGACGAGCCAGTGGAGATGCTGCGAGCCAGTGGAGATGCTGAGTCAGCAGATGATGAGTCATGTTCAAGAAACACATCCTGGATCCCATGAGCCTACTGTGTGGAAATGAAGAAAGTATGAGAAGACTGGACAAGTCAGAAGGGGCAGGTTATGAAGGCTTTTGAATGTAAAATGGGATTTTATATTTGATCCTACATATGATATTGTTTGTTTAATGGGTTGGTTGTTGAGTGACTATTAAATGAGAGGAGGGGGGAGGTACTTTAAGAAGGTCACTTTGACAGCTGAAGGGAGGGAGCATGAGAAAGTGGAAAGAGACTGGAGGCAGGCAGATCTACCAGCGCCCGTCTCAGTCTTCCTCATCAGAAGGTGATGAGGGCCTGCCCCAGGGGGGTGCCAGTATTAGCAGAGAGGACACATAGGAATGATATGTTCCAAAGGTGAAATCAACAGGCCTTGGTGACACACTGGATGTGAGGGATGAGAGAAGGAGGTGACTTCTAGGCTTTGAGCCTGGATAACTGGGAGGGTAGCGGTGCCTCAACAATAGAGAAGGTAGGAAGATGGGGGAGAGGGGAGATAATGAGCTCAGCTTTGGAAACGCTGAGTTTAAGATGTCTGTAGTATATCTGGGGCTCAGGCTTACCCAGATCAGCCATAGCATAAGGGGACAAGGGACTCAAAAGGAAAGGAAAATGTAGGGTTAAGGTGGTTCACCATGAGGTCATGCTGGCCAGTGCCTGTGAGCAGTGCAGGAGTGATGGCTTGGCACAGAGTGGAGAGGCCGAGAGATTGGAGGCCATGGTGAGGAAGAGTAGGGTTCAGAGGTGCAGAGAACAGGGAGGGAGGGGTGGAATGACTATAGATTATGAGCAGATAAAGGAATTTCAAGACCAGTGTTATCCTAGGGTTGCTTGAAAGAAGTGTAAGATGCTCAGCCAGGGGAAGAAAAGACTTGGGCGTGGTGGTAAAGAGCCTGGCTTGGCAGCTGTCTTGAAGAATTTAAATGATTGTTCTGTTTAGGACTGATCTCTGAGACTGTCTATGATTTCTGGGTCCCAGGTTCATCAAACACTCAAATCCTCCACATCTGTTCACTCCTCCAGCAAGCCTCTTTGGGCTCTTTCGTGGGCATTTTCAGTGACCTCTTGCAGAGTGTGCTAAGGACATCTTACACAGGAATTAGCCTCTGAGCTTATATCTGGCCTCTAACTTCCCCTCAGAAGCTATCTAAGTCGTAATTAGGGTCACATCAAGACAGCATCTGTATACATTCCAGCGGTTTTGGAGGCAAATGCAAATACCCCAAATTCAGACACATCCAGCCTCTCCTCACTGAGAAGCGATCATTGGATTGTGGCAAGATAATCAACCAGGCCCTGACTGGAGATTTTCAGAGACATGCCACCAAACAACTTGTATTTTTCTTCCAGACATTCTCATGGTAGCAAACTGGACTTCAACTCAAGTGTTTGCTTCTAGTTCCAGGAAAGAGATGAGCAAATAGCAAGTGAGGATGGGGCACGAAGAAATGAATTGAATTGTTTTCATTCCAGGGGCAATTGAATCAAACAGAATCAACCACATCTCCATAGTTGAAAATCCTGATAAATATTCCCAAACTCCAAATCTTTCTCTTTACCCCCAGTCTGTTTCTGATTCTCATTCTCTCTTTCTCTGACTTTGTCTCTTTTTGTCTTCTGTTTCACACACATACATCACCTCCTCTCCCTCCTTCCCTCTCTTCATCCTTTCTCTCCCTCTCCCTCTTTCTCTCTTGTCTTCTTCCCTCTCTCTGCCTCTCACTGTATCTGACTCTCTGTATCTCTCTCACTTTGTGTCTCCATCTCTCCCCACTTCTGCCTCTGTCTCTCCCCCTTTTCCCCCACCCCAGTTATACATTTTCAAACTTACCCCAGCTCTGAAGCAAAGACACATTTTGCTCTTCAGATTTCAACGTGGGGAAATCCTTCCTGGCATTGTCGCCCACCACCTGTTCTTACTGTTTAAGAAAGAAGAAGATAAGCATCTGGAAAAGCAGCCCTGCTTTTCCTTAACATTCCTGTGATTAATCCCACTGTTTGGTTGGTTCAACTTCTTCCCTACCCCCACCCCCTTTACCTCATAAAAAGGATTAACTTTCAGAACACAAGCTAATTGCCAATTCCTTCCCTTCCCTTCCCTTCCCTT
>CM053599.1:10223637-10243637 GCA_028646575.1 Pseudocheirus occidentalis | reverse complement strand
TGCCCTTACTACTCCTACTATTCCTACTTCTCCTCCTACTATTAAATTTCCTCATCATTTTGGGTGGAGTTTTAATGGAAATGGTCCTAGGACAAGTAACTATGCTGCTATTTTTCTTTCTATATTTGATGTTCTGCAGATTGTGGTATAGATGAATGACTGCTCTTAGTAGCTGAATAAAATTATTAGGGTTTAAGCTTGATCTGTATAGGCTCACTAACGGCATCCTTGGCACTCTTCCTATTGTGGACAGCACAACAGAGGTGACAGATATCTTTTCCAGTTCCCCCATGGTTGGGATTTCCTCTTCTAAGTCTCTATATTTCAGAGCCATTTGTTTCATGTAACTTGGATATTATGAGTATTTGACATGGTGGCATCTATTAAAAACACTGTTCTTAAGTTTTTATGGATCCATGTCATGGTTAGGTGATTGTAGGTCACAGTTTGATATAGGACAATATTCTGGTTCTATTCCACTTTATTGGTTGAGATCACCAGGCTATTTTGAGGTCTGTATAGTATAACAACTTCTCATATTTCATAGCATGAAGGGTAATGAGTGTCTGGTGTACAGTTCTAGGCATCAGATCGTACTTTGCTAGTGATTTTAGGGGCTCTGGATCATTGTAGCCTATAATGAGATGTTGCACAAATTCTACCATTTCCTTGCATAATCCAGGGTTGACCATTAAAGTTTTTCTTGTTGCTTTGTTCTTGGAGAGGACCGTGACGTCAGGGAACGATGACATGACTTGCAGTTGACTTGGATTTGAATGAAGGAGGGCTGTATAATGTCACCAGCCTCACTTTCTCCTTTAGAGCCATCTGGATCTGATGGCCTGATATTAATCAGGACTACTGGAGATGATCTGGCATGCAGTGGGAGACTCTGGCCCTTTGAGGCTAAGATCTTTTCAGGTTCTCATTTTGAGTAAGGCAACACCCCTTCCATGAATAGGCCTCTTAAAGAAATGAGTTAATGGATGGCCCCTTTACTAAAAAAAATCAAACTGGGAGAGGAAGACCCTCAGGATTGCTGGCCAAAAGAGAAACAGTTACTATTCTCCTTATAGATAATTGGTCATAAATCAGAGGCCATCTTCCTCACTTTACTTATAGAGAAAACTGAGGCTGATAGAGATAAAGTTAATTATTTCCTGTTTCTTCTGCAGCTCTCTAGCTTACCCCATTTGGGGACAGGACAGGACGCTACCTGAGGGTGTTCTGCCCAAAGAAATGTACATTTTGATGGCTAAAACATACTTAGTTATCTCAGGGTTTACTGGCTAGATTTCTTTCTTAAAGACCATGTCTTAAACCCAAGTCATTCTGGCTCTCATTGATTGGCCAGTAATAGGTACCTGCCCAAGCATGACTTAATGGTTATTTTTTTTTTTTGCCCTGATGGCTCAGCGTGAATGTAAGTAGTAATTGTTTCTCTTTCAGCCCCCAACCATTAGGGTCTTCCCCTCCAAGTTTGATTTATTTTTTTAATTAAAGAATTCATCCCGTGACTCATTTCTTAAATAGACCTAATCACTGTATGTGTGTTGCCCTACTCAAAGTAAGAACTTGAAAAGACTTAAGCCTAAAAGCGCCAGGGTCTCCCACTGCATCCTGGGCTGTCTCTGGTCATCCTGATCTATACCTGGCCACTAGATCCAGATGGCTCTGGTGGAGAAAGTGAGGCTGGTGACTTTGTACAGCCCAGCCTCACTTAAATCCAATTCACATGTAAGTCATGGCTTCACCTTCCTAATGTCATGGTTCTCTGTAAGAACAAAGGAAAAACCACAGCTAGCTTGGTAGCTATTTGTTTGCATATTGTCTCTCCTATTATAGTATAAGCCCCTTTACAGAAATGGTCCATCTTTGGCCTCTTTTTTTTTCTATCCCCAGCACTTAGCATAGTAGTAGAACATAATGGATGCTTAATAAAACACTTATTGACTGATTTCCCAAAGTTACATAGTCAGTAGGCATCCAAGGAGACATTTGAATGAACATCCTCAAAGTCCAAAGCTAGTGACTTCTTTATCCTGCCTTTTTTCTTCAGTTTCTAGTGGCAAAGCTCATCATAAACTCTGTCTTTTCTTGAAGCTAACATCCACGCCTCATCCATTCGCTGACTCTTCTTTGTCAATACGCTGTATTTCCCATGCAAGACCTTTGCATCCCACTCTTGGAGCATCACAATTTTAGCGACTCCCTCCCAAGAAAAACCACTCTCAATTATAGGTGACAAATCCAGTGGCTACACCTGTTACCAGCTTTTACTGTTGCCCAGTGAAATAATGGCTGCTTGTTACAAGTCTTTCGGTTGGTCTCTGGCCTGTTTATAATATACTCTAAGAATATCCATCAATCCTCTCCCTGGAGCAACCTTAGGGGCATAGGCCTTTGGGCTCATCAGTATTTCAAATATCTTTGTTAGGACTCTTCTCAAGTCTGTTATAGGTCATTGTCTGTGCAACTCTGGAAGCATACATTAAGACAGAGGTTTTTTTGGTAAGTACTAATTTTCTTCTTATTATTTCCACTGAGAATTCCACTGGGATTTCAGAATCTCAGTCTATCTCTTAGTATATTGACCACCAACATTTTTTAAAGTAATGTTTTGTTTGATCCCTGAAAGAGGAGGGTATTTATAGGCATTACCTTGATTTTCTGATTCAATGTAACCTATCAATTAAAGCTTGAAGCCTTCAGTTTCTATCCTTACTTGGCATACATTGAGCATTGTACATTCATTGAGTCCAAATGTCATTTTGATCTCATTGAAGAAGGATTACATGAGATGGAGGAACCATTTGAAGTCTTGTAGATGGAACTGTACAGCTTGATGTCATTCATGTACATCAGATATGATTAATCAGATATTTGTGTTTTATTTGGAAGACATACTTCATTCCATTTAGAAGAGCCTATATGGATTTAAGGCTAAACAGAACCATAATGGGCTCAAACATTTCCCCTAAAAACCCACCAGATTTTATATCAGGTCACTTTGACTCAACTGTGTTGGTGACTGTAGCACCAATGCAATATTTACAGCACCCATGATCACAATAAAGACTGTGACTGTAAGTATCACATGATGTTCAATTACAAAATATACCAAATTCCCCAGATAGAGGATAGAATTGAAGGATTTATTTAGACACTGGAAAACTGAATCCCCAAATCAATAAGCTGATTCCATCATAGTACCAAAGATATTCAGAAGCCATAATAATGCTGAGAGACATACCATCCTTTATCTTTTCCACAAACCAAGACAAGGTCAGTATTTCCTCACAAATCTCTCTATCTCCTTGCCTGAGCTCCTCTGTCTCCACCATCTGGCTAGCTCTGAACTAGCTTTCTGTGGGCTCTGTTTCCCTTCAGCAAACTCCTCCCACCACAGGCTCCATGTGATTACATTCAGCCTATATTATGGGAATCTGAAGATCTTCCCAACCCCCAGGACCTTTACTTAAGTGGCTTAGGTGACTCTGAGAACCTTCCCTGATTTGAAAATATACTCTGTCCCCTAATAGACTGAATGTGGTCACATGGAGCCTGTGGCAAGAGGCTTGTTCTTCAGGAATGCCCATGCCTTATTACTTTGTGATTGGGCAATGGGTCAAAAGGGCTGTGACATTCTCTGATCCAGGAGAAGGCTATATACCCTGATGTGAGTTTTTGCTTTGGGGCTCACTTTGGAAAGAGTTGTGTGATTTGGCCAGAAGAGACTCTGGGAAGCTGTTGAGCCCCCTGGCTTTGAAAAACCCAGATGTTGGTGCTTCCCTCTCTGGTAACTGACTAGGTATGGATGTAATGGTCAGATGGCTAGAAGCCTGTCTGCTGATCTGTTTCTTTGTAAGCTTTTAAGTTCTGTTGGTATTCTGTTTGCATTCTCTGAAGTTCAGGATGCTGACTTCCCCCCCCCCAAACTAGGTAAATGATATACATTTGAATGGTTAAAGTGAGACTGTTAACCCATTTTGAGTTGCTTTACTTTAGAAAAGCAGATCTAAAAATCTGTGCTAGCAGCCATCCTGGATATGCTAGGGTGCTTGCTGATATAGCCTATTAGGGGGCAGAGTTTAATCTTCACAGTAGGGTAGCTTCCTGAGGGCTCTGCTGTACCCTTCAGCAAATTCTCTACATCACAGGCTCCATGTGATTACATTCAGCCTATTGGGGGCAGAACTTACTTTCAAAGCAGCGGAGGTCTTCAAACTCCCCCCCTAGGTTTATTAAGGGGCAGGGAAGATCTTCAAATTCCCATTACAGTGATATGTTGCAAATAGAAAACTTTTTTATTGGAACATCCATATTTTTGCTATCGTTGTCTTTGTTTGTTGTTGTTATAGATGGATTGCTATTGGCTTCACTGTGTAGAGTTTTCCCCATGTGTGAAATCACATCAGGCATTTTGTTATGTTCAACTCACAGTAGAAAATCTGATTAAGATGACATAAAATTAATACCCATTTAAACCCATCCAATACAACTTAATCTTCCTAAAACATGCCTCAATTCCATTATCCTCTCTGGTTCAAAAATCCCCAATGGCTGTTCATTGCAAACAGAAAATCAATTTGGATGTCCAGTCTTCCTTGAGAATAGATAGTTTCTTCAACAGAAAGGACAACTGGTGATTATGTTTTATGCCCATCAATATTCTTGCAATGTTACAAGAACTCAAGTAATGCTCCCAGCATGTAGAATGGACCCTCTGTGATGGATTTATGAGAAGACATGGAGAAGGGTCTCACAGAATAGAGAAGCAGGGATGGGTTGCTATCTAATGTTTTGCAGGAACATCTCCCAGTGACAAGGTTATCAATCTATTGTGGTATTGTAATATTTTCTATGATAGTCTCTTATGTTGGGTATGTTATTTCTGATATGTCTTCCTGATCTAGAAAGGAGAACATTGACATTGTTGCTAATGACCCATGCATTGTTGCCGATAGAAAACAGAGGATGAGCCAAATAAAATTGTCCACTACTGGTTGACTGAGGAGGAGGTCAAAAGGAAAGTTCGTTCCTAAATGTAGTCATAGCAATGAGGCAGCTTGGACAGCTTGGTGGAGGAGTGTACTTAGGAGTCCACGGAGAATCCTGATACATTCATTACCTGTAGTCTTTGGTATCATAAATCTTTAGCATGTATATGTCTTCAAACAACTGTACCATAAGCTAATTATATAGTTATAGTTATCATTATTTTGCACTAGTATAGCATTATGTATAATCAATCAATCAGCCTACAGACATTTATTAACTGCTAGTTATGGGCTAAGAATAGTGTTATGTACTGTAGATACAAATGCAAAAGTAAGATTTAGTCCCTACCCTCACTGAGCTTGAATTCTACAGAATAAATGAATGAACAAATGAATGAATGAATCTAGAGAATAGAATTAATATATGATGGACACTGCAAGAGTTTCATTTACAAATAAACAATCCTGAGAATATTTTATATTTCTTAGCCTCATAAAGAACATCATGGGAATATTTTATTAAGATAAATTGGGAAGTTTATTCTGATGTACAGAGAGGGGTCTACATTCTGTGATTTTCATCTTAATCTCTCAGGACCATCACTTTATTAATAAGATTTTGTGTCCATTTTAAAAGACAGCATAAATGATGTAACCCAGAACCCAAAACATTATCCTTGTACTCCAGTGTTCTTTTGCAAGCAAAGGAACAAATGTAGAATATTCCTTAAGTTTGTACCTAGAAGAGAGGTGGTCCACTTGAAGGGAGATGCCCCAACATCTGCTTTCAAAATGAACAAATATTCTGTGAATTTGTTTATAGTTTGACACACTACTGGAGTTCACAGTTGTTAACTTTTTCTTTAAATATTTATAAATGGAGCTCTGTGCAATTTCATTGTGAATTAAGAAATATCGGCAGTTAAAATGATATAAATCAGCAGAAGACCAGATACGAACATTGTCTTTGATCTTTGCTTTCTCCAAGGAAAAGGAAGGGAAGGCAAGGGAAGAGAAGGAAAAGGAAGGGGGGAAGGGAAGGAGAGGAAAGAGAAGGAGAGAGGGGGAAAAAGAAAGAAATGTTGCCCGTGCCCGAATAAAATGAACAGAATACAATAATCGAAGTTCATCTCTTCAAATTGTGTTTTAGAATGGTGTTCTCTTTCCCTTCATGAACATTTGAATAGCAATGACTTTTCTTTTAGACTGCTTCTATCTTCACTCAACACCTTTTGGGAACTTCTTGAGCACAGTGTAAATCATTTTCATCTGTTTTGCAGGAGGTGGAAGGGAAGGAATACAATCAATGATCATTTTGTGTGTGTGTGTGATTTAAAAAATTTCAAAATTACATTTATGTTGTCAAACTAAATTCACACTTGAAAATTTGATTCAGATATGAAATGAAATGAAAGACTATTAATTGTCAATACATTGGAATATGAAGAAGAATGTCAGAATTAATCGCTTACTCTTCGTTTTTCTTTGATGCCATGAATGACCTCATCAAATGTGTTTACCCTTGGCAGTGGTTTTAATGTTTTCTGGAATTTCTGTAGAAATGGTAGGTCAGAGATCAAGAATACTCCACATTCAGTACTGGAGAATGTGCTCTTCATCCTATACACTCAGAGTGATGAATGAACAAGGAAATATCAGCACTGTATGTCCAGGAAGAAAAGCTAGCATATGGCATCCAACAACAGCACAGCCTTCCATGGTTGTGGAAATAAATTTTAAATGACTTCAGTGTGATACCTTATTTGTCTAACATTTTCCACTGATCCAGTTTATTTTTTTATATGTACAGATAACTTTCATGAGTATTGTTTTTTATTGTATAATTTGAGATTTATACAAATTCCCTTAATCTTTACATTTTCTCTTTTCTTTCATCATCTTAATATTTTGTTCTTTCATGTTAACATTTGCAGTACTTGATCTTTTTCTGTGAAGCATCTCTTAATTTCAATTCATATAGCATTCAATTAATAGACTAATTCACATAGTATTGTCATTTTTACGATATTAGCACCACCCATCCATGCTCATTGAATTAATCTTCACTTACGTAATTTTGCCCTTATTTCCATAAAAATTCTGTTCAATTTAATTGGCAGTTATTGCACTTCATACATGAAGAGAAGCAAAATTATGTCACAATTTCAGGGTCAAAATACAGTGTGTCTGACTGTGGCCAATCAGACTAATCCATTAATACTTTTTAATATTGAGATATCTTCTCTATATAAGGCACTCTAACATTTTTATTTTGTAGCTAAATGTTTGTACATCTTCTGTATCCCATAGTAGGTTATATACTAGATACTTAATATATTTTAAATTATAAATTCAATTTCTTATTCTAGCAACTTTCTGTATTTCAGGGGTCTGTGATTTGTTTACACCCACAAAAATACATTGCTAACAAAACCAGGAAATTTGAACAAATGAGAAGTCATGCACATATATTCTTAACTGTCATTTTATATTTAATACGCATATTTATGGGTGTGCATGTGCTTATATGTGTATGTATGCACATATATATGAGTGTATTTGTGTAAAATGATCTGTAAATTTCATATTCATGTTACCAGATTTTTGGAGCTATTATTTCAATTAACTTACATATTTTTCTAAGAAAACTCATTTTCTACTGAGAGGTATTTTAGTTTCATTTTTGACCAATATTTATTTCTTATTTTTCATATTTCATATTTCTTATGCTAGCTAATGTTTTTCTAACTGGAGTGACAGATTATTTCTGCATTAAACAACTTCTAGAATTCCCCCCATACCCCTGAATCTCTGGGGTACTAGTAGTTAATTTATGTGGCAACTGATTATGATATTTCAATTGCTCTTTCCTAAACAATGCACTTTAGGTTGTCTATTTCTCTTTTTGATAATTTGAGTATTTTATATTTGTGCATATGTTTATCCCTTTGGTTCAATTTTTTAATTTTTTTCCCTCAGAATATAACTGTATATAATAGTTTCTGTTAATTGTGATTTCATTTACATTCACTGTGTTTCCTCCATTGTTTTTATTTTGGTCATTTGTTTTTCCTTTCTTTTTTCAAAAATAGTTTAGCTTGCAGTTTTTTTTAATTGGATAAAAACTGTTTTTAAGAAAGACTAAACTAGTTCTTTGTTTTGTTTATTAAAATTGTTGTTTTTTATTTTTTAAATTTCCTCTTTAGTTTGGCGATGTCTTCTTTTTGAGATTGTGAACTTCCTGATTTTCTGTTTTTTTAAGTTCACAGATTCCATCTTTGCTGTTTTGCAAATATGTGTGAGGAATCAAGGATTCCAGTGGGCATCTCTGGACATTTTTAGCTTGGTCACATTCATCTTGCTATACTATTAGACTTGTGTCATTCGGTCATATTGTGAAGCATTATTCCTTAAATCAAAGATCTTTATGCCATGAACCCTCAATGCAGACTTCAAACCAAGTGTAAATGTAGAGACATAGGCTTACTGAAGGGCGATGCCAAGGTTCCATAGACTTCTAATGTGAAATTAGGGTCTTGTGTTCCTGGTGAGGTTCTCTAAGAATTTCTTTCAGGGCCTGCTATGTGCTAGGGCATTGCACCAGGTGCCAGGGATCCAGGTACAAAGAACGAAAGAATCCCCATTCACAAGAAGCTTCCATGGTAGGCTGGAGAATCATCAAAGACAAAACCTGAGAATACAACAAAGCCTACTCAGCAAGATTAGAAATTCAAGAGAGAAGCATTCTGCCGCTGATCATGCAAATAAGAGGTCTCTTAGTCTCATGCATTCCCTCCCTTCCATCTCTTCTTTATGTGTCATTTTTCTTCATTAAGCATAAGGGCTTTGAATGCTGGGACTTTCTACTTTACTTAGGTTTGCATCCTTATCCCTTAGCACAGTGCTTGGCAAAGAGTAAATGCTTAATAAATAAATGTTTTGTCATTATTTCAAAAAGAAACTTCCATTGGCTGGAATTAGCCATACAACTAGATGGGAATTTTTTTGACTTAGTCTCAATGTATCCTCCTATTTAGGCCTACACCTATACCTGGAACCATACCTGTTTCCATGCCTGTAACTATACTTAGGTCTCATCCACCTTTGGTGTACACCTAATTCACCCAACTCTTACCAGTGACTCCAAGAAGCTTAGCATGCATATTAGTCATACCCCAATAAACTTTCTTAGCAAATGGGCTAAATCATGTTGAGGGTAAACGGACAGTCCTCAAACCTGTGGAGGAGTTGGGGAATGTGAATACTTGCTTTGACAGAATAGATGGATAGGAGCAATTTGTTCCAGCAACCATGAAGGTGACTGAAGCAGGTGCTGGGGAGTGCTTAGAGTTTGGTCAAGCACCAAAGACATCAAGGTCATCCATCCACTGCATTTTGGACCATGCCAGCTGTCTTGGTTTTTGTCCTATTAACTGGACCTTGACTCTGGAAGAGAGAGTGAAGTGAATGACTTTTTGGAATTATGCCTCACTTAAGTCCAATTTATACCCAAGTCAATACATCACCTGTGAAGTCATTTGTCCTCTTCAAAAATGAATTTAAAAAACCCAACTTAGATCTACCCATAGTTGCACTTCCACCTCTACTTCTACCTACATTCATATCTATGCTTACACACTTCCATGTTTATTCCAAGGGTTCTTAACTGGTTTTTTAAATTATGGACACCTTTGGTGATCTCATGAGGCCCATGGACACGTCAGAATAATGGTTTTGAATGCATAAAATTAGGGCGATGAAGAAAACAATTTACACTGAAATGTAGTTATAAATTTTTTTTTAAACCAAGATAAAAAACTCCAAGTTAAAACCACCTTAGACCTATATTGGAACAACATGACTGCCTGGCCCAAAAGCCATACCTTAAGATGCCTACAAATGTTGCTTGAGAGATGTTGTCACATTGCTTACTATAAATGATCCTTGATGTGTCTCACATTTCCCTGATGTACCAGGTTAATAACCTTGTCATAGAAGGAAACCTGAATGCTTTGACATCCCTTGTTCTTTTGAGCTGGTATCACTTTCCAATAAATGCTCCTTCCTAAAGTGTGCACAAACCAGCTCTTTGAATGGGATGTGTGTGTGCACAGGTATGTGGATGGACTATAGAACTGTGGCAATGGTTGAAGTCAAATGTATTGGTCTCTCCTTTACTGGCTCTGCTTTTTCCTTCTTTATGAAAATTGATATTAAATATATCTGGTAGCCATAAACATTGGCACTATGTGGATACCATATCTTGCTCAGGTCAGACCTGAAATTCCCAAATCACATCAATTTTGTGAAGATTTGACCACGTAGATTTTTTTTATCTCTCTCCTGGTATTATGTTTATGCTTGGGTACTTCATAAATACTTGTAACTCATTGGTTGGTTCATTAGTTAT
Organism: Pseudocheirus occidentalis; assembly: GCA_028646575.1. NCBI lineage: Eukaryota > Metazoa > Chordata > Mammalia > Diprotodontia > Pseudocheiridae > Pseudocheirus > Pseudocheirus occidentalis. The sequence goes on along the minus strand of CM053599.1, from coordinate 10,233,227 downwards.
TGAAGTACTGCTAATTCATATTGCCTAGAATAAGACAGCCAAGCAGCATGCCTTTTGCCTTGGTAAGAGTGTATGTCTATTCTTGCCACGGTACCTGTAACCACACCCATTTCCATGCCCATAACTATATTTATATCTATGTATACCCATATTTATATACCCAGACCTCTGCCTCTACTTCTACCTACACACCTCCCCCCAATTCTTTTATCTTCACCAACACCCTTTAGTAGCTTTTAAAGTTGAGTATAAATCATTCTCACCTGTTTTGCATGAGGGAAGGAATAAAATCAAGGATTACTTGTGATTTCAAAAATTTCATAGTAAAATTTGCTGTCATTCTAAATTCATACTTGAAAACCCAATCACTTGAGATGAAACACTAATACTTATTAATGCATTTGGATGTAAAGAAGAAAGTCAGAATTCTTTGTGGAGTCCCAGATAGTTGGAACTAGAAGGAACCTTGGAGGACATGTAGGCTTAAGTCACTCATTTTGTAAATGAGCACAGTGAGACCTAGGGAGACCATGTGACTTTGTCAATGTCACCCAGAGCTGAAACTTACATGTGGATTTCCTGCTTCTTTCCAATAGACCCCATGGTCTTAAAGAAGTTCATTTACCTAGGACATAATTTCCTATTAAGGGATCTTAAGCATTGGAAAACATTAAAATGTTGATTAAGGAATGAAATATCCCAAATGAGTACAGCTGCTTGTGTCTAGTCTGGGAGCTGATCTGTGTTCACCTCATCCTCCTCTCTTCATTTCAGCCAAAGCTGGAGGTCTCTCCTTTTTGGCTGCCCAGATTTCTGCTGAGTTAGCAATGTCAGGAAGATTTACCCAACTTTCACTGACCAGACTTCAGGAGGAGTTAGTGAAATACAGTCCAAGATCAGACTTAGTTTAACTATGAATTATGTTGTGTGTATTTAGACTTTCCTACTGTTATACTCTGTTTATCTGTTGACTTCCCCCAAGATTTAGGGCTTTGTTCTACTTAATAACTTGCTTTATTTTGTTTGACATGTATTTTATGTCCTCCATGTGCACAGATCCATAAGGTACACAATCATGGGTGAGGGGCTGCAGAGAAAGCCCAGCCCTGGAAGCATGAAGGTTAAGAACTTGGGGAGACACACTTGGCATGACTCTCATTCTTATTGAGAACATGCTTTCATCAATGCAGTGTTCACAAGCCCTTTACATTTTTCTGTAGTACTCAAGTTTGAACTGATGGGAATAAAACTGAACATAAGAGTTTGTTTCTACAACTGAATTTTTATTCTTTTCCCAAAGTTATTAAATATTTTTGTTCTTGAGTAACACAGAAATGGAAAAGTCAACATAGAAATCTGTGGGTTCTAATATTACATTATGCTCACCAGTGCTAATTAATGAATGGAAAAAGAAATGAATGAGAACTTATTAAATTCCTGAAACTTTACTGGGCATTGGGGATAGAGAAGTTTCAGCTAGTCAGTCAATTGATAGATATGATGTCCATGTGCCAGGCATTTGTGTTGGGTGCTGAGGAAGCAAAACCAAAGTGAAATACTCCCTGTCTTCAAGCAGCTTGTTTTCTACCAGGAAAAAGGACACATTATCACTGTTTTGAGTAGTCATTTTGTCTATGAATGGTGCTTTTTAATTTTTGCCATTGGAAAGGAAAGATGATTTAGTGGCTGGAGAATCATCCTTGAAGTCAGAAAGTGAATTGATGACCACTTCTCATCCCTACTAGCTGTGTGACTCAACATCTCAGGGTTCCAGATAATTTTGAAGACTGTAAATTGCATAGAAAGTGCCAACTTACAATGGTAAAGGGACTTTCCTCAGCTGGCCATTCCTGAAAGCAGCAAAATCACAGATTCAATCCCTAATGATAAAAACAGTTTGCCCTCATGATGCTAGTTATTGGAGATGGACAAGGGCATGACTAGTATACAGAGAATTGGAAGCATAAGCAATAAGGTAAAGATGCCTCTAATCTCATGCATGATTTACTCTTTCAAAAATTATCTTTCAGACATCTCCCAGGACATTGATATTAAGTTGGAATATAATAGTAATATAACAATGATGATTGTGTTCACAATAATAAAAGCTAGAATTTGTATGGTGGCTATTATGTGCTAGGCACCATGGTGAGCACCGCACAAATACTATCTCATTTGATCACTGTAAGAACCCTGGGAAATAGGTGCTTTCAACCTTACTTTACAGTTGAGAAAATTGAGGAAGACAAAGGTTAAATGACTCACTTAGGGTCACACAGCTCATATGTATCAGAATCTGGATTTGAACGCAGGTCTTTCTGACTCTGGCTCAGAGCTCTATCCACTAGACCAGTGGTTCTCAACCTTCCTAATGCCGCAATCCTTTAATACTCGTTATGTGGGCATATCTGCATGTGGGTGGACCCTCCTGGAGACAGATAGAGGAGCCGTGTCTCGGTTCCTAAGACCTTTGGAAATATGGTTTTTCTGATGGTCTTAGACAACCCCTGTGACCCCCGTGAAAGGGTTGTTCGACCCCCAAAGGGGTCGTAACCCACAGGTTGAGAACTGCTGCATTAGGCTATATCACTAATTGTAGAGAGACCGTTGGGTAATAATATTCCCAATACTGAAAGAGCTTTTACTGGTGAAGTTCCATATGATTCATAGGATGATTTTTTTGAATTCAAGCCCTATTTCATTCAGTTGCTACCTCAAGCAATGTGGGACCTTGGACAAGTCACTTGTTTGCTCATATCTCCATTTCTTCATTTGCAAAAATGGAAGGAGGGTTGAGTTGGACTACATAACCCTTAACCTCTTCTAGCCCATCTTACAAACCTCTAAATACTTACATGGGTCAGAATGAATGGATGTTATCTCCCTTCATTGGTCATGGAAACTTAGGGGCATTCCTCTGTCTGTGACGAGTGAAGGATTGAGATGCTCTCGATTTTCTATGCTCTGCTTAGAGGGATTTCCCCCTGTTTGGGAATGCCCCTAAATCATTGTCTTCATTCAGGAGCCTCTTTTTGCTGATGAAAGATGAATAGGAGCTGAAAGATTTTAGTCATGGCCCCAAATATAGACATCTTCATTCTCAAGGATCTGTTCTTCCTGAAGAGCACCTTCCACATTTCCAATTTCTCTTCATTTTTAGAGTACTAACCAATCAATTCGTATTTATTAATCACCTACACAGTGTCAGGCTTTGGTGCTGGGGCAATGAAGAAAGAAGTGAAACTATTCCTGTCCTCCTGGTGCTTAGATTTTAATGGAGGGACTACATTTGTGTATAGATAAACATTTTTAAAAAGCATAAGAACAAGATATCGGGTAATGTCAGGGGGAAAGCACTACCAGCTGTGGGTTAGGGGGAGCAGGAAAGGCCTCACATGGGAGGTGGCATTGATGGAAATTAGAGTAAGAAGGGATTATATTCTGGGCATGGGGATGGGGCGGGGCAGGCAATGAGAAATGGAATGCCTTGAGAAGAACAGCGAGTCACCATTGGGGAGAGGCCATAGACTGTGGGGGGAGGACACATGTAGAATGTGACTGGAAAGGTTATGCTCCTTGATTTGATATATTGATATATACCTGTTTGTTTTACTTGAAAGGGAGGTTGGGGCTAGGTTTTGAAATGATTGAAAAGTTGCTATCTCTCTTCTCAAATGAATTCCTTGAGAAAACCCTCCCCATCTCCCTTCTTCTTTTTTACTTCTAAGCATGTGACATTCGGTTTGCCAGCCTCATCCATTCATCCGAAGGTTTTCTCCAAAGCTATCAATAATCACTAATAATGATAGCTCATATTTATAAAGCATTTCATAGCTTTAAGCCAGTCAACAAGTGTTTGCTGAAACACCTGCCATGCGCCAGGCACTGTTGAGTGCTGAGGTTACAAAGGAAGGCAAAAATCCTCTTCCTGCCCTCACAGAGCTCCCTGTATAAAGGGGAGAGAACATGCAAACAGCTATGAACAGACATGATTCATACTGAGGCAGCTTTCTAAGGGGAGGGATGGTGAGCAGAGCCTTGGATCTGGAATCAAGAAGAGCCAAGTTAAAGTCCAGGCTCAGACTGTGTGATGAGCTGTGTGGCCCGGAGGTAATCGCCTGACCTCTGCTGGTCTTGGTTTCCCCATTTGTCAAATAGTGATAATAGCACTTCCTTCACAGGGCTGTGGTGAGCATCAGAAAGAATATATGTAAAATTCTTAGAACAATGCCTGGTCCGTATTGTTGTGGTTGTTATCAGAGAAAAAGGAGTGTAATTAACAAAAAAAATCCACTTGAATTAAGGCAAATCCAGGGAAGCTCCCTGTATGAGATGGGATTTTGGCTGGGACTTTCAGGAAACGAGGGAAGTAGGAGGAAGAAGTGAGGGGGGAGCGTCCCAGGAGTGGGGCACACCTAGTGACAATGCTAGGGTCTGATGCTGGCCTGTGCTGCAGAAGGACAGCAAAGAGGCCAGTGCCACTGGAGTGGTGTGATGGGGCAGAGGCCAAAGGTGGGCAGGGCTCAGGCTGTGAAGGACATTCTATACACCCATAATTTGGCTCTCATAACAACCTCGGCAGGTGTGATTTTTAGTTCTGTTGTGAAGGGAAGGGGAGGGATGGGAACTAGTATTTATTAAGTGCTTTCTCTGCTCTAGGCACTATGCTGAGGTGAAGAATCCAAAGCTCAGGAAGGCTGTCTTTTTCTAAGAGTCACGTGCTTAGTGAATGCCATGCACCAGGATTCAAACTCAGGTCTTCCCGATGCTGATTCCAATGCTTTCTTCACCATGTAACACTGCTGCCCATGGCTAATGTGGACAGGGCTGGTGAAGAGGGCAGGAAATCCCCTCACCCTCTCCTGATTTATGTTTAGGGTCTCAAGGGGAAAGGAAAAGAGCAGTATCATCTCAAGAGCTGGATTCTTCCTTCAAAGTCAGCCATCAGAACTGATGGGAAGAAAAGAGAGGCAAGAGAATGGGAAAGGAAGTGGGAATGGGTAGAGGAAGGGAAAGGAAGTGAGGAGAAGGGAAGGTAGGGGAAGGGAAGGCAGGAAAGGGAAAGGGAGAGGAGGATTTAGAGTCATAGCATCTAAGTTCAAATCCAGATTCTACTACTTGTTATGGATAAGTCATATGACTTCCTCCACCTTAATTTTTTTTTCTTTTTGGAGCAGGGAATGTAGGACAATTGGGTTTAAGTGACTTGCCCAAGGACACACAGCTAGTAAGTGTTAAGTGTCTGAGGCTGGATTTGAACTCAGGTCTTCCTGACTCCAGGACTGGTGCTCTGTTCACTGTGCCACCTAGTCACCCCCAGATTAACTTTTCTTATTGGTAAAATCTGAAAGTTGGAATAGATGACTTCTAAAGTCTCTCCCCATTCAGCAGTTTGAATCTGAATATGTTGGTCCTACATATAGCCATCTGGTATTGAAGATGGAGTTATAAACTAGGCACTGAATTATTAATAAGAATGACAGCAACTAACATTCACATAGTTTTGTTTTGCCAACCACCTTACAGACCAGTCTTATTTAATGGAATTAATCTCATTTCACAGTCACTTGGCCCGATGAGCTCTGTGTTTCGCTTCTCTTTACAGTAGGCCGTATTGGAAGTGGGTCCCTTCTCTTCTGGAAGCGTTTGGGTGGGCCCTGCTCGGCCTTCTTGGAGTCACCCCCCCACACACACGCACACATTCCACTGAAGCTCAGGATTTGGCTCCTTTTTAGGGCACATTTTGAAAGGCAAAGATAATTGTGCTGCTGCCTTTTGGCATGTTCTCCATTGTGCATGACATACTGTAGAGATTTTTAATTCAAATAACCAAGGAATTTTAAATAGGGTGCTCACATGTGTGCACCCCCTCCCAAATGTATGTTAGCTCATAAATAGAAATGACCGTCAATTAATAAACTAGGAAAGTAAGTCAAAGAATAAATGTCCATTTCAAGATGTGGGGTAGCTTTTTTTAAACACATGGCCGATTTCAAAGCTTCCCTTCCCTGCCTTCCCCCACTACTAATTTGGAACTTAACCCATTAGGAGGTAGCTAGCATTCAGAGGAAAGAATCTGAAACCTAAATGACCTTGATACATCAAAAAAAGAATCAGCAACATCGAGAATGAGGCTTGTGAGGAAAGAGAAAGATGAATGTTCTAAGTTACTCTCCAGAAAGGAACCAGGATTTTCTGTTTGAGTGGAGTTACAATGGTGTGGAAAGACCCCTAGGCTTGGAATCAAGATTGGAGCTTGAATCCCATTTCTAACTGACACTAACTCGGTTGGTTCATAATAGAGTCCCTTAATAGCTTTGAGCCTCAGTGTTTCCATCTGTTATAAGAGATAGTATATCTCTCACCTGGCTGACCGAAAGTGAAGTGACTTTCTCAGGGTCACACAAGTAGATTGCAAAAGAACGAGGATTTGAGGTCAGGTTTTGCATGAGCTAAGATTGGAGAGAGAGGAAAAGCAAAGCAAAAATGAAGTTCTTTTTCTGTGCCTGTTTTTGTTGTTCTTTATGTCATTATATTGGAAGAAAAGGGATCTCAGAGAGAGGATAAGGAATCTCAAAGAGGGGATAAGAACTCTGTTTGGGGTGGATGACACCATTCTGATTGACAACCAAGAAAAGGCCTATGTGCTCAATTTTTACTCTCTTTCTGTTTTGTTTTTCTGCCAAGAATATTGATCTTAACATTGAAAAGACCAGAACAAAAATAACTAATGGGGAGGAAACTGATGAGCAGATGGTAAGAGTCATAATTAAGAAGACAGGAAGGATATATCCAAAGAGAACATCCAGGTCCCCTTGATAAATTTAATTCATATGACCCATGTAAACTACATCTTTTGGCACTGAAAGAGATGATAGACATGATGGCTGAACCAATGTCATGGAAAATGGGAGGCTGAAGGAGGAAAAATTCCATGATTCCACAAAGGGAAGAGAACAGTCTGACAAGTATAAGCCAATGATCTAGCCAAGCTATGATTCCCGGGAAAGCTCTACAGTGGATCATTAAAAGGGTGGTTGCTAGATGCCTCCAAAGGGGAGTGTGGAGGCTGTTTGCATCTGCAGGAATTAGCACAGTGCTTAGCACATAAGGAATTGTGTAATAAATGCTTTGTCTTGTTTTGTTTTAAGCACATCCAATGAATTCAAAGACTTTTTTTTTTAGGTCTTTTGCTATCCCATGAACACCATCGTGTTGTTCCAAACACCAATCAATTCCCTCTTTCTTTTGCTATTTAACCAGAGTAGGTAGGATTCAGGGAATTTCAGCATCAGTAAAAGCTCCATGCTCTTTACAAATATATGCCAGCCTACTCTCTTCCTCTAGGCCCAGTGCACTGCTGATCAGCAATGCTTGACTGAGATACCCAAATATTCCAAAAGCCCTGTGATTCCCCTCCAAGACACGGACAGTCCATCTCCACTAACTCATCTTCTGCCACTTTTGCCCCTGTCTTCCCACAAGGTTGCCATACGAGGTTGACTCAATATGCTGCAAAATTTCCTCATTTCCTCCAGAAATTGTGAAGAGAGCAATTGTGAGGAGAAATTGTGAGGCTATCTACTTTATATCCCTGGTTGTTGCATGTGACCAGTCCAGTCCATCCGGTCTTTCAATTCCATGTTGGCTTGGTGATGACCTTTATACTAATTCTTCTTCACAGTTCCTTATTGATTGATTACATGATACAGCCTGATGACGCCCACCTTATCCTTCTCTCTGACCTGCTGAGTGATGCTGAATTTTAATTCTTTGGAGATGACAGCATTTTATGTCTCACAGCCATCCAATACCAGCAGGATATGAGAATTTAAAAATGAACACTTTATCTTATGAGACAAAGCTGGAGTCAATTCGATAGAAGAAATAAAGTCATTGACGTCATGACGATGACACCTGAGATTTACATACCATATTAGAGAGACAGCCAGGTGGTGCAAAGGTATAGAGAACTGGACCTGGAGGGACAAAGACCTGAATTCAAATCTAGTCTCAGATAGTCCTAGCTGTGTGACCCGGGGTAAGTCACATAACTTCTGTGTACTTGAGTTTACTCAACTGTTCACTGGAGAAAATAATAGCAATTACCTCCCAGAACTGTGACGGCAAAATGAGATATTTATAAAGTACTTTGTAAACCTTGAAGTGCTATGTCAGTACTAGCCAGAATATACGAATCATACAAAGTCATCAAGTCAACTGGCCAAGTGCTTGGAAGACATTTTCTTACTTGGGCTTCACAACAGCAATGGCAGGTACTATAAGTATTGGCATTCCCATTTTCCATGAGAAATTGGGAAACTGAGACAGGGAGAACTCTAAGCAACTTATCCATGGTCCCACAGCTCATGGATATTAGAGATGGGGCTTGAACCCAAGTCTTCTTGACTCCTAATGGGGTCCCGTATCCACTGTGCCCCAGGTGTACTTGCAGATTGTTTCACTGAAGTTGACCATCTAACCACAGATTATGAGTTACACCAAGAAGGTAGGGAAGCATTCTGGAGCTTTGTGCATTCAACTGAGTGTCATTGAAAAAGATCACCTGGAGGACATCGCCATGTAGTAGGAATCTTCTTTCAAGTTGGACTCTATATGCCATGTTCCATGACCTAAGTGAGAACATTTCCCAAACATACTTGCTTCATACTCTGTTTGCTGGACAAGATGGTATTCAACCACATTCTATTTGTGGTTGCACCAAACGTGGAATTCTCTTAGCACACAAATGAGGGGCCTTTTTATTGAAAAACATTCAAAAATATATATTGTTCTATCGAGTCAGATGCTTTAAATATATTTGCATGAAATATATTTAAATATAATGTAATATATAATCTCATATAAATATAGCATATAAAATATGTGTTTATGCATAATATACGTACATATAGACACATATGTTGTATTTCTACTTAAATTCTGCCCTCGGCTGCCCATGGACTATGACACGTGTTAGCCATAATTAGTTGACCCTCAGGCTATGTAAACAAGTAGAAAGTGTATACACGTACACATATATGCATACGTGCATACATACTACATATACACATTCACACATATACATAACATGCATATTTGTGTGCAATATAGAAAATATATATTTGATGGTATATAAATATATACAAACGCATATGTTTATATATCACATGTTTCATATAAATATACATATGTACTATAAATATATTTATATCCATATGGTATGTGAATACATTCTTATGCTATGTCCATATGTTATAGAATTATGTAAATGTATTTATTTTATTTTTAGTTTTGTGTGCATGTATGTGTATTATATGTGTGTATATATGTATATATATACATATATATGTATATAAACATATACATATGCTTAAATATTAAATCAGTTCAACTTTTCACAACTCCACTTGGGGTTATCTTGGCAAAATACTGGAGCAGTTTGCCATTTTCTTTTCTAGTTCATTTTATAGATATGCAGATTGAGGCAAATAAGTGAGACCAATTGTGTATGTGTGAAAATGTGGTCCATTTTAGAAAATCATTTGAGAGTCAGATTGCTCCTTTGTGCCATTTTCTTTTTTTTTTTT
>CM053599.1:10199939-10223137 GCA_028646575.1 Pseudocheirus occidentalis | reverse complement strand
AGTTCAAATCCTGACTTGGACAGTTACTAAATCTGTGACTGTGGCAAGTCATTTAGATGCTCACACCCTTAGTTATCTCATCTGTAAACTGGGAATAATGACAGCACCTGTGTCCTAGGATGGTTTTGAGGATCAAGTGTAGTAACATCTAAAGCTCTTGTCAGAGCTTAGAGTATGATGTGCATGCCATGGTGATCATGACCATCATTGTTGTTATTGTTGTTTTAGCAGCAATGCCATATGGGTGACTCAGGTTGAATGTACAGTCTGTCTAGCTTGGGTAGAAGTGCTTTCCATCTCACTCTGCAATGCCTATGTGATTCATTTTTTTAAAAGCAGGAGAGAGGGCTTCTTATTTATCCTTGTTTAATTTCCACTGCTTTGACTCGGATCATTTTTTTTTACCACTTCCCAAAGTCTTCCTGAATATTGTTGCTGACATCCCATGGGCTATGTGGCTTGGGAAGCAGAGCGATGAATACTGAACATCCACACCAGTCAGAACTACAACCCCATCCCTGGTTCTGCACGTACTGCCTGGGTAGTATGGGGACAAATAAAGTCCCTTCTCTGGATCTCAGTTTCACTATCTATAAAACCATGGAGCTGGAATAGATGACTGCTGAGAGACTTTTCACCATTAATGTGGTCGACTTACATTTATAGAATGTCTACTGTATGCCAGGCTGTACTTCACAAGTATCTCATTTAGTTCTCATGACAGCCCTAGAAGATAATGCTATTATGATTCCCATTTTACAGAGGAGGAAACTGAGTCAGAGGTAGTGACTTGCTCAGGGTCACACAGCTAATAATTATCTGAGGCTGGATTTGAACTCAGGTCTTTGTGACTGTAGACCTAGTGCTTTATCCACTGCACCACCTAGCTGCCTAACCAGCTACAACATCCAAATGACTCCCATCATCCAGCTCCACTCCTCCATCAACGATGTCTTGAGAGACTTTATCCATTCTCTTGCTAAAATAAATACAGATTCGTTTTTCTCTGTCATTACTGCCATAACTGATTACTGCCTGATTGGTGTGAAGGTGAATCTGCCTAAAATTATTCAAATTCCCAGTAGGCTGGAACCAGTGACCATATTTACATAATTGTAACTTTGAGTAGTATGCATTGGAATCCAGGCTCATCCTTGTTATCTCTCTAGCCTCTGGTGAGCCCTCTCTTTAACCAGTCCATGTGACACAAGTAATCACTTACTGTATACTGTATACGTGTGGAGAAGACTCCTTTCCACCAGGTCATCACCTGCCACGTTTAGTCCCTATGTTCCTGTAGAGGAGAAAATTGTCAGAGATAAAGGTGGACCATATCGATGTGAATTCCACAGTAAAACCCATGGATTATTATTCAAATGGAAGACCAGCCAGCTTCTGTGTGTTTAAATGTGCAGTTTACATTTGCTTTTATTGAGACAACCAGCTTTGTCTCTTGAATGAATCACTGCTTCCATACTCACACCGAGCTGTCATGAAGAGGCTTTATTACTAAGCACTGCCAGGCTGAATCAGAGTTCTTTCTTAAACGCTTGGGTCAGTTCCAATGAATCCCATTGATTTCCCTCATTGTCAGGTGCAGGGTTATTTACCCTCTAATAATTGGAAAATCTTTGTGCTTCAGTGGAACAAAACAAAAACATAAACACTGCTTAGAGAATCAGGGTCTGTGGGTTCAAATCTTACCTTTGATGCACATGTGTATGTATGTGTGTGTGTGTGTGTGAGAGAGAGAGACAGAGAGAGAGAGAGAGACAGAGAGACAGAGAGACAGAGAGAAAGGGAGGGAGGGAGGGAGGGAGGGAGAGGGAGAGAGAGAGAGAGAGAGAGAGTGTCAATCCTTTTGGCAGTTGGGCAAAGTCTTTTCAAAAATAATGGTTTCAAATGTATGCCATAAAACACATAGAGTTACAAAGGAAGACAGGCTGCAAGAATGGCTTGTTTGTTTTCTTCCTCCAAGTTCATAGTCCAGGGTCTGCAGACCCCAGAGGAAGAACTTCTGGAATAGGTAGTTTTTGAGGTTCCTTCCAGCTTTTGATCCATGGCACCATGATAGAGGCTATGTTAATCCTTCATCTTTGAATTGGACTCTGATTCTGGGCTTGAGAGTTTATTTAAGGGCAAAAGAATGTAGTCCAAAGAGGGTCTTCTTTGGAGTCAGAAGGATTTGGTTTTGTGCCCTGTGCTGCCCCTGATGCACTCTGCTGTGTGGCTCTGGGCAAGTCCTTGTAACCTCTCTGGAAACTCCAGGAGCTGGAGAATGCTTGCTGCTCTCTCCATAGTCAGAGATTCCTCCAGGGAAGATACCATTACTAGTGAAATCCCCCACGAGGTGGAATCAAATCATCAGTGGCAAGCAGCAGCATTGAAATAGTGCTTTAGGAAGTTTAGGTACCTGAGAGATCATTTAGTTTAATACTCCTCGTTTTATTTTTGTCTTTATTTTACTTTTAGAGATGAAATTTTCAAAAGGAAAGCTACACCACATCTGAACAAATCAGTTTCAAAATATGCAAAAGCATAACCATTTTTGGTGTCTTCAATCTTCAGAAGGATCCTGTTTGTTTTCGTCATTTTTCTGAGATTTTTTCTTTTCCATGTAAGATATTAGCAGTAACAATACTAACAGTGACAGTAACTCACATGTACATCGTTTTCAGTTTTGCAAAGGACTTTACAGAATTTATTTCATTTGTCCCTCACAAGAATCCCACCATTTACAGATGAGAAAACTGAGGCAAATACAAGCTAACACTTTGCCCAGGGTTGTTCATCAAGTGTCTGAGGTCATATTTGAACTCAGGTTTTCTTGACCCCAGACCAGGTGTATTTAAACATTGTGCTACCAAGCTACCAACAACAACAGCAACAACAAGTTTGTTTAGGACAGGGGTTATTAACCTGGAGTCCATGAATTTTTAAATATTTTGATAACTGTATTTTGACATGATTGATTTCTTTTGAAATTCCACACATTTTATCTTATTCATGTAAAACCCTTCCTTCTAGGAAGCTGTCCATAGGCTTCCCCACATTGCCCAAAGGGTCCATGGCACCCACAAAATGGTTGAGAATGTTTAGAGAGTTAGGCAGCCTGGTATAAGGAAGGAAGCAAAGATTTGGCCTCAGAGTCAGGAAGACATGAGTTCCAATATAACTTCAGAGACTTCCTAGCACTGTGACTTACAGCAAGGCAAGTTAATGCCCTGGTTTCCCAAGCATCTAAGACTGCTGGGTTGCAGAATTCAATGATGATCTGCTTGGAGAAAGGAAATTTCCTCACTGACAGCTCCCTCCCCCTGTAAAATTACAGGTCCTGAGTAAGCTAGTGTCTGGGAGCAATTGCCAGGGTGCAATATAGGGAATAGACCTCTTAGAAAAGGCAGCTAGGAAGGAGCCTTAGAATTCCTTCCTAACCAAGTGATCAAGGTCAGGGTGTCTCATCTTCTGACTTCCTATCATTTGGTTCTATTTAGAATCAGAATTAGGAGAAAGAAATGCCAGTCCAAACCATCTGCCCTCTCACCAGCTTTAAAGCGGGAGCCCTCCTTGTAAGGAGCAGTCCTGGCCACTGAGGAGACGACAGGAAGGAACCCCTTGGTCTTTGCTGCCTTCCAGAAGCTTCCTTTCTGCAGGGACCAGGACACGGATAGCTTATTCCCCCTCCAGGCCTTTGCCATGCTCCGTCTTCTAGAAACAAGTTAGGGTATCTTTTGACCTCCCATTTTACGCTTCATTTCATTCCTCGATAACTGACTCCATATGCTTATTATATGTGTCAAATGATTGTAGCTGTTATTCCGGGGTTACTTTATTTGAGAGTTGATTTTGAAACTGCAAATTCATGTTCATTGAACAATCTCCATGTGGACCAGCAAAGACACCCTGTGGGTAACCCGGTTTAATAATGGATGAGTATTTAATAGGGCTCTCCTAGGGGATCTCTCCCAGACTTTATCTACTGTTTTAATACAGTAGTCTCATAGTGAAACCACGGATTAATTATGCATCATATTTCACCCATCTTTCCCCCCAGGGTCTATGTGAAAATACTTTAATAATATATTGAATAACAACTGGGTTTTACAAGTACTCTTAATATACTTTAACTGTTTCTTTGCTAAAGTAAAAGCAGATTTCTGAACATCTATACATGTAACTGAGCAGACATCAAAGGGAGTATCTGCCTATCTTTCACTTAAGAAAGGGACCTAAACATTTCCCTTGATAATTTATAATCGAGTTGGGAGTTTTGTTTGCATGAAGATGGAAATATGGCTCCCTGGGAAGATGGTATTTTGTGAAAATATGGTTTTAGAATGTGCTACTTATGAGTTGGTCCAATGTACCATCAGTACTCAGGATGATTGGACTCAACAAATCAAAATACTCAGCATCATGTATGAAGAGCCTACTATTTCCCAGGCCATAATAAGCCCCCAGGGTGTGTGTGTGTGTGCGAGTGTGTGTGTGTGCATGCATGTATGTATGTACACAGTGCATGCAAAAGCAGAAATCAAAGGGTCCTTGTCCTTTAGGATCTTATGTCCTACTGAGGGATTTCTTTATAACTGTATCTGCAATTTCATTCTTCATCAGAAAGTCTCCTATTTTGCAGGTGAGGAGAGTGAAATAATTAGGCAGTGCAGTGGTTAGAGTTCTGGACTCAGAAACCTACCTCTGCCTCAGAAACCTACTAGCCATTTGACCCTGAGTAGGTCATTTCATTGCTCTCTTCATTATACCCCTTGGAAAATGGGTATAATGATCATAGCACAAGGGCTCTTGTGAGGATTGGAGGAAATGGCTTTTAAAGGGACTTCCAAACCTTACGGCACTATATAAATACTGGCTATAGTGATACTGAGGGATATTATTATGATTGCTTACTAATACAATTCAGTATTGGATAGAATAACAGACACCCGGTGTTTGCATTGCACTCTAAGGCTCGCAGAATATTTTACTGTTATCTCATTTTACCCTCACAGCAGCCTGGGGAGGTAGGTGCTATTGTTACACCCATTTAACAGATGAGAGAAGTGAGGTGCAGCAGAGTCACACAGTAAGTGTCTGAGGCAGGATTTGAACTCACTTCTTCCTGACTCTATCTAGTTACCTAATAGAATTTGGAAATATGTAGAAACAAGATGATGGAAGAGGGGAGATCAGGAAGGCTTCCTGTAAGAAGTAGTAACTGAGATTTGTGAAAGATAGTGAATCTTGAACATTGGGGTTGAACTGGAAGGTGTTTCAGGAACAGGAATGAGCCTCCAAACATGTGGAGTTGGGAGATGGAATTCTGAACGTGGGGAGCTGAGGGGGCCACTTGGGCTGGTGGGGAAGGGAAGTGTTCCTGAAGAAGAGAAGCTGGAATCAGGCTAGGAAGGTAGAGGATAGATTCCCAACTAGGACAGGAAGATGCGGGAAAGACCTGAACGATCAAGAAACAAAATCCACTTCTGGGTGTTTGAATGAAATAACCTGGCCAGGGAGATGGTGAGATCTGAATCCAGATTATAGATTTATGGGTCTGGAGTTGAAAGAAACTTTAGAGGAAAATAAGGAAGGGAGGAGTGAAGGAAGGAGTGAAGGAAGGAAGGAAGGAAGGAAGGAAGGAAGGAAGGAAGGAAGGAAGGAAAGAAGAAGGGAGGAGGGAAGGAAGGAAGGAAAGAAGGAAGGAAGGAAGGAAGGAAGGGTGGAAGGGTTTGTTAAGTTATCACCACATGCCAGGCCCTGTGCTTTACAAGTACCTCATTTCATCCTCACAGTAATTCTGAGATGGAGTTTCTATTATTATTGTATAGTTGAGGACATTGAGGCAGGCAGGGGTAAAGTGGGTGCAGCTGGGAAGATTGAGGTCATCTGATCTAACCCCCTCATTTTTGACTGAAGGGAACTAAAGCTAGAAGAGTTTAGATGCCCTGACTAGGGTAGTAAGTGGTGGGATTTGAATCTGAATCCCCTGACTCTGCTCTCCTCACACGGTTCTACCTTCCACAGAATATATAGTCAGCACTAGATATAAGTGTAGGATCTAGAGCTGCAAAGAACCTTTGAAAAGCCTCTGATTCTAACTCCTACCTCTGCTATCATTTTGCAGATGGGGAAACTGAGGCCCTGAGAGCTTTAGTAACTTACCCCATACCTCACAAGTGGTAAGAGGAAGAATTGGAATTTGAACTCAAAACCTCTGACTCCCATTCCACTTTCCCCTCCTCTATACTGCTTCCTGACTAACTATGTTAAGTAAGATGAATTATGTTAGTTAATCCACTTGTCATATATTAGGGACCCCAGTCCTGGGCTATGCATTTGCTTTTGCAGACCTGGGGGCATCACCATTGACTTGGCTGGCTGTGATTGCCCTTCTTGTGATAACCTTGCTCCTTTCTCCTTGGGGGCTGCAGGGGTTGGGGGTGGGGGGACCATGACTGATGGTGTACATGAAAGATCTCAGCATCTAATATCAGAGGGCTGCTCTAAGGCAAAGTGTAGGAATTTACTACCCTTGGAGAACTTTCAGCCAAGGCTGTAAGACGTTACACTTGGGCAGTCTAGACAAAGAAGGTTCATTAAAGTAAAACACAATTTAGTTCTTCCTTTTTTTAACAGAGGAAAAATCTACTCCATCCTCATTAAAGTACACTGCTCTTCATAATCTACCATAAAACTTGGAAGTGTCAATCATTCAGATAATTGGAAACATATAAATTTCAGGAACGTGTAGCTATAAATGTAACTGCTAGATTGGTTCTTCAGACCAGATTTTTAATTGTAAAAAAATTGTTGTTTGTCAAAGTGATTCTCCCCACCTCTGCCCTTAATTACGGGGAGCAGAGAATCTTCATTTTACAGTTAGTACATTTTAGAAATTTTTGTATTGTGTGTTTAGTCTTTCATCCTTGAGCTCTGAGAATAGAAACTGCCATGTTTATCATACTTATTTTGACCTTAACCTTTTTTTTTAATGAAAGAGACTTAAAATGTCCCAGCTGGTCTGTCTCCTAGTGTTGGGAAGGGTAGGGGGCAGTGATGAGGGGGTGGAGAAGATATTGAGCATGTCTTCCTGTATGAATGTCTAGAAAATTGAGGGAAAAAAAACTAAGAGTGATTTAAATAAGCTGGAGTGTCGATTTAATTTTTCCATTAATAAAGACATTGGATTTGTTGTTGTTGTTACATCTTAACGGTTGCATTTTTGAAATAGTGTTGATATGACAAATGACCGAGATACAGTGATGATGCCTTTCTCCTTCTTCTGATGTCTCTTTATGTCTCTTTATAATGCTTTGTGGCATTATTCCCCAGAAGGAGGAATTGCAAAGATAGGTGAGTGGGAGAGCTTGAACTGCCCAAAGATGAGCCCTCTTGGGAATTGACGTAACTCTGTGGGGAGGATGTTCTTGCTCCAACAGAGACCTGAATCATGGCTTGAAAACCTCCTAGCATAAGTTTGAAAAGAAACAGCTGACACTGGAGAATGTCACGTCCTCTCCCAACTTTGGAAAGTTAAGGATTTGGGTTATAGCCTGAAATCTCAGCATTGGAAGGGATATCAGAAGCATCCAGACCCCTGGTACCTGACCAAGAGTCCTTCTCTGCAGCCCTCTCAATAAGTGGCTCTTTGTTTGCTTGAAGACCTCCCTTGTTGCTTAGTAGGATAGGTTGCTACTTCTAGAGGGAGGAGCCTGTTCTGCTCTGGAATAACTTTGGTAATTAGGAGGTTTGTCTTGATCTCCAGCTGCCTTTTCAAGTCACTGACCCTTTCTTTCTAGTCCCTAGGGCCAAGGAGAATTAGAGCCCTCCCTCTTCCACATAACAAGCCTTGAAGACCTTAACCTCATTGCAACTTCGCCCCCAAAGGCTGCTAAGCTCAGCTCAATTTCCCTAGCTCCTTATAGAGTTCTCATAAGGCCTGGTCTTGGAGGCCCTTTACAGTCCTAAGTGCTTTTACCTGAATCATCTCTTCAAACATGGCTTTAATTTTAACATAATTAAAACCATAAATTGGAATTTGGTGTAGCCATTTGGTGTACACACAATTTGGTGTAGCCAAGAGTGTGCTGGTAAATATTTAACAACCAGCTCCCAAGGAAAAAAAACATAACTGTACACACAACGCGTCTCTTAATTTTAACCTGCATTATTAATATTTTCTCCACAACTTTCTTAAGTCTAGACAATCAATCAAATAAGAAATACAACCCTAATTTGTTGACTTGCTAGGGGTAAATGCTCACTCTGAAAACTTAACAGTCATCTCTCCTGAGCTACACAGCTTCATCACACCCCTGGTGTAGTGAATTGAAGTCCACCTTATGCTAGAAAGACCTGAACTTTCCTTCCTTATTAGCCACATACTAACTATGAAGTTGGTCTCAGTCAAGTCACTTGAGGCCTCTTGTGGCCCCAAAAAACTCTGATTATCCCCCCTGTATCCTGGCTGCATCTTCTTTGTCCACAGCTGCTTCCATTGCCTCCCCCATTAGACCATCCACTTCTTGAGGGCAGGGACTGTCTCTTGCCTTTCTTTGGATCCCTAGCACTTAGCACAGGGTCTACATGGAGAAGCTGGCTCATAAATGCTTTGTGAGTTAGCTTGGCATAAGCTGTTGAGTTGTAATATTGAAAGGCATTCCCTACACTAATGAAATCACAATTCTGGACCCAACCAAACCAAATCAATATACACATACACACATATTCACACTCATGCACACAACTCATACATCAACATACAAAAAATTCTACATACATGCACACACATATAGAAACATATCATACCCACATGCACTTCCAAACACATGCACACACACACGTACACATGTATACACACACATACTCACCTATACAAACATTATATTTTTAAGATGCCAATATAAAGCAATGTCCCTACCATCATTGTCATAAGTCAAATATTACCTTTTAAAAAGTAAATGGACATCAAGGGTTTTCCCAAGTCAGTCTCTCTGGCTTCTCATGTGCTTTGAGGATCATAGAGGGCTCCACAGTATCTTTCATTAACTTCATAATGGCCAGAACAAATTTCCTCTTCACATTTGTCCCCATTTGCTTGAAGGCCAGCCTTTGGTGCCCAAGAAGAGCCAGTGCCTGGCTCTGCCTTAGGAAGCTATAGAATGAATGGGTGTGGTGGTCTTAAGAGTTCAGCCTGGGTATGGAGCTAATAGGATGACAAGTCTTTGAAGATGGCTCCTCATCATTCTGTTCCACAGAAAGTAAACCCAGAAAGATTTGTGGACAGCTGGCATTCGCACCCAGTGACAAAGGGAGGACTATGGTGGGTTTCTGTCATCTTCCTCAGGCCCATGCCTACAGAATGAAGGGTATGATTTTGGAAAGTAGAGAGCCCCATAGACAGTATGTGATTTAACTCTTCCTGGAATGCATAAACTCTGTCTCCACAGGCTCAAATCATAGAGTTTCACTCAGATTTGACTCCTCCTTAGGCAAATATAAATTGAATGAGCATGGAATTTATTATATGGAAAAATTGGGGATGAAAATTGAAAACAAATTCAGTGATGTAGTCCTCCAATCCCATAAATCCTGATGGGCAGAAAGATCGGGTGATGCCATTTTCCTATGAAACAACCCGTCATCCTGCTCTGAGAGTCCAGCCTCGGCTTCTACCAACCACGGGGAGGGCCAAGGCTTGCCTTTGATGACTTCAGTGATCACAGACCTATTGATAACTAACGGAACCTTAATGCCTAATGAGAAGACTAAGAGCTTGCTTTTTAAAGAACCTCAAGAAAGTGGATTAATTTCTACAGGAAATTTCTATGACTTATCTGAAAGCACTGGACCACAAAGGATGGCAACTACCATAGTCATTCTGGGAGACTTTAATCAATCAATCCTTCCACCAACATCAGTTTTTTAGTATCCACCATGTTCTAGGGACTAAAGATACAAAGACAAAATTTATAGAGTCCTTGCCCTCCAGAAGCATACATATAACACGTGTAGGATAGAAAGAAATACAAAGTATAAAAATTAAGTTAAAGGTGTTGGAATGAAGGTGGTGGGAGGAGTGTCAGCAGCTGGGAAGAGCACAAAAGCTCTCCAGAAGGAGGCTGATGGACACAGGTTCTAAAAACAAGTCTTTTTGATTTTCTATTTAACTGTAAAGATGGTTTGATTCAAATCTTAGTTGAAAGTCTTTCAATCAGATTAAAATTTAGTTTAAATTCTTTCACTTACATAAATGATCCCCTAAATTATTGGCACATTCAAATAAAGGTAAAAGAAAATCATGGCCTATTGTTACATGGATTGGTGTATACTGGGAGCCACATACATCTATGTTCACATACGTAAGACCCCCACATAGCTAGAATGAGATCCCCAGTGTAGCCAGTCTCTAAGGAATATATTAGTTTGGCATTAAAGAATGCATTTTACTATCATTCCTGGAAAATCAGAGTTTGAGTCTTTACATACAGGTAAAGCTGCCTTGTTATTGTGTTTTTTGTAGAAGGCATGTCTACCAGACCCACTTAGGCCTTATGGAATAGCTCATTAAAGCTGGGGAAAGTTTCAGGAGATAAAGCACAGCTCTCCCAAGTTGGAAACAGCAATAATTCATGCGCACTGGGGCAATGAATATCATCAGCTACCACTCTGTGACTGCCAAGGCCTGGGCTATTTCCAAGAGGACCATTTCCTAGTTGAGGGTTGGGTCCTTACATCAAAAGCTTATTTATTTTGTGTCAGCCATATCGCCAAAATGGATTTTAAGTTAGAATGTGTAAATCCAGAAGCAGATTAAAAGAAAACTAGATTTAGGTCTGTGTGTTTTGGAAAGCTGACTTAAAATGCAGTGAATTTTTATTCTCCCTGGCAGTGCTAAAAAGTCTGAGGCAGTAGTGGCGTTGTGTGTGCGTGTGTGAATGGAACGGGGCAGGAGCAGAAAAAAAAATAAAACAAGCAAGGGGGAAGCCAGAAATGGCACATTCTATAGAGCAGAGTGTGCGCTGACTTATGAAAACAGTGATCTGGAAAACCTTGGGTCCTGGGGCCATTTTGGTTTTAGCCTAATTGAAATTGTGTGGTTTTGGCCACTGTTTAGAGGTCATCCATGGGAAGGAAGTGTCATGATGAACAAGAGACACATTGTTGAGAAATAACTCTTGAAGTGGTCTTGTGTCTCCTGCATGGAGTTTTTAATTTAGAAATTTTGAAAAGACTAATGGCAATGGGGAACCTTAGTGGTGATAAATTTATCAGATATTTAGTGTTGTCTCCAACAGAGTATTCCATTAGTCCAGGAGGACAGAAATAGATATTAGTATCCCAGTTTCATCTGGTAAGCTTTCTTTTCTTCCTTTTATAGCTGATGGCATAAACTAGCTACCCTGCCATTAGCGTAATATGAGCATTTTCACATGAGCTTTTCCTGGGTGCCATGGGTGGAATTAACCATGTAGCAGAACTGAGGGTTATACAAGTGTTTGGAGATGAGAAAATTCAGTTCAGAAATTTGAGGATAATGAATTCATGTCAATGGGACTTTTCAACACAATGATAGTGTTTCAATTTGTAAATTTCATAACTCTTCTCCCACCCTCCGTGTCCCCCAAATATCTCCATAGCAAGCTGCAAGCTTTTAGGGATGTTGTCTGCCAAATTAGAGCCACTGAGTTCGGTCTAATGTATTTTCAGCTCGGAGCCATGTAGGGACGGCCAGGCTTGTTTCTTTTCATTACCTGTTCTATGTCTGGCCTGCAGTTTAGATTATAGAAAATGGGAAAAAGCTGTTTGTGAAATCACAAGGCTCGTGAGCTCGTAGTTTCCTCTTAGTATCAACGTTTATTTATTTAGGTTTGGGCTGGGTTTCAAAAGATTGAAATTGGAAACAGAGAAGGTGACTCTGAACACCATTTATCTGTATATAAGCGAGCATTCAACGTACGTTTAATTTAAAAAATTGCTGTTTCCTACAAGAGGGAGATATTTTTCACATTGTTAAAACATTTTTAGAGGTCACTAGGTGGTCATGTCACCAGCAGGGAGTTGGGGCTTGGCAGGCTGCATTAGCAGTTAGTAACAAATGCCTCCCAGGACCCTGGGTTCTGAAAGGGCTGCCTTGCAAGGAACCAAGCTTTACCCAAAGTAGTGGCAGGGGAGAGGGCTTGGAAATGTAAAACAGGATCTTTAGTGGCCAAATTGGAGTGTTTGGGGAGTGGAAGATTACATGTCGGCTTTCTTCTTCAGAACTGGGAGTCTACAGAAGCAAACAGATCTTAACTTCTGGCAGCTACATCCTTCTTAGTAAGAGAACACTGGTAATGGGTGGCTAGGTGGAGACAGTGCTAGATCTAGAATCTCATTCAGGGCCCTTACAGCCATCACCATTTAATCCATCATTGGTATTCCTTTGGGTGCCTTCTCATCTCACTCACCTTTTTTAAAGCTAGTGTTCCTGTCCAACCTAACCCAATTCAGGCCAACCCAGTCTAGGCCAACCAGATCCAGTTCAACTCAACACAATGCAACTCAAATCAACACAATCCAAAAAGATAATTTATAAGCATTTATCATAAGTCAGATATATTGTGAGTGCAAATACTAGATGTAAAATACTTGACATTGAGGTATTTAATTCTTAACGGGGGATCGGGAGGGCGGATACAATGCTGAAATTGGTCAATAACTTGAGCAGCTGTTCTTTCCTCAATAGTAACTAGGAGTGTCAGGATAAGTTTCCTATAGGAGGCGACTCTTCAGCTAAGCTTGAAAGCAGCTGGGGATCAAGAGGCAAACAGGAGGAAGAAGAGCATCCTAGGAATGCTTAATGTAACTATTAATAATATCACTGTGTCCTGGAAGAGAAAACAAACAACAAAGACTCCAACAACTCCGTGCCCTCAAGAAATTTGCCTTCAAGTTATCTATTGCTATTGTCTGCAGATATCTGTATAAGCCTAGATATAATAATTTCATGGAGCACTCAAAAACCAGAAGAGCTTTGAGGTGTTTAGACAAATTTGTGGCATTACATTTCTTGTTCAAGTCACGTCTGACTCTTTCTGACCCCATTTGGGATTTTCTTGGCAAAGATACCGGAGTGATTTGCCATTTTCTTCTCCAGCTCATTTTGCATATGAAGAAACTGAGGCAAACAGGGAAGTGACTTGCCTAGGGTCACACAACACATAAGTGTTTCAGGCTGGATATGAACTCACCAAGATGAATCTTCTTGACCCAGCATCATAAGCACTGGGGTCCTACCTAACCTCCCCTAATTTGTATATGCCAGGATTTTATTTTGCTGTTTGCTCTTCCTACCATCCCATTCAATTCAGGAAACTTCTTCAATTTAAATGTTGGCAGAGTGAATGGCCTTAAAGTCAGGAAGATGTCACTTCAAGTCTCACCTCCGATAGTGATTGGCTCGGTGACCCTATGCAAGTTTTGAACCTCTCAGCATTTTATGCAATTTGTTAAGACTGTAAGTTTTAATGTAGACTAGATTACCAATTTCTAAGCTGGGAGTTCATGGTGATGATGCAAATGCAGATCTCCACCTAAAACAGTGGTTTGCAACCTGTAGGTTGTGTTCAACTCGTAACAATGAAAATGCATCCTGCGTATCAGATATTTACATTACAATTCATAACAGTAGCAAAATTACAGTTGTGAAGTAGCAATGAAAATAATTTTATGATTGGGGGGGGTCACCACAACATGAGGAACTGTATTAAAGGGTCGTGGCATCAGGAAGGTTGAGAACCACTGCCCTAAAAGAACAACAGTAAAAATCAATAAAATCAAATTTGAGATAAAAAACATGAAATAAAAACAGAGAATATACTTCTTTCACCTTTATCCCTTCAGGAAAGACCCAATAGCTGCCAACTGTTCAAAAATGACCCCAAATGGCTAGATTGGGAAGTAAATATTTGACACTAACGACAATAATGACAAAAATCATTCTCTCTTCTCTCACAGTCCAGGATTCAGGAAGTTATTCTCTTATCCTGTCCTGAGGAAGCAGATGCATGAGCCCTTTGGATCAATCAGAAATAGTCTCAGAGAAGTTTATCCAAAGTCACACAGCCATTAAATGTCAGAATCCAAGAACAATGAGACAACATTGAGTTATTATTGCCTTGGGAGGAGAGATCATTGAATTTTGTCAATTAAAAAACATTTAAAGATACTTTTAGCTGAAACAGAGTGGTGGAAGTTAGAGTGGAAAGGGAAAAGTGAAAGAGTAGATACTCTGGACGGTGAATGGTCAGAACATGGTCATGGGTTAAAACTATGTGTGAAGTCAAGCAAATAAAAGCAGTGTTTTAATAAGTACTTACTATTGTAACAGCAAGCGCCCTAGAATACCTAGGATGACTGCTAGCACAGTTTCTTGGATCTGCTTCACTAAAGGAAAACAACTTAAAGGGGTAAAGAATCTTTAATTAAACATACATACATGCCTATTCATATATGTAAATATGTATGTGTGCCTATACGTGTGTGTACATATACATGTGTTTATGTGTACACACACACACATATATAATTCACTTAATTCAGGGAGAAAAAGTCAGCACCCTGAACTTCAGAAAATACAAACAGAAATTACAAGCAGACAGAAAATACAGAGAAAAGAACACAATTCAACAGACCAGCAGACAAGACTTCCAGCCGTCTCACCATTATATACATACATAGTTAGTTACCAGAGAGAGAAGCACCAACATCTGGGTTTTCAAAGCCTGTGGTCTCAAGGGCCGCCCAGAGTCTCATCTGGCCAAATCATGCAACCCATTCCTTAAGTGAGCTCCAAACAAAACCTCACCTCAGAGTATATACACCCTTCTTCAGGGTCAGAGGACATGCCTACCTGCGTGACCCACTGCCTGATCACAGAGTAACAAAAGGTGTGGGCCCTCCTGAAAAATAAGCCTCCCCCCCAATCAAGCTCCTGTTGGGTTCCACTTAAGGCCTATTAAGGGGCAGGGAAGATCTTCAAATTCTCTTACCATTACATCTATGTACCAGGCTAAGCACTAAGAAAACAAAAACAGGCAGAAAGATAGACCCAGCCCTTAAGGAGCTTGCATTCTAATTGAGGATGACTACTTACAAAGGGGGCTGAAAAGGCAAGAGGAAGAGGTAATTGGTAATGGCTTTCATAGAAGAAATCTGAAGAGTTGAGATCCTGCAGATCAGTGGAAGTGATCCATGGCTACCTGGGGTATTTTCCTTAAAATGTGGGTTCTGGGAGGAACCTGTCAATCAGAGGAAGGGGCCACAGGGACAGAGAAGACTTTAGCATGAACGAGGTGGGCAAGAAGTGAACTACTAGGGTGAAGAGGCTTCTGTGGTAGGATAGGGAGAGCCCAAAGAAGAACCCAGAAAGAGAAAGTGATTTTCAGGTACATCACTGGGCCTGGAGTTAGAAAGATCTGAGTTCAAATCTGGTATCAGATATTTGCTAGCAGTGTGATCCTGGGCAAGTCACTTAGCCCTGTTTGCCTTAGCTTCCTCATCTGTAAACTAATCTCGGGAAGCAAACGGCAAATCACTCCAGTATCTTTGCCAAGAAAACCCCAAATGAAATCTCAAAGAATTGGACATGACTGAAACAACTGAATAAGAACAATGCTGAAGCCTATAATAATGCAGTACTATAGTACTCTATTTTTTCTAATTCTTATTCTTTTTTCTATTTGAAGCCATTCAGGTGGAAATAATTTGGGGGACAAGTCATTACCTTATTGTTATTATCCTTTTGAATTTTGCTGAGCTGGTGTCCAGGTGGATACATAATTATTTTATTTATTTTTTTATGATTGAGTGAATATTAGAATGTTAACTTATCCTCTGTGGGCTTACTGAAAGCATACAACTCTAGGAGCAGATAAGAAGATGAGGATGAGGATGTTGGTGGCACCAACAAAGAGAACCACGATGACAAAGATGGCTTCTGCAAGTTAACTCTTCTGGTTAGATCAGCCAATTTCTCCAGCATCTACCTGATGATTTAAATATACATACACACGTACATATATAAAATACATACAATACAATACAATATACTATATAAAATATTATATATGTGTGAAATATTTTAGATGTGTATGTGTGTACATATATGTATATATATACATAGGTACATATATGTATGTATATAAAATGTTTGACAGAGCATCCTGATATTAGATATTAGAGTGTAGCTGAGTCCTCACTGGCTGCCAGGTGACTGACATTGTCTGAGCGCATAGAAGTCCCTTTTTCCTGTGGGAAGATTTTCTCCACTCAGGGCAGCCTAGGCCAGCTTTGCTCCTTCCAGAATACTAGCGGGGCTTTTTAGCTATCGTGTAATCCAACTCATGTAGTGAATAAATGAATGAAGGATTTATTAAGCATTTATTCTAAGCACAGTGCATTGCTAAATTCTGGAGATACAGACAGAAAACTGAGATAGTCCTTTCTTTCAAGGACCCAATATTCTAATGGGTGAGACAACACTTAACGAAGGTCTCAGCTCATGCTCAGAAGAAAGTCTTATGGTTCTTGAGATGGAGCAGCAAAGCAGATGGTAAAGCCTCTTTCTTAATGTCATTTCCACTGATAATATCCTATCCGTTTCTGATGCCAAAGCATTTGACAGCACCAAAGACTCTGTTGACAAGACCGTTCCTTTCTGAGTCTCCAGTATCTGTGGCTAGAACCCTTACAGGAGCAGTGAATAGACTGCATCTCTCAAAAGTAGCCTACCAGGTCAATGGCAGAGGAAGTGGACTGGAAGCAAGACTTTTTGGGTTCTGGATTGTCTCTAGCAGGAACGAAGGGAGATGGTGGTCAAGGGATTGGTGATGTGTTTTTAGAGTTAGAAAATTCAAGGCTACAGTTGCCTCTCAGCAATGGACCTGTAAATATTCAGTTAAGCCATGGACTTGAACTTGATCTTGCCTAAGTTGAAGTGGGGAGAAAAGGTTTTGAATGAGATAGACTTGGGGGGAGAGTGTGGTGGTGGTGGTGGTGGTGAGTTTAGGAAGGACATGTCAACTTAGTGTACCAGTTTTTATAAAAAGTCAACCAAATGTATGCCAGAAAGGTTTTCCAAAGCTCAGTTCAATAAATTTTAGCTATTTATTAGTGAAGCAGCCAGGTGCTATAGCAGATAGAGGGTTGAGATTAGAGTTAAGGAGACTTGAATTCAAATTATACTGTAGACAGTAACTACACAAGTCCAATAAGGATACCTCACCTGTCTTCTTGGAGCCTAAGTTTCCTCCATTTTAAAAATGGAAATAATGATGGCCCCTACTTCCCAGAGTGGTTGTAAGGATCCAGTGAGGTGATATATGGACTGGGATCTGATCAGACTAATTGGTGCAGGGACTTTAAGCTCACCATCCTTACATTCATTGTTTCATTAATGAAGACAAATGGTACTTTGGCTTTTAGTCTGGGGGGTCCTCTCTCCAAGATGGAAATAAGAGAGGTTCTTAAGGCATAACGCTTATTTGGGGGATAGATCATTTATTCTCAAACAGAAAATAATGACAATCTTAAAGGACCTGCCATATGCAATAATTAAAGCAGGATTCACAACTTAGTGTATGGTCACTGGTACAGTTTTCTGAGAGGGTAATACTTAATCTTTGGGATGTAGAACAGGTCTTAAGACCATACATTAGCCTTGTTATAATTTTTTAGCACATAGTAAGTGTTACACTATTATTCATCACCATCATCGTCATCTTCGTTATTTCCTCTTCTGGTAATTGGGACAGTCTTGGACCCTCTCTTGATGGTGGTTTTCTCCAAGATACAAACACTCTTGCTACCAGCCTTCAAATACAACTCCTTTAAAGATGCTGCTGCTATATTTGCAGACACCCAGATATTTCAAGTCCACTAGGGTTCCCACCAAAGGAAATTAAATGTGGAAGAAAGTCAAAGCATTCAGGGTTCCATCACACATTGAAGTGATTATATTCTTCTAAGGACAAAGACTCTTATTTTTTATGATAGCTCTGATCTGGCCAAGGCCTTTGATACTGTCAGTCATGAGGGCTTGTGGAAGATCAGGGCAAAATTTGGTTTCTCCCCGAAGTTCATCAATACTGTACTTCAGTTTCATGACAGTATACTTGCCCAGTTTCTCGATAATGGATGATGCTCTTGTGCTCTCTTGGTCATCAGTGGAGTAAAGCATGACTGTGTGCTTACTCCTGTGAGTTTTATCCTGAGTTTTCAGCAATGTCGTCAGATGAGGATGAACCACACTGGCAATAAATTGTTTATCTTAAAAGGGCTAGAAGCCAAGACTAAGAGTGAAGAGAGAGTTGGTGCATGACTTTTTGTTCCCAGATGACTATGCAGTCAATGCCACCTCTGAGGCTGTGATGCAACAAGGTGTGGATGGATTATCTGCAGATTGTGCTAATTTTGGCCTAACAATTAACACTAAGAAAACACAGCTTCTCCACCATCCAGCATCATAGCATCTATATGTAGAATCATAGGTTCCAGGAAATGGAGAAATTTTGAATGTTGTAGATAAGTTCACTTACCTTGGCACTTATACTTTCCAGGAATATACACATAGATTATGCCTGCATTGCCAGAGTTAGCACAGCATTTGGGAGTTTCTGAAGGAAAGTGTGGGAGAGGAGAGGTATTAGACTGCCTACCAAGCTGAAGGTCTACAGAGCCATTGTGCTGATCCAATTGCTCTATGCCTGTGACACCTGGTGAGTCTACCAACATCACACTAGGAAACTGAATCACTTACATGTGAATTGTCTTAGGAAGATTCTGAAGATCACCTGGCAGGATAAGGTACCAGACACTGAGCTCCTTTCTTGAGCTAAGCTGCCAAACATTCAAACTCTACTGTAGAGATTGCAACTCTGTTGGGCTGGCTGTGTTCAAATTCTAAAAGCACATTTGCCTAATAGACTTCTTTTTGGAGAACTCGTAAGGCAGGTGCTCACATGGATGTCAGAAGAAGCAATAGAACACTTTCAAGGTCTCTGTGAAGAACTTTGGAAATGATTTTGTGATACAGGAGACACGGGTACAGGACCGCCTGACGTGGTATGCTCCCATCAGAGAAGGTGCTGTGTTCTGTGAGCAAAGGAGAATCACAGGAGCTCAAAAGAAAGGAGATGTGCCAATTTAGAGCCATCTGCACCCCAGATATTCATATAGACTATCTGTGCCCATTCTATCAGAGAACCTTGTGAGCTTCTATTCTTCTGATCAGCCAGTCAGATGCACCTTACATTGATCCTGACATAGTGATGTCATCTTGGTCCTCTCTGAGCACAAAGGACAGGAATCATTGCCCTTCCCATTCCTATGGTCATTTAGCAAGTGGACTATCAGCTTCCAGATGGCAAGGGCTGTTGAGAGTTTTGTCTCTGGGTCCCTGGCACTTTGAACATAAAAAGAGCTCAGAGTTAACACTTGCTATGTTCCAGGCACCATGTTAAGTACATTCTAATACTTGTCCTCTTCCATCCTCACAACAACCCTGGAGGTAGGTTCTATTAATATCCCCATTTTACAAAAGAGGAAATCGAGGCAAGCAATGTAATTGACTTGTCCAAGGTCACATAGTTGATAAGAGTCTGAAGCTGAAGCTGAACTCAAGTCTTCCTGAATGCAAGAGTGGCACTCTATAACAGTTGCTTGGTAATGTTTATTTAACTAACTGGAATGATATACTGGAAAAAATATTAAGAATTTACTATATGCAAAGCACTGTGCTGAGAACTACAGGTACAAAGAAAGACAAAGACAACCCCTAGTCTAAAGAAAGTCCCTTTCTAAAGGAGGAGGAATTAGGGCTGGCATTGAGGCCACATTCTTTATCATCCAGGCTCCTTTTTGTGTTCCTTCAGTCATGTGTAATAGGTGGCAGCAATGACCATTGGCCATCTATAGTTGGACGTCTTCTCGGGCAGCACCATGATTCCATTTTTGCCCAAACACCTGTAGATATGGTTTCTTCTCACTGGAATGTAATCTCCTTAAGGGTAGGAACTGTTTCCTCCTTGCCTCAGTATCCAGAGGTGCTGGAGACTGGTAGGATTTCTAGTCACTTGTTCAGTTTGTCTGTGTCCATCCAGTAGGTAACAGTCATCCCTAAGGAACATATCCAGGGTCTCCATCTTCTGTTGGTGTGGGGTGAGGCACTAGCCTTTCCTTTGAGTTGTTCTCAGGATTGCTCCTCCCACAATGGAAAGTATCACTTGCAGCAGCCCGGGGGAGGCCACCCATATTGTACATTTGAGATTGTTTTCTATAGGATTGCATCTTGGACTGTTTCCCTTACGATTCTTTCCAGATGTCTCGCCGATTCAGGTACTTTACCAAACTTTTTTTTTTTAACATACTGTTTTCTGTTTTATTTTATTCTCCTCCAAGAGGTGAAACGTAATTTTGTATGATCCCATTGTCCTCTTATCCAGCATCTCCTACTCACAAATCCAGTGTTTTCCTAATCTTGAAAAACCCCTTGGAGATTCCAGTGCATTTCTTCGGTCACCCTCTGTCTGGGATTCTTACCTCTTATGGTTATTTATACTACACCCTCCTTTTGTTTCAGTTTCTTAACCTTTGGGGACCTTTGGCATATTTTTTAAAAATATGATTTCTAGTCTGTACTTTGGGCTCTGAAACTAATTTGCAGTCATCAAATGTGCCTTTGCAAGGAGAGCTCACGTTTGGGATCCATATGCCTTTAGCAGTGTTCCTCTACATTAGCCATCACAAGGTAAACAGAGTCAGGTGTATTTATTTGCATTCCCATTTTTGCCTGTTTCTTGTCTCCTAGCCACTGGCAGGACAGTCCTCCCTAATACTCAGCTGTGGGAGGTGTGGTCTCATTTACATCTCTCCTGATTAGAGAGCAAATGGACCTATTGCTTTTAATTGAACCTTGTTCATATTCATGAGAAATAGTTTTCTATACTTTTCAGGCTTGAACCCTACTCTGGAGTTGTGTTTGCACACATCTAACACATTTCCTAAGCAAACCCACACATGGGCCAAAGATGCCGATTCTTTAAGTTACTCTAATGCTGGCTCCTGCTAGGAGACCACAAAGATAATTGACAGTGAGTCAATAAGCTAAAATATTAAACCATCATGATTAAGCATGCTAATTTGAGTCAGGGGCAGCTGGGTGGTGCAGTAGGTAAAGCTCCTGGTCTGGAGTCAGAAGAGCTGAGTTCAAATTTGACTTCTGACGCTTACTAGCTGTGTGCCCTTGAGAAAGTCACGTCACCCTTTGCCTCAGTTTCCTCATCTGTCAAATGAGCTGGAGAAGGAAACGGCAGACCACTCCAGTATCTCTGCCAAGAAAACGCCAAATGGGGTCTCGGAGAATTCTACATGACTGAAATGACTGAACAACAGCAATATGAGTCAAGGGATCACCCTGAGCTCTAAGCTCAGGACCCCAAGTCATTGAAAGTTGCTCTCATAAAGGAGCTTAGGTCATAGACTTTTCTCTAAAGCCTTGAAGTTGAGGTAGAATCTGAAACACTGCGACTGCATCTTTGGTACCACCAAATCCTAACGACTGCGGATGTCCATGTAGTCTGACCCATATTCAAAAGGTATAGACAGTATTCTCTGTCAAATCACAAGACCTTTGAGCTAGAAGGTGGCTTCTGGGGTCATTAATCCCAGGCACTTCCTGAATAGGAATCCCTGTAGAAATATCTTACTCTGCTTAAAGATCTTTACATATATGAAGCTCATCACCTCTAGGGATTGCTCCTTCTGCTTTGGAGCATGATCAGAAAGGGCATTGCTGTTCTTAAATTATCCTTCCAAGAAGGTGAAATCATCTGCTTCCCTTTTTACTCATCCTCCAGAAGAGCAGTTCTCAACCTGTGGATTATGTTCAATTTGTAACAATGAAAATATATCCTGCATATCAGATAATTACATTACAATTCATAACAGTAGCAGAATCACAGTTATGAGGTAGCAACGAAAATAATGTTATGGTTGGGGGAGTCACCACAACATGAGGAGCTGTCTTAAAGGGTCGTGGCATTAGGAAGGTTGAGAACCACTGCTCTAGAAGCTTTCTGCAGGCTTACATAGAGACATCATGCCTAAACTCTCCAAACCTTCTCTTCTAGTATATCAGAATATATGGCCTCAGCTTTGAAAGGGACATTAAGGTAGCCTGTGCTCCAACCATGTGACCTTTTAAAAAGTCTATTAGTCTCTCTGGGCCTCAGTTTCTCCAATTGTAAAATGAGAGGCTTCTATTTGAGCTTTCAGACCCCTTCTATGATCCTATAATCTCTGAATCTGTACTTCAGAAGTGGCAGTCTGTCATCTGTTTGACAGTTTCCAGAGGTTAAATATTTACTAATTTCTAAGGCAATCAGTTTTTCTGTTGGATAGCACTACATACACACACACATATATACATGCATATATACATATGTCACATGTATATGCATATGTGTATCCACCTATAGGTATACGATACGTATATATTTGATTCATATCAAGCTAAACTTTACCTTTCTACAACTTCTACCCCTTGTTCCTAATTCTCTCTCCTGCAGCCAAGAAAAAAGATCCTAATCCCATCTCCAGATGATAACCCCATTCTGCAGCCTAAATGTCCTCCCTTGCCATAATTTCATTTCCCCTTACCTTACTAATGCCCCTAAACTGGATGCTTCCAAAATCGTTGATGACCTTCCTAAGATGGGGCACCTGGAACTGAGCACCCCCTCCAGATGGAGTCTGATGGCAACAGTGCACATGAACCCATGCCATGCTCTGCAATCATCCATTGTAGCCACACAGCCCAAGAACATTCTAGCTTCCCAAGAATACATTAGCTTTTATTTGTCCTTCTAATATCTCCCTGTGGACTCAAACTTTCAGTCCAATGAAACCGTATATCTCTTGTTTTTTTTTTAATTTTAATTTATTTTCTTGGTTACATCATTCTTTTCCACAAGGTTTTGAGTTACAAATTTTCTCCCCTTTTTGTCCCTACCCCCCAGCCCAGAACATTGATCCCACTGTAAGACCCCTCCCACAATCTGTTCCCTTTTATGCCCTCCTCCAACACCTCTCTAGCTTTCTAGCAGGGTAGGGAGCTCCTCCCTGCCCCTGTCCCTGTATGTATTATTTCCCAGTTGCATTTA